>CM077188.1:14798016-15398016 GCA_039654105.1 Coreius guichenoti
CCACTGCTGCTCTTTATATTGACACCACTAGATGGAGTGAGAGGTCAGTGAGTCTCTCCAGTTCACACATTTACCTCCGGTTTCACAGACAAGGCTTAAACCTAGTCCCAGACTAAAATGTATGTACATTTTTTTTTAACTGAAAGCAGCTTGCACTGAGAGATCTTAAAATATGTCAGTGCCATTGTTTTGTTTTCTAAGGCATGTTTATAAAAGCTTCTTAAATGTCCTAACTGAACTAAGGCCTAATCCTCGCTTAATCTAAACTCTGTCTGTGAAACCAGGCCATGAATAAAGAATGAATCAAGAAAAAATACAATTATGTCATAATTAACTCACCTTTATGTCTTAATGGTGATATTTTTTTCATTGGAACACAAAAGTAGAAAATTTAGAATTGGAGTTTTGTGCATAAGGTGTATGGATGATAAGACTTTTATAATGCATTTTTTGTTTTTTATGGAACTTGACAGCTGGTCATTATGAACTGTTACAAAAATCGCATAATTCTTTGTATTTTAAATAACACCCACCTGCAAGTGTAATGAAAATAATAATAATAATAATAATAATAATAATAATAATAATAATAATACACTATAAATGTGCGAAAATATTATCTGAAAAATATTATAAAATTATAAATATTACAAAAAAATTATATTAAATTGATCTTAAATCTTTTTTCTACCCACTATGTGTGTAGTGTTAAAAACCTGAAGGAAAACAAAACTATTACTGTCAATACAAATAAAACAATGAAATAATTTCTAACCAGTATTGTCAAATTGGATACATTAACGCATTTTATTATTTCATTTTTTTTAACCCTATGGCGGCTCTATGGTTTAGCCCATTCATCAGTTCCAAGGGAGAGAAGGACCACCCATAAAACATTTGTCCCTTCCTCTTGAATTATACTGCTCAGCACTAATGGGTGTACGACATTTACATTTCTATTTTTAGCATTTTTGATATGGATGCTGTGTGGCAAAAACTAATGCCACAATTTAAACAGACAAACGATGCCATGATGAAAATTCCTGCCAACAGGGGCTGCAGGAAGAATAAAAATTATTCTGGAACGGACTGAAATATCTTTCATTGTGCATAATATTTTGGCACCTCAACCCCATTCCTATCCTTTAAATTTCATTCTTCCACTTTTTCTCTTTCTTAAACCATTTCACTAATATTTCACCCCATCTGGCCCTTTTCCATCTCCATTTGTTTTCACTTGCTACAGTAACTCACATGAATTATTCAGTTTGATGAAGTGAAAAAACGCAGGGGTAGAGAGGAACTTTGCCTCAGCTATAGGAAAACACAGATCTCTAAAACGAGGAGCTGTGGAGAAAATACGTGTATGAGAGTGTTTGCATGTGACACAGATGAGTAATACAGCATGTGTGTGTGAGCGTCACAATGCATTACAGGGAGAAACAAGTTATGAGCTCTGCGGTGTCTATAGGCTTTATATTGTGTTAGATCTTGCTCCTCATACATTTATGTGCATATATATATATATATAGTCAAACCAAAAATTATTCAGACACCAGATATAATTTTTTTACTAGTGGGTGCAGAACACTATAGTTCATTTATGTAAGTGAGGATAGCAAAATAAAGTAAACTGTTACATATTATACCCAAAAATTCTTCAGACAGTGGACTACCAGTAAAATTGATAAAAATTTGGACCAAAATTATTCAGACACTTTGACCTGACCATGTTTTGCTTAAGTGTTTTTTCTTTAATTGCTAATGTGACCTTTTACACCAGACAGAACAAAATTAAGCATTGCTTGGTAATTGGTTGACCTAAACTGGTATTATCTAATTGTGTACTTAAATATAACAGCTGACAGCTGATTGGTTGATTGTAATCCATTACATACCTTTCTATCAAAGTTATCTGACATTATCAAGATGAATTTGTTCTGACACAGCTTAACTCTGAGTTCTTGTCATATTTTATTACCATTTTCTAAACTATAGCAAATAAACTGTGATAATGTGAGAAAATGATGAAGGTGTCTGAATAAATTTTGGTTTGACTGTATATATACGGCTCAAAGTCTGGCCGCAAATTTGGCTGATTTAAACTATATATCTAACTGATTATAAGACATATAAGATTTATAACAAATGATTTTGTAAAAATTGAGAAAATGACTTTAGGAATGGGTTGGAAATTATAAACCAAACATTTGTGATGGAGTTGAAGCTGTATCATTTCCAGTTATTATTGCTTTTTTATTATTTTGGTCAAGAATTGGTCAACATTAAAGGGGTCATGAATTGCATTGTTTTATTGTTTTATAATGTTTCCTGTGGTGCACTTATAATGTTAGTATGATTTTTACATCAAAAATTGTCATAATTTAGAAATAAAGGGCATTTTTCCTACCCTGATTTTAGCCCTCTGATTTGAACGCTCTGTTTGAAGGGGCGTGTCTGCTGTGAGACTTCAGTGTAAACGCCCACTGCTGTGACTGTGCTGCTGTGAGACTTCAGTGTAAACGCCCACTGCTGTGACTGTGCTGCTGTGAGACTTCAGTGTAAACGCCCACTGCTGTGACTGTGCTGCTGTGAGACTTCTGTGTAAACGCCCACTGCTGGGATTGGCTAACATCTTTGTATATGAAATAGCTAATATTACATGTGTAACCCTCAAAAACTTAGCACATTTTTACTATTACAGCTCTCAAGGATAACTAATCGTGAAAAGTGTGCGATTTCTGCACACTAACGAATGATTTCATCATAACAGTGCAAACACAATGTAAATAAGAGATTTGTTGATTATTATGGAAGTTTTGGCACGAGTCACTAATAAACAGCTTCAGTTCCAGCGATTGCAAAGGGAGCGTTCTTTAATCGCTTTCTATATATAATTCAAATCACAGTTTTAAATAACAGATTATTTTAATCCTTTAAGAGACACAATGTGAAGTTGACCATTTCACTAGTTTGATTTACTGACACATAGACAAAGAATATCTGACTGTACATGAATCATTACATATCAGAAATCACTGGTCATAGATCAGGCACTAGAATTAAGTTACTTACATGTTGTCGCATTACTGTCGAGTCCATATCGTAAAAGTCTGTTTACAAAGCCTGCGCCGAAATTGCGACTGATTTACCAAAGAATCCACAGTGAAATGTACCGCATATAAATAAATAATGCTCAACTGAGACATTCACATTGTTGAAAATAAATAAAATAACCACATTCCTAGCATTAGGATCCTTTGGAAGGTAATGTTGATAGGCACATTCCACAATGAGTTGTTATCTGTTTGGTAACAATAAAAGCTGTTTTTGGACTAACAAGGAAGTTTTCGGTTCTGAAACTTACAGGATATTTTTATAGTATGATGACCTCTTATATGTCGAAAGCTCAAGGAAAATTTGATTTCTTAGTTCATGACCCCTTTAAAATAAAATATCAGTAATTCTTCTTGCACAAAAATACACTGCTTAAAATAAATTATTATTGTTGAATTTTTTTGTGGGGCCTGCATAAAAAAAATGTGCCAGTAAAAATCTTAACTACTGGCCCCATCCCCCAAAATGCATGTATACAGTACACTGAACACTAAGGGCCTGTTTACACCTGGTCACTTCATGTGTTTTTACTGATCAGATAGCTATCAGATTTGTAACAATTATTCCATTTACACATGGCCACATAAATGGGTCTCCGCAAAACGAATATAAATCCGATCTTCAATTCCCGCGCTAAATGCAAATTTAACGGAGTTCACATCAATGAAAGCAACAGATATGAGCTTTATTTTATTTATCATCAGCTAATTTCAAGATCAAAGACTGCAACAGGAGAGAACGGCATCAGCACTGGTAAGATCATTTAGTCACTACTTATAATGAAGATTAGATGATTGTGTGTTGAGTTGAGCGTGTGTGACTTACTTTCAGTTTCATTTGTGGCAATTTGCGCGGGCCTTCTGAAGAGATATTAAGCTACTCATCTGTGGCGATGTGTGTTGCAGTAGCGCTGTCATATCTGGCTA
Source organism: Coreius guichenoti (assembly GCA_039654105.1). Lineage (NCBI taxonomy): Eukaryota > Metazoa > Chordata > Actinopteri > Cypriniformes > Gobionidae > Coreius > Coreius guichenoti. The sequence continues at coordinate 14,802,060 of CM077188.1, forward strand.
CCGGGAGCCGGTATAACACGCTCTCACGCGCTTATTTTTGACCATTTTGGGAGGAGTAAAATTGACATATGTGGCTTCAACAACCAGATGCATTTACACTCGACCAGTTTCGTCTGGAATGCGTCTCAAACCACCTCCTGAAGTGGTTAGAGTGATCAGATTTAAACGCGTCTAAGCGTTTCAGAAGGCATTTACACCAATCACGATCATTTGATGACTTTACTATTATTCTAAAATGTATTTAAAAAAATTAAAATAATAAAAATAAAAGTAAAAAAAAAGAAAAAAGTACTAATACAAAAATGTGTAGGTTTATCAAACCTTTTGACTGCTAGGGTCTATAAAAACAGGACATGTACAAGACAGAAGAGGTGTTTGTTGTGCAAATCTGACCAAGATATCACTAGTAAAAGATACACACTAGTTTACACTATAGATACTAGTAAGCTATAGCTTGTTTATGATTGTGTAAACAGTAGACAGGCATAGTAGTGTGCGTGTGTGTGTCTGTGTGTGAGTTGGATGTTTCTGATATGTTTATTTCACCTTGCAGGTCAGCAGAGGCTTGATCTCGGTCAGCTGAACATCTTGCAGCTCATCCATCTCTGTGTCTGTCTGTACTACAAAAAGAAAAAAAAAAAAAACACATTCAAGAAACACAATACATGACCAACACAATTAAAAACAATGTGCACACTATCTGTTTCTTTCAGTTGAACCTAATCTAGTCAAATAAAGTCAACATTACCAGACAAATCTCACGTTGCGTCATATTTGCAGGAGACCTCACCTGAGTCAACACAGAGGCTTTGTATTGAATTTCTGTTAATAAAACACGCTTTGCGATGTACTTAGCAGAGTTCTAATTTATTTCCACCCTTGTAATCAAGTGCAAGTGTAGTGACCCTTTTTATTTTAAATTAACCTGGCAGACCTGAGATTGGGTATCAACAATAGCCTTTAGTTACACATTCGCGGTAAACAGTAATAAAAGCTGAGAGCCAAAGGGACTGTCTCTACAATTAAATCTGCTCTTTTCTGTTGCCTTGGGAACAGAGATGTTTTGATGTAAGGGTACAGTCTGCTAGCTAGTTAATATATAAATGTTGCATTATTCTGGTCTGTGATTAACATTCTGAAGGCTAAGTTGTATGCAAGGATCAGTTTTTAAATCATTTTTCCAGTATAATCACTTCCTGTAATCATTACAAGAACTGAGACAGGAACGATCACACAAATTGTTCCTTATTTGCGTCCCTTCTGTTTGCACTGGCTGCTAATGAGTGACTATGCAAATGAAGCCCCATGTTGTTTTTCAATCTCCATTCAAGGCGAGACCAACAGAAATATGATGCATGATCAAATACTAACCTAGACGCAACAAAAGTGTGACATTCGGTATGAATGATGTGCTTACAGAGATCTGCTGAGCTCATGATGTAAGGTGAAATGACATGCTGACGTGGCTTAACCCACTTCCACTAGCCTCATCTGTCTATTGTTACGGTCATTCTGACCTTCCTGACCTTGGGACGGGTCTAAACGTGACTAAACGTGACTGGCTGCTTCAATTGTAACACTTTCAACGGACTGAAGGACCACCATCAGATGAGCCAGATGTGGTGATGATATGCAGTTTATGGGTTTTAAAACATTTTAATCAAGATTTTTGGTTGGAATTGATAAGAATACACTACAGCTTAATTTAGGGATGGTTTAGGGAGGGATTTTTTTTTTTTTTTTAAATCTCTTATGCTCACCAAGGCTGCATGTATTTGATCAAAAATACAGAAAAAAACAGTAATGCGAAAATGCTTTACACTTTAAAACAAATGAAATATTTTACCCTAAAGAAATCATTCTAATATGTGACCCTGGACCACAAAACCAGTCATAAGTTGCATGGATATATTTGTGGCAATAGCCTACATTGTATGGGTCAAAATTATTGATTTTTCTTTTATGCCAAAAATCATTAGGATATTAAGTAAAGATCTTGTTCCATAAAGATATTTTGTAAATTTCCTACCGTAAATATATATATTAAAAAAATTATTAGTAGTAGTAATATGCATTGCTAAGGACTTCATTTGGACAACTTTAAAGGCGATTTTCTCAATATTTAGATTTCTTTTGCACCCTCAGATTCCAGATTTTCAAATAGTTGTATCTCGGTCAAATATTGTCCTATCCTAACAAACCATACGTCAATGGAAAGCTTATTTATGTATACATCTCCATTTAATTTCGTTTATGCCTGGTTTTGTGGTCCAGGGTCACATATGATGATTTGGTGTTCCGGAAACATTTCTTAATATTATTAATGTTGAGAAAACTGCTTAGTATTTTTGTGTAAACCATGAAAAAAATTTTCAGGACTCTTTAATGAATAGAAAGTTCAAAAGAGCAGAATTTATTTGAAATAGAAACCTTTTGTAACATTATAAATGTCTTTACTGTCTCTTTTGATCAAATTAATGCGTTACTGCTGAATAAAAGTAAAAAAGTAAAGAAAAAAGTAAAAAAAAGTAAAGTAAAAAAACCCTGACCCCAAACTTTTGAACGGTAGTGTATATTATATATTTTACATCCTGTAACAGTTTTCAAAAACCTATTTGCCTTCATCTTTGGTGTGACAAATGAGTTTTTAAAAATATAAATATCTATGTCTTCAAATAAAATGTGCTCACCAAATGCTGCATGTACAATAATGAGCAAAATGCAATTCAAAAATGTTTGAATTTTAATTTTAATTTTAATTTTCTAAGCTGTATTGCAGCTTCCCTTATGTCAGTGCAGTGCCTTTCATCAATGAAATAGCAGAGCAGCATGAAATCAAACTTCCATTACGTAAAAAGCAAGAAAACAACTAGCACATATTAAGATTTGAAAGCTAGGGGGTGGAAATCTCCTCCACGATCCCAGCAGCAAATCCAGATGAAGAGCATTAAATAATATTTAGACAAGGAGTGAGTGACAAAAAGAAAATGTTTTGAAAAAGAAAAAGATTTGCCACAAAGTCCATGAATCTTCTGCAGAGGGCAAAGGCCAAACTGCAATCATGGCCTCTGATTGTAATCCCAAGATCGGGCTGAAAGGCTCCAGATGGAATTAATCAAGCAGATTCATACACTTTATTTTTTAAACACACTGCCAAGATCAGTGTCAAGATTTCATATCAACAATATCTGACTTGCTTCACTAACCCAAGTTAACTTCCACACCAAACCATCAACCGCAATCAATGTCATTTTCAGTTTCCGCCCACTCTAGTTGTGCATTCAGTGAAGTGTAAAACTGTTGCCATAGAGACAAAAAGGCTGATGTTTATTTTCAGACAGGGCTCCCAAAGGGACGGGAAGGAGTAATGAAGACTCAGAACAGCAGACCGAGGCATACACTGAGGCTAACAGACACCCAGTTTTGTATATATTATATTTCTCTCATCAAATCAGGGCTTTTTCTGAGTATAGATGAAAAACTACTGTAGGTAAAACTCAAGAGCAAAAATCCTGATTCACCATCTTCCCATGTGTATTGCATAACTGTGACTCAATTTAAAACACTTCCCAGGGTTCCAGCCTCCTATTTCAGAGATTTTCAGCGAAAATGTGTATGTACACAGCTGCGAAAAGAAAATACCAGAAAAAATTATCAGAGCTAGGAGTCAGATGACAATGTTGCTATAGGGCATTGCTGAATCAATTTCACAGATAAACCGTCTACAAATATCAACTTTTAGCCCCTCCACATAACCTGTTAATCAGTCACATATGGGTAAGGAGGCCCTCTAGCTCACACACACACACACACTTCACTATATTAGTGAGGACACTGCATAAAATTTCACTGATTTTATATCAGGTTAATAATTCTTTCCATCGCCTATCCCAACCCCCTACCCCTAAACACAACCCTCACAGAAACATGTGCAAAACACTAGATTTAAATAAAACATGTTTTGGCTGATTTATAAGCCTTTTAACTAGTGAGGACCACTAAATGTCCTCACTAGTCGGTTGTTGTCATAATATTTCACTATATAAGCGAGGACATTTGGCCCTCACAAGTATAGCCACACACACACACACACACACACACATATACCCTTGAGGGGGTTTTTCATTTATCTCTGTTAATTCTTAAAGGAAGTTTATGGAGAAATGCATCTGTATTATTTTATAGAGTCAACACTGCCACAAGTCAATATGAACAATATTTGCAACACACAGGCCTACCCGCAAAAGATATTATTTCTGAATAAATAGGTTATTCAATGAGAAAAAATCATGTATGTAACAGAGCAAATTAAAACAGTTCGACATTGTATTTTCTTTAATAAAGCATGCACCAATAAATCATTCACAATAAGACCAAACATGTATAAAGATTATAATTTTGTATTTCATGTTGATTTTAAGGTGCATGCAACCTATAAGATTTAGTAATTTTTTAAACTTTAATATTGATAAATTAGTTTACTTGATATTAATATTATTAAATATGTATTACTGAAGACATTATCGCACTACAACATTATACAGTAATTTTTAGAAATTAAATAATATATTACATAGTGCCTTTATTCATTATTTTTTCCTTGTACGGATGTCTTCACATGGTGATTTGATCAGGTCTGTTCCTGGGAGGACTTTTGGAAATTGTCTCCACACATTTAGATAACCACAGACATAAAAAGAATAGCAAGCACAAATGCTGACAGCAAACACTGCTGAATGATTGATGGCCATCACATAGCACTCCTACTCTTCTCTGTCCATCCATCTCTCGCTCTCTCTCGCCTTCTTTTTCACCTTGAAGCTATAAACACCCTGTGAGTCAACAGTCGGTCAGTTATGAGTGTCCACAGATGGACAGATGGTTGTGCCTTCTCTCCTGCACAGGTTGAGTTCTGTCCAGTTTGTGTCACACAACTGATTTTAAAAACCTTCTTTCAAGAAACTTCAATTTCAGGAACACCCAACATTCTGGAGATCCAAAGTATGCACACACACAGAAAACATTATTTTTGCCTTCTGTAAGAATAACTAAATGGCTTTAAAACAAAATACATGTACTTGAGAAGCAAGTACATTTTCAGTAAATTTTCAACACATTTGAAAATTTGGGGAAAAGTTTATTGTTCTAAAATAAGACAAAAAGTCTTTTTTTTTCTATTGTCCAATAGTGTAACAAAGTTATTATCTTGCACAATTTTCCTTTAAAAAGTACATTAATCTTGTTTTAACTCTTTTCCTGCCATTGACGAGTTATCTCGTCTTTTATGAGACTATCAACATTAAACAGCATATAAATAAAAACTGCCTAATGTTACCGAATTAAATGTCGACCCAGGACGAGCTACAGGACTGTGCAAGCTTTGGGGGTGTTTATGGACCCGATGTACTCCAGCTATGTTTTGATCATCGTTCTCAATCAGCTCCCTAGTTCAATAGGCAGGTCACTGATCAGGGAGTCGGCCATTTTAAGGGCCGTCTCAATCGCAGAATACTTCCAGGGCACTAAAACGTTCGCTCCCTAAAGAGTCCCACAATGTACCGTGAAAACCAGGGTGCATCGATGCTAACTATGGCTGCGTCCGAAACCTGGAAAATGCTGCCTTCGGAGGACACATTTCAAGGTAGGAAGGCATCAAGGCACGTCCGAATCTAATGTTAGCTTCACTTCCTGTCTCCTGAGATACCTTCATCTGATCGATTTTTGAAGGCAGCATAGATGTATCCTTCGCTCCCTTTGATATCTCACAATCCTGTGCGTTCCATTCTGTGACAGTTGAGCTAGAAAAAAAAAAGATGCCGTCTGAAAGTTTTTTTTTTTTTTTTAAATGGCGTCCGAAAGTTGCGTTTGCATGTAAATTTAAGTTTTTAACCAACATTTTCCACTTCTGATGTCATTTCTAGCGAGAAATTACTAATGTCGTAATTAAATATTTGTTTAGTTCTCACTCTCTCTATTTTGCTGTAGATCATTAAACTGTTACGCTCCCTTAGATTTCTGTCCGAAATCAGTTTAGTGAGGTGCCTTCATGCAAAACGCTGCCTCACAAGTCATTGTCTGATAAGGCAGCGAGGCAACGAGTCAGTTGTCTAGGGTTTCGGATGCAGCCTGTTTCCTTAACGGAAGTTCTCAAGCGCGAAACTTAAATCACGTGAGCTAACTCACTACACATAACGACACACGATAGATGTTTTTAAAAATACAAACCATTATTTTACTATACTTCAGCATAAACATACATCGCTAGACAGTTAATGAACATAATATAGCTAACATTTATAATTTACGGCTGAAATGTTGCATGTATATGTAAAAAGAAAAGTATTTGTCATAATGTACTTTAAATAACATTAGCTCTGCTGTTGTTCATAACCAGTGATGTTGTACAATAAGGACACTGTCACGTCGCCCAGTTGTCATCAGTGTCCCAATGTGTAGTGAGCCAGTGTCCTTTACTGTCCTTACCAGTGGTCGGACTCGCGAACACGATATACTGATTCACAAGCTCGGGAGCTGAGACGCACCCGTAGTGTTTTTTCCTCAGCTTTTTGCTCAAAATGCTTTTCAGTGAAACTTACCCATATTAAAGTGTTGATAAAAAAAGAATGCATGAAGCTAGAATAAAAGGTTTTTTTGTTTGTTTAAAAGCAGAGGGTCTGTTCTTTCTTTTGATATATTACATGTTCAAATATTCATACAACAAAATATTCTGGGGGCCATGACATTTTTGTGAAAAATTGGTGGGGAGAGTTAAATCATATATTTTACTATAAAATACTAAAGACGAGGGGTTTCCCTTAATTCAGTTAGTGATACTAAAATACTAAATGATACTAAAATACTAATACTGAAAATGATGAGTCCTCGCTAAAACTAAACAAAACATCAGTGCGTGTTCATGTTACAGGTCACTAGTTTTCTAAAGATCAAAAATTTCTGTTTGAATGATTTGTAATTGTTTGTCGTGGCAGCAGACCAAAATTAAATAACCCAATTAAGGCCACAAAATTCCTGCATTCTGAGCTCATCAGTTCACCGCTACGTTCAGCTCCTGCTAGCTTTAATCTTCACCACAGCAGCGTAATTCTGTTTAAGGCTGTGTGACACGCTCAGCTCCAGATTATTCCTTATGCCATAACCCTGCCGATTTGAAAAGGGAATTACAACGAGATTCAGACCAAGTAAGAGAGGCAGATAAAGCATCCTTATGAGTAAAGATCAACAATGGGGAATGCTTATAAAGGTAAAGGGTTTTCTCAAAGATAAGATGAAACTGAAACTTCAATCCATCATAAACTATGTCCTCAGACACACTTTACATTACGCCTCCATTAGTTAAACTAACAATGAAAATGTATTAATAATTTATTAATCTTAGTTAATTTCAGCAGTTAATAACACATTATTAAAATCAAAAGTTGTAACTGTATTATTTAATAGACCTGAGATAAAAAAAATACAACTGTTAGTTCATGTTAACAAAGAATAATAACTTCTGTAATAAATGTAGCTATTGCTCATTGTTAATGTTAGTTAATGCATTAACTAACGTTAACTAATGAGACCTTATTGTAAAGTGTTACCTATTGTTCTTTATAATTCTTTTGCACTTTAATCTGTTTGAAACATTTGTTTGCTTTATAATTTTTTTGTGTATTGCTTTATTGTATTTAAATGTTCGGTAACACTTTATTTCAGGGTTCAATTCTCACTAATAACTAGTTGCTTATTAGCATGCATATTACTAGGATATTGGCTGTTTATAAAGCTCTCACATGCCTAGTCCTCATATATGCTTTTGAGCTTTAATTATAGTAGATTATTAACCACTTGCTGTTTGTAACAGAACTCAAATCACAAAGTAACATCAGCAGCACATGCTCCATAAATTTGTCATTATTCAACCTCTTTTAGGTGGAAGGTCATCGTTCCTGTTCTCAGGAATCCACCACAGACCACTTACATGCATTCTCATGTATTAAATTTCAACCAGTCCAATCACTTCCTCTGAATCCCCGCCCCTGTACTGGGAGAGTGGGAAGTGGTTGCCAGGGAAGCTGAGAGACACGACCAACGACTAGGGTCAGAATGGAAGTGCGCTACGAACAGCATACTGTGCAGTGCACACTGTATACTGCCTACTAGATCTGAAATACTGTGAATATTACACAATATGCAATGACAAATGTTTCAAAGCATTTTATAATGCATTGTTGTTGAGGTAATGTAATCAAGATGCATGTTTATCAATGAAGTACACATGTATTATGGGTTCAATATGGATTTAGTATTCATTATTTACATTTAATATTTCATTTTATTATTAATTTATTAATTTGTTTATTAGATATTATTAATATAATTTAATATTAATTACTAAAGACATTCTATACCCCTACAATATGCCATTTTTAGATATTAAGTAATACATTATATAGTGCCTTTTTTCATGAATATTATAAATATTACACAATAATGTTTAATTCAATAAATGGCATTATGGGAGTATTAAATAAGGTTATTTTGCATTTTTAATATCATTTTGTATAACAACATCTTAAGTTTTGGCACTCAAACCAAATAATGACAACACAAACAATCAAACATGTTAGAAATCAAACCAGAAAAAAAGAGTAACACTTTACTTAAAGCCTTTATTTATAATGCATTATAATATTTGCAGATTCTTTGTTACATCTAAAATTGGTTGTTTTTCATGTATTTTAATGCATTATACCTTCTAAAGGTGTGTTCAATACAATTAATAAGTATTATAACTTAAAATTATTTATGAGACCATAAAATGCATTATAAGGTGCATTACAGGGCTTAATTAATATATATATAAAAAAGGCTTTTTCTGACTGCTTTTGTCTCCATCTCTGTGGCTCCCTCTATCACTAACTAAATTAAGGGAAACCCCTCGTCTAAGCAGTTGTGTACGTGATAGGGTGACGTGCACACTCTATTATAAAGCTCTTGTGGTGGCAGAGTGCAGCCAATGCACTAGACTCTGCCAAAATAGGACTTCCATCTCTTTCTCTTTTCATACACTAAGGGCTGAGGGACACCCTGCATACTGACGCAAACTGTCACAGACTCCCAGCATCGCATCCATCATACTTTAGCTTTTGCCTTATACATTAAGCCACTTCCTTGCTGTCATTTCTGAAGAAGCGAGGACTTGCATACACACAAGGGTATATGAGGATACTTGTCTGTCTTTTCTAGAAGTGTTCTCTGAAATCTCTCTTACACATGCACACATACAATCACATACAATCTTTTTCATATACAGTGCAACTATAGCGAAAACCCTTTTTAGAGTTCCCAGAATGCTTTGAAAGGAGTGCATTATTCCTGAAGAGTCACAGTATTTAGCCTTATTAGAACAGAAAGCCACTCACTGTATTGATTAAATGCTTAGTATTTGTTGGCATCATCAGTAAAAGCATCTCATGCCTCCCATATGCACACTTAAACTTTAAGGGAAATTTCACACTGGAGCTTTTAGTGCCGACCCGAGCCCGTTTGACATCAGAGCTCGGATCACTTCATTGGTGTTAGGGGGTTCAGTTTTTGTGTACTTCAATACAGTTCACAACTGAAAAAAGAGTCCGTCCTTACTCACGGATTTGAACCGCTATTGATGATGTATAATTAGGGATGGACCAATTATTAAAGTTCTGGCCAATACTAATAATTATTTTCAGATTATGGCGGCAACCGATAAATGACAGATATTAGACTATTTTCTATCTGGCCGCATTTACACTGCAGGTCTTGTTGCCCAAATTACGATTGGTTGACTACATCCGATTTTTTTGACGATTAGCTTACATCTTTTAACAATGACCCATATCCGATATTTGCATTTACACTATACACTTGGCGAAACAACCCAAGGTAGAGGTACTGACCCGGAAGAGCTAAAAATGGTGTAATTTGCAAATGGACGCAGACAAAATGATAATACAAGCTTTTGCTTTCCGCACCATCTTTAAAGGTCAGCAAAACGTTGGTCACTTAGAGGGGAGAAAAAAAAAAAAAAGGAGAGCCCTTGTTGCAGCCTGGGCATTGAAGAGTCATGTGATTGCGCCACCATCGCTTTTTCAATGAAGTACAACTAGCATTGACAGGGGAATATCTGATCTGTCCGCTTACATGACAGGTGCAAATACACATCCGATTCATATCAGATTTATTTCCACACATGAAGTTTAATTCTGAATTCAAGCGCTTGTCACTGGATCTCACAGTGCTGTTTAGTTGTTGCGTGATCGAGCTCGCGCTGCGCTGCCGTTTAAGCCGAGCAGATAATGGTCCGTGTGGCGCGGTTGAATAAGTAGTGCTGTTTCGTTCCGCTTTTTGTGCATAAACATTATATTGAACATTTATGGAACGTTATCGTTTTATCGCCCAGCCCTACCACGTCATCGTCCTTGGTGTTATTAACAGTCTTATTAAATTATTAGTGTTTTTAAAGATAAACTTTAAGGGTGTACTCACACTAGGCGCTCTGAACCGTGCCCGGGCGCGTTTGACCACCAAAGTCTGGTTCGGTTGACTAGTGTGAGTGCTCCGTTCCGTGCCCTGCCGCGGTTCGTTTAGCCGGCCCTGGCCCGCTTGGAAGAGGTGGGCCAGAGCGCGGTTCGGTTGGGCTCGGGCGCGGTACGCATGTAGTGTGAGCGCTAACCGCGCTGGAGCACGGAACAGCTGTGCGCTACTGTCATCATTACGACAGCAAACACCAAACTATTACTACTTGGATACACTTTTCAATTAATTCAAGTATATTTAGGTTTATAACGGTCCTGGTTCTCACCTTATTGACGAACATGAATTGTAGTTTGCGAGTAAAGCTGCAAATTCCTCCATCAAAGTCAGCTGCCTTCTGATACGTGCAGTGCAATCAAGTGAAAATCGCTGCGCGGCATAAATGATCAATCTTTTAGGCAGTCTATTAACGAAAGAAGCGCTTTTCTTCCTGTTGTCTTCAAAACAAAAAGTTGCATCGTGAATGACGTAAGCGTGCTCCGGCCCGGTACGTTAAGTGCAATGTGAGTGCAGGCCAGCGGGGGAGTGGGGAGGGGGGACAATCGCGCTCGGGCACGGTACAAGGCAACCGTGCCTAGTGTGAGTACACCCTAAGTCAGCATTAGATGATGGCAAAGGTAATCTAAATCCTTTAGTCACAAATACACTTCCCAGACACAGACTTTCATGTTTTTTTGCAGACAGGCCTACCCTAGTAAAAGGCAGAATGTTTTACTCAGGTTTATTAGGGGACATCATATATGACATCAAAAAAATTCTATCAGAGAATGCATCTGTCTCTGCAGACGATCTGCTGCCGAGGCTTTGAAGGGATGTGATTGAATTCTTGGAAACTGTGGCCGAAAAGTACCAAAAGCATGATGATTTAAAGTAGGTTAAATTACAGTGTGAGACTAAAGCCTTCAAAACAGATGGTCAAAATTAATTTCAGATCTAAAACATATAGTGTGCACATACATAATTTACATTTTATATATTCCATTTACTTTTTTTTATCTCATAAATAAGGTAATCAATAAACGACTTGGTAATCGCTCATAAGGGTGCCAGATCCCCCAGAGATGCGCAAAGCAAAGCATGGGCTGCATTAGATGGATGTCAACAAATTAATCTGGTTTGATAAATGACAGAAAATACATTTCCAACCTGTCTGGACAAGATGCGAGCTGAGTAAATGACTTTCTGCAACACCTCACAGAGCCATAAATAAAATCTAAACATGTGCCATGTGGAGCTTGGGCTAAATGTATTAAAGAGAACCTGCATTAGCACAGTCTAAAGGGAAATCCCACCGCCTGTGTTCGGAAGGGGAAGTGCTCTGCGAAGCCAGTCAGATTTCATCTGAACAACATTCTATGACTCTTTACTTCTACCTTAAAAGGATAGTTCACCCAAAAATTTAAATTATCCCATGATTTACTCACCCTCAAGCCATCCTAGGTGTATATGACATTCTTCTTTCAGACAAACACAATCAGAGTTATATTAAAAAAATGTCCTGGCTAATCCAAGCTTTATAATGGCAGTGAATGGCAGCCCAAAATTTGAAGCCCAAAAAAGTGCATCCATCCATTATAAAAGTAATCCACACGGCTCCGGGGGGTTAATAAAGGCCTTCTGAAGCGAATCGATGGGTTTTTGTAAGAAAAATATCCATATTTAACACGTTATAAAGTAAAATATCTAGCTTCCGGCGGACCGCCTTCCGTATTCAAATAATGTGTTTATTTGTACTTCAGAGTTAAACAGGATATTCAACAAGACAAAAAAGTAGGGTGAGACTTGCTTTTGTTTATCAGGAGATCATGAAAAGTGGCCAATAGATTCCGAAACTAAAAGGTTTAAAGGGGATTCATGTTTGACCTTGTACACTTCTGCTCAAAAGATGTTTTTAAGATTTTTTTAATGTTGGGGAGGGGTTGATATTAAGATTTTTGGTAACACTTTACAATGAACTAACAATGAGCAATACATTTGTTACAGTATTTATTAATCTTGGTTAATGTTAGTTAATAAAAATCCAACTGTTCATTGTTTGTTCATGTTAGTTCACACAGCATTAACTAATGTTAACAAATACAACTTTTGATTTTAATAATGTATGAGTAAATGTTAAAATTAACGAACTAAAATTAATAAATGCTGTAGAAGTGTCGTTCATTCTTAACTCATGTTAAGTAGTTAACTAATATTACCTAATGAAACCTTTGTAAAGTGTTACCAGATTTTTTTTTAAAAATTTTGAAAAGTCTCTTATGCTCACCAAGGCTGCATTTATTGAATTATTAAAAACAGTAATATTGTTAATATTATTACAGGTTAAAAGGATTATATATATATATATATATATATATATATATATATATATATATATATATATATATATATATATAAAAAAGGCAATATATTTTATAATGTGATTTATTCCTGTGAAGGCAAAGCTGAATTTTTATCAGCCATTACTCCAGTCTTCAGTGTCACATAATACTTCAGAAATAATTCTGATATGCTGATTTGGAGCCAAAAAAAATATTATGTTGAATGCAGTTAAGTGCTTTTTAATATTTTTGTGGATTCTTTGACAAATAGAAATCTTTTGTAATATTATAAATGTCTTTATAATGTCATGTTTAAACAATTTAATGCATCCAAATCGTATGACTCCAAACTTTTGAATGGTAGTTTATGTTACACTGTTTATTATTAATAACACACTAGGCATTTCAGGGTAAAAGCTAAAGAGACACTGAACTGTTTCATTGAGCCTCATGCAAAAAACGTTGCAAAAGCAGAACTAGTGTTGGTCTTACAAAAGTATTGTTATATGTTTTGCTTTTAAGAGTCCTTAGGGATCCAGTGCAAATTACAGCTCAAGATTAAAATTCAAGAGCTGCATGAAGATACACTGAGCAAATAAAATAAGAACCTCAACTGTGATCTGAAAATCCGGGTCAGTGTGAAATCTGATGACCATTTTGATGGAATAGACTGAGACATCTCAGCAGGCCAGCCTGATATTGAGCCATCGGGCAGAAGCACAGCTGTCAAGGTGAAAATGGGAGGAGGGAACAATGGGAGACAGAAAAAAAAACATGGCACAAAACCAAAGACAGGTTTAGTGGGCTGGCCACCGTCCAGGACAACCATATGAAACCCACAAGACCTGTGCGACAGGACAGAACGAATAACCTTTAATGTTAATAAGACGAAGATCGAACTGGTGAAATTAATTAAAAGAGCTCAGAGATCCAGCACAGGGATGATTTGCTTTTTGTAGGTCAGATATTAGATGGGTTTGAGCTGATTAACAAGGTGCACATCTGAAAATAAGAAAAAAGCATGTGCTCCATGTAGCAACAGAAGAATCTACAAATTAAGGTCACAAAGAACTCTCACAAATCTTCAGACAGTCATGCTAACAAAGCCTGCCATATGCCGTAACCAGTTCCACAGCGTCTCTGACTATAATAAAGGTTAAAACGGGGAGAGAGCAGTGCAATGCAATAGATCTACTGAAAGCCCTTAAAATCCCACTACTGAATCACTAACAAATCTGACGTTTGATGTTTGTTTGAGATCCTCCGCAATCTCTCCACTAGACTGCACTTAAAAGCACACTCATGCGCCAGAGCATCATATTCGCCATTCGCTATGCAGCAATTACACTATGCAAACAACCAACTTGTTTTTCAGTAAACACTGGTCTGTAAGGTTATATTAAATCACTACCTCCAACCTTACAAAATAGAAACCAATTTAAACAATTAATAGTATAGTTTTACTATGTTTTTGTTTGAAAGACCCTTGAATACTATGTACATTACTGTTCAATAGTTTGGGGTCGGTAAAATTATGTTTTTGAAAGAAAATTTGTTATGCTCACCAAGACTTCATTTATTTGATCAAAAATACATATTAAGAAATATTATTACAATTTAAAATAACAGCTTCCTACTGTATTATTTTTAAATGTCATTTATCCCTGTGATGGCAAAGCTGAATTTTCAGCATCATTACTCCAGTCTTCAGTGTCACGTGATCCTTTGGAAATCATTCTAATATGCTTATTTTGTGCTCAAGATACATTTATTATTATTATCAATGTTGAAAATAATTGTGCTGCTTCATATTTTTGTGCAAAACATGATAATTTATTTTCAGGATTCTTTGATGAATATAAAGTTCAAAACAACAGCATTTATCTAAAATTAAAAACTTTTGTAACATTATACGTTTATTTATAAATTTCTATGATCAATTTAATGCATCATTAAAAATGCTGAATAAAAGTTAATTACCTTTAAAAAAAAATCTTACTGACCTCAAACCTCAAACAAAATGGTATCATTCTGTATCACAATGTATATAAAATTTAGATTTTTTGCTAAAAAGGGCATTTACATGAAATAAATGTACTTCACCAAATATCTTAGATCTTAGATAAACTCATAATATTATGAAGAAAAATATGTACATTAAAGCCAGTTTTATACTTTAAAAGGTGCAGTGTGTAGTATTTATGAGGATCTATTGACAGAAATGCAATATAATATACATAACTATGTTTTCAGTGGTGTATAAAGACTTTACATAATGAACCATTATGTTTTTATTACCTTAGAATAAGCCATTTCTATCTACATACACCACGGGTCCCCTTACAGTGAAGTCACCATTTTGCGCCGTCATGTTTCTACAGTAGCCCTAATTACGCAGAGAAACTGTTCAGCCTTTTATGTTCAAATCGGAGTCGGACAATGATGGAGAAACTCAAGAAGAAGTGACAACAGGTAGAATGCAACAGGACGTTTCTGAATGGTTAGTTGATGAATTTATGTAGCTGATGTGAGGTTAACTATCTTCAAGTCATTGATAAGCATATTCTGTCTGTCATGATAATCTATAAATCTCTCGTGTGGGAACTGTTGTAAAATGCCTTCGGAGCTAGAGAATATATGCTGCATGAAGATAGAACAGGTATAGTCTAGCTTAATTAAGGGTTATAACTTATGTTGTCATCTTGCTTTTATGACATGCTATTGCATTTGTGTTACGTACTGTATTGCAATAAATGTGAAAAGACGGATGCGATAGCTTGAGCAGACTCCCAAATGTGCTCTACTACAACAACTCTTCCTCTTCCCAACATGGCCTTACCCCCTTTGATGCGCGTTCCCGGGGGCAGGGTTTATGTAAATTTTAGGGTTAGTGATGTCACTAACCTGCGATGAAGCTCGTTGTAGTCCCTACCAGCCGTTTGTAGTAGTCCTTAAAAAGCGATGTCTTTAAAATAAAAATGCATTTGCATTAAACTTTGAACGTCGTAACTTTGCAGATGTTGTTTATGCTCAAATAGCAACATTACACACTAACTAAAGTTAAAAATCATATTATGATGATTATGAAATCATAATCAACCACCCCTTTAAATTATGTCTGGTGAAGCATAATCTGAATTCAAATGAATTAAAGGGATAGTTCACCCAAAAATGAAAATTAGCCTATGATTTACTCAACCTCAAGCCATCCTAGGTGTATATGACATTCTTCTTTCAGACGAATAAAATCGGAGTTATATTAAAAAATGTCCTGGCTCTTCCAAGCTTTATAATGGCAGTGAATGGCTGTTTCTGAAGTCCATAAAAGTGCATCTATCCATCATAAAAGTGCTCCACACGGCTCTGGGGGGGTTAATAAAGGCCTTCTGAAGATAAGCGATGCGTTTGTGTAAGATTTTACAAACTGTAAACTCTAACTTCCGCTAACTGTCGTAAGCACGTTCACGAGAGACTGGCGTTTCAAAACGCTTCAAATCTGCCAAGTGGTCTTTGTGACATCACCCACTGTTGTATAGCGAACGCAAGGCAAGTTAACTTTGACCTCAATACCAAAACTACGTCTGGGAAATAATTGGACACAAAATGTTGTTTTGAGTTGAAATATTTTATCTCACTCACTTGAAATTAATGTGAAGCTTCCGCGAAGAAAAGTTAGCAGCAGGTGGCTTTGAGCCAAAGACGAATGAACAAGTTCAGACAAGACTATTAAGGGTGACATTTAAGGGATAATAATGTATATTCATTGTACACTTATTACACAGATTTTTTTTTTTTTTTTTACCACATAAATAATTATGGGGACATATTGAATTGAGATTAATGTTTTAAATCTTATCTGTTTATAAATCCATTTTGTACAGCATACAAAACAATCGCCCAGACAAGATGATCACAACAATATTAGTAAAGTCCTCTGATTTCATTTGTCAATACAATCAAAAATGGAGACGCAAGACGGCAAGTTGCATTCGAATGAAACGAGAGAGCGCATCCGTTGTGATACATGTATGTTTCCTGCATTGTGTACTTAGCACTCGCTCTACTGTACACACTCACACATGCCTCATCTGTCACTAACACACACACATCGAAATATGATGTTTTACATTCAAATAAGATCCGAAACATTTAGAACGGCCAGTTTAAGATGAAGGGTCTTCTTTCATCTCTGTATAGCACTATGGGCTATACTCATTGGCCCTCGTGCTCCTCCACAGTCCTGATAAGAAGGTTATTAAGATTGTGAGCACACTCAACTGAACTGAGCATTGCTTAATTAAAGCTCACAGCTCCCAAGAGTCCCAGGATTCCCTGACATCCATCTATCTCTACATGCCAACCTGCAGGAGCAGACCAAATCTCTCTCTCTGCATAAATACTTCTCTATAGGGATATTTAAATGTTAAATTATTGTTTTAGTAATAAGAAACACACTGATTAAACATTTAAAAAAAAGAGAACTTACAGTGTAATGACAGTAAATGAGTTAAAGCATTCACTGCAAAGCCAGAAATCATAATAAAAATAGATATTTTTCTGATACACATATGTGCAACATTTCTGCACATTCACTTGTTATTTTGGGGTGTAAGCAAACTAAAAAGGTTAACTCAGTCGCAAACTTTTCATAGACAGTAAAAGATGCAATTATGGATGTTTACGAGGCACTGAGGCAGTGTACCATTATTAATTATACCTAACAAAATGTAAAACTTCCCATGTGAAATGCCTGTTTGTGTACCAGGGTAGAAAGTTTAATTGGATTTCTATGGAAAATCATAAATATCTGTTAAAGCTTTGTCTTGAATACAACTGATTAGCACAAATACTGTGTACTAAAACAACAAACAACATTTCAATGTAGGTACGCCAAACAGATTTCAGCAAAAAGACTGCAAGGGATTTCTTTGGAGCCCCGTGTTGATGATGACAACAGGTTAGTGTTGTTTGCTTGTTGTGTCAACAGTGTATAGTGCACTACCACATTGTCTGAGTGTGCTAAAAAGCACACCTGCGCGCACATGGAGTTCACACCATCAGCACTGCGACCTTCCCATGAGCAGGTGACCGAGGACAATGTCATTTGTGTCATGCCGGAAGTTGTCGAAACTAGCCCAAAATCCATCACTTTACAGTACGTCTTTGATATATCGGCGTCCTTCGAGAAGTCATAATCTATTGAGAATTTTTTTATATAGGAATTTTACATTCATAGGGTAAAATTAAGAAGACTTGATGCAATCACAAATCAAAGTTAGACCGACGTAAATAATTTAGCAATAGACAAATTCAGATACACTACGACGACGACAAAAACAACATCTTTTCATTTTAAACGGTTATGTATGTAGACAAAGAAAAATCATATTCAAGACAATGTAAGATGCTGGCCCTCTTTATCTTGAGTAGAACCATCTATGAAAAACTATGAAACATCTGCAGCGACGAATAGACTAAAAATGCACCGTATTACATCTAATGAGGTAAAGTTTCTATTTTTGGCGACAGGATCCAACATCCTCGGTGTCGGATGTGTGAGATAAGGGGGGGAAAATCGATTTATAATAAATCTAAATGTGCGTGTTTTTTCTTTTCTGTCTTATTCAGCGGCTGTTGTGATGGAAATCGACGTTAGCAGTTTAAAAAACATGGAGCCATTTTAAATGGAATTACATTGGTCGCTGAAGATGACCAACACTATCACTCTAAATTGTCATAAAATTCCAGTCAGTTTTGTTCAAATTCCTAGAACAAACCGTACTAGTTGAGTTCTAAAATGAGGCATATAACTCACCAATCAGTCTTGAGGAACAGTACTTAGGAAAAATCCCCCACAAAGATGTTGAAGTGAACAGAGGCTGGTCGATGGGCTCGTCGTCCGCACGTTTCTCTGCTCGCCGTCTCTCTGCCAGCCGTGTTTTGATGTCACTCGGTGGGCGGGGGCTTCGGGGCTACCCACATTACAACCAACGCGTTCGGAAGACCCCCTCATACGCGATTTATCGCCCCCGTGAGGTTATCTATGATATCATGTCACGTCTTTATCGACAGTTAAGTCTTTTCTCTTTGGTTCCGCAATATTTTTCTACTCAAGAAAACCACTAGCAGACCACGTATACACATATGCATACAAAGTGCCTTTATTGTAACTGTCTCCAGTTTCAACAACTGGACAACATGTTAAACAAGCGCATCTTCATCATAATGCAGTATATAGGGGGAATACCGTTTTCCAGTCATACAGTATTGAAAAGACGTGAGTAAATAATGACAGAATTTGACAGAAAATGACATATATGTTCATCAAGATAATAGCTAATATGCATAGATTTCCTTTTTTATTAATTAGAATTGCAATACTGAAATGTGTTCCAGTTTCTGCTTTTAGACAATCATGTGGTTCAGTCTTTGTTAATATACTAAACATTTTATGGCTAATCCATAATGAAGTGATGACACAGACCACATTTACTACACAAAACTTAAAGGAATAGTAGACTACTGAGGATTGCAGTAATTATGAAATTCACAGTTGTTCAGAAATAAATATGCAATATTCAAAAAACATTTGAACTTTCTAAGCATAAGGTCCTTTAAATACAATAGAGCACATGGATAATTGTTTCATTGTGTACATTTTACTTCACAGTACACACCCAACCCGTTAAATAGAGGTTAATGGTTACTAGCCTTTGAACAGTGCAGGACTGATCCTTATTTTGACTACCCAAGTAGGCTTTTAGATTAAACATGAATAACGTACTATTTGAATAACCAAATTTCTGTGGGGGAAAAAAAAATCTGGTTTGTACATGTGTGGCGTTAACTTGCTTTATGACTAAATGTAAAAATATTAATAAAGTGGTACATGGCATTCTGTGCATTGTTACATGACAAAGACATGTATTGTAAACCTTTTTTAACTTTTATAAGCAAACACATTTTTAAAGTATTTTGTTATAGGTTTCCTTTTGGTGAAACAGAAAGCATGAAAAGGATCTGGATGACGTTCGCTGTGAAAGGATAGGTGAGGTCATAAAGTTTTGCAACATTCGATCTCAAGTCCACAGTCAGAATCACAGATTCTGTAACAAACAGCTTGTTTAGTTTCACACTGTTCTCAGTCTATTATTCTTTAGGCTCTTTGGTTTTGTGGCCTGGTTTAGGAATGTATTAAACTGAGGTAGTCCTGTGATGATAGTGAAATATGCCCTGGCGCCCTCATGTGGCACAAGTCAGAGCAATCTGCTGCACCTTTCCCAGTTCATTCAGCAGCTGTTTGATGCTTTGCTTGAGTTCAGGCAGACGGTCCAGTGGCTCTGGAGGCTCCAACTCACCCGTGCAGTCCAGCCAGTTTTCAAGCACTGAAACAGGAAACAATGTTTATGAATATTAATGTTTTGATTTAATAGCTTTAATGTACATGAAACATTCCCATAATACAAATCACCACATGAAAACCCCCTAAAACCCTCTGACACACCATCAAGCTCCCTTTCGATGAAGTCCATCCTGCGAGTAACCTCTTCTTGTACAGTCTCGATATGTTCCAGCAGGTTGATCCTCCACTGCTGGGGCTGAGCTCCGCCCTTAACCCCGCCTCCATCACCACCCGCCTCACACTTCTCCCCTACATCCTACAAAGTCACATTCACTCATTACTTACATTGTAGTATTCAATGCAATTAACATTCAATCACAAAAAATATAAAACAGTCTACACTACTGTTCAAAAGTTTGGGGTTGGTAAGATTTTTTGTTTTTGAAAGTCTCTAGGCTCGCTAAGGCTGCATTTATTTAATCAAAAATACATATAATATATTGAAATAGTATTACAATTTAAAATAACTGTTTTCTACTTTAGATACATATGTATATTTGTATTCAAATTTATTTATTTCCTGTGATGCAAAGCTCAAATTTCAGTAGCCATTACTACAGTCTTCAGTGTTACATGATCCTTCAGAAATCATTCTAATGTTGATTTGGTGTTCAAAAAAAGTATTATCATTATCATTATTATCGATGTTGAAAACAGTTGTGCTTAATGTTTTTGTTGAAACCGTGATATATTTTTTTCAGGATTCTTTGATGAATGGAAAGTTCAAGTTTATATAAAAAGATCTTACTGTGCCCAAACTTTTGAACAGTAATGTACATATTTTGAAGTACAATTTTAAAGTTTGCTGTTGCGAACTTGCCATATTTTAATGGATGCGGATGTTTAATGTTCAGTATGTATTTTAAATATTGATGGACCTCTCAGTTTCATTATATGGGGGGAAAAAAAAAAAAATGGCACATTCTTCATTTCTATTCAAATTCACTTTTAGATGTACTATTCCTTTAAAAATGTCAGCTCACTGTAGAATCAGACCTGTGATAATTATATTTCCCAGAACTGGACAGTGTTAATCACATAATATTAACCTCATTTGACCCTCACCATCCTGTGGTTGAACAGCTGAGTACTAGATGTCTTCAGTAGTGCTGGTTGGATCTCTCCATAATAGTGTTGTTCATTCTTCAGCACTCTCTCAGTGTTGTGTGATCGGTCTTCCAAGACTGACTCAACCCGTGTCTTCAGCACCAGCCTCGGCTCCAATACTTGGTACAGTGTTTGTGGCTTTTGGTAGCAGTGCTCACTGCTAATGTAGTCCTGGAAGGATGAAGAGAAGGGCTCTTTACGTAGAATGGCTTCTGAGGATGCTGATGAAGAAACTGTTTTTGTGTCTGGAAGAGCCATGCTTTTCATCTTGGATCTCTCAGTCAGCTTCCACGGCTGCCGCCACAATTTGAGGTCTGGATGAGTCTGGCTCCTGCAGAAAAGTGGTATAACACTCTCTTCATATGGCTTCATATGGCATATGGCTTTTTTCAGCATGTGTCTTATTAGTTCAAACAGATAAAACGGCATGACTTAGGCCACATTTACATTACATGGTTCAAGTGACCCAATTCCATTTTTTTCCTCCCATGTGGCACAGATCGGATATAACCCACAAATGTGTAAGTAGGAAAAAAAGTACATGGATTCTGATATTCTCAGATCAGTTTCAGGGTTCATTCATATGTGGAAATAAATCTGATATGAGTTGGATACGCGCCATGTAAGCGGACAGATCAGATATTTCCCTGTCAATGCAAGTCGTAAATCACTGAAAATGCGACGGTGGCGAATGATGTCAACACAGGTGGACACCAACCGCGATCACATGACTCTTTTCAGTGGTGCAATGGAGGACGAAGGCTCAACCCAGTGGAGTCATGCTGACGTTTTATGTCATTTTGAACCTTTGGGGGTGAAAAGTGCGGTTTTAAGAGCTCGTGGTTACAGTGCCAACGTAACATCAAAAGCTTAAAAAGCAAGTACAAGGTGGTCAAATACCACAACAAATAAATGGAAGGTATTTTAGGTGACAAGCCAAGCTGCCGACCACCTGAGATACTAAATAGTTTCATAGAAGTGGTTGCCGCGTCGTCAGTGGACTGTGAAGAGCCGGAGTGTGGGAGAATTAAAGTTACAGGTAAAGGTAACCGAAAGTTTTTGCAGACATTATCTGCCATATTAACGTTATTTCAGCCATCGCCAGATTAGAAAAAGTGATGATATATTATTGTGTTAGCCTATAACATTAGATACACGGGTGTAATGATCTAGCTATTATCAAGTGTATAGTGTAAATGCAGATATCGGCTATTGGTCACTTTTAAAAGATGAAAGCTGGTCGTCAAAAAAATTTGATATAGTCAACAAACCGGAATTGGGCATCAAGACCTGCAGTGTAAATGCTGCCTTACTGTAGCACGCTGATTTTGAGCTGCAGGCCATTGAGGACTTCCACCACATGCTGAACGTCCCCTAACAACTGATGAGTGGCTGCGATCTTCTTGCCGTTCTGATGGGAGTAGTTGTCCAGGAAAGAGAGGCCATACATATGGCCAGTGCTAAGCCAGTCCTTGTCATACCAGTACCGCAGGCTCTGTCTCTGACCTCTGGTCTGCCCTGGATACACACAAACAAATGCACTGGTAAGCCAAAATGAACATAAAACAGCAGAAAACAGAGGAGAAAGGGGAACTGACAAAATGCTGAGTCAAACTACTCAAACTGCCACTCATTCTGAGGTCTACATTAGGGTTTTGTTCAGAAATCAACACTAAAACATGCATCACAAACCTGGAGAATCCCGGCAAATGAAGCAAGCGTATCGTTCTGGAACGTTCTCTTCCAGGAGGCCCATACAGGTTCCATGCTGCCAGTACAGACACTCTTCACACTGAGGTGCAAGAGAAAAAGCAACAAATGTGATCAATAGTGTAAATAGTGAAATTTTATAGCTAAATCTTCTACTGATATATACATTAACATTTAAAAGTTTGGGGTCGGTAATTTTTTTTATGTTTCTAAAAGAAGTATCTCATGCTCACCACCAAAGCGTTTATTAAAATACAGTAAAAACAATAACATGCATTTTAATTTTAATGTATTTTAAAATGTAATTTATTAATGTGATGTCAAATCTGTATTTTCAGCATCATTACTCCAGTATTCAGTGTCACATGATCCCTCAGAAATCATTCTAATATGCTGATTTGGTGATCAGGAAACATTTCTTATTATTGTCAGGTGAAAACAGCTGTGCTGCTTAATATTTTGTCAAAATCGTGATGCATTTTTTTCTTTGATGAATAAAAAGCATTTATTTGAAATAGAACTCATTTGTAACATTATAAATTTCTTTACTGTCACCTTTGGTCAATTTAATGCATCCTTGCTGAATATAAGTACTAATTTCTTTACTGACCCCAAAATTTTGAATAGTAGTGTACAGGCCAAATGAATGGTCACCTGTAACATGAAGTCATTTTCCTCTTCCGCTTCACACACACAGCGGACAGTTTCCTGACTTCCTGTAGTTGAGGCAACAGAGCTACAGCTAAGAGGTGAGGCAATGACATCCAGATCATCATCTTCACTCCACCCACAGCTGTCAGAAGACCAATCTGAAATGCTATCCTCATCTGGAAACATATTACAAATGATGAATTATGAGGGAAAAAAACTTAAGATAATATAAAATTGCAAAAATCTATAAACTCATTAAGATGGAAAGGAAAACTTCAATGAAATCACTGCTGAATGTACTAACAGTGAAAATATAAACTGACAGGAAGGGGACGAATAGCAGAGCAAGATGTTTTTTTTTTTCTTAAATTATAAAATGCAAGATTTTTTGCATTGCATGTGACGTATGATAATATAATATTGTTATGAGATTATATAATATTGTTACAAACAGATTTTAGACAAAGAAATAAAGATTTACCATCACTCAAAAATCAATGCTTCAAGAACTGATTGCATTATCTGTATATAAATGCTGTTTTTCTTTACCTGATGTGGTTTTTTTCATCTTTTTCTTTTCCTTCAACTTTATTCGCAGGAAGTCTTTAGTCTGTTTGTTTTTTGGCCTGGCACGTTCTTTCACACCTTCTACAAAAGGCCATAAACAAAGCTCAATTAGACCATGTCATGTATTAAAGCCTTCAATGAAAAACAAGGAATAACACTGAAAATCCCACATGCTTTCTGTGAAATACTATATCAATTTCATCCATCAGACATACCCATTTCCATAAATCTCCTCTCTCTTTCCTTGTTGAAGTATCGGTGCATGTTGCTGTCTAGCTGATTGTCTCTGGTCTTGTCCTTCAGTGAAGGCCACCGTTGGTAATTCTGTGCACTGGCAACAGGCGGTGGAAGAGAGCGTCTCTTCACGTTCACCTGCGCACACTCATGCGATGTGATGCACCTCTTCTTAGAGCCATCCTGATTATTAAGTGCGGTCTGTTTGTCCATTGCCCTGATCTGGTCCGGTTCTATCAGACAATCTTCTCCATGGTAGTATTTCATATGATAGTGCAGGAGTTTTGCTTTGCGGAAAGACTTCGCACATTCAGGAGCACTGCATTTATATGGATTATGGTCCAAGTTGATAGAGAACGCTGGTGGCGGTTGGTTTCTTATGACTCTGTATACTGTGATAAGCAGATTTTACATTCATCAATTCAAGATCATTCTGATGAATCATGATTCTATGAATCTCATTATTAGTAGAGATCATTACTCACATGGTTCTCTGCTGAACCGGTTGGGGTTGTGGAAGGCTTGTTTTCTAACTGCTACAATTAAAAACAAAAAACAACAACACTGATCATAATGAACCAGGTCTTATTTGCATAAGTATGTGTTTTAAGGATGTGATGAGTGGAATCTCACCTGTAGGCTTAAAGGTTTCTGATTGGCACTGAGCCTTAGGTACTGCTGTGTCACTGGATGGTTGTGTCAGACATAAGTGGTCTGGTCCTTTTCCTTGAGTTCTCTGATTGGTGGATGCACATATGGGCTTGCAATCATTATGAAAACCTTTTTCTGGAAGAAAAAGATGAATGATTAGGACATCTACCATTATGGTACTAGTACACACATTTTTTACGTAACAGTCAAATAGTCAAACCTGAATCAGTCTTGCTTTTTTTGGAGATCCTTCGTGCCATTGAAAGTCTCCTCTTCCCTAGAGAAAATAAACGTGAACTTTAAATAAACGAATAAATAAAGCCTTACCAAATAATAGGGTTGCATGAATTAATTTTTTTCTGATAATTGCATTTGCGATTTACACTCACCTAAAGGATTATTAGGAACACCTGTTCAATTTCTCATTAATGCAATTATCTAATCAACCAATCACATGGCAGTTGCTTCAATGCATTTAGGGGTGTGGTCCTGGTCAAGACAATCTCCTGAACTCCAAACTGAATGTCAGAATGGGAAAGAAAGGTGATTTAAGCAATTTTGAGCGTGGCATGGTTGTTGGTGCCAGACGGGCCGGTCTGAGTATTTCACAATCTGCTCAGTTACTGGGATTTTCACGCACAACCATTTCTAGAGTTTACAAAGAATGGTGTGAAAAGGGAAAAACATCCAGTATGCGGCAGTCCTGTGGGCGAAAATGCCTTGTTGATGCTAGAGGTCAGAGGAGAATGGGCCGACTGATTTAAGCTGATAGAAGAGCAACTTTGACTGAAATAACCACTCATTACAACCGAGGTATGCAGCAAAGCATTTGTGAAGCCACAACACGCACAACCTTGTGGCGGATGGGCTACAACAGCAGAAGACCCCACCGGGTACCACTCATCTCCACTACAAATAGGAAAAAGAGGCTACAATTTGCACGAGCTCACCAAAATTGGACAGTTGAAGACTGGAAAAATGTTGCCTGGTCTGATGAGTCTCGATTTCTGTTGAGACATTCAGATGGTAGAGTCAGAATTTGGCGTAAACAGAATGAGAACATGGATCCATCATGCCTTGTTACCACTGTGCAGGCTGGTGGTGGTGGTGTAATGGTGTGGGGGATGTTTTCTTGGCACACTTTAGGCCCCTTAGTGCCAATTGGGCATCGTTTAAATGCCACGGCCTACCTGAGCATTGTTTCTGACCATGTCCATCCCTTTATGACCACCATGTACCCATCCTCTGATGGCTACTTCCAGCAGGATAATGCACCATGTCACAAAGCTCGAATCATTTCAAATTGGTTTCTTGAACATGACAATGAGTTCACTGTACTAAAATGGCCCCCACAGTCACCAGATCTCAACCCAATAGAGCATCTTTGGGATGTGAAGGAACGGGAGCTTCGTGCCCTGGATGTGCATCCCACAAATCTCCATCAACTGCAAGATGCTATCCAATCAATATGGGCCAACATTTCTAAAGAATGCTTTCAGCACCTTGTTGAATCAATGCCACGTAGAATTAAGGCAGTTCTGAAGGCGAAAGGGGGTCAAACACAGTATTAGTATGGTGTTCCTAATAATCCTTTAGGTGAGTGTATAAAGCGATTTGCGATTTGTAAAATTTAAAAAAAATGGAGTATTTAAGAAAAGGCTGTCTTAATTTTTCTTGGCAGATTATTGTTGAAGTAAAAAGTTTAAAAAGTCAAACCAAAAAAAAGTTTGGATTTATGAATATTATTTTATATAAAATATATATTTTATGAAACATGTTAGAAGATCAAAGCCTATAAATCTAAAAAAAACTGTGTTCCAAATTTGAGGTTGATAGCTCAAAAAAATGAGCTTTTCGTACAATTTTGTTTGAGCACAGTGCCAAATTTTCCCCACTGGATGCCAGCAAAGCTCCACTGGTGCACACAGCGGATGGATTTGTGATTTGCAGTAGAGTTTTTCTCTCTCAAATATTACAAGCACACACACATTTTTTTATTACACACATACAAACCACACTCTGACATCCACACCAACACACCCACACAGTTATAGCTGCATAACTTATCCAATTGGCTCTATAATATGCAGAAGCAGAAAACAGGAATGAAGTGAGTATTTGCTTTGTTTGCTTTACATTTTTGTGCAAAAGGTCCTGAGAGGAACTATGTTGTGTACCAAGTAGATCTTTTAAAAGGAAATGGGGTGAAACAGTAAAATTCCAATAAAAATACACACCTGTGCCAAAATGAATGCAGTTGGCATTAACATCAAAAAAACAAAACTGAAAAAGACAAAAATGTCCATAAGGTTGGTTTGAATAGTTTAACTTTGTACATACTTCTTACTCGCTGCCTCCGTGACTTTCTGTCATGAGGAAGACCTTGTCTTTTGATTTCCTCCACTTTTTGTTCCAGGACTTCTGCTTCCTCTGTCTCATTTCTCTTTACCATCCCCTCATTAAAGTTCA
The DNA here is from genome assembly GCA_039654105.1 of Coreius guichenoti. Lineage (NCBI taxonomy): Eukaryota > Metazoa > Chordata > Actinopteri > Cypriniformes > Gobionidae > Coreius > Coreius guichenoti. The sequence continues at coordinate 14,829,744 of CM077188.1, forward strand.
TGCCCAAGTCAAACACCACAGAGTTCTCCATTTTCACCCTGGTCTTCTCTTCTCTCTCCTCAGGCCCTGAGTCCCTCTTCAGAAATAACTTACTGTAGTTGTGCTGCCCTATTTGCTCCAATACTCCCTCTGCATCTTCCTCCTTTATGCTTATATTTTCCACTTCAAGGCATTTCCCTTTGCCATTGCTTTTCTTCTGTTCACCTTCCTCTCCATCCAAAACAGAGTTCTCATCCTCCTCTTCCTCAGGAACACGGTCAGTCTGTTTATCACCGCTGGCTTTGTTTTCCTGCATTTTCTTGTCCTTTACTGTCTTTTTTACCATAGGCTTCTCTCCATTTTTGTCAGTTAGTTTCTTTCTACTCTAATTGGAGAGAATGAGAGAATGAGTAAAAGACGAAAAGGCCAAAATGGATACTGAAATAGGGACGCAACATGAATAGGATAAAAATACAAAATGAACCTCTTTGGTGAAGGGCTTCACATGGATTCCTTTGACTGTTTGGATGACACCGTCATAGAACTTAACAGTGTAGGATGCTGCAGGATAATTTTGCAGGATAATCACGTATGAAACATACAATTTCAATTTGAAGAAGAATCTGTTCACATAACATCGGTTTCATGCAATAAATACATCAACAGCTTACCATCTTTGTTGACGGCCAAGACTTTAGCAGGATAAAATCGACAATCAGACCAACTGGCAAGAACTTTGTCATTCACATGAAATCCCTGCAAAAAAAAGTATGAATGATAACAGAATTCATTCATTTGCATTTTACAATGGTTTTAATTGTGGCTCAACCAATCAGTATTTAGGGTCAAATTATCTGATTTTTAAGAGATTTATTCATAATAATATACACTACTGTTCAAAAGTTTGGGGTCAGTAAGATTTTTTTAAAAGAAATTAACACTTTTATTCAGCAAGGATGCATTAAACTGATCAAAAGTGACAGTAAAAACATATAATGTTACAAAAGATATCCAATTTAAATAAATGCTTTCTTTTGGATGTTCTATTCATCAGAGAATGCTGAAAAATGTATCATGGTTTCCACACACAATATTAAGCAGCAAAAATGTTTTTAAAATTGATAATAATAAGAAATGTTTCTTGAGCTTCAAATCAGCATTTTAGAATGATTTCTGAAGGATCATGTGAGTAATGATGCTGAAAATTCAGCTTTGCCATCACAATAATAAATTACATTTTAAAATATCTTAGAAATGGAAAACAGCTGTTATATTGTAATATTATTTCACAATATTACATTTTTTACTGTACACCAATCAAGCATAACATTATGACATTATAATATTCCTAATATTGTGTTGGTCCCACTTTTGCTGCCAAAACAGCCCTGACCTGCATGGACTCTACTAGACCCCTGAAGGTGTGCTGTGGTATCTGGCACCAAGATGTTAGCAGCAGATCCTTTAAGTCCAGTAAGTTGCGAGGTGGGGCCGCCATAAATCGGACTTGTTTGCTCAGCACATCCCACAGATGCTCGATTGGATTGAGATCTGGGGAATCTGGAGGCCAAGTCAACACCTCAAACTCAATGCTGTGCTCCTCAAACCATTCCTGAACCATTTTTGCTTTGTGGCAGGGCGCATTATCCTGCTGAAAGAGACCACAGCCACCAGGGAATACCGTTTCCATGAAAGGGTGTACAAGGTCTGCAACAATGCTTAGGTAGGTGGTACGTGTCAAAGTAACATCCACATGGATGGCAGCATCCAAGGTTTCCCAGCAGAACATTGCCCAAAGCATCACACTGCCTCCGCCGGCTTGCCTTCTTCCCATAGTGCATCCTGGTGCCATGTGTTCCCCAGCCACCTGGCCATCCACGTGATGTTCCATTGCTTCTTCCATTGCTCCGTGGTCTAGTTCTGATGCTCACGTGCCCATTGTTGGCGCTTTCGGTGGTGGACAGGGGTCAGCATGGGCACCCTGACTGGTCTGTGTCTATGCAGCCCCATACGCAACAAACTGCGATGCACTGTGTATTCTGACACCTTTCTATCAGAACCAGTATTAACTTCTTTAGCAATTTGAGCTACAGAGGCTCGTCTGTTTGATCGGACCACACTGGCCAGCCTTCGCTCCCATGTGCGCCCATGACCCTGTTGCCGGTTCACCACTGCTCCTTCCTTGGACCACTTTTGATAGATACTTTGATAGATACACTGCAGACCGGGAACACCCCACAAGAGCTGCAGTTTTGGAGATGCTCTGACCCAGTGGTCTAGCCATCACAATTTGGCCCTTGTCAAACTCGCTCAAATCCTTAGGCTTGCCCATTTTTCCTGCTTCTAACACATCAACTTTGAGGACAAAATGTTCACTTGCTGCCTAATATATCGCACCCACTAACAGGTGCAATGATGAAGAGATAATCAGTGTTATTCACTTCACCTGTCATAATGTTATGCCTGATCGTTATATTTTTTATCAAATAAATTCAGCCTTGATGAGCATAAGAGACTTCTTTAAAAAAAAAAAAAACATCTTATGATCTCAAACTTTCAAACGGTAGTGTTTATATATAATTTTATGTATGCATTACATTTTCAATGTATCCAATGAATGAACAGTTAGTTAATTACCAGCTGGACAATTATCTCTAAAGTATATTTGTGTAGACTGTTTGATATAAGATTTGCTTTTGTGATCCACATAGTAACAATCAGTTGAAATAACAACTGGACTGATGCAGCATTACTTTCTCATCTCATTGAACAGATTTATACATGAGGCTGATCCTAGATTAGCTTTCATATACTGGGATTTTTGAGGAGCAGTCTGTGACTCACAGGGATAAAGCTGTCTTCCTGCCGTCCCTCTCTCCTCAGCTGAACCCTCTCCATTGGCCTCAGATACGGACTGGCCCAGTCAAACCACTCATCATAGCGATGGCTCCACTGGCGATAGTGGACTAAGACTTTCTCATCCTCATAGTCAATCTTCTCGATGTTGGCAGCATACCTGGGAGCGAAATCACATACAGATAGCTTGCTATAAAAAGGAGTAATGGAAAGGCTAAAAAAATACGTGTTTTTAAAAGAATGGCACTTGCCAGTTCTTCAGACTGTCCCGTGCTTCAAGAGCAGCGCCCACCTCAAAAGTAATTCCTCGTCTGTTAGGAGGTGTTTTGCTCATGTTGTCAGCAAATACCTAATATGAAAGTGTCACATTTCAGTAACTGCCCAGTGATGATTACATTACATAGATCATTCTCAATACTAGGGCTGGGTTAATATCGATTTCTCGATTTAATCGATCCTTATTTTGAAGAACTGATATTGATTCTTAAATCCCATTTATTAATAGAATCGATCTTTCAGTCTATGCCATTTTCATTTGATGAATGAACAAAGCGTTGTAGCGTACCTACAATCCAATAAATCGCAATGAGCTTTGTTACTTCTGATATGAAACAGTCTAAGGCTAAGCTTTCAAATTCACTTTTATTGCGAAATTCAAACAATAAATAACATTTTGGCGCTCTTTAATGTGGCGCGACAAAACTGCATGTGAAAGAATTTCCGCTTTACTACTTTCCGGATTAAAATCCTGCAGCGCACGCAAGGTCCCCCTGCTCAAGCCAGCGCATGTCCAGGCCCGTCTGAATTTTGCCAGTGACCATCTGGATGATCCAGAGGAGGAATGGGAGAAGGTCATGTGGTCTGATGAGACAAAAATAGAGCTTTTTGATCTAAACTCCACTCGCCGTGTTTGGAAGAAGAAGAAGGATGAGTACAACCCCAAGAACACCATCCCAACCGTGAAGCATGGAGGTGGAAACATCATTCTTTGGGGATGCTTTTCTGCAAAGGGGACAGGACGACTGCACCGTATTGAGGGGAGGATGGATGGGGCCATGTATCGCGAGATCTTGGCTTACCTTCCCTCAGTAAGAGCATTGAAGATGGGTCGTGGCTGGGTCTTCCAGCATGACCCGAAACACACAGCCAGGGCAACTAAGGAGTGGCTCCGTAAGAAGCATCTCAAGGTCCTGGAGTGGCCTAGCCAGTCTCCAGACCTGAACCCAATAATAAATCTTTGGAGGGAGCTGAAAGTCCGTATTGCCCAGTGACAGCCCTGAAACCTGAAGGATCTGGAGAAGGTCTGTATGGAGGAGTGGGCCAAAATCCCTGCTGCAGTGTGTGCAAACCTGGTCAAGAACTACAGGAAACGTATGATCTCTGTGATTGCAAACAAAGGTTTCTGTACCAAATATTAAGTTCTGCTTCTGATGTATCAAATACTTATGTCATGCAATAAAATGCAAATTAATTACTTAAAAATCATACAATGTGATTTTCTGGATTTTTGTTTTAGATTCCGTCACTCACAGTTGAAGTGTACCTATGATAAAAATTACAGACCTCTACATGCTTTGTAAGTGGGCAAACCTGCAAAATCGGCAGTGTATCAAATACTTGTTCTCCCCACTGTATATATATATATATATATTTATTTATTTATTTTTTTAAATGAGTGGAAACATAATTAAGTCATTAAAAATGTATGCTATTATTATAACATTATTATTGATAAAATAAAAAAATGTGAAATTTAAATGTAAATAGCCTACAAATCAGTTAATTTTAACCAATGTACCAATTGGGATTCCCTGTTAGTTTACAGCATTAGTTAGATTAGAGATATTTTTTTCCTTGAGGAAATTTGCCATGTACAGTACCTGATCGTCTCCAAATAATTAATATCAAATTTAATTGAATCAAAATCGAATCGTGAAATTTGTGTCAATGTCCAGCCCTACTTAATACGTTCAAGTAGACTATTTAAGAACTAACATGAGAGAAAAAGAAATTAACCCTAAAAAATTTAGTAAAAGTGATTAAATAAAACCTTTTCCGATAAATTTAAGTAACAAAAACTTATAACAGTAGCTGGCACTCTGAAATGTATCACAGCAATAGTTTTGGCAGGAAAACAATTATGTATGTATAGTCACTGCAAAAAAAAAAGCTTTTTTATGTAGTATTTTGTCTTGTTTCCCGTCCAAATATCTAAAAATTCTTAAATCAAGATGCATTTACTAAAGTAGTAAAATGCCATAAGATATTATGTCTTGTTTTCTGGGAAGTGAGTTAAGTGAGTTTTTGCAACAAGCTAAATTATCTGCCAATGGGGTAAGAAAAATAATCTTGTTTCTGTTTGAATTAAAGATTATTTTTCTTACCCCATTGGCAGATAAGTTTGCTTTTTTTTTTAAAGAAACAACTCACTTAATTTTGATTTATTTCCCCAGAAAACAAGACATAATATCTTATGCCATTTTACTCATCTAGTAAATGTATCTTGATATAAGAATTTTTAGATATTTGGATTGGAAACAAGACAAAAATAAGTAAATAATAAGTAAGAAAAGCATTTTTTCACAGTGTGGTAACTGACATTATTGCACTGTTTTGTAACAAATTTAGTAATAACTAAGTATTTGACTTTCTAATTCTGATCTTTCTGTGGGCCTGAACAGTCAACATTTTTTCTATATTATTCACACAATAGAGCCCATTCTGTAAATCATAGATAAACTATTTCAAATGGTTTCAAGGATGAAAGATTTTGTTAACACTTTACAATAAGGTCCCATAAGTTAACATTAGTTAATGCATTAACTAACTAAAAATGAGCGATACATTTGTTACAGTATTTATTAATTTTTGTTAATGTTAATTAATAAAAAACACAACTGTTCATTGTTAGTTCATGCCAGGTCCATTAAATAATATTATCAGATTTTAATAATGTATTAGTAAATGTTGAAATTAATTTTAACTAAGATTAATAAATGGTTTAGAAGTATTTATCATTGTTAGTTCACGTTAACTAATGTTAACAAAAGAGACCTTATTGTGAAGTGTTACCAATATTTTTTATGTTTCATGCTACAAGTTTGCATTACCATTAATATTATTAAAAGTTTAACTGAATAATAATTAATAATTAAAGTAATAATGATTTAAATAATTATGCTTAAAAAGCTATTTAAACATAAAAAAAATATTGTGTTTTTTTTTTTGACTTTTGAAAGCCATGATATTCCATAATTTCCTTTTATAGGTCTATCAAAGCAATAGCGAAATCTTTCCCAGTACTCCCTGGAACACGGATCATCACTGATCTACAGCATTTGACTTAGAAACAGTGTAGGTGCACAGAATCCAGGTCATGGCATCATGCCACTAAACACACCGTGAACAACAGACTTAACTTAATTATCAATAGCCTACTTAACTAAGCCTCTTATTTCTATATGTAACTTTTATGTTTAAGTTTAGATTCAACATTCCGTTCATAAAACGTTAGGAACAGGATACTATATAGATCTATCAAAATATGTTACAATTTAAATGATTAATGTTACAAAATATATCATAACATACATTACAAAACATAATAAACATACTTAATTAACTTATTTACTCTTGTCTGAGTAGTCATTTAATTGAGAGTAATTAAATGATTTTATCAGGGGCCCCGAAGTGCCTGACAGTGACAATGGAAACAATAGAGATGCCATATATTCCAATACTACACTACATGGCTGCTTATTATTCACAGATCACAGATTCCTGCCTGTCTATAGCAAAAAGCAGACAGAGGACATCATTTAAGACCATTTGAAATGGTACAGGATCATTTTCATCTTAGTGAAAACACAAGCAGACATTAACTTCCTGACTGATCCACACCCTCCAAGAGAATAATGACATGGATAGTAATGGGCGAGTACATCGCCACTCCCACAAATACAAGCAAATAAATCACAACATGCATCTATCAATGCACGTTACAACATTTATTTAATTTCATTACCTAAAATCTGCAATTACAGATTCAGTTTTCTAAAACAGCATCTTTAAACATTTCGTACTCGAGCAAAGTCTTGTTATTGCGAAAACAGTATTATATAATGCTATAAATATCAGTTACCTGCAGTGATATCCGTCTCTTTAACTACAAAGGCGCGTCGTGCATCTATTAAAGCGTCTTTTATTGTAACCACGTTGGGCGCGAGACGCACTTACTATTTTCCAATGTGTTCCACAGACTACCGGTATGAACAATACCAGAACTGCGCATGCGTCAGTGACTTCGCGACTATATAAAGACGTCTGGTAGCTTTATTGTGATTCACACAGGCATTATTTTAATACACTACCCTTCAAATTCTGCATTCATTAGATTATATATATATATATATACATACACACTTTTATTCAGCAAGGATGCATTAAATTGGTCAAAAATAACAGCATAGACGTGGTTTTTTTTTAATAAGAGTTCTATTTCAAATAAATGCTGTTTCTTATGATCATTTCTATTCATTCAGAGAATCCTGGGGAAAAAAAAAATTTTGGATCCGACAAAAATATGTTTTTGCATAGAATAATTTCTGAAGGATCATGTGACACTGAAGCTTTTCCATCACAGGAATAAATTACACATTAAAATACATTCATATATAAATAAATAAAATGCAGCCTTGGTGAGCGTAAGAGACTAATTTCAAAAACATTTAAAAAAAAATTCTTTCCGACCCCAAACTTTTGAACAGTAGTGTATTTATATAATGTACATTATATAAGTATATCATATAGAGCTTATTTTTTTTATTTAAGGGTCATTCTAAAACATTGTCTTCACCCCTAAAATATGAAATAAACAAATCACATCTTTGTGAAACTTTATTATACTTATTCCTCAACATCCATTTCACACATAATACACACACAACCCAAAGGTTGTATAGAATATTTTGACCATACGGTCTATAGCACTAAATACAAAAGTGTTTTCTATTTTCCAACAACTCACCACCACTCAGCTCCATTTAGAAGTAACGTCAGTAAAATAAGCAGCACTATTTACAAGCTTTATTTACATACAAAGACTCACAAAGAACATGAATACATGAAGGGTACCTGTGTCTTTTTAGATAAGCCATGGATTTTTATTTACTCTTTTCCCAGATTTTACATTTTAATTCTTTAAAGGCTATTTCACAGGCATCCTACAATGGCATATAATTTCATTATCACTTAATATATTTAATTCATTTACAAACTTTCTCAGAAGTAGTATTTCCAAATGGTATGTATGAGGCTGTGGACTTCCAATGGGAGCTGAAAATGTACCATTTCATGACAATTTCGCATAAATTACATTCCTGATCATCAGGGAGTAGCAGTTTCTTAAAAATAAATCATAAAATAAAATAGAAAACTTTCACTTCTTAAAATACTGTATATTATTGGATAGAGTATGAAAAAGTCACACTCAATCAAACAAAACCTATTTTTCTCTTTTCTATAGTTACTCTTAGATCAAACTAAGAACAACGTTCATACATTTGTCCTGAACACAACAGATGACATTTTCTTCAAAATCCACAAAGATACTGTCAGAGAACAAATAAAATAAAGTTTTCTTACAGCCTGTCACTATGACTTACTATACAAAACAAGCAGACAGCGTTTGAGTGCTCACAAAGCAATGCATCCATGCAAGTTACTTTTAACTTTGACCCTTGCAATGCACATTAATGTATGTAAACCACTAACAATTCGTGATCATCACAATTGAAGATTTGCATTTTTTTTTCATGCATTTCTCGAACATGCAAAGAACTTAGGATGAAGGCATGAACTTTCTGCCATGTTCCCATCAATGAATTTCAACTTCACTAGTCTTTATATCCATGAGGTGGGCAGAATACACCTAACTAACAAAGTTAACAGTGAAGTTGTGGAGAGTTTTCCAGTTAACATAAAAACTCATTTTTCACAAACAATCTTTCTTAAAAGTGTACTTTTGTCTTGGATTTTGTTTAGTTTTTGTCCACGATGTCATATTTGTGAGAAGGTTGGTTGTGTATGATTCATGTATTGCCAGTTTAACTTTAAACAATGCCCTCTATGAAGGTTGTGTCCAGATGTACAATGAGCATTCGCAGGAAAGACATCTCCTTGCGGGTGTTCTCGAATATGACACGGGGGTCGTCCGACTGGCACCGAAGGCAATTAGGAGCCATTACCATAGCAAGGTTGTTCACATCCATTTTAGTGACTGCAACATTCGCAGGCTGAGCAAAAACCTGAGGAAGACATGGGACATACATAAGTAAAATAAGACATTTCTTGTGCATTTAAAAGCATTGCTGCCCATTGTGTGTGTTTGAATATTGTGGCTACCTGTAGGAAGTGGATGAAGTAGCACAGCACCAGTCGGTTGAGCTCAGGCAGCAACTGCACCACACCGATGGCTGCCACAGGGTCATCATAGTTACTGACACACTGCTTGTAGAAACTCATAGGGATAAGAGGCTCTTCCAGCTCACGGTACCAGAGCTTCATCAGAGAGGCTGAGGAAAACATTGGTATAAGATGTTTAAACATGTTTGGTATTTGACTGGAATGCCAGTAAATATTGTCATGAGAATAGTTACTCACCAGGAACATTAGGGTCCGACAAATTTTCAGGAATCCTCCACTGGTCCACCTGTAGCTTCAGTGCATTAACTTCATCAATGTCACCAGGGACCCTGCAGGTGGAAATTGTAATATTACACTCGAGGTCCACCAGAGGGAGACAGCACACCATAATTATGCATGAACAGTGACTGAGTTGGGCAAAACTTTATGTCCCCCAATGTTTTAGAGTTTGCAGAGCATACTTATAAACAGTTAGTCCCAAGAGATTATTTCTCTCCCAAGAGATAAATATACGACAGTATTGGGGAAGCTACTTTGAAACTGCAGTTTGCATAGCAACAAGCTACTCATAATTTGTAATGTTTAAATCATTCTTGTCTTTTGGCTGAAATTCAATCTATTAATACTAGGTGTAGAATACTACAATACAAATGGATGCTTAGGACATACATTCGATTACTCCAGTTAAATTGAATAGGACTAATCCCAACATCCCGGATAATTGCATAAAATGCATAAAGAGGTTCTTGAGGTGATCTGTGAAATGACTGGAGAAAATATTCCTTTGGAACCTAAATTGCATATCCTGTAAGGGTTGTTGTACATGGAATAAAACGGAAGCTTATAGATTAACGTTTAACGTGTTATTTCTTTAACATGGAAAAGTATTCAAAAATCTGCCTTTTCACAATGGATCAAAGAGAAATAACCTTGCTATTGAAAAAGTAATTATATACACACATATATATATATATATATATATATATATATATATATATATATATATATATATATATATATATATGTGTGTGTGTGTGTGTGTGTGTGTGTGTGTGTGTGTGTGTGTGTGTGTGTGTGTGTGTGTGTGTGTGTGTGTATATATATATATATATATATATATATATATATATATATATACACACACACACACCAGTCAAAAGTTTGGAAACTGTACTATTTTGATTGTTTTTGAAGGAAGTCTGTTCTGCTCACCAAGGCTGCATTTAAGTTATTAAAAATACAATAAAAAGCTGTAATACCGTGAAATATTATTAAAATGTAATTTATTCCTGTGATGCAAAGCTGAATTTTGAGCATCACTACTCCAGTCTTCGGTGTCACATGATCCTTCAGAAATCATTCTAATATGCTGATTTGCTGCTCAAGAAACATTTATGATTATTATCCATGTTGAAAGCAGTTGTGTAAAACATTTGTTTTTAGGATTCTTTGATGAATATCTGAAATATAAAGCTTTAATAGAGGGCATAATTTTGAATCAATTTTACTGGTAGTCCACTGTATATTTTATGTCACAGTTTACTTTATTTTGCTATCTTCACTTACATAAATGAACTATAGTGTCCCACTAGTAAAAAATTATATCTGATGTCTGAATTTTTGGTTTGACTCATGCACATTGGAGGGTGGGGGAATTGTATTTTGTAATTGTATACAGTTTTACATTCTGTATTGTTCTTGGGGGTTCTATAACAAAATTAATAAAAACAGATGGAAAAAGGAGGCTTTGATTAGTTTAACTGTAGTTAACTAAGTTCCATTGGAGAGCAAAGGGCACAAAGTCCTTTTAAATAAATTAACGATGTGATATGATTTATTTTTGCAGTCAGAACGAAAACATGCAATCAGTGTGAGTATTCAATTTTTAAATGTTGAATAAAACTGGAAACTAATTAATACATACTACAGTTTAAAAGTTTGGAGTCACTAAGATGTTTTTTTTTTTTTTTTTTAAATACCTTTATTTAGCTGTGCAGCTGTCACATTACCGAAAAATGTAGTTAAGCTAGTAGTGTCGCAGCTATTAATTATAATTATTTACTTGTCAACACACTCATATAGTAAAATATAGTCTGCACTTCTATTCTGCCTAATTAGCAGTAAGTTGAGCAGGTCTTACCTGAATATCCCCTCAGTCTGAGCTCCACCCAGAGCCAGCACATACTGAGACAGCTGCACTTGCACCCATGGCAACTTCCTGTCTGGGAAGAGTTCACTCTGCCGCTCCATCACTTCCTCTAGAGAGCTGCCGAATAGTGAGGGGGTCATGATGGCACGTCGACTGTGGTCCACCTCCTCCAAGCTAGGCTTACGGAGACCCTTTATGAGAAAGAGGAATTACTACTTATTATCTTCTTTCTTAAACATCTGATTCTTCTTCAGTGTATTTGTTAAAAACTCACCTTTTTCCCACCAGTGACTGCCACTTTCTGGAGCTTCCGGTAGCAGTACTTGGCATATATGCTGATGGGGAGCGCTAGAGACAAAAAGACAAGTTATTCCTACTATTCTTAGACACAAGACCTGCACAGACTAATCACACAGATTTACATCTAATGCATAAAAACCTGTTTTACAAGGTAAACACTTGAAATGAGTCACTTTTCTTTGTCTGGAACATGAGTTTCATATTGCTCCGTAATATTTGTTATGGCACCAGCGATCATGGGATCACAGCGGCACGTGGGGAGGGAAGCACTTCAAAATGAGTCACTTTAACAATGAATGCAAAATTATTTGGTTCCATCAAAAGTGTGGAGGAGGAAATCCAGCCTGCACATTCTGTTAGTAGTGACTCATCAGATCAACATGTGAACTAGAGGAGAGGAAACGGACAGAGGGGTTTTCTACTAGGCTGTGTTTCATCAATGTGCTGTTTTGTCCTTCTGTTATGTAAGAGCCAAGGACTATAAAAGTAGACGTCGCAGAACATTTTCCATTACTTAGAATAAATGATATTTGCAGATATCACTTGATGTCAGATTCTGAAACAAACTCCAGACTTGTAGAATCACTATGATTCATTGTACATTCAGAAATGTTGAATTTATAGCAGTCTATGCTCAGTATTTTAGAGAAACCACAGCTGGTCTCTTCAGGACTCCTCTGGTTTCACAGGAGAGCTTCATAACTCCAAAGTTAAATCCATAGGGGGCATTTTCTAATACCGTCACTGCAGGCTTTACGAATCTTAACTAAAGGAGCCAGATGGCAAAAACTTGTGCAGCAATAAAAAGCATCTTTTCTGGAATGCGCTCCAAACTCGACACCCCTTCAGATTTATGGCAAACAGGTGACACACATGCGTGTTGACACAACCTCTTGTTCATTTCCCTGCACCAGACTGCAATTATGTTTAATGAGAAATATTGCATCATAAATTTGCCCTTGATCTCTCTTTTTATTCAAATTCCTGAACCTAAACAGTTCATTTACAGGGTAAACATACGGATTCTGCTTAATTCTGAATATTTTGCATGACTAAGTGCTGGTGGTCCGGCTCTGAAGCAACAGCTCATTTGAAATGAAAAGGCAACAAAGTGAAGGAAAGCCAGAGGAAACAACAATCTTTTCAGAGGCCACAAATGAGACCACACAGATCTTTGTGGTGACTCCCTATGTCAGAGAGATGAGTAAATTCCTGTTTTACAGCGGCCCCGTCATCAGGGCTTCCAGCTAACATCCCAATAAACTCCTCAGCTGAGCCAGCCCTCTAACTTTGAGAATCCCCCCATAGTGACTCACACCCATCTGCAGCACTATTGGTGAAGTCGACCCACTTATCTGGACATCTGCCCATCAGATCCAACTGAATGACTCAAAATCATTGCAGGCCATGGCAGACATATGAGCCATATCCTGCTCCTTCAAGTGGCCAGTGGCTAGTGCTAGTCTAATGATCCCGTGACTAGAGGTTCATGAGTAAGTGTGCAGCAGTGTCTGTGAGTCAATGTTATGCCATGCCTGCAGGCAGTGAAAATCAGTGTAAGGGATCTTCACAGTGGTCAATGCCACAGCTATGTGTAGGCAGAAATCCGATTAGATCATCAGGGCCAATCATTGTTGTAACAGTAACAAGGTCAAAGTGTCGCCATATGAAGGCACTGTCATTTACTGATTAGAACATGTGATCCGTACTGCCCGAAAGGGCTAATTAAAATAGTTTTATTGACATGTCAAACAATCTATGCTGCTAATGCAGTGGGATGCAGCCACAAATGAAGAGCACTCAACATATATATTTACAGAGACCTGCATACCAACATCTAATTCTTCTTCGGTGTATTTCATAGTGGCACATTAAATCTCTAGTTGATCCATTACATATTCCAAATATCTTAAAAATCTCTCAAATGTCTATTTCAACAGATTCCTCTGAACAAAGTGAGGTAGAGACGCACCGATTGACCGGCCAGGGACCGGAATGGCCAATTTTCTGCATAAACAGCCCGGACCGGTGACCGGCCGGTCAGTCTCACGTCTTTCTGATTCCGAGCCAGTCTGTTTTGTTGACAGCGGCACAGGCAATAATGTCAGCTGCGCGTTCTTGCTCTCTTGTTTCGAAGGTGAAGTGACACATACCCACGTCCTTTCACTCACTCGTTTCATTCGCTCCGGTTAAATAGTGCTTGTATTACGCATAATATTAGTCATTCCCGCAGATTTCACGCTCACACCAAAAGCGCACGCACCGCTAATCTATACAAGTGGGGCGCACAAACCGCTTCTCAGTCTCAAACAGCTTGTAAGTCGCAAGTACTAAAATGAGTGGCTTACTGCGCTTAAACGGTCAAATACATACAAAATTGTCAAAATAGCCGTCTTGGCGAGTATTCAGTTAAACACAGTCAGTTTTGAAATGTAAATAGACTAATTGAGAAAGATAACATGTTGTGTAACAGTATATTGGATCCGTGCCTTGCAGTGACAGCAGTCTAATATTCCTGCTGCTGACTGTCATGTTAAAGAACAAAAGACAAAGAAAATCGCTCTCTGCTATTGCATTTATTTGTGCTGTTGTTTGCAATTTGTTCTCATTTTATTACTGACTTTTTACTTGTGGTTTTTTTATGCGTTGAAGAAAAGTATATTTTTGTTTGTATATGCTGTCAATTGTAGTTCTTAGAAAGAAAATCGGTATCGGCAAGTCACACTTACAAAAAGATTGGAAATCGGAATCAGCCAAGAAAATTGCAATTGGCGCATCTCTACTTTGAGGCCAATTTATTCTTTTTTTTCTTTGTTCCAAAATGTGTCTCGGATAAGGAAACAGTCATAGTTAAAGAAAACCTACCTTCTGCTTCCTCCTCTGAGCTCTGTTTTCTCTTCTTCCTTGACTTTGAGTTCTTCTTCTTAATATCCTGCTGGTCCAGTATGTACTGGGTTACTGCAAAGGAGACAAAAAGCAAAATAAAATTAAACAAAAAAAATTAAATAATCCATATATAAAAAACTGCTTTCATTTGATATATATTTTTAGAATACAATGAGTTAAATTATATGCAAATTAAATTAAATCACAATTAATTGCATATTAAGAGGTAAGATTTTTAATGTTTTTTTTTTTTTTTTTTTTTTTTTTTTTAAGAAAAGTCCTTTATTTGATCAAATATACAGTAAAACTAATACTGTGAAATATTACTAAAATTTAAAATAGCTGTTAAAATTGTAATTTATTCCTGTGACGGAAAAGCTGAATTTTCAGCAGCCATTACTCGTCTTAAGTGTCACATGCTCCTTTATAAATCATTCTGATATGCTGATTTGCTGCTCAAGTAACATTTTCATTTTATTATCAATGTTGAAAAAAATTTGCTGCTTAATATTTGTGTGGAAACCATGATACATATTTTCTGGATTTTTTGATGAATAGAAAGGTTAAAAGAACAGCATTTATTTGAAATAGAAATCTTTTGTAACATTATAAAAGTCTTTACTGTCACGTTTGGTCAATTTATGCATCCTTGCTGAATAAAAGTATTATTCCTTTAAAAAAAAAAAAAATCTTACTACCCCAAAATTTTTACTGTGACTTGCGGGGTTGTTCACACAGGATGTGTTCTTTGCATTTTTAAGATGCCGCGACAAGTTTTAAAAATGTGTCTTGAGGCCTTCCGTTCCATTCAGTTGAGAATGTGTCCTATGTGAACAACTTCTTGGCGAATGATTTTGCGAAATGATTTGGCGAGACACACTGCCTGTAGCCTAGTGTACAGGTCAGATAATTGTTTTATATACACTCACCTAAAGGATTATTAGGAACACCTGTTCAATTTCTCATTAATGCAATTATCTAATCAACCAATCACATGGCAGTTGCTTCAATGCATTTAGGGGTGTGGTCCTGGTCAAGACAATCTCCTGAACTCCAAACTGAATGTCAGAATGGGAAAGAAAGGTGATTTAAGTAATTTTGAGCGTGGCATGGTTGTTGGTGCCAGACGGGCCGGTCTGAGTATTTCACAATCTGCTCAGTTACTGGGATTTTCACGCACAACCATTTCTAGAGTTTACAAAGAACGGTGTGAAAAGGGAAAAACATCCAGTATGCGGCAGTCCTGTGGGCGAAAATGCCTTGTTGATGCTAGAGGTCAGAGGAGAATGGGCCGACTGATTCAAGCTGATAGAAGAGCAACTTTGACTGAAATAACCACTCGTTACAACCGAGGTATGCAGCAAAGCATTTGTGAAGCCACAACACGCACAACCTTGAGGCGGATGGGCTACAACAGCAGAAGACCCCACCGGGTACCACTCATCTCCACTACAAATAGGAAAAAGAGGCTACAATTTGCACGAGCTCACCAAAATTGGACAGTTGAAGACTGGAAAAATGTTGCCTGGTCTGATGAGTCTCGATTTCTGTTGAGACATTCAGATGGTAGAGTCAGAATTTGGCGTAAACAGAATGAGAACATGGATCCATCATGCCTTGTTACCACTGTGCAGGCTGGTGGTGGTGGTGTAATGGTGTGGGGGATGTTTTCTTGGCACACTTTAGGCCCCTTAGTGCCAATTGGGCATCGTTTAAATGCCACGGCCTACCTGAGCATTGTTTCTGACCATGTCCATCCCTTTATGACCACCATGTACCCATCCTCTGATGGCTACTTCCAGCAGGATAATGCACCATGTCACAAAGCTCGAATCATTTCAAATTGGTTTCTTGAACATGACAATGAGTTCACTGTACTAAAATGGCCCCCACAGTCACCAGATCTCAACCCAATAGAGCATCTTTGGGATGTGGTGGAACGGGAGCTTCGTGCCCTGGATGTGCATCCCACAAATCTCCATCAACTGCAAGATGCTATCCTATCAATATGGGCCAACATTTCTAAAGAATGCTTTCAGCACCTTGTTGAATCAATGCCACATAGAATTAAGGCAGTTCTGAAGGCGAAAGGGGGTCAAACACAGTATATATATATATATATATATATATATATATATATATATATATATATATATATATATATATATATATATATATATATATATATATAAAAATAAATAAATAAATAAATAAATAAATTTTTTTTTTTTTAATTTATTTATTTATTTATTTAAACTTGATTTTTAATTAACTGACAAACTCACTTTTCTTGTCATTGGTTGGCTCCATGTGCCTCTGAATGTAGCCTTCCAGGTAGCAGCAGAACTTGGGTGAAGGAGCGAAGAAGGCAAGGCACACAGCCATAAGCTCCCAGCCTGCTGCCAGACTGCGTGGGCTAGTGTTGCCTGTGGTCTGCCTCACGAGCTGGACATAGAGCTCATCCCTCAGGCCCTGCATGCCCCAGCACTTAGTGACAATGAGGAGAGCCGCATGCCGCCGGTCCAGCCGTGAAGGTCGGTCTCCCATGTATGCCTGGACGAGCTTAAACATCTCACAGGCTTCTTTGCGCACAGTGCGGTCATTGGTCATCAGCATGGGTTTCTTTATGGACCCGCGGTTCCAGGACAGCATGTTTGCGATGGAGACTCGACGACGGAATAGGCCCTGGGTGTGCATGTTCAGGTGCTTGCTGGCCCAATCGGCCATGTTGGCGTCTGGGGGTGGTGGCTGACGGAGGGTAGCGTAGGATAGCTGGTAAGCCCCACCATCACCTCCCTGCAAATTGGTATCGCTGGCTGCGTGGCGATGAGGGCCAAGTGAGCCCGTTCGGCCATCTACAATACCTTTCTTTCTGCTGTCCAACTGAACCTTTGGCTCCAGAGTTCCTGCCTACAGAGGAGAACAAACACAGTGAGAACAAAGGTATTTATAAAAAAGCTTCAGTTTCTCCACAGCTTCAGTTTGTTGCGACTGCTGTTTACTGACTCTTTGTCCCTCTGTTATGCTCTGCAATAATTGCAGGATCGGCACCTAAATTCGTAAATTAACACAAAAATCACAATAAACTCCAAAACAAAAACTATTTAAAATGAATTCCAATCCACTATAGATGAAGTATGACCAATCGCTGACATAAAAAGTCCTTCTACAGTTAAGTCGTTTCTCCTTCCATGTCTCTAAAAAATAGTGCAAATCCAGCAATGGCCTCATTTTGATCCCTAGAGGAATTTTGTCCTGTAATAAGGTCCCTTATGCAGTCACTGCCTCTCTTGCTGTACTGAAAGCTGTATTCCTGTTACAAAATCCAGACACAACGCATGTGCCAACTTCACTTTTATACCAAATATAGAGTATTTAGGACACTGTGGGTAAAAATGACAATTCATAGAGGTCATTTAAAGGGGTGGTTGATTATGATTTGACTTTTTTAACTTTAGTTAGCGTGTAATGTTGCTCTTTGAGCATAAACAATATCTGCAAAGTTGCGACGCTCAAAGTTCAAAGCAAAGGGAGATATTTTCTTTTAAAGAAATCGCTTTTTAAGGACTACAACAAACGGCTGGTAGGGACTACACAAGCTTCCTCCCCGGTTAGTGACATCACTAACCCTGAAATTTACATAAACCCTGCCCCCAGGAACACACAACAAAGGGGGTGAGATTATCATGACAGAATATGCTAAATCAATGACTTGAAGATAGTTAACTCTACATCAGCTACATTAATCAACTAACCATTCAGAAATGTCCTGTTGCATTCTACATGTTGTCACTTCTTCTCTTCATCATTGTCCAACTCTGGTTTGAACATAAAAGGCTGAACAGTTTCATTGCCTGTCTGCATGAGGTTATCAGAGCTGCTAACGCAAGCTCTTGAAGCTCTGCCCCATGAGCAGCAGCTCATTTGCATTTAAAGGGACACAAAAACGGCACGTTTTTGCTCACCCTCAAAAAGTGACAATTTTAACATGCTATAAAAAAAATGATCTGTGGGGTATTTTGAGCTAAAACTTCACATACACACTGGGGACATCAGAGACTTATTTTACATCTTGTAAAAAAGGGCAATCAACCACCCCTTTAAGCAAGACAATTAGAGTTCACATTTGTAGAAACAATGTTGGTCTATTAAAACCATATGGTTTTTATTAAACGTAAAGATCTGTGTTATTTTAGTATTATTTATTTATTTATTTATTTATTTATATATATATATAACTAATATTTTGAATTAGCTTTAATTTTTATATTTTCAGGTTTCATTTTAATTTTTATATAGAAAAAAATATTTAGATTTAATTTATTTTTTATTTCACATTCAGTGATTTTTGTGCTTCAACTTGCACTTATTTTATTTCAAATGGTTGCTAAGGCAACATTTCATATTTTAATTTTAGGTTTTTTAAGTTTAAGATGTTCGTCTAATATTTATTTATAATTTTAATAATATAATTCACCTTTATTTCAAATCAACAAAAATTATTTTTAATAGTTTTAGTCAACAATAACACCACTGTTATGGATGGATTCCCCATGACATAAGAAACAGAATCATAGCATATTTTCAGATTTTTCCTTCCCGTTTATTTACTCTCATCTGGCAAAGGTTTTGGGAAGTAGCTCATTGAAATTGCCAGTGTGGTGAAATGGCTTATACACCAGGGAATGAGGTGACCTATGATGTCATCAGCTTATGGAACAATCCCCAGCAGGTACCAAACCCCTATCGGCTGCCCCATAGACACACAATTGGTGGGTACAGTGACCACGCCTGTCCAGGACCCAACTGTCCCGTCTGTGTCAGCGATGCTACCATATGGGCCACAGTAGCCATCCTTCCTGCTCAATAGGCTTCGTGTTTTGCAGCTCCGCTACATTCTGGCATTTCACTCATTACCCTGGCAGTTCACTGCTAGACTCGTATCAGAGGACCGCAGGGGGGGGAAGAGGTGGGCGCTACAAAAGTAGATATCGTCGCCTCTTTTTAAATAAGTAATGAAAACGTTTGAAACGATCAGCACCTGTAAGTCTCAAAGCCCTAAGATAATCCCTTTCATGTTTCTAGAGCTGATTGAATCGAAACCCTAATAGTTCTTGAAGGCATTTGAGAAGTACGGTCCTCTGGGCGCCTGGCTGTTGAACAATGCAGATAGAATTCATCACTAAGGGAGGACAGGTTACAGCTTTGCTACGGGTCAGAGCGGCAGTAACCGTTCCTTTGAGTGAAATCATTGCCCTTAACTAGAATCATGTGCAGCCGAGGAATTGCCTCTAACTTGTCTGACTGCAATATTGAATACCCAAGAGAAAGATGTTGTTATACTGCCTGTTGCCTCACTGCAATTTATGTTTTAGACTGAAATAACTACAAGACTGATATTTTACATCACTATTATGTTATAATGGCTGGTGTAAGGTGTACACAATAATCTGTTTCTAATAAAGACCATAGTAAAAAAAAAAAAAAAAAAAAAATCAGACAGGCATGAAAAACTTCAACCAAAACAAAATGCTCTCCCAACAGTCCCACATAGAGATTAAACAAATACGACGTCTGGTTTTTAATGATGCTGAAACTCAAGATCTGTGGAAAATACACTGTGCCAGAAGTTCATACACAATTTCTACAAGACTGCAAATCTCTATAAAATAACAAGGGAAAAGCTACTCCCATGGAGGACATGTAAATGTTAAGCTCATTATAACTAAGTGATAGTTTACCAGAAGTTAGTCAGTAACATTTTACAATAAGATTTTTTTGTTAACATTAATGTATTTAAACTATAAATATACTATTATTCATAATATTCCTAACCCTTTAACCAATGTTAATAAATGCTGTAAAAGCAGTGTTGATTGTTTGTACATGATACCAAACTAATGTTAACAAATTGAACTTTATTGTAAAGTGTTACCAAGTCATTTCTACCAAACACAATGAAACTGAACATTTCCATGTTGTACCTGTGAGGGAGGTCCAGCAGTCTCAGGTGAGGACAAAGTCAAACTCTTCTCAAGCGTGTCCACCTTTTCATAAGTCCGTTTCTGCCGTCCTGGGATCTCCAGAGATGTGAAGGTCATACTGGGATGGTTACTTGTCCTGCTTAGTGACCTGCTGCAAGACGCAACGTCCTCCCTGGAGGGGCACCGTCCCACGCTGTGGGTGCGCTGCGAGGAAGAGCTCTCAGACATCTCCGAATCCAGACTAGCTTTGGTCTCCCGCATGGTGTTTGAGCGACTGACCACCTCCCTCATCTCTTCCATCAGGCGCTCGTTCAGGGCTGAAAGTTCCCCGGTGCTGCCCACAGACCCGGGTCGGCCCTGGGCTCCAGCACCTATCCTCCTCCTGCTTTTCCTCCGAAGGCTAGGAGACGGGCCGGTTGAGTAACCTGAGTCCTGGTAGCTCACGGCGGGAGGCGGTGGTGTGGAATAGTCCTGAGATCCTTGGCTGCCCTGCCGGCTGTGGTGCACTTCCATAGCTCTGAGCACACTTGCTTCTAGGATCCTCCATGACTGCTTCTTCTCCAGGCTGGCGGGTTCCTTCTGAAGTCCCCTTGTTGGGAGAAGCAGAGACTCGGATGCTGAGGTCGGAGAAGGGCTGGGAGAGGGGACCGGTGAGGTGGAAAGGAGCCCTTGTTTGGGATCAACATTCACCATGTGCTTGATACACTCCAAGCCTGCTGGACTATAGTCTGAAGGGTTCCTCTTATGTCTGGATCCGGTGTGAGACTGACCCGGGTGCTGGAGGAGTTTCATCTTCTGGAGGCTGTGATTGTGTCTGGATGAGCCATTGTGTAGATGAGCACCTTCAACCTCCATATCTACTGGAGGCTCGTCGTAAATGGGGCAATCGGATGATGGATCGTCATAGAGACGTGCAGTTGCTCCATATTGAGGGGATACTGGCCTAGGTGAGTTAGACTGTGGTCGTAGAGATGCTGTTGAGTCCCCAGAGGTCACAAGGCAGAAGCTGCCATTGCTCGCCTTCCTCAAGTGGTGGGCCTGCCTTGAGTCTGCTGCTATTTTTCCTCCTGGTGTGGTTTTGTAAGCCTGCGGGGACAGCATGTAGCCTGAAACAGATTTTACGCTGCCAGGATTGAGTGTGCAGGCACTATGGTCACTGGCTTTGCTCTGTGGGAGATGAAGGGAAGCAGCTCCGCTGGTTTCTCTTGTCTGGCTTCTGCCAATGCTGCTGACCTTTACCAACATGGCGGCTTTAGATCCTGGTGAAGGCTGCCACCTCTGAGATGTGTCTTTTTGCTCTTGCCTGTAAAAAGTAAAAGAAATGAATTTTAGTTTGTCAAAATAAGAAAACCAAAAACAAAAAAACAAGGCTTTGCTAAAAAGCTAACCTACGAAGCCAAAACCAATCATCTTTATGACGCCTTAACGAAGTCCAAAACAGCAATCTCCATGGTTGTCTTTATCATCCAGACAAGTCTGGTTAAATTCTTAGCAATTTAGGTAAACTAAGGGTCTGTGAAGAGTATAAAATGTCTATTTAAACATCCATAATGCCATTGTCAGGAAAACAAAACCATGATTGTTCAACTGAAATAGATTTTAAAACTACAATGTTTGAGTGTAAAACAGTTTTGTGGTGAAAATGAATGTGGTTCCTTGAATTGTTCTTATTCAAGAGTTTGCCTACAACATGTTATTGTCAGTACACCGATCTGCTTCTGTTTGTAAACCCAACAACTCCCACAGCTTCAGTACTCCTAGACAGTGGTTCATACTGAAGACAAAAGATCTAATCTGTTCACATCAGGCAGACTAATCATTTAGACACAAATGTACTCGCACTATTCCCAACAATTTCCTGACTTGGCCTCCTAAATCCTCTACATTTGTTAATTTACACACTAATCTCCAAAATTAAACAATATGCATTATTATAGTAATTTCCTATCAAATGTTAGAAAATACATAGTGAAAACACAAAATAAGTGATCGGTGTTTAAAAAAAGATAGTCGAGCAAAGAGAGTAGTAAATACTTCATTTACCGTTATTGTGTGAGGAGATGAATGCCTGTCCTGTACCGAAAGAAATCTACGAGGGATATGCTTTCGCAGAGCTTTTATGTACACAACTGGATACAATAAAAAAAAACAAGAAATCCTCTGATAAAAACTGCTCAGGCGACCTACTCTGGGGATTTTTAATGACTTCTCAAATTAAGCTCTCATCTAGTCCTGCTTCTGCTCACACCTCTACATTCCATAAACACAAACAAAACAGATCTACCCTATCAAACTCAGAAAGAAGGTAAGAGATAAGAGTTATGTCAGACTGTAGGTAAACACTTATTTAGCCATTACATTGACTATGATAATCCACTGTTGCATTTTGAAACAACACAGGAACATTGCAGTGGAGGAAGCACTTCCCTTCTCTTCTATATGCTGAGGAATTGTTCCCTTTTCTTCTCAAATCATTTCTCACATATTTGAAGATAAACAGCCGTTTGAAATGCCAGACAGGTACAGCATATCGGAAGACTGATAGTCAGCCATCTGGCAGAGCCCCAAGGCCATTGTAAAGACTGTCAGACGTGACAACACAACAATCAACAATGTTCAAAGTCTGTCACACTGATAGAAAGACTTGACACTTGAATCACACAGAGTGTGAATGTTTAGATGGTGTTGGTTTTCTCAAGGTAGTGACAGAGGGGCCATTGCTGTATGAGTGTTACCCACCAAAGGGAAGACTGTAAACAAGTAGCTGCTCTTTCCTGTGAAATTCAGCCTTTTGTGTCTGGCAATGACATAACATCCTCACAGGGTCACTTTAATAATACAGCAAAGTGATAGGTATGATTTTAATTTGTAATGTAGATTTGGGTCTCCAATGTGACACTGAACATCCAGGAGAGATGTTTATGTAAGGCCCACAGATTAAACGTCCTGTTGTTTTATGAGTTATGCCGATGTGAGCAAGCAGGCAGCTCAATTTCCTGCCACAGGGAATGACTGGTAAAGAGTTCAAAGGACAGACTACACAGCACAGAGGAAATACTAATGCAGATATAAATTTAGTACCAGCTTTACCGCTGAACTTGTGAATTGTTCCTCAGAAATGCAAACGGTAATGTACACTACTGTTCAAAAGTTGGGGTCGGTGTGGTTTTTTTTATGTTTTTGAAAAAGTATCTTATGCTCACCAAGGCTGCATTTATTTGATCAAAAACACAGTAAAAACTGTAATATTGGGAATTATTAGAATGTAAAATAGCCATTTTATATTTAAATATATTTTCAAATTGTAATTTATCCCTGTGACGGCAACGCTGAATTTTCAGCAGTCTTCAGTGTCACATGATTTTAAAATGCTGATTTGGTGCTTAAGAAACGTTTCTTATTATCAATGCTGAAATCTGTTGTGCTACTTATTTTTATTTTATGATTATACAATTTGTTTTCAGGATTTCTCAATGAACAGAAAATTCAAAGATACTTTCATTTGAATAGAAATCTTTTATGACATTATATGTCTTTACTGTCACTTTTGATCAATTTAATGCATCCTTTCTGAATAAAATTTAAAAAAAATTTACACACACTAATAAACACTAGTAGTGTGGAGAAACTGACACGTGTCAAGATTTTCTCTCTTAAAAAAACATAATAAATAATTTGAACCTGAAAACATGGTCTGAATGAACAACATACAATAATTTGTCAATAATTATACAATACATCAGTGACATTTAGTTCACACAGACATGGAAAAAGACACCAGTAAAACTCAAAACCTGTTTAAACATGTACCCAAACAACAGTAAGTTTATACATTGCCTTGAAGCCTTTGGGTGAAACTAGACACATATTGGTAACACCCTCTGACATTTAAATACAGTTGACAAAGAGGCCCCAAAAAATTAGTAGTTACCCAAATAGTTACCCATCAATTTCAAAAAGTAAAACAACAACAACAAAAAAATTGACACCTGAACAGATCTAATGTCGGCAGAATAACTTTATACAAAGCAAAATAAATACCTAAATTCAGTCTGACTTTTGGATTGTTTGCTTTCTGAAAAACAACGAAATCTATAGGATATTTCTCTTTACTTTCACCAATAGAAGTGAATGAGTTACTACAGCAACCAAGACTTGTTGTCCCTGACGCTAAAGCATGGCACCAACACATGACGTGTTGCAGACTGTATTTATAAATACCACCGGTAAAAAAGTACTGTGTGACCATGAAAGCGCTGAAGAACAAAAACTAGTAAAATGAGAGCGGAAGAGAGAAACTGAGAGATTAGTCATGGGAGGCTGCTTGGTTGGTATTAGAAACAACGTTGGCATTCCTTCCACTGATCACTCAAATGTGCCGGGATTGTTTAAATAGCAGGACAATGCGTGGTTGTTAAGCGTCATGGCAATGGTTCTCTTACCCTAATGTTTCATAATAAGATCCTTGTGGGGAGGGAGTATGGTTGCTACCAAATAGACTGATGAAAGACAACCTAGCATATTAATGTAATCACAAAACAAATGTCTTTTCAAATGTTGAGATAATTCTGTTTTTTTTTTTAGCAAGTTAATTTTGATTTTATTGATTATCCATTGATTGAACCAAATTCCATGTGCATATTATGACAATTAATAGATGAATTAGAGTTCATGCACACATTTTATTACAGTCTTTGTGTAAAGGAGTTCAGCATAACTAAAAAGCAAGATAAAATCCTTTAGAGCCATTCTGGGTAATTTAATTTGGCAGTGAGGAAAATAAGGTTAACTAGTCAGGGAGGATCAATTTGTCCCAGGCCGTCTGGTGTCTTAGGCCCTGTTTACACCTGGTATTAAGAAGTGTTTTCTGACCACAAGTGGATGACGCTAAATACAGGTGTAAACAGGGTCTCAAACGTTTTCTGCTTATTAACTTTCGACCACTTCCAGAGGTAGCTGAAAACGCATTTGACCGGAATGCTTTCATAGTGTAGACACTCATGTGGTCGAATGCGTTCGAACAGCCACAGAAGACCGCCTACTCTCAGCCTACTGACCTAATGCTGAACATTATGGGAAGCGCACTTGCCAGACGGGATTTAAACTGTGTCAACTGAAGACCCAAGTCTGGTTCAAAAAATGTACCAAGCACAATGTTCTCCCACCACTGCATGATTTCTAACATTTGGCGTGGTCTTGCGGCTGTCAGGGCAAAAAACGAAAGCTCTCCGTATGTTTTTCCATTGTCTCCGGGTGCATTCATATGTAAATTGCACAAGCTTATTTCGTCAAGTATATCGAAAGATCCGAAAAACCCCATACATTACCCGCCCATAGACCCTCCCCTCGAAGAAATCAGACCAGAAGTGGTCGCGAGTGGATAAAAGAGACGGATTAAAGCACCAGGTGTAAACGGGAATGTGTCTTCTTTGTCTACTTGTGATCCGATCAAACAAAAACGCATCTTAATACCAGGTGTAAACAGGGACTAATAGTCCAAACAGAGATTAGGATGTGTGTGGAAATGTATCTAAACTCATTATTTTATGAATGCATTGGACTTTCCATGAGTATCGGAAAGCATAATCAAGAAGACAATGTATCCAAAACTCTTCCCCAACTAAAGAGGAAAACTGAAATAATGGGCTATTTTCATCGTATGGACAGGAAGAGGAAATGTGGTCTATAGCGAAAAACCTGAAACATGACTCAGAGTTGATAATCATCTTCTCAACAGATGTGAAAGACTTGGCAACATTAACATATACACTACCGCGCAAAAGTTTGTGGTCTGTGTAATTTTTTTTTTTATGTTCTTGATAGAAGTCTCTTATGCTCATCTTTCAAGCATGCCTTTGTTTGATTAAAAATGCAACAAATAAGTAATATTGTGAAATATTATTACAAATTAAAATCACTGCTTTCTATTTTAATACATTTTAAAATGTAATACATTCCTGTAGTCTTCATTGTCACATGATACTTCAGAAATCATTGTAATATGCTGATTTGCTGCTCAAGAAACATTTCTTCTTCTTCTTTTAATCAATGTTGAAAACAGTTATGCTGCTTAGTATTTTTGTGGAAACCGTAATACATTTTTTCAGAGTTCTTTGATGAATAGAGAGTTTAAAAGAATAGAACTCTTTCATAGCATAACTATCTTCACTGTCACTATTGATCTATTTAACGAATCCTTGCTAAATAAAAGTATTAAAATCTTGGTGACCCCAAACTTGTCAATGGTAGTGTATATGTAGTAGAGATAACATTCTTTCCATTTCACATTAATCAGCACTGAAAACTATATGTTTTTCAATATTTGCTCAATGAAGCAAATTAAGGTCTCTTGAGGACTAGAGGATTCAGCTGTTTGCGGACAGCTGAACACCTCTCACTACTGAGCCAGTGAGTCTAGCTTCTTCACATACCGCACACGTGACCAGCCCATCCTCTCCCTCCACTCCCTGCTCTCAAAAGACTTGAGAACAACTTAAGCAGATAATTCAAATTATTAAGAGCAATAAAGCCTTACCACAAACAGGGTGGGAATCACTAGGGACTCTACAACTACAAAATCTTGCAATACTACTCACAATAATTAGATTTATTGGTTATGGCTAAATTATGGTTCATTATTTTTGACTGCAGCAACACTTTCTAAAACTAGCACATTGTGTGTTTCACACCGAGCTTGTGGTGTATGTGCATTCGAGTCTCTGTAACCCGCGGAAAAGGCAGTCAGAGGGGGGCCGGCTCGGCATATGGACAATGAGATGGCTCTGGAATCTCAGTGCTAATCTACATCTGTTGATATGAAATCAGATAGCATGAGAATGCACGGCTCTGGTTACAGCTGTAAAAACCGCTAATTCTCTCACGAACAGTGAGCATACTGTACAGAGGATAAGGCCTACAACAGTGTGACAAAAACATGAGGAAATTAGTTTCAAATACTTTTTTTTCCATGAGAGATGATTGTGGTTACGGGTGAAAAGTGAGGTCCCAACAACCAGAGTCGCAGTTCTGGGCAACTACATAAATACATAAAGAATCATACAGGTAAAACAATAAATAACTTGTTAATTAACTTGTAAGTTCAGCAAACACTAAGTCATTTTGAAAAACACTAGCCCTGCAGTTTCTCTACGTTTAAAGCGGAGCCAGCGGATCAAGGCAGCAATCTGTTCTCAATGTATTTTAAGCAACACCAAAGGCACGACTAAAAACAAAACAGGCGAAATTGCTCTACTTTCATAGACGATCTGTGTTAGGCCACTAATCTAGTTTTCAGAGAAAAGGACTGAGGTAACAAAACATGTGTGACAGGAAGCGCAAAAGATTTAACATAGCCTGACTGAGTAGCTTCAGTGTGTCTTTAAGGAATCTCTTTACAGTTTAAAGTTTATGACCATTTAAAGGTAAAAGCATGAGAAAGGCTAAATCTGAGATGCTCCTTTAGCGATACTCCCTGAGGATATTAATGGTGACCTTTCCACTCCAAACATGAGCATTAGCCTATAAGAAGACCAAATAATTCATTTAAAATGTCTTTTGTAATCTCAGCTATTCATTAACTCCCAGGCATTCCCCAAGTCAAACAAATCTTGTAAGCATGACAAGTGAAAGTCAGAGCACAAGACTGGCAAAGTGTTGCTTCTCTTTTTACAGCTTTCACTTTTGGTATCTAACCAAGCCGTTACACAGCGGTTTTCAGGCCCTTCTGAGAAATCCCCATAAATACCAATATCATAATGAAAAATGTTATCTAGGCCATGGCACGCAACATTGCCATAGTTATCATTAACTCCATCCCTGAATCATTTCACTCTGAAAAACATGCTATAAAAAGACTTCTGTATTTAACTCTAAATATCAATGCATACTATTCAATGCAACACCTTCAAAGGAAAGTCTGCATAAATCAAAGAGAAGGTTGTATTAGGCTCGGTGTTAATTTAATGTCTTATAGATCCCACTCCAGTTCATGCTATGGGAAACCCTAACAGCTGGTCCTCAGGGATTTGTGTGCTTAACTAAAACCCTTGTCTTCCCATAGCAGCCACTCTGCCTGGGGTCCGCCTGCAGGACAAAAGAATTTTGTGACCCCTTCACAACTTCCCCAGGTCATCCCTGGGTTACGTTACACCATTGCGTCACACGGCAAAGGAAGCACAGAGGTGTCCTCTAATCTCCAATCTTCTTGCCATGGTAACCTACTAAACGGCTGAATGCTAGATAACACACAGACATTGTTGAATAAACCCTTGTGATCTCTAGTGCCGATGTGGAAAAAGTAAGCTTCCTTTTTCTCGACACAAACTTTTCCCAGAAACACCCCTGTCCCTGCCACCTAACCATCATTTAAACAGGGTCACATTTTATGTGTGTGCCAGTGTGTTAGTGTTTGTTTACAGGGATTTGGTTTGCATGTTTACAGAATTCTCTGACTAGGGTCAAGCTCTGCTTGCCCGTACCACGACTGCGTCCTGGAGGGGCGGGTGTGATGACTACCAGATTTAGCACTTTGTTCATTAATCAGGGGAAGCTGATTGTCCCAAACACACCATATGATAACACAGATGGTGCTGTTTGGATCATTGTCAGGCTGATATTTTATGACCACTCCCTAGCTTTTATTTTTAGATGGACAAACAACGGAAATCGTTATTGGAGAATCTTTCCCCTTGATGTATGAAACAATAACAAAGAAAATGTCACAACAGATCAATAAAAATTATACAGCAATTCAGCAAAAAAACCTTGCTTCATTCTGGTGTAAGCACACATGGGACAAAATAGCCTCTTCCTACAGGTGAAATATCTAAAGAGTTTGATACTAAAATTTAAACCAGAGACGCTATTAAAAAATCTTTGTCTTATAGTTCACCTACTAGCGTTTGGGAAACGTAATCGACATATTAAAAAAAGCACATTAAAATCACCACAATATTTCACAACGCAGCTTAATTTTATGTCACCAGAAGAATTGTCACAAATACTTAAATCTTAAAGCATTTATTTGATCAAAAATAAAAGTTAAAAAATTATATTGTGAAATATAATAGTAGTGTATATCATGAATATTCAAAATATCTCCCAGTCCTACTCACAACCCACAAAAGTTATTTGAAAACAACTACGATATTATCACACTTCTAAATTAGGCACAATGCACTCATGAAGCTATATAGTCTCTGATTCTCTCGCACACAGCTGTCTATTGTTTTGTACATCGTATGACCTTTGAAAAATGTGAGTCATCCGTAAGGAGGCTTAGACGTGTGGGGTTTCCGAGAGAGCTATACTGTTGTTTGTGAGGTTTGAAACAAATTGAAGGCCTGGCGGTGGGAGATGAGTGGTTTGTTGCCCCTCTAGTTTTACAAAAAGGTTAAAAATGTTGGGCCTCCCAGAGACAGCAGTCATGCGTGTCTGAAGAGAAGACAGAGGACAGCTCTTCATAACACTCACCACTCAAGTAGCTCGTGCCACAAGCAGCCACAATATTTCAAAATCCTCCCAAGCTTCAGTGGGATCCCACTGTTAAGATATTGGAGTTTAACTATTTTTCCATGGGTGGATTTGAAAGAACGAGGGCCCTGCTAAACATTTCCCTGAAATAGAAAGAACCGCTGTATATGCTGGATAATGTATACCGTGGCTTTAAGAGCGCTTTTCTTTGCGGGAAAAAGGGAAAGTCCAGTCACGTTCAAACCACAATGGTTTGGCTCTCCCTGGGCCCCGACCCCAGCAGCTTTCATCTGGTGGGGCCCAGAGATTGTTTTAGGAAAGAATGAATGCCCTAAGTATTGTAGTTGGGTAAAGCATAAGGCACTGAAATAACAGAGACATAGCCCAGTGGCAGTTGAAAAAGAGCTGGCATGACTGGAATCTGGTTATGAAGGTGGTTTGATGGATTTGGGAAGAAACAAGCAAACTCTCATAAAGCACTCCATAATAAATATCAACTTTTCACATTTGGCAGCAATTTATTTAAATGAATGCCTTACGAGTACATGATAAACAAAAACAAGTACAATCGACTGCATTTGTGGCATAGTGTCGAACAAAAATACATTTCCACTTGCGACTCCTTTTGGGTTACAGTGAGGCACTTTCAAACGGAAGTGAATGAGGCCAATCCGTAAACTTTAAAATACAATATTACAGCCACAAGATGTGAAAAATGTATGATAACAATTTTAGTGTAAAATAACTGCTTAAATTTTCCAATTGTACAACTCTGTCGCCATGACATTGACAATATAATGCATAAAACCCTAAAACAACTGCAAAAAATTATTTAAAGACTTTCGTTCATCTTCAGAACACAAATGAATTGAGTGGTTTAGTCTATATTTTCCGAAGACACGGTCGCTTTACATGATGAACAGATTTAATTTAGGCTTTTATTCATACCAATGAGGTTAGTTCTCGGGTGTCAAGCAGTTCGTTTGAGCTTCTGTTTATGTTTGCTGATCAATGTTTATATGTGAATAAAAGCCTAAATTCAATCTGTTCATCATATAAAGCGATCGTGTCTTTAGAAAATTTAGACTAAAGCACTCAATTCATATGGGTTAGTTTTACAATCTCTTTATGAACTTTTTGCAGCGTCAAAGTGGTAGTTGCGTAGACTGTCAATGGAGAGTACAGGGGCTCAGCTTTTATTAAAAATACCTTAATTTGTGTTCCGAAGATGAACGAAAGTCTTACGGGTTTGGAACAACACGAGGGTGAGTAAATGATGACAGAATTTACATTTTTAGGTGAACTAACCCTTTAAACAGCTTTACAGCTCAAGTTAACAGAAGAATTAATGCAAGTACTTTTATAAATTATAAGCTTTACATTTCTGCTTTTAAATCCTACAAAAATTTACGCCATTCATTTCTACTAAGTGCCTCAATGTGACCTTGATTCCAGCTTTTTGTAAAGAAAACGAGGGACAAGTCGAAATTAATTTTTTGTGGTGATCAACATTATGCTACAAGTGCTGCCAGTTGAGCGTAACTTGTACTGAACCCAGAATGTTCCTTTAATGTCAGGGAAAATGAGAGTAATATTCCAGCAGGCGAAGATAATTGGTCTCTGGTTACGGCCAGTTATTTCTGAGGAACTATAACGACTAGACTCAAGATAACATGCAGAAAAAGCCCAGAGGCCTACCTGAGAGAGTCTTTGCTGCTGTCTGCGCCATGGATGTCTGGCTTCTGTCTATTGTCCATTTCTTGTTCTTTAGGCTCTTTGTCAGCACATTCTGGCTCTTTAGTGTAGGGCTCCATGGGCGGTAGAGGGGTGCATCTATCTTGACTCCCTATGGACTGACTACCATGTTTCCTTTCTTTAGTACCCCCATCAGACTTGCGCTCGGATGCCGTGTTGCGTTTCATGGCCTGGAGCTGAGACAGAGGGACAATATCTGCACCCTGTGGCCTGTGCCACACAGTGATTCGGCCGGCTGAGTTGTAGTAGTAGAACCTGCTGCTCTGGGGGTCAAAAAGCTCCCACCACTGGTTGCCATCAGCCTGGCGGACAGGCACATCGGTGGGCGGGTCCCAGCCACACTCTCCTGTGGCCAGATTCACGTACATGCGCTCTTGTGAACGAGGCTCCAGGATTTCCACCCAATCAGCGCTGAGAAGACAGAGAGAGAGAGTATTATCACTATTTAAATCATATTTATTATACAAAAAAACAAACATAACACATTTATTTTCATAATATTGACCGTGATTGTTTTCCAAACAAAAGCTGGTATGCTGGAATCCTAGCCAATTAAAATTAAAATCAACTAAAAATGACACAGATGCGCTGTTATAAATTAGAGGCTGGGCTTCATGGTCAATCTCTTAAGTGTAATATGACGGATGTGTTATCAAGGGAATTAGGCCAAAGCCAGAGAGAGAGATTCACCATGTGTGAGAGTGTATACACAGAAACGCTGTCTCAGCACACCCATAATCCTATCAGCAGGTACAGCCACGGACGAGGAAACAAATTTGTGAGCTGGAAAGCATTCACATATATTCCCATACACACATGCACACCGGTTACCGGGAGACAAGTCAAATCTCCCATCTGGTCACAGATGCGCTTGTCGTGGTCTGAAAAGCTCTCCAAGTCATCTTAGTGTGTCATGTGACTGCTAAAATATTTATAGATAAAAGGATTGGAAAGAAAGGGCGAAACTAAAGACAACGCAACCGTCTTGGAATCACACGTGCAGACACTGAGGTGTGCAAAGTTAGTTTAAAAACATGTTTGACCAGACACTTTACACTATTACACTAAAATCTGAACGGAGCATGGTGACTAAGAATGAGAATAAGGGGAATAAGTCTGGAAATGTATCCATTTTATAAAATGCATATTATTGCCAGACTTCTCCAATCATTTTGTCCTAACAAACCCCAACTTATACTTACAAACGACTACAAGCTCACATTTTAATCTGCCTCCATACAATCAACATATGTGATGTGATCTACGAAAACCCATAACATGGTGAAATTACACCTCTTACAGCTTTTGATACCATATGAAAGCTGGGGTCAGGCCCTTTCCAAATATATTTTTATTTCTTTCATGGCTTGTCTGAAACAAAAGTTATTGTTATCTGAAGCCAGCTGATCGCTATGATTTTTAGGAACGGAATTGAGAAAAAAAGGTTTAAATTACCGTCACCCCCTTTTTAATCGCATAGACATGAAAATGCACTATCCAAACTTAAATGGTTGTATTTCAAGGATACTTTGGAATATAGACCTAAGGTTGGTCTTGTTTTAAAGAAGACACTTGGCAGATTATTGTAGAAGTGAAATAAATTATGAAAGTAAAATAGAAAAACGGTTATAAAAGTTTAAGTTTATGAAAATGTAAAAATATATTTTATAATAATAATAATAATAATAATAATAATAATAAGTATTTTACAAAACATGTTTTACTCTAAAACTACAAGACAATCAAAGCCAGAAATATGAACAAGTTGTGTTCCAAGTTTTAGGTTGATATATCAAAAAATTAGCTTTCAGTAAGATTTTGTTTGGGCGCAGTACCAAACTTTTTCACTAGATGACATCCAACCTCCATTACTGACCATATACTGGCCACCTCCATTTCCATATGGTTTGAGTGATCTGAACCATATATTTTCATAATTTTCATACATTTTATGAAGTAGACATCTTATTCAGAAGTAGTATAGGCAGTTTGGCAGTATTTGATTTGAATTCAACCTCTAATAAATATAAAAAGAACATGCATTATAGCTCACTGCTGCATGACAAATGGCAAATCTATAATTTTTTCATTTATATTTAAAACATTTCCAGAACGTTTTATCTCGAAAAATTGACTGGGTGTTATATTTTGAACTCTTGGCATGAAAACAAATTGGTTGTCTACAAATTTCAATGTTCAATGTTCATCGCCATTTGAAAATAAAGGTCTGAACTGAATATGAAAACTAGAATTTATAAGCTGCATCACCACACAAGGGGACTAGCTAACGTTACCCTGAAGAGGACAGCAACTTAGTAAGTAGTGAAATACGTTTTCCATTGTTTATCATGGGCAGTCTCTAAACTTGTGATCACCCGTTGTATGTTAGATCGCACAACTAGTGTACAAGAATAGTAAGCACAGCGCACCTTGCAGCATAGCTAACTGACTCCTCTTCAGTAACTTCATCATCCGATCCTTCATCTCTGGATGTGAAATAATCCATTATAACATTGTTTAGGGCACTGACATCACCAGGATTGAGCAGATTGAGGCGAGCGAGATCATTTAAACGAGCAGATCATTTTGCGTGCCGTAGTTTACATAGGACTGGCGGGAAATGTGCATTGATACACCTTTATTCTACATGTAATGGGGTTTATTTTGATGGGTGAACTCTCTATGTGGTGTTAAGAGAGCGAAAACTATGGCGGATTTTTTTTTTTTTTTGCATCTTCACCGGGCATGTTCTAAAACATTAGAGAAAGATCTTTTCAGCTTGCCACTATAAAAATCGCTATTTTTCTGCACTAAACAAGTGAATTTTGCCAAGATATGTTTAGAGATGATAGACAAGATGTTATAGAATAATCATTTAATGAAAACCCAATTTTGACAACAAAAAAAATGAAAATAATTGACATTAAACCTATTCTTCGACCTTCCTGAAAATGTTCCAGCGCGACATCCGATGGGTTTTCCCAGATCGCATCACATATAACCACTCGAATGTTCAGTATGTCACAATACGCAAGAAAAGATTGTTGCTACTTCTACTAGATCGCAACTTTAATTAAAGCCAAAAAAATAGAATTCTTAACCCAAATAAAAAGGTACTACATTTTACAATAAAACTCAAGTCAAAACTTTTCACCTCCGTCTGGGACACTGCATGGGGAAAGTGACATTGGATGGAGACCTAAACAAAACAAAAAAATGTAACGCAGCTAATTTGGGTCATGTTACCCCTCTGAGAAACCTATTATGTTTCTTTTGATCTAGTTTCCTAACGCAGACAATCTTAAGTGTGCTAATTTAAGCCATGTGGTAGCTCAGACTGTCACAAGAGGCACGACTGCTTCTTTAGGCCACCCAAACCAGCGAAGGTTTCACTATGACTCATTCCGAGAGTCAAAATACTGATATTTATCTCATGTGGTTTAAGCCTTAGTAAAATAAACAAACACTTACATATTAGAATAAAACATGAGACGATATGAACACTCAGATGTCTAGACATATAGACACAGCTACTGTAAATTATCTTTCGATTCATCTTCAGCTGTTTAGCATGGTCTGATGATGCTACAGTGAGGCATGTCAATGTTTGACAGCTTCTATGCCACATCAAGTGTGCTCCTCCTCTCCTGCCACGTGCCCACTATACCACTAGTTGGATAGTGAACAGTGTGCTTGTGTGTTGTCACGTCCATATGTCCATTTGTTCCCTGGGCTTCAACCCAAGCTGTGGCTAAGGATCAGAAATAGTCAGCCCACCTGTTCAAAGGTGCTTGAAACGTAACATAAGCAGTCCAACTGTCTTTATTGTTCTACTCCTTACATTTGAGAAAACAACAAATACTAAATCTGTTAATATATCATTGCATCAAAACAAATGTAGATATACAAAGGCCAAGAGAGACTAATATACAGCTGGTGCCAGGTAAGCTGGGAAACACAAACCAACACAACAGACCTCAGCAGAGACATGCTGGGGCACCATCTGTCTCCGACATACCAATCAGCTCATTTTACCTTCATTAATGGCGTTAAATATTTGAGCCTTGCCTTGAGAGAAACAGCAACTGACCTAAAGAAATGCACTGATTTTATGTCGATGCATGTGCAAGTGTGTGTGCACATTTGTCAGTCTGACAAAATTAACTATGGATAAGGTTGGCAATGCTACTGCACATGAAGAATCCTGTCCTGCAGAGTGTATTCTGCACAAACTGTTTGTCGCTACTAGATCAAGAGCTTTATGGGTGGGAGCCGTGTAATTGAAGAGCGGTTAAACTGGAGGCCTTTTGTGTGCTGAACTCCACCCACCTTTTCTCACTCGTTGCAGTCTCAAGAAAGGCATTCGGTCTCTGCAACAGAATCCTTATGACTAAATTCCTCCTCATCAAGTTCAAATGTTTGGCATTATATTATCAAGAAAACAGATTTGCGTACATGTGAAAAAATGAAAAGGAAAGAATGTGAAAAGTTGCATAAGAAAGCATGAGGTATTTAGGTTGACTGCCAAGACCACTGTACAAATCAACATGGCATTTGGTTGAGTGGTCTCATTGGGGTATTTCCTGGGTAAATAAGCAAGCACATTAGTAAGAGTAGAAAGAAAAATCTCTATCCTTTAATAAACATAAGCTCATAGATTAGAATCGAAACTCTAGAATTAATAATAGAAAGAATCAATGCTGTTAGATATTCTATTCCACATTATAGAAAATCATTTTGTGCAATAATCAAGTAGGTATCCTGTTACCTTTCTGTCTGAAATATATCAAATTACAAATTTGAACTTTTAACTCTTTTTATGGCTATTTTCTGCTAGTAGTGCTTCT
This sequence comes from Coreius guichenoti, assembly GCA_039654105.1. Classification (NCBI taxonomy): domain Eukaryota; kingdom Metazoa; phylum Chordata; class Actinopteri; order Cypriniformes; family Gobionidae; genus Coreius; species Coreius guichenoti. Next base: position 14,866,394 of record CM077188.1, read on the forward strand.
CAGGCACTAGGAATATATACATTTAAATAGAATAACGCCACCAAAAGCAGGCAGCATACAAGAAAGCATCATGCTAAGACTTTCATCCTCTTCTTGAGCCAAGCTCTGTATAACAAAATCTAATTTTAGAAAGTGTCTAATAATATGTCAAATAATTTCCTCATGCATAAAACAATGAAATTATTTTTCAAATTCTTGAAGTCTAGGAATCTCCACCATTGTTTAAAAATAGCTGTAAAATGGCTGGTCTCCAAGCACTGAAAAACAACGACATAATGGACTAAATCCATTGTTCCAAAATGAGGCCAAATGCCTTTTTATTCAGTGCTTTTTTTTTTTTGTAGCACAATTTTGAAATTCCACCTTAGGTGTTTCTGATTTAGACTACCTGTGACCACTCTGAAAGCACAGAAAAAAATGCAACAAATTTAACAATAATTCTCTGTGCCAAAAGCTGCCATTAACTCCTCATAAAGCTGAACACGGCACATAAAATAACATACTATTCTGAGTTTGACACTTGACAAACATTCGCCACACCAAGCCAACATGTTTTAAAAACAGAACCTGCCTTTGACTAAGACAACTTCTTAGTCCTCTGGCTAGCTGAAAGAGCTAAACACAGACACTTCATCTCAAAATAAACGGTGTTCCTGTCAGGGATTATTCATATATCCCTGGGATAAAAGGTGAAAGGAGGTTGGAATAACAGGTGAAAGGGTGTTAAGGTGACGTAATGCCATTCAATATGGTAGAATGGCATGCAAATTTTGTGTGGCAGGTGGGGTTACGTAATTACCTGAGTCAAGGTGTGGCAAAAAAATTAAGTACTTGCTTAGATATATTAAAACAAATCAATTGTTCTAACCTTAAATCAGCATTTACCTCTCAATCTATTTCAACCATATGGCCTACAACTAATTTAACTTGCATATTTGTTGCATTTGAGTACAGAAAACATGCTGTGTCACTCTCAAACACAAATGCACAGAGTGTCAGCTGAGTACACACATAAGCAAACAACAGGCATAGTTCCACAAACAGAACACACAAGGAAGGACACCACCCTGCCGCTGAAATAAAGAAGAGTGAACAGTGAACACACGTTCATTCAAACAAAAAACAAACTGCTGCACCTGTCAGAGGAATTTTTTAGTTCTGTGAAGTGAGGTCACTCATTCCAGTGATAGGAAAAGCTGGACATACAAACTGTACTCACACACATTTGAATGAAAATAGATGGATACTGTTCTTCTATCCCTTCCTGCTTCATGCAAATGCTTCATTCATCCCATGGTACTAAACACCTTGAGAATGAACAAAGGGTTTAGTTCCTTGTTGCTAATAAAAAAAGCAGGCTCTAGTTGTGCCAGCACGAGAGATACAGAAAACGATGGAGGATCATCTTTCCGTGCACACAATGTGGATAAACTTGTCAGTTGTGTGGACACTTACAATATCGTTAACAATTCCCATTTTAAATCAATACTGATATGGATTCTTAAATCTCAGAATCTTTATGCTGTTTTCTGCTGATGTGTGAACTTCACATTACTTGAAGTGCACCTGCCATCCAATAACTGCAATAAGCTTTATGCTTTGTTTGTTAAAAGGAACAAACATATTAAAAGTAACAAAGTCTCAGCTTTCAAATTCTTTCAGTTTTATCACAAAATACAAACAATAAATGTTGTTTTGGCGCTCTTTAATGTAGTGTGACAGATGTAGCCACATCAGTTCATGCGGCACGTGAACCGATCATTTCTTTGTCTTTACTACTAGTTAGAGAACAAAATATACATGAATGAACATCAGAAGGTATGTTGAAAGAAACAGTAGGCTACAACTTAATGAAATGCATCATGTCTCATGTAATCGCTCTATCAGAGTTTCAAACATAAAAAGACAGCTTATAAACAATATGTCCTGTAACATCTCAGAAAAGCCATTCAAAACTAGTCAGTCAGCTAGAAAAAAAAATAACTATAATGAGGAGAATTTTGCTAAATATGCACTATATTATATTTTTACTCAACCTGTTGTCTACATGATGAGAAAGAATGGAAGGAGCTAAAAAATAAAATTCAACACCGCCTATTGCATGTGAAGAGCTGCCTTTCACCAAATTTACTTCTCAGATATTACTAATGAAGAACAATGGACTGGATATGTGCAAGACATATGACAACGTTTATGGGATGCCAAACTACACTTAATGGCCAAGTGATGCTGACATAATTATGGACTGTGATGTGAAATTGTCTCAGATTCTGTGTAAAGATTCATTCTTTGTGACTAAATATAGTTCTATATTTAGAACTATAGAATTATAGTAGCCTCCATCATAGTACAGCTGCTCCCGTCCGTTTCACTTTTATTCTGCCTGGCTATACCACGGACCAAGAACAACACTGGCTTCTTTTATCTTTGTGGGTAACATGTCAGTACTGATATAGATGGCCGTGTGTTAAACAGATTGGTTACAGGAAGGCATTCTGATAAATGGCTGAAAGCCAGCAAAAGAAGAATAGAATAAGGACACGGTATGGTCAGAGTCTCCTACACAAGAACGAAAAACAGAAATCACTTTTTTTATTTGTTTACATTAAAAGCGATTTAAAACTACAGGCATTCGATTGGATTAGAGTTAAAAACCACAATGAATACAATCACAGTCATCTCTTTGAATATTATGCATTTCATTTATTTATATTACATATTTAAGGTTTTATTTAATTACAAATAATAATATTTGGATTTCTTAAAAAGGTCTATTCATTTTTGGAGTGGATCTGGTCAATGCACACTGCAGCTAATTACAGAAGTGACAATCACATTCAACAACCAAATTAACATTAAAAAAAAACTAGTTGGTAATATAATGACGTCGCTCTTTTTTGAACGCTGACAGCTCGTCAAGAGATGCGGTGTTAGAAAACCACATAAACAGAGGTATGACATTATGTTTCTTGTTTACAGCCATGAGATCTTTCTTACTTTTCATATTTTTGTCTTGTTTTCCTTTAAACGTCTTTCCAGCAGCAGACTTCTCGCTGGTGACATACACTGGTCTTCTCCAATGCTGTTTATTTGACTTAGTATCAAATCATTTTGCTTCCAAAGTAAATTTCTCTTGTTTTAAGGATCCTCAGATATTTTTATTGGAAAACAAGAACATAATGATTAAGAAAATGTTTTTTTTGCAGTGTAAATGCGGAAATCACCCGAAAATCAGCAGAACGCATATGGCTCATGTCTCTTGCCTTTCCTGAGATGATGATAACTAAAGCAGATAGTACTCAACTGTTGTGATTCAACGAAGGAGGACATCAAACTGTCTAGCCAAATTGTAGTAAGTCAGTATCATATGCATGACAATATGTGAGAATTCCACCCATTACTAACGGATAATGGGGTCATGACAATGGAGAGCATTGTTAGCACAACCATCAGCCTCTATTCATTTGGAACAACCCCCTTTACAATTAAAGCTCTCAAGGAACTGGTGGCCAATCAGAACGCGAGTCGTGCCTCAGCGGGTGTGTGTGGCTTTGGGGTAAGTATAAGGGTCTGAAATGCTGAACTACAACCCCCTTCCGAGAATTCTTTCTATATAAAGCAAGAAAAGTTGACCTCATTGGGATGATGCACTGCCTGTATGTATTATTCGGCTCTTTGTGTCCACACTGCTGCTGAACTACTTCCTGTCTCAACGGACAGTGCTGGCGGAAATTTCTACTCCAGGCGGGAAGTCTGTAACTGCCAAACAGCAACTGTGTTAGCAAAACAATAAATCTTCTTTCTAGAGGGGACAAATCTGACAAGCCCACTGTTTGCAGGCATGCACACACACAACCCCAACGGCCTTATTCAGGACAAACGAGCACATTGACAGCAACAGTGAGACGTGAACGGACATGTGTGAGGGGGTAAGACACACAGAACGTAGCAGCGTAGATGTGCGCTCAGATACAGATTCACTTGTCTACTACCAGCTGTCAGCGTCAGTATTAATTACTTCTTTCGAATGAACCTCTCATTCTGAAATAGAGAGACAACTGTAAAGCTTTAGCAAGATAAAAAGATTAACTGTTCCCTGAGATGACCATCCCTGCTGAACATGATGATTTTATCATAACGTGTCCGGTCAGAGTCAGATGGACAAGTTAATGTCTTACTTTTAGTGTTTAAAAGTATCAAATTCAACGCATCAAATTTCCTCAGTCTACGGTCAGGCTGAGTGACTGGGTGGGAGTAGGGTCAGAGGTCACCTAACCACCTCAAAGGACAACGTTGTCAAAGCGAGCTCCTAGGAGATGGGAATGGGAGCCCCAAATGCCCAACTGACTGAGTTGTTAATGTTTGTTTCAGAGCTTAGTAGGGAGTTCTAAGTAAGGACAGGATAAAAAAAATAATGCTTTCAAGTTTTGGATTAGCATATTAACAGTACAAATTGTCAAGGTGTGGTCAACAAGTGCATTATAAGAGCCCCATCCTGAACAAACACAGGAATTAATACCAGTAAAACAATTAAGATAACACTAATATAATTATAAAAGTGTTTCAGAAGGCTGTGATCAAATAATGCAGTGATCAAATAAAGTCCAACTGTTATTTTTTGGCCCAGTAAATCCAAAGCATACAAACATTTTTTTGGTTTTGAATTAAAGGGTTAGTTCACCCAAAAATTCCATCATTAATTACTCACTCACCCTCATGTCGTTCCAAATCCTTAAGACTTTCGTTCATCTTTGGGACACAAATGGAGATATTTTTAATAAAATCTGAGCGATTTCTGTCCCTCCATTGACAGCTACGCAACTACCATGTTGACGCCTCAAAAAGTTCATAAAGAGATTGTTTTAAAAAAAAAAAAATCCATATGGATTGAGTGGTTTAGTCCAAATTTTCTGAAGAGACACATTTGCTTTTTACGCTGAATAGATTTAATTTAGGCTTTTATTCACATATAAATATAGATCAACGCACACATCAGATATGGTAAACAGAAGCTCAAGCATACTTGCTTGACGTGCGAGAACCAATGAGGTTCATTCTCGTGTCACGGAGAACGTTTGAGCTTCCGCAAGAACCAATGAGGTGTGCTCTCGTGTGTCAAGCAGGTTTGGTTGAGCTTCTTTTGAGGTTTGCTGATCGACGGCTGTGTCCGAAATTGCATACTCTCAAGTAGGTACTTATTCTGAATAAGTAATAATTACTTCACGACCGCTAAAAAAAGTTTGTTTTATATAGTATGAATGTAATCCGGACGTACTACAGTCGCCATGTTGTCATTATCATGTGACCTACCAGCGTCAGTTGCGTCGCTTCACCTCCATTCACAAATCCTCTCCTGTGGCCTCATGGGATAGTAAAGTGTCCACTGTATGCACACTTCAGAATCTCGCCAGAAGTAGGTAATCCGGGTACTTTTTGTCTACTCTTTTATGAGTACTGTGAATTCGGACATACTACTTTTGTCACATACTGTTTTTCGCCTACTATATAGTAGGGAAGTATGCGATTTCGGATGCAGCCAATGTTTATGTGAATAAAAGCCTAAATTCAATCTGTTCATCATATAAAGCAATCGTATCTTTTCAGAAAATTTGGACTAAAACACTCAATTCATTTGAGTTAGTTTTACAATCTCTTTATGAACTTTTTGAAGCATCAAAGTGGTAGTTGCATAGCGGTCATTGGAAAGTACAGAAATTTTATTAAAAATATCTTCACTTGTGTTCTGAAGATGAACAAAAGTCTTACGGGTTTGGAACAACACGAGGGTGAGTAAATGATGACAGAATTTTTCATTTTTGGGTGAACTAACCCTTTAAATAACGTGTCTTAGAAACACAGTTTTTCCTTAAAACCAATTAGTCATTAGTCACAAAAACTCATAATGTAACGTATTGTGACGTACATCTGTGTGAAACAGATTATGGAAAAAAATAAGGGCGGGGACTTGGTTCTACCCATCAGTTATTAATTGGATGGAGGGAGACCTGAATGCAAACTGGCAAAATTGTAAGAAAGGACCGGGGTTTCATCAACAGAGAAAAGTCAGCTGTTTTCATGGGATGGTCAAGTTTTGATCAAAAATATGACCCCAAAAATGAGCTTTATAAAAAGGATGAGTTTCCACTTCATACCAACTTTAACAAGTCTAGATATGCAAATCCTTTCAAAATTACACGTATTACAGAAATGCGTGCAACAATAAACCCAGAGATGTGTCAATGTCTTTGCCAGAGCAACAAAAATGTGAAGTACATGACAGCTGAAGTTTTTTTTAAACACACAACTTTTTGTGACACACAGGATATCATCTATACAAAAGAACAGAATCATCTTCATCTGACAAGATTCCAAAACTGGAATAGAAAAGCAACTCATTGGCCCGCGAGACACACCCTCAGGCAGAGCCCTGGAGATGGGCCATTGGGTGCTTTTCACATTGAGCTCAAAGGTCTTGTTAAAACACTGGTGCTAAACTGCTGTCACAATGCTATGTCCTCCCTTTGTCTGCACACTATTGTGTACCAGATATGCAAACAGGGGAAAACATCCTATTGTGAGATCCCATTCTGGATCCAAGATAAACCTCAGCTTGTCAAAACATACATGTACACTCACTAGATGGAACAGACCAAAAAAGTGTCCATTAACGTCAGTCAATGGTCTCTTATCATATTAGAGTTTCTTCAGAGTGGTGCACAACACATCTGAGGAATTTTAAACAAGCTTCAAACTTGAGCTATAGAGACGTGGCAATGTTAAAAGCATCAAGTGTCCAATGTCATGCCCCTGCTCAGCTTCTGAACAGGGAACTCGGAGAGAGGAACAGAGAGCCATCAATACAACGGCTGATCAAAGCTTGGTAGTGTGTTACATCAAACAGTGCACACTCACTGAAGTCTTTCAACCACCTCTTTTCATCTATTTACACTTTAGCATCTGTGTCATAATCAAGTTCAGGGTGGAAAAAGAGGTTAGACTACATTTTAATTTTATGAATTTAATTAATTCATACATCTGTAACCCTGCACTAAACAGATGCTCTGTGTTTTTCAGGCAGTGCAAGACCAGCTAAAGCAACATGTGTCCACAGCTCACATTATGTGACTTCAATGCTTCTAACCACAGTAAAGGCGACAGAAGGTATTGTGGGATATCAAAGAGGGTTCTGGTGGTTTCCTGTAACCATCAGCCGATATTAAGAATTAGACCACATTCACTAGCTAATACAAGACTGATTCTTGAATACTGGAACAAAACAGGTAACAACTGAAAAACTAAGTATAGTTTATCAAGGAATTATTTTGATTCAACATGTTCATCATTGGGTTTGGGTGAACCCTCCTGAATTTTCCATTTTCTCTAAAAAAAATGTGCATTTGTCATCACTGTCAGATTAAATAAAAAAAAAAAAGAAAGTGCCATTATGCCATATGTATTTATGATAAAAAAAAAACAAAAAAAAAAAAAACTGACAAATCTAGCACTTCAACGTATGAATAAATTGAATGTACAGGATGGTTTCTAATTTTAAGAAGCTCCATATAATGAAATTGTCACCACAGCCATCATTTGTGTATTAAATATTATTTTTTTTCTGTAGTTAGTCTTAATTAGAGAAAATAAATAATTCCAAAAAATTAGAGAAAAAAAAAATAAAGTCTTAATTAGAGAAATTAGATAATAATTCCAAAAAAAAAATCTTTATAATTTGTATGATGGAGTGTAGTAGTAGTAGTAGTAGTATTTAAGTTTATTTCCATATCAGCATCACTGGCTATTACATGGCAGATACATATTGAACATTTAACAACATCATTTCATAAATACAATATAATAAAAACAAACATTTTATAAAATTAAAAAAGAAATAAATAAATACATACATGTACAAAATGAGTACAATTTTATAAAAGATTCTTTAAATGTACTTGTGGCATTCCAAAAGTATATGTTTTGTATAATGGAGTGTAAATATCATGATTTTGTGACACATATATATATATATATATATATATATATATATATATATATATATATATATATATATATATAAAAATAAATAAAAGCACAGTTAAATTATATACAAAACATAAATCTCCCCAGAGCTTGTGATGTTGAACTCAAATGGACTGAAATGTGGAAAGATCTTCAGGAAAAAGACTGACTTTAATACTACCTGATTTTTAGTTGATCAAAAGTAAGGACAAAGTTGTAAAACGTTAAAAAGTGTAGCCAACTACATTCTAGTGATCATCTCTGAATTTAAAAAAAACGAACGGCAGGTAAAGTTGTGAAACCTGTTTTGTTACATGTCTCAAGATCAGTGAATAGTACTGTAGTTTATCCTTTTCTTTTATTAGATGAGATCAGTCTGAGATTACAGTAAGAGGAACACTGGTCAAAACAGCCAATAATCTATCACTGAGCTATGTTTATAGTGAAGCCAAATCAAATCAAATCAGTTCAAATACATGAGCTCGAAACAGTTGGCCTCCGGCAGTGATGCTGATTTAATGACACGACTGAACAAACGACAGCAGCCAACTGAACAAAATATCACATTTGACTGAGTCGTGAAGTCGTGGGAAAATCATCTCTTCATTCACACAATCTCCATATTTTCCTTCATACTGATTTATCGCCGACATCTAAAGTAAACTGAGTTGTATCTGTAGTTTTCTAGTAAGTAATAGTTAATTTACAGATCTAAAACTAGTTAAGCGGCTAACGTACACGAGAGACACCGCGCTAACCTCTCGTGTCAAAACTTGCCTAATTTTCCAAAAGAAAGATCCAAACTTACCTTTTCCCAGCCATTTCTTCTCACATTGTACGGTCAAACCACAAACAAGTATAAAAGGTTAGCGTAAAGACGGTAAAACTTTATCTCCTCGGTCTGTCGGACGTCCTGCGCGAGGGCTTCGTGATATGTTCAGTCTTGAATGCTCGAGCGCCTGTGCTGCTGCGTGCGTGTGAGCTGGTCTGGGTGGCTGGGGGTGTCTCGTGAGCACTGCTCTCTCTCCACCCCCTACACATAGACACAGCAACTCCAGTTTACCAGACACGGAGTAAATGTGACGCCCAAAAAGTTTAGTAAAACAAGCTACATGTGGTGGAGAGTTTTGGTGTTGGTTTATACTACACGACAGGTGCAAGTTCAGGTGGAGTTGAATTCATATGTTTGATTGCCTGAAGGGATTTATATCGGATTATTCAGAAAGCGCCACCTGCTGGCGAACAAGGCAACACACAGGAGCACAAAGTTTCTCTCGGGTATGATATCCCTCTAAAATACACCATATATGCAGTATATTTTAGGTTTAGGCTGCTCTATCTGGTCTCACAGCCTGTTTTTTTTAATGGTATTCCATCCTAGCTCAAATGGGGTTCAGCTTATGTAGCTGATCAGCCAAATGGTTCCTAGCTAAACACAAACCACTCTAAAACCATCAAAACACACTCAGCACGCAGGGAAACCAAAAAAGACCAGCTTAGACTGGGTGACAAAAACAAGATGAGAGACCTGCACCAACAGACATCTCTTTTTATAAGTGAAAATACAATTTAGAATATTCATAAAAGCTGGAAAAAAAAAACAGCCTAAACTGGTTTAAATGGTCTCCCAGTTTGGATGAACAAAGTCTTGATAATGAGCACCAGCTGCGCGCCGCACCGGTCTCGTGTTTCACGGAGGAGCTCGGACAGTGAAGGGCGAGAGAGGACCATTCCTGGGGCCGTTTCAGAAAAGAGGGTTAAGTGAAAACTCTGAGTATGTTAACCCTGAAATGAGGGAAACTCTGAGTTTTCTGTTTCAGAATGGGAGGTATGTCAAACCCGAGAAACCAGGGTAAGTCAAGCCCATTTCTGAAAGAGAGGTAACTTATACTCAGAGTCAGTTACCATGGTAACTTACTCTGTGAACCTAACCTGGGGCCTATACCATGAAGCCGGTTTAGCTGGCTAGCCAGATATGTTTAAACTTAGTTTGTGCCAATCCTGGGTTTTAGGTACCATTAAAGTGGTTTCGGCTTTTAGCAGTGTTCATCTCCATAGTAATTTACGCGCCACGGCTAACCTGCTCCAGGGCAGGTTATGTTCTGGATAAGAGATCTCAAACTGAAATTGGACCAATCAGCTGTGAGCAAAGTGACACACCTCTGATGCAATAAAGTCACTCCCATTTTTTCTACTCCAAATTAAAGGTCACTACATAGCAAATTGTTTTAAAGACTAAAGCATCTGGCTTTTAACAATGCTTATATATATAATAATAATAATAATTTTGAATGATTTAGATATCATTTATGTAATTATTATACCCTTAATCAATTACACATGTATCATTTTAGTTAATCAATCATTAATAGGCACTTTGTTAAAATTATTATAAATAGCCTATATAAAGGTCATACAAATATGCTTTAAAATCAATAAATAAAGCTATAAAAATTACTACATGTGAGCTTAAAATGTTCAATTCTCTCTATATATCAACTAAACTAACGTCATAGCTTTTACTTGCATTGACATATAAGATTTTTCTTTAAGTCAAGACAGCTCTTTTCTTCTTGCTGTGTAAATTTGTTTAAATTCTTAATATTTTTCAATCATGTACTATTCAGCAGAAGAGAGAAATGAATCTCGCTGCTTCTCTCGCGAGAAGTGAATCTCAGTTTCACTGATCCATAGCATGTGATTGGCTGTTCACTACTGATGTCACAGCTAAACTCCTAAACTCAGGATCAAAGCCTGAGTTGACAGAGAAAGCTGATGATCAGCATCATGGGACCAACAAAGCCTGAATAGATTGGTTTGGTTTTGTCAACTTGAAACTAATCCTGTAACCCTGAGTTTGTTAAACTACCATCATGGTACAGGCCCCTGGTCAGGAGCAGGTTTTCTTTGGTAAACCCAGAGTTTCTTTCGGTCTCCTCCCCCTTTTTAAAGCGTCAGCGGTGTTTAAATACTTCATTCGTTCATTCACGCTGCACAAATGCTTTTCTTACTGAGTATTTTGTACAATTATTACATTATTTCTAAAAATTATAAATTAAATCTAAAATCTAAAGTAAGCACATTTTACTTAAAACAAGTAAAATTATCTGCCAGTGGGGTAAGAAAAATAATCCTAATGCAAACGAAAACCAGATTATTTTTCTTACCTCACTGGCAGATAATTTGCAAAATAATACATTTATGTCATTATGTCATTTTTCTTATGTAGAAAATGCATCTTGATTTAAGAATCTTTAGATATTTTGACTGGAAACAACAAGACAAAAATACAAAGTAAGAAAAGCATTCTTTGCAGTGCAGGTACATTCATTCATTTTCATCATGAGGACACGGTCAAAGTGACAAAAATGGCATGTTATTTTATACAGGATCCAGACGTTCACTTGATAAACCTAGAAGTAACCTAATAATTAGAATTTCCAGTGGTTGGATGCATTGATGACACGCATATTCCCATCATCACACTTTCTGAAAACGGATTAGTCTACTGTATGGAACGGAAGGATGTCAGATGGATGGGTAGTCCGAGATATAGCTGTTAAATGAACACAAATTATTCACAGTTTTACGGTCATCTTTATTTCCTACAAAAACTTTAATATTAATATTCTTCCTACATCTCCTCTTCATCTGTCAGTGGTGCTGGTGTTTTGCGAGCCTCTGCCTTCTTGCTGTTGGCTAGCCTGAGACGTCAAATATTAATTTCATTACCCTAATTAATAAATGTAACAGGTGGGATCAGACAGAGAACATTTAATTATGTGAAAAGAGCATTAGACGATGTGGGAAAAGCTGTTGCACATTGAAATAGACACTGAATGATATTTATTTAATATGTCAAATGTTTGTAAAGTAACGGGCTTCCATAGTAAAGTCAAGAAACCTACACCCATGAACCTATTATGCTTAAAGCTTTACCTGATTAAATTGTGTTTTTATACTTCATTTTTAGCTGCTTCCACTCTCTTTTTTTGCCTGTGGGATACCATGAAAATTAAACTTAAATAAACTAATTAAGAATTAAACTTACATATTGACCCGGAAGTATGCAGATGTCTTTTTGTCGGGTGCTGTTGCCATGGTGAATCATAATTTCGGAGCTCCATTGATCATGGCTTTTCATAGTCGTGGTGCACGCGCTTAGAGTCAGTCTACTCAGAGTTGATTGAACTAACTCAATTCAGCTGTTCTGAAACCCAAAACTCAGAGTTTCCCATCTCAGGGTAAGTCAACTCAGAGTTCAAGTTTAAACTCAGAGTTGGTTGAACCTCCTTATTGAAACGGGCCCCTGGACTTTACGTTGTGTTTTGTTTGTTTTTATTAGGTGTGTGCGCGGCAGTCGTCCGTGAGGGGCTGCCTGCGGGTTTACTTTCAGTTTGTGTTTTGTTTATTAAAGTTGTTAAACGATCGCCGGTTCCCGCGTCCTTCTTCCCATATCTACATACCTCGTTACAGGCTGGTTTTAGTTGTTTGTTGTCTTTCTAAAACAAAAATATATATGGGGAATATGAAAAAGGAGTAAACCTGGGTATTTAACACTTTATTCACCAACTACTACACCTTAATTGTTTTCCATATTTCAAGCCAATGGAAAACAGCAAAAAGGAAGGAATTGGTTTGTGATGACACCTACACAGATATTTGAATTGAACTATTATAACACATTACTCCAACACTGTTTAGTATGTTATTCATAAGTGCATTCAGATAAACATAAAACATTTGTTAGACTGAGGGTGCTCTCTTTTCAGAACAGTCACGAAGAGGAACTCCCATATGTTCAGTCTGGTAAAAATATACTAATATTTACATTAATTGCACATACATTCAAATACATATTATGCAGCATTCAGTTCCAAGTGTTAACTTACAGTAGCACCATGTTTCAAAAAAGCAACATTTCCATGAACGGAATCACATAAGCTGGTGACATTGACATTATATAGCACAACATATGTAAAGTATCATGACATTTCCTTGGGATTTTCAGTTTGAGAGTAATATTACAATATCCACAGCAGCAGAAAAGTCAGAGCAAGTCGGCCCTGTATTTAACACAGTATCAGAGTCTCACATCACAGTCTTACAGGAATAATAGAGGAGTAGTGTGTTTATAGATGACAAGATCTCAATGATGAGCCACGTGAGTTTTCTTGTCTTATGAGAACACTGAAGGTGATCTATCTTAGCCACGAAATGTTAGGTGCTGGGTTGGATAGAGATTGGCTCATTAAAGAAATCCATCAAAGTCCATTATGGTAAAAAGTTTCCATGGTGGAAGTTCCCAAAAAATGTAGTGGATCAAAAAAATGTAAATAGAAAAATGCATTGAGAGCGAAAATGAGATGACCACACTGATACGTCTCTGATTCCACACTTCATTATAACTGGACGTTTGCAGAGTTTACTTGCCGCCCTTGGGTCAGGAGTTCATTGGTTCACATTCCTCACCTCTGCGCATCCTTCACAGTGGATAGTAGAGATAAACTAACCTACCCATCCTTCCCAAATTTGGCCCCTGTGTAAACAGACAATAAAAAACTAAGTTCTGATAACAAGTTTGAGCAGAGTATGAACACCATAAAGACAAAAGAAAGTCATGTACAAAATGAGGACAATGTGTAATTATGGCAGTGAGACGGTCTGCGCCACTCTGTACTTTGTTGACACACTTTTTCTTATCAGTAATAAAAGAACTCTTGTCGTCACGTGTGCATCTAAAGGAATGTCAGGAGAATTGAAAAGCTGCTCATGCAGCGAGGGACAGCATGCACATACAGTGTATGACAGAGGGAGGAGGGCTACTGAGGATTAGTGCTGATAACTGGCTGGCTGAATTATATTAAGCAGATGGTGTGTACAACAAACTCACATTGATTTGGAGGACGGTTTCTTCACTTTTGGCCTCTTTCGACGATGAAGGGGCCTGAAGCATGTGGAGAACACACACACACACACACAAGTTGGTTTCCATGTTTTATGGCGACTTTCATTAGACAATGATTTTTATACTGTACAAACTGTATATTCTATTCCCTAACCCTAAACACAACCCTCACAAAAAATCTGCTTTTTTATATTTTCAAAAAACATTACACACACACACACACACTTGTATATGTGGTTTACAAGGACTCTCCTTAGGCGTAATGGTTTAAACTGTATATTCTAGGAATATTCTAGGACACATGAAGTGTCCTCGTAAACCATGTTCACGTTGTAATACCTGTGTCATTATATACATTTGTGACCTCATAAACCATATATACAAGAACACACACACACACACACGACACCACATGCCAGCAAACATACAGTGCATCCGGAAAGTATTCACAGCGCTTCATTTTTTCCACATTTTGTTATGTTACAGCCTTATTCCAAAATGGATTAAATTCATTATTTTTTTCCTCAATTCTACAAACAATACCCCATTATGACAACGTGAAAGAAGTTTGTTTGAAATCTTTGCAAATTTATTAAAAATAAAAACGAAAAAATACATAAGTATTCACAGCCTTTGCCATGCCACTCAACATTGAGCTCAGGTGCTCCTGTTTCCACTGATCATCCTTGAAATGTTTCTACAACTTGATTGGAGTCCACCTGTGGTAAATTCAGTTGATTGGACATCTATATAAGGTCCCACAGTTAACAGTGCATGTCAGAGCACAAACCAAGCCATGAAGTCCAAGGAATTGTCTGTAGACCGCCGAGACAGGATTGTATCGAGGCACAGATCTGGGGAAGGCTACAGAAACATTTCTGCAACATTGAAGGTCCCAATGAGCACAGTGGCCTCCATCATCCGTAAATGGAAGAAGTTTGGAACCACCAGGACTCTTCCTAGAGCTGGCCGCCCGGCCAAACTGAGCGATTGGGAGAGAAGGGCCTTAGTCAGGGAGGTGACCAAGAACCCGATGGTCACTCTAACAGAGCTCCAGCATTTCTCTGTGGAGAGAGGAGAACCTTCCAGAAGAACAACCATCTCTCCAGCACTCCACCAATCAGGCCTATATGGTAGAGTGGCCAGACGAAAGCCACTCCTCAGTAAAAGGCACATGACAGCCCGTCTGGTCTGATACAAAGACTGAACTCTTTGCCCTTAATGGCAAGCGTCATGTCTGGAGGAACTGCCCAAAAATAGGTGTGCCAAGTTTGTAGCATCATACTCAAAAAGACTTGAGGCTGTAATTGGTGCCAAAGGTGCTTCAAAATAAATTTGCAAAGATTTCAAACAAACTTCTTTCATGTTGTCATTATGGAGTATTGTTTGTAGAATTGAGGAAGAAAAATAATGAATTTAATCAATTTTGGAAGAAGGCTGTAACATAACAAAATGTGGAAAAAGTGAAGCGCTGTGAATACTTTCCGGATGCACTGTACATAACAAAGATAGGAAATTATTTCTTTCCCAAGTTCCAGATCTGATAAAGCCTTACTTTATAACTAATTAAGAAATATTATAGATTATATAATTAATTCTTTGAAGTCTCTTATGCTCACCAAGGCTGCATTTATTTGATCAAAAATGAAGTAAAATATTGTGAAATACTATTACAATTTTAAAAATAAATGTTTTACACTTTTTTTTTTTTTTTTTTTTTTTTAAATGTAATTTATTCCTGTGATGGCAAAGCTGAATTACTCCAGTCTTCAGTGTCACATGATCCTTCACAAATCATTCTAATATGCTGATTTGTTGCTCAGGAAACATTTCCTGTTATTATAAATGTTGAAAACAGTTGTGCTGCTTAATATTTTTGTGGGAACCGTGACACATTTTTTTTCAGGATTCTTAATTTCAGGATAATATTTATTATAATATTTATACAGCAAGGACAAATTGAATTGATCAAAATATTGAGAGTCCAAATGTATTAAAATATTTATATTTCAAATATACACTCACCTAAAGGATTATTAGGAACACCATACTAATACTGTGTTTGACCCCCTTTCGCCTTCAGAAGTGCCTTAATTCTACGTGGCATTGATTCAACAAGGTGCTGAAAGCATTCTTTAGAAATGTTGGCCCATATTGATAGGATAGCATCTTGCAGTTGATGGAGATTTGTGGGATGCACATCCAGGGCACGAAGCTCCCGTTCCACCACATCCCAAAGATGCTCTATTGGGTTGAGATCTGGTGACTGTGGGGGCCATTTTAGTACAGTGAACTCATTGTCATGTTCAAGAAACCAATTTGAAATGATTCGAGCTTTGTGACATGGTGCATTATCCTGCTGGAAGTAGCCATCAGAGGATGGGTACATGGTGGTCATAAAGGGATGGACATGGTCAGAAACAATGCTCAGGTAGGCCGTGGCATTTAAACGATGCCCAATTGGCACTAAGGGGCCTAAAGTGTGCCAAGAAAACATCCCCCACACCATTACACCACCACCACCAGCCTGCACAGTGGTAACAAGGCATGATGGACCCATGTTCTCATTCTGTTTACGCCAAATTCTGACTCTACCATCTGAATGTCTCAACAGAAATCGAGACTCATCAGACCAGGCAACATTTTTCCAGTCTTCAACTGTCCAATTTTGGTGAGCTCGTGCAAATTGTAGCCTCTTTTTCCTATTTGTAGTGGAGATGAGTGGTACCCGGTGGGGTCTTCTGCTGTTGTAGCCCATCCGCCTCAAGGTTGTGCGTGTTGTGGCTTCACAAATGCTTTGCTGCATACCTCGGTTGTAACGAGTGGTTATTTCAGTCAAAGTTGCTCTTCTATCAGCTTGAATCAGTCGGCCCATTCTCCTCTGACCTCTAGCATCAACAAGGCATTTTCGCCCACAGGACTGCCGCATACTGGATGTTTTTCCCTTTTCACACCATTCTTTGTAAACTCTAGAAATGGTTGTGCGTGAAAATCCCAGTAACTGAGCAGATTGTGAAATACTCAGACCGGCCCGTCTGGCACCAACAACCATGCCACGCTCAAAATTGCTTAAATCACCTTTCTTTCCCATTCTGACATTCAGTTTGGAGTTCAGGAGATTGTCTTGACCAGGACCACACCCCTAAATGCATTGAAGCAACTGCCATGTGATTGGTTGATTAGATAATTGCATTAATGAGAAATTGAACAGGTGTTCCTAATAATCCTTTAGGTGAGTGTATATAGAGTCTTATATACAGTCAAACCAAAAATTATTCAGACACCAGATAATTTTTTACTAGTGGGTGCAGGACACTATAGTTCATTTATGTAAGTGAGGATAGCAAAATAAAGAAAACTGTTACATATTATACCCACAAATTCTTCATACAGTGGACTACCAGTAAAATTGATACAAATTTAGGACCAAAATTATTCAGACACTTTGACCTGACCATGTTTTGCTTAAGTGTTTTTTCTTTAATTGCTAATGTGACCTTTTACACCACAGACTGAACAAAATTAAGCATTGCTTGGTAATTGGTTGACCAGAATTGGTATTATCTAATTGTGTACTTAAATTGAACAGCTGATTGGTTGATTGTAATTCATTACATACCTTTCTATCAAAGTTATCTGACATTATCAAGATGAATTTGTTCTGACACAGTTTAACTGAGTTCTTTTCATATTTTATTACCATTTTCTAAACTATAGCGAATAAACTGTGATAATGTGAGAAAATGATGAAGGTGTCTATATATAAACATATTAATAATATTATTTTTCATTTAGCCATCAAATAGAAGAATGAAGCCATACCTATACTCGTACAAAGAGTTTCTTTCTTTACCACCTGCAAGAGATATGATGTGTCATTAGGTTATAAATTGTATATTTATTGGTATTATGTTGAAATAATACCAGCATCAAGGCAAAGAAATTCATCAAACATGTGGCATGACTCACCTGTCTCCTGATTGCACTCTTTGTGACCTTTGCAGCTGCGCAGTTTCATGAGCTGCTGGTGCATGTGGTTCACTGCATCACGATCAAGCGTGCTCACGCCATTTATCAGCTGAACACAGGAAATAACAGATACAAATCTCAGAACAAAAATAACAGAACAAATCTCATTAAATTATTAAAAATGGCAAAGGAGATAAAAAGATAAAGATCTACCTGATAAGGATCTGTGTTAAGATCAAAATACTCCAGGAAGCCAGTGGCAAACTCACAAAATAGGAAGTTGTGTGTCTCATTGATAGTCCTCAGACACCAGTAAGTGTTATTGTTGGCACTCGTGCAAGCGCAAAACGGCCCCACTGACAACACAAAAAGATAATATAAGTGAAATTACATCATTATTTAACTATTAAGTAAAAGTTTTTGTGATGTAAAAAAAAACTGGTGTGATGTGCTCTGCAGTACTTGTCCAGAAGGGGGCGGTCTGCCAGTGTTGGTTGTCATGGGTGAAGCAGGTGAGGCCAGGCATGCTGCAAGTGTCATTATTACGGAGGCGCTTCAGCAGCTTCCTCAGCTTCTTCCTGCGTTTCTGCTCTTTCATCAGCCACTGTTTCTTATCTTTGGTCATTCTACTTAGATTAAAAGAACAGATGTCTTTACTATCAACTGTCTAAGTGTATGTTATGTGCCTTCCTTGAAGTTAATGACAGATGATGAATGAAAACCTACTTGACAGAATGGATCCGGCCTGATTTGAGTTTGAACAGTGCTCTATTGTTGTACTGATACCTTTAAAGCAAATATTACATGATTATGTCTATTGTGTGAAAAAGATCAAGCCAACACTTAAGCAGTTAATGAAAGTATGAAAAGTGGAGGCTTACGTGTTTTGGTTGCATTCACACTCTTTTGGCCGAACCTGCTTTAGATGTCCTTTGACCTCTCTGAGGTTCTTTATTTTGGTCTGCAAAGTCTCAATCTACTCAAAGAGCAAAAAGTGGTTAAAAGTAAAACACAGCTAACTAAAATATGTTCTAAGAAAGTTGTTAAGTTATGGAAACATTTTCTGAATGTTCAAAATGTCCAAAATTCTTGGTTATACAAATGTTAAGGGAACACTCCATTTTATAATTTTGCAAACAGTATGGGAATGTTACTTTTGAATGTTCTCTGAACATTCTGAAACAAGTTGTAACATTTAAAAAAACATCAGACGAACTAAAACATTTCCGCAAAAAAAGTTCCATGAATGATGTTAACATTTTGAGTACATTATTAAAGACCAGGTAACTTTGAACAAACATTCTATTAATGTTACTGTTCATAACTTTGAGAAAACATTTCCAGAATGTTCTGAGAAAGTTGCCTGTTAGTTGGGATTGTAGCAAATCTAAGCATTATTTTGGTTGTTTGTTTTTATTCAGGTTGCATTAGGACAACACTGTAAAAAAAATATGATCAATAAGTTATGACAACACGTTTTTACATTGCTTTAACTCATTAAAATAAGTTGAGCAATTTTCAACTTTTTTTTATAAGTTTCAAGTTACATGATTCAACTTTTTTTTAAGTCAGTTTAATGTAATTTAAGTTGAAATGACAACCAAGTTGATTGTACTTTATAAATACTTTTAAATATTTTAAGGCAGCAACTTTTTTTACAGTGAATTTAATCATGATCTTACCTCATGCTCAATGTGTAGTTTGTGATCTTTCCATGCTTGTAGAGATTTATATAATCCACCATCACACCTGACGGTGTCATTCATCAGTATTGAGCATCTGAACAAAAAGGAAAAGTTTTACATAATAGAAACCACAGATGTGTTAATTGTTTTTAACTGACACTAGCTGTTATCATCCACAGTAACTGACTGTCTGTAATGAACCTGTAGGTGACTTTAAGAGCAGCAGGTGGCGTGAGGGTGTTGAAGTTGTTGTCTGCGGGTCCCATTCCGCTATATTCTTCATTCTGTCCATAAACGGCCTGCTTTCTGCCTAGCATAAGGCTGGTGTTCAGGTTGAGGGGCTGGTAGCCCTTCTCCAGGTCCAGAGTATACACTTTTGAGTCCAAATGATACGGGACAGAGCGGGCCCAACGATTCCTTGGCAAACTCTTCTTGGTCTTTAACTCTGGAATATGGTATATCGACTGTTACAGATACAGGTATATTATTGCTTAAACTGCTATAATATCTATGTCATAGTCTAATTTGATCTCCCATATGAATATGATACCTAAAAATTAAAGGAACTGGTATATTTTTTATAGTTTGACAGTATAAATCAACACAGTTTTATTGCATGGAAAAGAGCACCTCAAACATTCTACAAACTATCTCCTTTTTTGTTCCACAGAATAAGGAAATAATACAGATTTGGTATGACATGAAGGTGGGCAATTTGTGTTAAATTTAAATTTTGGTGTGCATAATTATCCAGTTAGCCACCTTTGGCCGATGCCACTCTGGCTGCAAAAAACATGTTTTTTTCATTGGCTGCCATTTAAAATTAGCCATGTTTCCTGACTTATTTTATTTTTGCTACATATAATTTTGCTACACACGAACACCTGAAATATTTCATTATATTATAGTTCCATTTTTGGAGGGATCATAAAAGTGTAAAATACCTTTTCCTTATTTTCCCAATTTTTCCCCAAGATGTCAAATTTTAAATTCACATTTCGAAAGAGTTCCTGATAAGTGGGAATGCTAACAGACAGGATCAGTGGAACAGGATCAGCAAAGATCCTTGAGCCAGGACTTGAACTCAGTGAAGCAGCGCTATATGCCGTAGCACTATAAGCACAAATTATTATTACTCTTTTCCGTAAAAAAAAAAGTCCTAACCACTGTGCAAGCAAGAACACCTGGACAAAATATGTGAAACTATACTGTGACGCACTCTTTTTGGTGAGTGCCTTCTTCCTCTTGAGAGGCACGTTGGGTTCACAATCACAGTGTTCTGATGCGGACTGAGCTCTGTTGATCTCTCCCCTGTTGTCAGCCATCAGGCCCAGAGCACGAGGTGCATAGAGACCCGCCATCCCTTTACACTTATACAGCCTTGGCATGCCAGTGGAATCCTCAATACACTGCCACTTCTGCACAGAGGAGGAGTGGTTACTTAGAAAGCACTAGACAGATGGCAGTCACTGGAAATCATCAAGGGAATATGCCATGGTAATTGAAAGTGAATATTTACCTGCCCTGGTTGCTCACAGGGTGTCTGGTACTCAGCTCTTTGACACAGGTCTCTGACCCGCTGAAACTTTGGCAGCGAATTCTGTTCCACCTCTTTGCCATCTGCTAGCTTATGCAGAGGCTTCCTGTAGATCGAAAAGATATCACATCAGGTTGCCAGTCAAAAACAGCAAAGAATTAGATACAGCCCCTATGCGAAACCTGTAGATGTGTCTGATGTCAGTGTGCCATCTGGTGCCTTCTCTAATGGAGTCGTGTCTAATCAATTTCTGAGGTTAAAAATCTTTTTCAGAGCGATACAGTGTAAGAGTTTGTGATGCGGAGTTCAATTAAAAATGCATGGGTTCATCTGGCCTGATCAAATGTACTCACCCCCTCTCTACCAGGAATGAATCCCGCCACACTTTCGCCTTCTTGTAAGAATGAAACCTGGTAAAACTGGAAGAATATAATGAGGAAAAAGGCTGCGTTTTTGAATTGCGAGCATGAAATATTTATGTTGGTGTACTTTAGCACCTGTTGACAGGTCGTTCTGTTTCCAACAGCTTGAGGATGGACTTGCCATCCATGTCTAAGGGAATATCCACTCCGGCCATGTCTAGCAAGGTAGGGGCTAGGTCAGTGTTCAGGACTATGTGAGGATTACTGTAGGAGATCACAAACTTATAATCAACAATGTGTTATTTTTAGCATTTCGCAGTAAAGTTTTGAGCTTAATATCTTTGACTCACATGGCACCTGCCTCCACATTCGGCCCTCTCAGGTAGAAGGGGATTCGAATGTCAAATTCATATGGCATTGATTTGCCCTTGACCAAGCCAAACTGGCCAATGTGATAACCATGATCAGACATGTAAATGATGTAGGTGTTATCAAGCTCCCCAGTTTCCACCAACATATTGTAAACCTGTAGGGGGAAAAAAAAAACAGTAAACGGCACGTTACAACATCTAGGCTAGTTACGCATGTCCATTTCTACCTTTTTCAGAGGTATCTCTCATATGTTTTAGACACTGATGTGCCTCAGAATCAGAATCACCTTTATTGCTAAGTACATATACAAGGTATTTGTCTTGGGCTTAGTTCACTTGAAAGAAGATTCTGGTTTTGCTAGATATTCTGGTAAACTAACAAATATAATTTTTTTCATAAAAGTTTTATAAACAAGATGTAAATATTGTGTAACTTGCACTACCATTCAAAAGTTTGGGGTAGGTAAGATTTTTTTTTATGTTTTTGAAAAGTTTCCCATTTTAATATATTTAGGGCCCGAGCACCGATGGTGTGAGGACCCTATTGGAATTGCTCAGCCTATTATTATTCTTCTCCCAAATGAATTGCATTTTTGATGGCCTAAACATGCTCGAAAACTCATAAAACTTTGCACACACGTCAAAAGTAGTGAAAATTTACGTCTGATATGGGTTTCAGAATTAGGCGTGGCAAAATGGCTCGATAGCGCCACCTACAACATTTCAACGAAGTGCCCCTCCCGCTACGTTTCACGTACAGGTATGAAATTCGGGAGACACATGTAACAGCCCAATACCTACAAAAAAGTCTCCTGGAATGAAATCTGAAAACCAACAGGAAGTGAGATATTTTGAATTTTCTTTGCAAAATTGTTCCAATTTTCCAGGCGCTGTACTTTAACGAACTCCTCCTAGAGATTTAATCAGAACAACATCATATTTGCACAGTCTAATCTAAAGGCCTTTGTGACGTTAAATTGTGAAGATCTTGAGTTTTCCCCGAAGGGCGTGTCCGTGGCGGCCTGACAAATTTCGATGTTTCGCCATGAAACAGGAAGTTGTTACAACTCGGACATACAATACGTTTTATTAGAGTCCTGGCCTGAAGACATCTACATGTCAATATTTAGTTACAGGCATAACGCCACCTGTGGGCAACAGGAAAGACCATGTTTTACACTGTGATTTAACCAGAACAACATCATGTTTGGTCAGTCTAATCTTAAGGCCTTGGTGATTTTAAATTGTGAAGATCTTGAGTTTTCGCTGAAGGGCGTGTCCGTGGCGGCCTAACAAAATCTGATGTTTCGCCATGACACAGGAAGCTGTTGTAAGTCAGGCATACAATGTCCGATCTGCCCCAAACTTCACGTTTGATAATAGTCCTGGCCTGAAGACATCTACATGCCAATATTCGGTTACAGTCAAAGCGCCACCTGCTGGCAGCAGGAAGTGTGGCACATTGAAGTGACTTTGCCATATTTCTCCTATATTTACCCACTTAAATGCATGTCGCCCACTATTCGCTGTTTTCCTGAGGCCACCGGGTGGCGGTGCTCCCGGGTGCGAGGGCCCTTTCATCGCTGCTTGCAGCTTTAATTTAAAATGTAATTTATTCCTGTGATGGTAAAGCTGAATTTTCAGCATCATTACTCCAGTCTTCATTGTCACATGATTCTTCATAAATCATTCTAATATGCTGATTTGCTGCTCAAGAAACATTTCTTAATTATTATCAGTTGAAAACAATGAAAAATGTGCACTAATGGACAGACCGGCGGAGTGATAAAAACATATCACTACTGTCAGCACCCTTACAATGCCACACAAACAAAAAACCATATGTGCAAGGATTGGAACTAACTTTTTATGTAAATTATGATCTATGTGCTATATTGTAAGGTTATCATGATCTGTGACCTTCTCAACGCTGTCATCCACTGAAAGCAGGGTCTGCAACCTTCTTCTCTGCAACATATTGGTGAACTGCATGTGCACAGGCTTCATGGGTCCCGTGTATCGCAGGATCCAGTGCTTGTCTGGGTTGGGGGCGTGGTTGTAGCTTGGTGTTCTGTGTGGGAGATTTTCAGAACTGTTAAAAGCTGTTTTCTGTGCCACTGGAAGAAATTTCACATTTTTATACACTTTACTGTTTATGAATAAAACTTAACATTGTTGCCAATGAAATTTAAAGTCATAGTCCTACTTTTTGTACATAATTTGAGGGTTCAAACGTCTGTTAATGGAGAATCTTTGTGTGTAATTCATTGTGTGCTGCTTCATGGTGCAGAATAACATTGCTGAGAAATTTCAGCATGTTGCAGATTAAAAAATGTCATTGTTCTGAAGTCCTGTTTTTTTTATATTGAAATAGGCCAATGCATTGCAATCATAATTCTTAAGTCCTGTTTCATATTGTAATAGGCCAACGCATTGTCATGTTTTGGTTTGCACTATTGTTTGTGAAGATTTGATTTGCATTAAGTTGCATTGTAAAACATATCATAACTTGTGATTGCACTTGTGTTTCGATAAAATAATATGCTAATTTAGAACAGAAAATAACTGAAAAAAGTTGCAGAGTAATCATATACTACAAGGCGTACTACAAGGCCAACAAAAATAAGATGCACAAGCAATAGGCTTTATACATCTAATGGGACCTATGAATGAATACTGATGAAAATAATAAATCAAGATCTTATAATAATAGCACTGTATATCTCTCTTGAGTCTACTGTATAAACTCATTTGCCAGAGGCGCTATGGAAACAATTACTGTACACAGAAAGACAGAATACATAATCAAACCTCTGTTCCTGCAATAAACCAAGAAAATAAGTCATAAATATTGGTTCATTAAAAGTAGCTAGTGTGTAATGAGAATAGTGGCTACAGTACTATACAGTGAGAATTATTTAATAGGCTGTCGTATCTCAAATGGCATGAGAACATTTGATAAAGTGCTGAAGATGAAAAATTGATACTGAGTGAGATTTATGAGACCACATGAAGCAGACTGTGAATTTTCCTAGTGCGTGAGTGTGTGAGAAAAAAAGATAAAGAGAGTCGTACATGTGTTGAGACGCATTGGGGAAGGCGCTGCTGTACTGAGGTGCTGCGTCCTCCGGCCCATGGGGGGCAGCGTGGCTCAGGACCATCATCACAGGCCTGTGCGGGTACATCCTCTTTGACATACGGAAATAGTTGATACTGTCGTTTGTGATCACATCAGTGAGATAGTCCTGTAAAAGAAGTAATATTAAAAGGGAAATCTGTCCAATACAAGAAAGTATCATTGTTATGCATTTAATAAACACTTATACTACTGTTCAAAAGCTTGTGGTCTGTAAGATTTTTTGATGTTTTTAAAAGAAATCTCGGTAACACTTTACAATAAGGTTTCATTAGTTAACTACTTTAGTTAACATGAACTAAGAATGAACAATACTTTTACAGCATTTATTAATATTAAGTTAATGTTAATTAATGTTAATAATTAAGTTAATGTTAATTTCAGCATTTACTAATTCATTATTAAAATCAAAAGTTGTATTTGTTAAAGCAGGGGTGTCCTATCCTGCTCCTGGAGGGCCACTGTCCTGCAAAGTTAACCCCAATGAAACACAGCTGAACCAGCTAATCAAGGTCTTACTAGGCATACTAGAGACCTCCAGCAGGTGTGTTGAGGCAAGCTGGAGCTAAACTCTGCAGGACAGCGGCCCTCCAGGGCCGAGTTTGGACAACCCTGTGTTAAAGCAACACTAGGTAACTTTTGGCGCTCTAGAGGTTAACAAACAGAACTGTATGCGTCTTGCGGAAGAACATTGTAGCCAGAGCTACTTCTCTTAGTTTATGACTATGGCGAGTCACACAGGTACTGGGCTACTCCGCAGCAGTGCCGACCCGAACCGGACTAAAATAGTCTGAATATAAACACTTATTATAAGTGTACTGTAGTGATTCAGGATAAGACAAAAAAAAACGGTTTGGAAAATGGATTCATGATGTACTCACTCATTATATAAATTTTGTAAATTTTAGCACAAAAAAGTTACATAGTGTTGCATTAACATTAGTTAATGCTGTGTGAACTAACATGAACAAACAATGAACGACTATATTTTTATTAACTAACATTAACAAAGATTAATAAATACTGTAACATATATTGCTCATTGTTAGTTCATGTTAGTTAATACAATATTGTGAAATATTATTATAATTTAAAATAAGTGTTTTCTACTTTAATATATTTGAAAATATCATTTATTCCTGTGATGGCAAAGCTGAATTCTGTGTTCAGTGTCACGCGATCCTTCAGGAACCATTCTAATATGCTGATTTGGAGTTCAGGAAACATTTCTTATTATTATCAATGTTAAAAATAGCTGCTTAATATTTTTGTGGAAACCATGATACATTTTTTTTCAGGATTCCTTCATGAATATCATTTATTTCAAATGAAAAACTTTTGTAACAGTGTGAATGTCTTTACTGTCACGTTTGATCAATTGAATAGTTACCTTGCTGAATAAAAGTATTAATTTATTTGGGAAAAAAAAAAATCTTACTGACTCTAAACTCTTGAACATTAGATCATGTTTGCCTATTATTATTATTATATTCAAGGATTCCCCAATATTAAAACTTTGGATGAGGCAATCATAAGCTGATAATTATTTTCATGTTATGAGCAATAACTGATAAATAACAGACATTAATTTATACTGTTCATGCTATTTTGTCTATATAAACACTACTAAGAACTAAAGTCAATTGTGTCTAGGCACATTGGCATGATATTCATTTTGCAATTTGTTAAAGATTACATTTAAATACATTGATAATTTAAATGACACTGTTAAATCTTAGTATCATATAACGGCAAAGTTCATCTACAATAAATTTAAAAATAGAGGACATGAGCATGCACAGTTATCTAAACTATCTAAATATCTAAACTCTCTAAAATCGTCAGACAACCGATATGATCCCAGACAGCAACATAATGTCGCCCAGATCCGGTCCACATCTGGTACACGTGGAATCCACATGTACCAAATGTGGCCCGGATCTGGGCTGGCACTATGTTGCTGTCTGGGATACCAATACATTGTGCATCCCTAAATACTGTGAATGAGCTGAATCAATATGACAGTATTACACTTGGTTTACTTTATGAAGGAAATACGTATTAGTTTCCTCATACAATGTTCAGTCATGTTCTTTGAAAAGAGACAGCAGACAACCTTCGGATACGCTGTGCCATGCTTTTCTCGGATACCATTCCGGCACAATGTGTAGTTGTAGAAACGGGAGTTCTTCACCAGTGCTACCCATTCTCTCCAGCCAGGAGGGACATAAGAGCCATTATACTCATTCAGATACTTCCCAAAAAAGGCTGTAAGAGAAATTGATTATTTTGAGATCAAAAAGCAACTTGACTGAAAGAAATTTATGAACATAATTCAGTACTGCATATACAGATACATGCTGTCTACTAACCTGTCCTGTAGCCTGAATTGTTAAGGTGGACGGCAAAAGTGTGTGGTTCATGGTGGGCCTGCCAGGACGGTGACGAGCAGTTCTCGTTGTTGGTGTAGGTGTGGTGGTTGTGCACATATTTCCCAGTCAGGATGGAGGATCGAGAAGGGCAGCACATCGGAGTGGTGGCAAACGCATTGGAGAAGTGGGTGCCGCCCTGCATCATTATGCGCCTTGTTTTGTTCATGGCCTGCATGGAGCCTTTAGGGAAAAATGGTGAATATATATGTAGATTCGAAAAAGAGGGAGACAGAGAAAAAGAGATCCAGATTGTTTTATGTAACAGATGCTTGACCATAAATTTCCTCCCTAAAAGGATTTGAATGAAAAGCCTGAACAAAGACCAGCAGTGAGGCCATTATGTTGCCACTTCAGTGATTAAAGTGCCAAAAATCGAGTAGAAAAACAGCACGTTTGGCACAATGGACCTCAGCAGTTGGCTGATGCTACTGGACTGAATGTGTAAGATGCCCTTCTCCAGAGAACTGAAGTAAATTATATGATAATGACTCATAATTGTGAATCATACTCTGCATAAAGTCATTCGTGATGTCACGCTGTGCGCATATTCACAAACAAACAACACACACCCACATACAGAGAGAAATGCAAATAGGCAACACACCGAGTTCAATGTCCTGGTCATCAGTAAGAATGAGAATGATGTTTGGACGAACGTTTCGTCGATCCCTCTGAAGACGAGACTTTAGCCTCTGGCCAGAGAGATACATGGTTCCATCCAAGGGGCAGAGGAACGTCAGGATGAAGACAAGGAGAAGGGTGGCCGGTCTCCACCCAACTGCCATGACTTTAACCTGTCTTTCACCTCCCACACTAGTTAGTAAGATCACCGTTTCTTCTCAACCTGGAAAACAAAACAAGAGTAACTGTAATTTATACAGCGGCCATTATCAAACATTATCAGACTTTTATTTTTAGGTCCAGTTAATATTATAAAAACATAACTTTTCTGGTTTCTGATATCAGAAATAAGGATTTTGGTTTCACAATAAATGGCCTATTCAGCTAGAAGAAGATTTTTTTTTGCATTTAAAAAAGTACTCACAAATAAATTATATCACAAAAGACTCTATATGATATGATATCCTCACCAAGGATGCATTTATTTGAATTCAGTAAAAATACTAATACTGTGAAATATTATTACCATTTAAAATAACGGTTTAAAATATAATTTACTCCTGTGATGGCAAAGCTGAATTTCAGTAGCCATTACTCTAGTCTTCAGTCAGTGTCACATGATCCTTCTGAAATCATGTTCAAGAAACATTTCTTATTATTATCAATGATAAAAACAGTTGTGCTGCGTAATATTTTTGTGGAAACTGTGATAAAAAAAATGTCAGGATTCTTTGATGAAAGTTCAAAAGAACATTTATTTGAAATAGAAATGTTTTGCAACATTATAAATGTCTTTACTGTCACCTTTGATTGATTTAATGCATCCTCAACCTTACTGACCCCTTACAGACTTTTATGTTAGATGTGATTAATCGATTTTACAGCCCTAAAATCTCTAACACACGCAGAATAATGATTTTTCAGATATATAACATTAACTCGAACTGGCATTTCCTTGACAGTGGCACACATACACACACACTCCTTCTCAAATGACCCTCCACTTCTTCTCCTTTGGGCTTTCGGTATCCCGGGCAGAGTAACTGAGGAGCTCGTCCATATAAATGATCTTATTTATGATGCTTGGCATTAATTAATCATTAATGATGCATAGAGACCGACTCATTCCCGAAGTGTAACGATCGGATCAGTTGAACACATGGCAGCTGGTGTGGATGATAATGACAGCGGGCTACAGGCCAAAAGGAGTCAGAGAGAGGGTGAATGATACGGGCCAAAGGCTAGAAGAGTAAAGGGTCATAATTAGAGAAGACAGTTGGGTGGTAATGAATTGGAATATGGAGGGTATGTGATGTCTGATACAAATTGGTTATGGAAATGTGCAGATGCATGTTTAGACTGACCTCACAGCCAGGGTTGTTGCAGTTTATTATGCAGTAGAAAATGCTTAAGGGACTAAAATGAGGAATATGCATATCATTATCGTAAAAGTCAACAAAAGAAAAAAAGACGATGTAATTTATTAATATAATCTACAATGACAATTCTGGAAATGAACAAATAAATGCTTAAATACTAAACAGCAGCAGAAATATTATTTACCAGTCTAAAATTTCACTTATAACTTATACATTTCACTTATATTCACATATAAATTTCACTAATAACACTTGGCTAAATACATGAAAGTGCATTAAATCTTTTAAAGTGTCATAAAAAAAAAATTGTTCTCAAATGACTTTTGTATTGTCATTAAATAATCATCAATAACAAGCAAAATAATTATGATTGCAGCCTACCATAGTTCACATGGCCTTTGATGTCACCAATAAATCATATAGAATGTATTTTGAAAGTTAATAAATCTATTTACTTTTCTATCCTAATCATGCACAATTATATTTAATTGCATTTTATTATGTACATTGTTTTCCCCTAATATCCATGTCGCCATCATAACAGACAGATTGAGAAACACTGATTTGTTGAATATAAACTGAATTTGTTGACTTAAGGTGAATTTGCTGCCATATATCACAACCTGTTACCAGTGTTTTTGAGTCACTGATGCAGAAAAGAAACATTTTCCTCTGTTAAATCATTACTACTCATACAAGATGTAAATTGCAGTCAATTTGCCAAATCAGTACAAGCACAAAACACTTCACCTCTAATTATTTTATAAAAGCCACAGCAGTTGTTCTTAGACTTATTTTGTTTGACCTCCTCCGAAGACAAATAACTGATAGTCAAAACAATGGAAGGATTTTGTAGCTTCTCAACACAGCATTAACCCAACACACCACCCACAGTGATGGGTAACATTCAGAAAAAAACATGAGCTAAGACAGGAATTACTGTTTGTTTTGGAGACCACAGGAAACCCATCTCCCTCAGCGTCATCCCATGAAACTTAAATCCACATGGAAGTATCCCTCTCATGAAACTCCATGCTATCCTACTTACAGCTTATATTCTTTGAATTCAGATCACATAGGTTAAAACAGCAGAAATATGAACACCTTGGCAATTTCCAGCAGTTAATATTCATCCCGTCTTACCTCAGAGCGGTCAAGGCCAGACGTGCTGTAGATCCAGGCACCCTGTGGGTTTCAGGGCAGAGGTGAGCACACAAAGTTCACCCTCCAAACCAGAAGCCAAAACTTTCTGTAAGAGATGCCTTGAGGGTCTCCCACTGCTCATCCCTGGACCTTCTCATCTAAAGTGTATTTTTAATCTTATCATATATCTGACAGCTTTCTCTCCTTCATCTGTGCTCTTCTCGTCACTCTCACTCTCTCTCTCTTTCGGTTTCTCCTGACATCTCCTCTCATACCCTCACAAACACTCACACAGCTGCATTCAGTCCATGTTAATTCCTGTTCTCTCCTCCGTCATTGTTCTCTCTCAGGGGAATGGATGAGGTCTGACCTTGGGGGTCTCCTGTTTTAAATTCTCTTGGCTGCTCTGTTTACCCCGGGCCCCTCCTCTCCTCCTTGTCCCTCTCCAGGACTCATTACTGGCAATTGATAAAAACAACAGCTTGAGAAAAGAGTTAAATCTTAAATAGCTCTAGCTAGGCAAACAGGAGATGTTTTTGTCACAAAAAGGAATGCTAACATTGTTAATTGCGACATATTGATTGCTACAAATTTTTAAACAGTTGCATGGTGATGGGAGAGATCGTTTGATTTTAAAGGTTCTACATTACCGCCACACTAGAGAATAATTTATGACAAGGGGCTTGAGTTAAAATGGTGCCAGTATCAGATGTTCTGTCTCTGATCTACCGTTCTGCTTGCCAGCGTGTCCTTTAGCGCTGAGCTCCTGTTATTGCTGCTGTCAGCGTTTGCTCAGCTTGCATTGTAAATTGGGTTGACGTGAAATGGTATGACAAACCTTGGGATATAATAAATGCCAGAAGAAAAAAAATGAACCTCAGTAAAACAATTTTAAACAAATCAAATCTCATTCAAATGTTGGCAAAAAAATGCAATAACATTTATCAATTTTGAGCTAGCTGTGAAAGGTACATTTAAATAAAAAAATTCAAAAGCAAAGATATTGTCTTTTTTCTATGTTCTACAGAGGATTAAAAACAGTTGCAATTTAAACAATACATAAAACTAAAATTATACATACATATACATACAGTATGTATATATAGTATATACATACTGTATGTATAATATATATATATTCTTTTTTAAAAGCATAAATGTAGCAAAAGGGTGTAAGGTTTATGTTTACAGCAAGTAAAACTTACATAAAACAAATAAGAAGTTATAAATAGTATTAAAAGAAATCAATATCTTGCTGGTAAGAAAAAGAGAAGTTTGTATTAAGAATTTTTTTGTAGTGTGATATTTAATTGTCTTTTTATTAGCTTAAATCGCAAAATAATTGTTTTCAATTGTCTGTAGAACATTTTTAAGATCATTTTTCTTTACTTTTGTATATGACTTTGTGTAAAAGCTAACTTTTACAAACAGAATGGTTTCTATAACAAAAGTCACAAAGAAAAGTAGCTCTTTCTGAATGCAGGTACTGAATGATTCATTGACAAAACACAGTAATAATGCTTTTTACGGAAGGTCTTGTACATGGCGGAACAACATAAATTGCTATAAAGCCATTTGACACAGGTGAAATAGAGTGCACTTGACCCAACTTTCATGCCCTGGGCCTCTCAAGTACCGGTATCACTCTACTTCCAGCCCTCATAACTATGCTGGCATGGCCTGGGGAATGTGCGTCCACCCTCCGATTCAGTATGCAAACTTTCCAAAGTCTCCTTGAATTTGCCAACAGCAGTTGGTATTCAGATGCAAATCGTCTGACAAGCCTCTTTCATGGGGAAGACCTTTATCTGCCAGCTAGTTTAAAGTGAGGTGGGGGGGGGGGATATGTGGATTCTCCAGTTGAATACTGTACATCAGGCCCTTTTGTGGCAAACTATGGCCAAAGGGACTTGCGTTGGATTTGGTCAACATCAGTATCCATCATTCCCTACTTGTTTGGAGTGGAACATATACGCCATGGCACCTACAACAATTGATTTGTGCATTTTAATGATGCAGTGAGCAGTTGCAGAGGGGCATTTTCCTTGGGCAAATATTGAAAACACAATTATCAAGCAAATGGTGTTTTCTGCTTTGATCAGCAGTATTATAAACAGACGAAAAGCTGCATGTCAGCACTGTGTGAACACAGAGGGCTTCTAAATCATACGTTTAAACTAATTAGACTGGTCAGAGTCAACACCTCAAGTCCCTTAATCGTCACTGACATGTAACCCTCAGATTCACATTACAAGACTATGCTGACATTACAAGACTAGCCGACACACAGCTTGAGAGCAGTGGAGCTTTTATTGTCTACCAACCTTTTCTGTGTAAGGCTATATTCAATTTCACAACTTCGATGCTATGACAATACAACACCATAAACCCTAAAATGTTTATTATTTTTATTATGCCACAAACAACCGCTTCCGCTTCTTCCAGACATGCGTATGTGGGGTAACGCAGCGCTGTTTTATCATATTAGATACATTATTTGAGTGTGTTGAAAGTTATGTTATAATGCTACTCTGTGTGTTCGCTCGGCGGCTGTGAGACACTTGTTGAACACTGCAGTAAGCTAGATCAATATTAGGCATGGTAAAACATGGGACTCGCGTTAAAATCAAGAAACTAACTGTGTTGAGCTGTATAACAATGATTAGTTTTCTGTTGATGAACGTATCCAAACAGTTGCTCACCTGTCTAATAAAACAGAAATCAAGGGTAACGTGGGTATGATGTCATTGATAGGCGACGTTAGGGCTGAACGATACATCGAATTTTCATCGTCATCGTGATATGAACTCGCGCAATGAACACATCGCA
The DNA here is from genome assembly GCA_039654105.1 of Coreius guichenoti. Taxonomy (NCBI): domain Eukaryota; kingdom Metazoa; phylum Chordata; class Actinopteri; order Cypriniformes; family Gobionidae; genus Coreius; species Coreius guichenoti. The sequence goes on from CM077188.1 coordinate 14,899,782, forward strand.
ACATACAGCCTGACACGATGAATAAGGAAAAACAGTTTATTACATGCGCCAAGCGCATGTAATAAACGTTTGACCTATCACGTTTAGCCCTGAAGACATGGTTGGCGCGTTCATGCTATTTGGCCAATCAGGTGAAGCCCCAGGAAGTGTCAGCTACGCTCAGATTGATTTGTGAGGTGTCAATTTAGTTGCGACACTGTGCCGTTAGCAAATACGATGGCGGAGGAAGGAGAGAAGAGTGAGGAAAATGTGGTGGCTGACGAAGACCTTGTGGTGAAAAAGAACAGCACTTCAGCTATATGGAATTATTTTGGATTTAGGAGAGATGACGCGTTACAAACACAGGTACTGTGTAAAACATGCTGAAAAATATTCAGTGGGAATAGGCTATTCAATGTTTAGGTTCTATGTTCGCAAAGAACCTATTAAAGCACTAAGACATGGGAACAGTATAGCTAACATTCACATTTGAATATTTATCGCAAGTCATATCGTCATCGCAATATTAAACAAGGTTATCGCACATCGCAGCTTTTCCTCATATCGTGCAGCCCTAGGCGACGTACAGACCATGTCCTGGTTAAAATTCTTATTTCTTATTTCTCTGGATTTAAACATTCTTGGAAAGATTTGGGATAATGCAAGTACACAAGTCAACAAGATATATAACACTGTTCTAGTGGTTTTTGGATATTTTAATCCAAAAATCTTACATATTGTGCCTTTAAGCTCAAACAGCATTTGTGGCATAATTAATTATCAACTTTTCAAAAAAAATTATTATATATTTATATTTTTACAGTGGCACACTTATAATGGACGTAAATTGGACCCAATCCATAAATATTAAAATACTCGCTGTTATAAAAGTACAGCCACAAGACATGAACAATATGCAAGTTAACATGATTTTGGCATGAACATTTTTTCTGTGTAAGGCTATATTCAATTTCACAACTTTGATGCTATGACAATACAACAACATAAACCCTAAAATTCGAAAACAACTGTAAACTTGATGACTTCTCTTTACAGCTCAAATAATAATCAGTGCTTTCATAAAATTATAAGCTTAACGTTTCTGCTCCAATTCACTTCCACAATAAAGTTTGCTGCTTCTATTAAAAAAAAAGAAAAACAAGGGACAAAAGTCTAGATGAAATTATTTTTCGTGGTAATCAACGTTATGCTACAAATGCGGTTGTTTGTGCTGTATATTGAAATCAGAATAATTAATTTAATAAAAGGTCTGTATAAGCATATAGAAGTTTTAAAAATGTACCACTTTAATCCATCTTCCTCCAGCTAGTTGAACTGATATTTGATATATTCTTTGAACTGATATCTGAGTAATTATGATTTCCTCTTCTGTTTCATCTTCAAACAACACCAAAGAAAGGTCAGAATAAGCGGTAATCTTCAGAATCATCTGCTTGTTATCATAGTGGCTAATAATGAACAGAAGCCATGTTTTGGTGCTTCCTCTGAACACAAATGACGCTGAACAGGGAGGAAAAAAGAAGCAAAATATCAAATGCATCAAATAAGACATTTTATTTTAAGGTGACGTAGTTGTATTGTACTTCCTCAAATAAGCACTTTTATTAAGTAAATGTATGCTCAAAAAAATTAAGCCTTCTTTCAAGATTTATGCATTTCAATTAATAGTAAAATTCCATTAAACTGAATTGAATAATCCTTACATATTTTAATTTAATAATTGATTAAGGATTGTTCAGTTATTCAATTAAAATATGTAACGATGATTCAATTTAATTTGATGGATTTTTACTATTAATTGAAATGCATAAATCTTAAAAAAAACATTTTGAGTGTACTTACTTGAGGGTTAGTTACTTGTAGTTATGCATAATTTACTGTACATGAAAAGTACATGAAGTAACATGTAACTACGTCACCTTAAAATAAAGTGTTACCTTTTTTTTATCTGACTGAAATGTGTTTTGAACTAAATATACGCGCTGTGTGTTATATGAGGCTAAAAATCACAATCAGCTAGACAGGAACCCTAGGTACTGCTAATTGTTGTTGGCCCTCCTAATTGCAGCATCTAACCGGTGACTGATTAACAAATGATATCTACTCCTGCCCTCAGGAGCAGAGGAATCCAGTTCCCGTCCTCCGTATCCGTCGGCAACCATATGGCATGCACTAAGCAAGCGTGGTGGTCCTGAACCCTGTGGCCAATGGGAGATATTTGTAGGGGTCATCCTGGAGTCTAAAGCCACTTTATCGCCCTCCGTCTGTCCTGTGACAGAAAGACAGAGGGGCCACATACACTGGGGTCCAAAAGTCTGAGAACGAAGATGGGAATGTTAAAACAAAGAAACTTTGGAGCTCATGGAGCTTGAGTGCGTCTGCCTTTGAAGCAAACGGGACAAACCCCCCTTAAAAATCAAATTAATGGAATTTTTTCAATTTAATTCAAATTATTATGTAGATAATATCATTTGTACGGACAAAATTGGATAGTAAATGCTTAAGAGACTTATTCTAGTAGACCCAAAAATCTTTGGTCCTCACACACTATCAGGAGTGCTATGATTGTGCCTCTAAGGGTTTCATGTGGACCCCAGATATCTGGGTCTTAACAAGTAACTGGAAGAGAAAATAGTTTCTGGTAAATGTTTCAACCTAAAAAAAAAAAGCGTTCTTCCACAGCTATCCGCCAGGAAAATCCTTCAAGATTAGTCTTTCCTATAGCACTGGCTCCACTCATCCTATTCTGACAAAAGAAGGAGATGGAATAAAAATAAAATGAGAGGGGAGAGTGACTACTGGTTACTTCATTTACAGATTTTAAATGCAGAAGAAGTTGTACCTTAGATTCTTAATGGTAGAAAAACAGAGCAGGATTGCTCATCAAAATGTTCATCACATTAAAACCATAAGTACTATAGTATCCATATTAAAACTCAGAATAGCATATACAAATACATTAATGTTGTTTTTATGCATATAACATCTACTTTTGAGTCTGTAGTGATAGATTTGTTTGTTTGTATTGAACACTTAGTATCCTTACAATCTGCTTTCTGCCATGCTACAGGGTGCCAATATACATCATTTATTTTCTTTAAATTACTTCCAATTTTTCTTGTCTCCTCTAAATGGCTTGGGGGAGAGGGGAAGGGTAATGGCCCTGACTTAATGATGATTACAGACAATATTGGTTTCTTATTTCAGTAAGCTGGCTCAGTGGTGAATACAAAGAAACACATAAATCTTTATGTTCACACAGCAAAATGCAGTGTGCATCATGCCTCAAACAGAAATAATGAGCATCACTTCACCAAAGTCAATGTAATAAATCGCTAATGAAAACGGCCACAAATGACAAAAACTAGTGTAACCCCTCCGGTTCTACTCACACTACTCTGAGCGGAATTCCAACCGGCATTTCCGGCATTGGAAGCAGGCGCAATAACAAGGATGCTAAAGACTGCTGCCTCTAGCATCAGTCGCTAGTGCGTCTCTTGAGACCAGGGGAGTGAGGTTTTACTCGCACAGCTTGTACTAGCTGGCCTCCGTTACACTCACCCCCTAAACCTTACTCCCCAGCAGGGAATTTTGCATTTAAAAGAAGTCTAATAGCGTCCAAACACAGCCCTGACGTCTAGGCTAAAATAAGGCAAAATTTGGGCTGTCAGTAAAAATGTAATAGATGTCTAACCATAGCCCAAGAATAGGCTAGTCATCTAGAACATGAACATGTCAAAGAAATGAAACCAAACACATTTTAATCACTGTTGACTTTGCTTACATGATGGAATATCACACATCTCACAAGTTATTTTGGCAAAAACGACATGTAACCAAATTCAAAGTTATTTTGGCTAGAAGTGGGTTACTCATAGTCGGACTATATCGGTCTATAGGTAACTGAGACGGTGAAATGACGGCTATACGCCTCTAGTGTGCATCTTGAGACCAGGGGAGTGAGGTTGTACTTGCAAAGCTCATACTAGCTTAACCCTGTTTACACTAGCTCTGAAAAATATTTTATTAACTAAAATTAAAATGGTTTAAATGGATAACGAAAACCAAAACAAACCTGTGTTGCTCTGCCAACAAAAAGAGTTAAAACCAAACTTTTTTGTTGTCTTCAAGCAACACAAAGTAGAGGTGTTTTGTTCCTGAATAAATTACAAATTGGTTGAATGAATGAATGAATGATTCAATGACTCACTCATATAGATTATTTAGTTCCTGAATGAATCAGTGTTTTGAACGAAGCAGTTGAATGAAATAACATTAAATCCAATACTGAAATGAAATACAAACTAGTACTTTTCCAAAGAAAAATGAAACTAAAATGAACTAAAACTAATCTGGAATTGGAAATCAAAATACACAATGAAATAAAAACAAAAAGCTTTTAAAACACGGGTCCCTCCATTCACTGAAACCATCTTCAGTACTCCACCCACAAAGGAGCACTTGCAGCTCACAGCAGAAAGTGTAATTATCACATCCAATGCCTCTGACCCCTGTGGATTCCAGCACATGAACATTAGCAGTAATTCACATGGGTTTCCCGCTGTCAGTGTGGCCACTGTGGGGATTTTCTAATCTTCACTGGAGATGGTCCCTGGGGATGTGCGGCTGGTTGGTATTTTCCTTTTCTGACTTTCCTCATCCTAATCCTCTTCTCCTTCTCCCTTCCTTCTCTTTGTGGTTAGATTAGCAGGCTTAGTGGTAGCCCCTCCAAAATCTATACATGTTACAGGCCTCATTGCCAAAAACACACAAGGGCTTTAAGAACGGCAGGGATGAATGGGAACTTGAAAAGAGGAATTAGACAAGGTCTGATGCCCAGCACACTGACCCGAGTCTTCATAAGATCTAATCAGATATAAACCGATTCGATTGTCTATGGATAAAAGTAAGAAAAAGTTAATGAAACATGAACTTGAAGTTATGAAATATGGAGCTTGAAATGTTACACTGTATGGCATTAATAAGCTATTTTTTCCTCATAAGTAAAAGAACATCACATCAAAATGTTGAGAAGTGAACTTACATAAAATCTAATAACAAAGTGGAATGAATTTAAATAAACAGACTTTAAACAGCTTCTTTAAAATAATCACAACTTAAAACTTGCCTAAAAGGACCATCTTCTTAATCATGCTCTATTTTGGGCACAACCGAGGCATAACTAATGTCTAACCATTGGCATGCTGCCCATACCAACAACTCTCAAAGGTTTCTTTTTTTCAGTATTGGAAATATGGTTTATTTAATATGCCAATGCCGCTTTCAGATTGACAAAGTACTAAGGATGTATTCCTGGACAGTTATTATCACTATCATTTGTTCCTGTCTTGCAGAATTTGTCCGTAATGTGTAATCCATATCGAAAGCGGTTTCTCACACTCACATAACTATAAACAGACACATTTAATGGAAATAAATCCACCCACTGTCACATACAGGTGCCAAATTGATAAAACATCTGGTGAAAATCATTCATTCTCATTTCCATCTCTTTGTGTCTTAATTGTGCATGAATGTCTTTAATTATATCACCAACAACCCATGACTGGCACCCACAGAACTCATAGATTTACTCAGAATTGGCCCTCCTGTCAATCATAAAATTCTACAAATGCCCTGCCTGCTTATGTTTTGGTTTCTTAAATATTTTGGCTAATTTCCTAAAACTCTTCTAATGCCAGTTCAGAAGAATCAATGACATGACATACAGGCCAAAACACAGTATTCCTGTTGCACAAAGAGTAGATCAACAGAGCATGGCACTAACAACATGGGTTAGATTATTCAGAAAATCTCAATAGAATGCATTCAAGGTATACATTTACTCAATGCACGTTGCTTTTGATAAAAACATCTGCCAAATGAATGAAAATGGAACCAGGTTGGAAAATATATGTGATTTCCCAAGGTAGTATTACACAGTTCCCACATACTGTACAGTATATACATTAAAAAAATACAGTACCTAATCATTGCATGGTATCCGGTTACAATAGCCACTTTTTCCTTCCATTTGGTAACTGGCCATTAATGTGGAGTCATTGAACTAAAGCCCATTTCGTTAATGACGCTGTCATTGGGGCCCCATGTCTGCATCTTTTACCCTGTGGCGAGACTGGACCCTCTAAACTGCCCCTTTGATGATCGTAATCTGTAATCCATAAAAAAGACTATTACCATTCCCACAATTTCCAATGCTTTTCCCCTCCATTTACTTCCCTGCCAATAACAATGGTCGTTACATTCACAAATAGAACAGTGCAGGTGGTTACCACCAATAATTGAGAGGTTCGGGCAGAATCTGCTTGAGGGAGGAAAGGGCTACACAAAGCTAAAGTACTTGATGAGAGACAGAGTTTGACCCAACCTCTATAAAACAGGCCATAAATTGCAATAGTGAATGACTCCATAGACACACAGTCATGGCTTCGACATTAGGGTGAGTGAACAGCAATACAGGTCTTACAGTTCGGGCCATTCAGTTAATGACCCTGAACGCTCACAAGCTGATATGATCTGCGGTCCTGTGCCCGACATGGATGATTACATACATACAGCAGATTTGATGCTTAAAATAGAGTATGCAAATAAAATAAAGACGACTAAATTTTAAAACCACAGAAAAGAGTAAGGAGGAATTATTCACTTACTATCAACATTACACACCCCATAAGCTTCTAGTCTGTCACTAATCTCTATCTAAACCTATTAAAGTAATTAGCAAAGCAGCGGGAGAGTTGTCCATTTTGATAACTCTCAAAGGAAGAGGGTAATTATCAGGGTTTGAGCGTTTTTGCCGGAGGAGAGACAGTTAGACGGTTCCTCTGATGACAGCCAAAAAGTGCTGTGAGACAAAGCGCCTATGATTTCCCACTGACCTGTCAGACTAACCCACTCACACAAACAGGAGGTTATTCAGTCGTCCCCATATACACTGGGACACATGTGGCGTACCTTTGTGTGTGGGATGTCAGTTGGCACAATCCATGTTGCTTCATTGGGCACCTTTTTTAAAAAGCTGGCACAGCGCCCAATGTTGACAAAGCAGGGTATCTCCTGCTGTCTGCTTGTTTCATGTGCACTGAGTGGAAAGAATCAATTATCCCAGCACACAGCTCACCGTTTTAATATCTGACTCCTAATTAGATTGCAGGGCGATATCCCTGATGAGTAAAAGGACGTGTCCTCATAAACCATGTTCATGTTGTAATACCCATGTCATTATACACAGTTGTGTCCTCATAAACCCCCTATACCTGCACACACACACTATTATATTTACAACTGATCCTAATAAGACAAAAAAAAAAACACTCCAATGAGCTGCAAGGTCATCCCATTTAAAAGTTTTTATATTATATTATATAAAAATTGTATTTATATTTTACATATAAAGCAAAAAAAATAGATAAAGTCGGCACACCACAGCTCCAAAAGTAACGTTTCGAGCACAGGCTCTTCATCTTTTTTTGCTTTATTGTTACTTTTTTTGGTCGAGCACCAACTTTGAGCAATTGATGTGTGTGCTTTTCATTTTGTGTATGTTTGTTTATGTATATTATTTAGTTTGTACACTGAAATTGGTGTAGAAACAATTTTCACTCAGAAATTGCTAGTAAATTTCACAAACAGTTACAAAGAAACAGCAAGTAACACATTGGATAAAAGATGAAATTCTGAAGTAGAAAGACTGAAATAGTATTTTCTTCTAAAATGTACTTCAATAATCTTTGTTGTATTTACACCTCTTTTTTTTTCAAATGTTATTTTCTGTTATTTTAGTAGATTTGAATTTTTTTTTGACTCCATTTGACTCTTAAGACTAAATATACTCCCATGAGATGCAAGAAACCCCCTTTAAAACTTTAAGTCAGCCAGTGCTTACGCCCATTATGTAAACAGCAAGGTTTTATGAGGAAAGAGTTAGAAAGACCAAAGGGTTTTATGCAATAATGTGCAAGAATGAAAAACCTCAAGGGCTTGTTGGAAGAAGGACATTTTCAAAAACCATATATATATGCACACATATATATATATATATATATCAACACATCCACTATGTCTTTGAAGAGTTATTTCCCTTGCTTCCAGGTTGCAGTGGCTGTTTTATCTTGGTGTGCTGAAGGCAAATTCAAAAAAGAGCCTGAAAGGAGATGAGAGGTGAAGTATACAGGCTTTCTTTTGAAGTATACAATCATGCCTCAAACAGAATAGCTGAATATAGCGGTTTCCTGTAACATCACCAAGCAAAAACCCTTTTAGTACACAAACCGTAATCCATGCCTCAAATTGAAATCCACTGATGGACAGCTCCTTTGATTCTTACAATTCATTAACATGCGGTAAATCTCTAGGGTGTGATCTGTCAATGCTCCACTTCAAGATCAACACCACAGATGCTGATGTAATTATGTCCAGAACTGAAAACGCATTAGTCCTTGGTTTGGTCTTGATTATGTCCAGAGGGTGGCCTGGACATTTTCATCTCTCATGATGAAAGCTGCATTACTTCACACGTTCATGAAGACATGAGATCACAGGATCCTGAGCTACTGATCTTCCCAATCTCCCTCTGCCTAGGTGGCTATTAGTGACTCTGGCAGCTATTTAATATAAATGAGGACTCAAAATAGTGTGATGGGCAGAGATGCTCTTGAACGTGAGTTCTTATGAAGGCTGTGCATCATTACTCAGTGCACAGCTAACTGTGTAATGGGATGTTTGTTCGACTCACTGCAGGATACATGGCAAGATAAAAACTAATAGGCCCGTTCTATTTCTGTTCTGGGGCTGTTCAGAAACTAGGCAATTCAGTCCCAAATCAGGCTTAACCACGCTGCCACCCACAACCAATTATAGTGAACGTAACACTAAGGAGAGCATAAGGGAGAACGAAAGTATAAATATTAAGCACTTTCTTACACAAACACATGACTGCTTGCTGAACTATATAGAATGTTTTCTGCTACATTTCAGAGTAGATTCAGTGTTCAGGGTTACACATTACAATTAATGCGGATTACATAATCAGATTACTTTTTTCAAGTAATTTATTGTCTGACACCTCTCCTGCCCCCATGTTGAGAGAAACTGGGAGTAAGTGCAGAGGCGTTGTGTGTGCTGTGTAAACATGATATTAAAGTTATTAAAGTTCTACACTAAATGTGAGCATGCATTTATTCATCTTCACTTGCACTTGCAACAGATTCAGTATTTCACAAAATGAATAAAAACAGTGAAACGCAAACTCAGAATATTACGCAAACCTGCAATAATTAAATATGTTAAATTACACAAATATACCTTATGTATTTAATCTCACTTTATTAGGCAATGTCTTTACTGCTGACCTTCGATGATCCAATTCAGCCATACTAATAAGCAAAATTTACTTCAGATAAACATCACATTTGAGTTTGTTTACTACTGTACTTTAGCCTGAGACTTATATTCTTCTCACTTTTGGTGCAAAAGGGCCTTCACATTTGCCAAAAATAGAACTTTTTTGTCCAGGTGAAAAAAAAAATAAAATAATGCAAAAGTAACGGAACCCATTACTTTACATAAAAAGTAACTAAGTAACACAATTAGTTACTTTTTTTAGGAAGTAATGCAATATTGTAACGCATTACTTTTAAAAGTAACTTTCTCCAACACTGGTTAGATTATTAACTGAAAGCAATACCAGATTTATTGTTGTGAGCCAAATCACTAACATACTCAGACTTGACAGTGCATTCTGTATACTTTGGCCTTGTATCAAATTTATGTTTGATGATTGAACTTTGATAAACTTGATTGTTTTAACATCTGTGTCTGGGACAGACTATTACTTATATAACGCCTGACATGTCTGTGGGTCTTTTTTTAATCAAAGTCATCCAATATGGCTCATTTCAAGTAAACGCTTGCCTCAGATGTGATCTCCCTCTTTCCATTTACCATGATTCACACTTAACAGCTGACATTCACAGTCATTCCTCCAAATATATAAATATAAAAATATTTATGAATATATTTATTTGTATTTAATTTTATATATTTTATATTTAAATTATATAAATATATTTTTTTAAATAATACGTATATGTTTATAGCAGTGAAACACAAATTTTAGTATTCATAAAAAGTGGGGAAATGGACCAAAACAAGTTTAATCTAATGTCAGAAATGTGCACATCACCAACTCATTAGTTCTAATTTATGAGAAATATGTAATCTATGTAATGGGAGCTTTATCAGTGCTTTCAGTTCTGGTGCAGACTGGCCCTCAGGCCAAGTTTGTTTGATTCCGTCTGGTCCAGATCTCTCTCAATTGATTCCAGAAGCCTCTCATTCACCCAATTAATATCTCGATGTGTGCCCAAAAAGAGGTCCCTTGAGTTAATGTGGTGCCCACTGATTTTTGGGGGGGTTCTGTACAGTTATTTTGTATCTTTCTAAATATCACAGTGAAAATTTGGCAGGATTTTATACAATTTAACAATATGAATTGACTTGATTATAATTTGCAATCTACATTATATATAACATTGTTATATGTTATAGAACATAAACAATAAAGGGGGGTGGTATCAACATGATTTTAGATTTAAGCACAGTGTTGCTCACAATCATTTCATAGTCCTGAATTAAGTCAACGTTTAATTCAGTTCTAGAATTTAATGAAATCAAATTAATTTATCATTTATTTTAATTGTATTACATTTCATAATATTGTAAAATAACTGTGACAAAATAACAAAAAAATTTTACAGTGCAGTGTGTAAACGTTTGCTTTGTGATAAACAAGTATTGAAGTTTATCCTCATTCACAAATAAAGACAAAGTGTTCATCTAAAATTACAGCTGAATGAATTAAGCCAACTACAACAATACCAAAGGCTAAAGTGTGATTTGACTCTACTAGAGAAGAAAAAAAACCCACTGGAATACAGATAAACCTGCCATCCAAACTAACGGTCCATACTCAGACATTTAAGTTAAGTTTCAGGCTACAACAACTCTGGTGCATGTGAGAGTAGCCAGCTAATCTGCTTTCCTTAGTGAGTTGGGAAAATCCAATTTCGGAAATCTATAATTCTATAAAAGTTAATAAGCAGCCACAAAGCCAGCTGAGCTCCTGAGGGAGCAAAAGATAGATATGGTGAGTGAGAGAAAGCCGGAGAGAGTAATGGGTAGATGTGAGCTAAAGTCTGAGCGAGAACCTGTAACTCAGTTGGGAGAACCCTGAGGGTGCGTGATTGAGGAGAACGGCAAGAATAAGGCAAAGAAACGCCATTTTAAAAATGAGCAAAAAGAAACATCTTTACATGTACTGTATATGAACAATGTTTTCAAAAGATCAATGAATATCGATACAATGACTTAGCAGACTCTCTACTCATATACAGACTCTCTGTTTGCCCAGAAGTGCTTCAGATCACTTTTAAGTCACTGTAATTTTCTATGGTGTGCAGTTCACCATTAGTCCCAATGATTGTCACAAATGTCTCCCAGGGTAATCAAACATCTGCAGCTCATCCTGAATGCTGCAGCCCCCCTATTGAATTTTCCCCATGTACTTCCACATCACACTGCTATTATGTTCCCTTCACTGCTTCCTGATTTCCTGCTAAAATTGACACTAGGACTTGTATCTTTATGAGTGTAGGTGTGCTAGCTTGCCATCTGTTGTCTTATTTGTAACTGACTTGAGACTTTCTGGATAATAACATCTGCTAAATGCTTTAAAAGGATAGTTAGTTTATTTTATTTATTTGATTTGATCAAAGATGTTGTACAGATGTTGTAAAGACTCCACTTACTTTTCACTGTATGGACAAAAAACACTGAGACATTTTTCTAAATTTCTTCTTTTATCGTTCCGCAGAATATGAAGTCATACAGGTTTGGGAGTGAGTAAATGATGACCTAACTTTCATTTTTGGGTGAACGCTCTCTTTAAATGTAAATGTAGAGGGAAAAACTGAAACCAAAACTCCTATATCTAAAGGGCTATCCAATTGTTGTTGTGACAGATGTTAATGTTATATGAGACGAGAGATGGATTCTAGTATTGAATGTTCATGGCTGATGGGAGAGAGATGTGGGAGAGGAGCCTGTGTGATGATGTCTCAATGAGACATGAGGGACAATGATTATTTTTTGGACTCCAAAACTTTGAGCAGGGTATTCCAACAGAAATGCCATATTGTCATTCAGAAAGCCAGTGAAAACATTCACCGTTTATCTGATTAGTGAGAGAAAAAAAAAAAAAAAAAAAAAAAACGGATCTTGACTGAAATAAAAAAAACCTTTTGATTGCAAATTCTGATCTAAGATTGATGCTCTCCATGTTCTTGGCTGGATGTAATTACAGATCTCAGCTGGACACCTGCCGTATCTTGGCACAGCTCTGTAATAATGCATTCACATCACTCTCTGCCTCTGCCAGAGGTGCTGTACTCCAAATCACTCATCAAAGACTTCCAGTCAGCATTAACATTTAAGACTGTGGGCACCAGGCTCAAATTATACTTTAGATTCATATCAGGCCTTGTTTTGCTCTCAGCAGCTCATGAAAATGAGATCTTGTGTCTCACGTAGACATGTTGTTGGCTGGTTCGGATTTGCCTAGTGTCCAGACTCTTTGATAAAAATCACTCGGATGGGATGAACATCCCATCTAATTTTGCTAGATGTTTGGGAGAAAATGTAAATAGATTAATAATAAATGCACAACCTTGTTCACAGCTTCTCATCATTTTATTTAAATATTGCACATCTACTAAGCTCATTTGACCACAACATCCAACACAGTTCTCAATGTCAGTTTGTGGTTATATCAAACCTTGTATCTTCTTAAATGAAAAGCCAATTAACTTAATCTAGTGATTAAAAAGTGCTAATCAAATTCAACTTCTCAGCAATTCAATGATTTAAACTTGAGAAAAGTCAATGATTTCTAACTGCTCAGTGCTTCTTTGTCTATGAAAAGATAAAGGTCCAATCTGTCAATGATAATTTCAAACTTTGCTAACACACTTATGACAACTTATGGCGAAGTCATGTGATATTGTATGACTTGGATCATATGAAAACATGCAACTTTATTAGGTTATTACAGGGGAACGGATAGGGGTGGGCCTTTTATGGTTAGGTTTAAGTCTGAAATGTACCCTCTCAAATGTACCCCCATGTTCCCTCTCATGATTTCGCCATTTTGGTCAAAATATGATTCTCATGACCAATAGCAATACCAACATGAGGAGTCTGAGAAGACTAGGAGAAACAAACCTAAAAAAGGTTTAATAAATGGGAAGAAATCCAAGAACTTCCTGAATATCTTAGTGGGGAGGAATTATGAGCAATCAAGAAATGTCAGATTTAAGGTTTGGTTAGGGGTGAGGCTTCATGGTTGGATTTCTGTTTAAAATGTACATCCCAACACTGGGTTGGACTTTAAATGAAATCAGTGAAGCTACTCTACAACATAAATTCGTTATGTGGACTTTCTCCCTAAAGCCAACAATTTGCCAACTTACAGTAGACAAAGGAATCCAAAAATAGGTGGTTTCCAGCTTGTAAATTGGATAAAATCATCACAGGATAAGAGAACCCTATTGAGGCCTGGACGACGTACATATGCAAATGAACCCTGAATAGCTCCCACTCAGGAATTAGAAAATTGAGATTAAATTTTTTTTTGTGCTGTCAGACAGAGGTCCCAAATGAGCAGTTTCACTCGGCTCTAAAGTTACTGCTGAACTACTTTAAGAAATCTTTGAAAAAAAGAAAAGAGTATGCATTGGTAGCCTCTGTGTGTAACCAAATCTGAGATTCAAGTTGTTACAAACATTATAATGTAAACTGAACAAGATCAATTTCTAGGTCACTAATCAAAGAAGAAATTGACCATGTAAACTCATTTGTACAGGTCTGATGCACTAAACATCATAGGACCTGGTCTACAGCTCTGGTTCTGACGAAAGAAGCTGGAAAAGGAGGCCAGTTGTTGTGGGGCTGAGTGGAGACATAGTGCACATTAAATAATGAATGACTAAGGCACAGATCTCTCAGCCCCCATCACCTTTGTCACTACCTCATAGCCTCACACAGCAAATACAAGCGCAAGCTCACTGATGCATATTTTACCCAGCGAATCCCTAGCACTCCAAACATCACTTGCTTCCAGAGACCTACTTGAACCAGAGAGCAGTTCTTCACTATCAAAAATGCAGCGTGAGTCATGTAGCACTTTACAGGGGTGATGACAGACTCTTGTTAAAGTCCTTAAAAGGGCCAAAAATCACACACTAACACAGACATTGTAAGAACTAGTCCAGTCAGACTGCAAATATGAGGGACAAATATTTGAGAAACGAAAAACCAAGAAATATGGCGACACCAACAGTCTGAGAAGACTAGAAGAAGCAAACCTAAAAATGTTTAATAAATGGGAAGAAATCACAACAAATAACTTTCTGAATCTCTCAATAGCAATGATTTGGGCTTTATAAGACATCGCTTTGAGAATTCAAGAAAAATGAATATAAAAATATCAGTTTCAGATATACATAAAATTGAGGTTCATGCAATGCAGAATTGTGCATATAACAATCTGGAAAGTGTATCAAATTATAATTTGCTTTAACAATGGAGAAATGTACCTGTGCATCCATTACTGGCGTCAAATCTGACAGAGGTGATGGTACCATGCAGTAATTAGGGACAAAGGCACTTACCTCACCGATGCCCACCTCTGAATCCTTCCTGAGAAACAGCGAAACAACAGGGGACATTAAACTCAGGGATATAATGATCCGTCACCTATTCGGTCCCCGCCAGACCACCTCTGACTCGACTCCCCCTCTGTCAGCCGTACAAGTGGGCTCTCTCATAGCTGGTCCCCTGATATAGACACACAGAGAGGTGAAAGGAAGGAGGCGTGGTTCCATAGCAGATAAATAAAAGAGGGCGGGAGGGAAAGAAGTCCCTTAATCTACAATTCAATATCGTCCACTCCCCTCTCTTGTTGTCTCTCTTTCCCTCTCTCACACAGTTACTCTTCCCCTCATGCATATTAACACGTCCCTGTTTTCCCTTATTCTCCCACACACATGGGGGAAACTCTATCACTCTCTCTATCTCTCTTTTGCTCGCCTCAAACTCCGTTTTTTTTCCACACTTTTTCCTGGGCTCTCTGAGCTGGTATTCATCCGGCAGCAGTGTGACTGAATCAGGGCAGCTCTGGCCATCTGTTGGAGCCTCAGAGCTTCACCTATTCACATGGGTTCTAAAGCTGCGGTTCTGGCAGCGGGGAGAGAAAAGAAGGGGTGGGGATAAGGGATCAATCTTGGAGCAGGAGGGCAGGGGAATGGATCGCTGGGTACAGAGAGAGTATTTATTAGGCTGGCAACTATCAGAAGCACTGAGGAGCAGAGGGCTGTTAACAGGGGCACGGACAAACTGCAAAGTTGAGTGCTTCAAGAAAAAAACACAAAAAAAATATGGGACACAATAGGATGCATACAGATGAGCTTAGGAGCATAAATAAATTAATAATACAATTATTTAAATATTAAATTTATTTAAAATGTATCCAAAGTGAATTCTGATAACATAAGTCAGCATGATTTGTAGTAGTCAAGTAAATTAGAATAGAACAGACGCTACAAATGTTAAAAAAGACGAAAAGTTGAGTTAAAGTTCATTTATAGAAAGTATTTTATGGTTTAATTAAGCGCTCACAGAAAAGGTGTGGCTTCAATAATTAAGTATGAATTAAATTAAGTGGATATTGCAAACCTTTTGCCACCACTATAACATTCAAAAGCAGTACTTCAAACTGTGTGGCTTATTGTCATTGAGGAGATATGTGCTGTTACTTTTCTATTCTTATGATTTTCGCAAGTAAAAAAAATCCCCCAAAATTTTAATGAAGGGGTCATATTTTGGAACTGTAATGTGTGAGACATGGAGTGGGCTCTTTTGATTTAAATCCATAAGAAACCACTTAGCAACAGTGTAACAGTGTCCGCCCACTTTTTCTGTGGCATTGGTTCCGGAAGTATTTTTCCCATTAATTTCTCCTATAGAGATAAAAAATAAAAAGTAATTTAAGAGTTATAAGCCACAAACAAAATGTACTCGGTTACTTACGTAACCTCGGTTCCCTGAGATAAGGGAACGAGTACTGCGTCTTCTAGACGCAATGGGAAACAATCTATTTCTCGAATTACTGAAGCATTTTTGTAAAATCACGCAGTGCTACTGCCCAGTCAAAACAGTGTCGAGACATCTCGCACACTATTGGCTGGCCAGTGGGAACTGCATGAACCAATGGCAGAACAGCGTAACTGAGCAAACCAATGGGCACAATGCCCGCGAAGCAGGGCACAAAGCCCGCGAAGCTGAGCACAAAGCCCGCCAAAATGGCAGGGGCATCTGCCTTAAAGGTATGCTGTAATGCCCTAAAACGTTAGGTTATATCGACTGAAGCGACGATCACCCGTTGTTTAGTGCCATAGCACGGCCGTCTACGCAGTACACGTTCCCTTATCTCAGCGAACCGAGGTTACGTAAGTGACCGAGTACGTTCCCTTTCGAACGATAAGTCGTACTGCGTCTTCTAGACGCAA
The DNA here is from genome assembly GCA_039654105.1 of Coreius guichenoti. Lineage (NCBI taxonomy): Eukaryota > Metazoa > Chordata > Actinopteri > Cypriniformes > Gobionidae > Coreius > Coreius guichenoti. The sequence continues at coordinate 14,916,425 of CM077188.1, forward strand.
TGGGAACCTGTTAAATTCCGCCGTGCTATTATAATGACATGCAATGACATGTACTCCCTCAAGTTGAACACTTATTAAAGGGCCAAAGACTAGAGTTATTGACACGTCATAACATATATATATATATATATATATATATACACACACACACACACACATATACACATACATATATACATATACATATACATATATATATATATATATATATATATATATATACACACACACATATACACATACACATATATATATATACACTCACCTAAAGGATTATTAGGAACACCTGTTCAATTTCTCATTAATGCAATTATCTAATCAACCAATCACATGGCAGTTGCTTCAATGCATTTAGGGGTGTGGTCCTGGTCAAGACAATCTCCTGAACTCCAAACTGAATGTCAGAATGGGAAAGAAAGGTGATTTAAGCAATTTTGAGCGTGGCATGGTTGTTGGTGCCAGACGGGCCGGTCTGAGTATTTCACAATCTGCTCAGTTACTGGGATTTTCACGCACAACCATTTCTAGAGTTTACAAAGAATGGTGTGAAAAGGGAAAAACATCCAGTATGCGGCAGTCCTGTGGGCGAAAATGCCTTGTTGATGCTAGAGGTCAGAGGAGAATGGGCCGACTGATTCAAGCTGATAGAAGAGCAACTTTGACTGAAATAACCACTCGTTACAACCGAGGTATGCAGCAAAGCATTTGTGAAGCCACAACACGCACAACCTTGAGGCGGATGGGCTACAACAGCAGAAGACCCCACCGGGTACCACTCATCTCCACTACAAATAGGAAAAAGAGGCTACAATTTGCACGAGCTCACCAAAATTGGACAGTTGAAGACTGGAAAAATGTTGCCTGGTCTGATGAGTCTCGATTTCTGTTGAGACATTCAGATGGTAGAGTCAGAATTTGGCGTAAACAGAATGAGAACATGGATCCATCATGCCTTGTTACCACTGTGCAGGCTGGTGGTGGTGGTGTAATGGTGTGGGGGATGTTTTCTTGGCACACTTTAGGCCCCTTAGTGCCAATTGGGCATCGTTTAAATGCCACGGCCTACCTGAGCATTGTTTCTGACCATGTCCATCCCTTTATGACCACCATGTACCCATCCTCTGATGGCTACTTCCAGCAGGATAATGCACCATGTCACAAAGCTCGAATCATTTCAAATTGGTTTCTTGAACATGACAATGAGTTCACTGTACTAAAATGGCCCCCACAGTCACCAGATCTCAACCCAATAGAGCATCTTTGGGATGTGGTGGAACGGGAGCTTCGTGCCCTGGATGTGCATCCCACAAATCTCCATCAACTGCAAGATGCTATCCTGTCAATATGGGCCAACATTTCTAAAGAATGCTTTCAGCACCTTGTTGAATCAATGCCACGTATAATTAAGGCAGTTCTGAAGGCGAAAGGGGGTCAAACACAGTATTAGTATGGTGTTCCTAATAATCCTTTAGGTGAGTGTATATATATTATCCTGCTGGAAGTAGCCATCAGAGGATGGGTACATGGTGGTCATAAAGGGATGGACATGGTCAGAAACAATGCTCAGGTAGGCCGTGGCATTTAAACGATGCCCAATTGGCACTAAGGGGCCTAAAGTGTGCCAAGAAAACATCCCCCACACCATTACACCACCACCACCAGCCTGCACAGTGGTAACAAGGCATGATGGATCCATGTTCTCATTCTGTTTACGCCAAATTCTGACTCTACCATCTGAATGTCTCAACAGAAATCGAGACTCATCAGACCAGGCAACATTTTTCCAGTCTTCAACTGTCCAATTTTGGTGAGCTCGTGCAAATTGTAGCCTCTTTTTCCTATTTGTAGTGGAGATGAGTGGTACCCGGTGGGGTCTTCTGCTGTTGTAGCCCATCCGCCTCAAGGTTGTGCGTGTTGTGGCTTCACAAATGCTTTGCTGCATACCTCGGTTGTAACGAGTGGTTATTTCAGTCAAAGTTGCTCTTCTATCAGCTTGAATCAGTCGGCCCATTCTCCTCTGACCTCTAGCATCAACAAGGCATTTTCGCCCACAGGACTGCCGCATACTGGATGTTTTTCCCTTTTCACACCATTCTTTGTAAACTCTAGAAATGGTTGTGCGTGAAAATCCCAGTAACTGAGCAGATTGTGAAATACTCAGACCGGCCCGTCTGGCACCAACAACCATGCCACGCTCAAAATTGCTTAAATCACCTTTCTTTCCCATTCTGACATTCAGTTTGGAGTTCAGGAGATTGTCTTGACCAGGACCACACCCCTAAATGCATTGAAGCAACTGCCATGTGATTGGTTGATTAGATAATTGCATTAATGAGAAATTGAACAGGTGTTCCTAATAATCCTTTAGGTGAGTGTATATACACACACATATATATTTTCTATGCGTACTGGGCTCAAAAAAGGCCAGTAACTACAAGGAAAAAACATTTTGTAAGCATTGAAGCATATGAAGGCCCCAGATGCCAACTTATTAATAGGACGGGCTTGCAGAGGCCGCCACGGCGATAGCTGCCGTGTAGACTTTGAGTGTGGATGGAGTGCGTCCTGCATCCAACATCTCTTGTAGAAAAACGAGTATCTGTGATATCTTGCATAACACTGGGTTATGGTTCCTGGCTGAACACCAGTCAGAGAACACTGACCATTTAAGGGCATAGAGACGCCTAGTAGACGGAGCTATAGCTTCACTGATAGTGCTCAGGACACTCACTGGGAGGTACTCGATTTTTCTCAGGGGAACTGGCCATGGGGCTGCTGATAGTAGCTGAATTAACTGGTGGTGGGTTCGCCAAAGTGGAGCCACTAGCAGGACTGTGTGCCCGCATTCCCTGATTCTTTTTAAGACCTGAGGGCGGGACTGGAGGAAAAGCATAAAGCAGACTGCTGGGCCATTCGTGGGCCAGCCCATCCTTGCTCTTTGAAAAATAAATCGGGCAGTGACAGTTGTCTTCGGAGGCGAAGAGGTCGACCTCTGCCCTCCCGAAAACATTCCATATCATCTGAACCGTTTGGGGATGGAGAGTCCATTCCCCTGGGGACATGAGGCCCCTGGAGAGCATGTCTGCTCCCTGGCACATGCACTGCTTTTAGTGAATGTAATTTGCCTTTTGCCCATAGGAGGAGATGTCTGACCTGTTGGTTGAGCCATCTCGACCTGAGCCCGCCTTCGCGGTTTATGTAGGAGACCACTGTCGTGTTGTCCGTGTGGACTAGAACATGGTGACCTGAGAGACGTGGTAGAAAAGTCTCGAGGGCTAGCACTACTGGCAGCATTTCTAGGCAGTTTATGTGCAACCGTGACTCCGTGCTCGACCATGAGCCGAAGGCCGGTTCGCCCTCTCACAGAGCGCCCCAACCCGTGTTGGAGGCATCTGTGGTGACCACCATCCATCTGGAAACTGTCCCCAAGCTCACCCCCGACTCGTAGAGGCGGGGATTCGACCACGGGGCCAGGGCTTTGACGCAGCCGCGGCCCACTTTGATCCAAAGCTGGCCTGAATGCCACGCTTGGGGAGGAACCCGTGATTTCAGCCAGTACTGCAGGGGGCGCATGCACATCATGCCCAGCGGAAGTACTGGAGAAGCTGATGCCATTAGGCCTAGCATTCTCTGAAAAATTTTTAGGGGTCTGTTGGTTCCCGTTTTGAACGAACATGGAAGCTGCTGTGTAGTCAGAGCGCGCTCGTTCGAAAGCCACGCCCTCATTTGGGCTGAGTCTAAAATCGTTCCCAGGAAGGAGATTCTCTGCCTGGGAAGCAATGAGCTCTTGGCTGTATTTATTCTGAGACCCAGGCATTCTAGATGGCTGAGTAGCACAGATTTGTGAGATTTTATTTCTTCCTCTGACTGGGCCAGTATGAGCCAGTCGTCGAGGTAGTTCAGAATGCGCATTCCCGCTTGTCTTAAGGGGGAGAGAGCTGCATCCATGCACTTTGTGAAAGTGCGGGGGGCCAGAGACAGGCCAAATGGCAGGACTGTGTACTGATAAGCCTTCACGTCGAACGCGAATCTCAAAAACGGTCTGTGACGTGGGATAATTTGGATATGAAAGTAAGCATCTTTCAGATCCACTGAGAAAAACCAGTCCATCGGGCGGATTTGCGCGATGATCTGTTTTAATGTCAGCATTCTGAAAGGCCGTTTGATAAGAGCCTTGTTCAGATGTCTGAGGTCTAAGATGGGCCTGAGGCCGCCATCTTTTTTGGGGACGAGGAAATAGCAGCTGTAAAACCCTGACTCGCTCTGTGCTGGAGGCACCGCCTCTATAGCTTTTTTCATCAATAGGCTCTCCACTTCGGTTTTGAGGACATGAGTCACGTTGCTCTCCACCGAAGTGTTTGTTACGCCGGTGAAACGGGGTGGTTTGCGAGCGAATTGGAGCGAGTAACCTCGTTGAATTGTTTTTATAACCCACTGTGACACACCAGGGATGGCTTTCCAAGCCTCGGTGAGGTTCAGCCAGAGGCTGGCCATGGACCTGCCTATGGCCTGGGCGGTGGCTTTTGTGGAGCGAAGGGCCAGGTCTGTGGCGCTTCGGAGGTCGTGGAAAACCTCTTGATCTGGCCCAGTCTCGTCCATAGTCCGGAGGAGCTTGCCCTGAAACACTTGCAGGACCGCCATCGAGTGGAGAGCAGAGCCTGCTTGGCCGGCGGAACCATAGGCCCTTTTTGCCAAGGCTGACGTTGTTCGACAGGGCTTGGAAGGATGGGCGATTTTAGGCTTCCAGCCTATCGCGGAGGGCGGACAGAGGTGCGTGGCCACCGTTTCCTCGAGCGGAGGAAGCTTCTCGTAGCCCTTCTTGACTGCACCGTCAATGGTGGAGAGCGCGTGCGAGATGGATAGGCGGAGACGAGCAGAGTAGGGGGCGCGCCATGACTTCGCTAGCTCCTCGTGCACCTCAGGAAAGAACGGTGCAGCTCTCTGTCGAGGGGCCTGTTGGCGCCCCGGCAGATACCATTCGTCGAGGCGGCTGCGTGCAGGCTCTTCAGGGGAGGCCCAGTCCAGGCCGAGCTCGTTGATGGCCTTCGTGAGGACACGGATTAGTTCGGTGTCCGCACCAGCCTTTGAGTCGCTGCAATGCTGTGATGTCGAGGGGGTGGGGTCGTCGACCGAGCCATTCCATTCCTCAGCATCTGAAGCGACGAGAGACATGGAGTCATCGTGTGGATGCTCGTCGTCCTCATTGCCGCCGTATGAGACCAGGCCCTCGGCTTCAAGTGGAGGGAGCAGGTCCGATCGAGAGAACATCACGGGAGAAACGTCTCTCTGAGGCGAAGACGAGGCACGCGGGCACTGGGCCAACGTGAGTTTGTTAGCCTCGGTGTACTCAGCCCTCTGGCTCTGCCGCATTTTCCGCCAAGGTTCGGACTGGAAAGGGAATGGGAGAGCGCGAGGGGCAGGGTCGCCCTCTGAAAAGAGCGCTATCCGCGAGCGAAGAGAGGAGATGGGCATACTCTCGCAGTGAGGTCTCTCCGGACCCAGAGAGAGCAGCGTCTGCGTGGGCTTTGCCCAGACAGATCACACACACATCGTGGCCATCCTCTTCATGCAGGTGAGTGCTGCATGTAACACATGTTTGGCGCGACATTACGTAAGTCACTTATAGTAATATATAAGGATACACCGTAGTGTTTCACTGGAGAGCGCAGGGGAAAGGCGCGACAGCTTGCGGGACCGCTGGCAATTAAGCGCGCTGAAAACAGGCTGCTGACTCGTTGCAGGATGTCTGGGCTGGCTAGCTCGCGATTCCGCTGCAGGCTCGTCTTTTCTCAGCGAAGGTGGTGTAGCTTTGAGTGTTTATCAGCAAGGACCGAGATCGTCGCTGAAGGAGATTAATCTGACGTTTTAGGGCATTACAGCGTACCTTTAAGGCAGATGCCACGGCCATTTTGGCGGGCTTTGTGCCCTGCTTCGCGGGCATTGTGCCCATTGGTTCGCTCAGTTACGCTGTTCTGCCATTGGTTCATGCAGTTCCCACTGGCCAGCCAATAGTGTGCGAAATGTCTCGACACTGTTTTGACTGGGCAGTAGCACTGCGTGATTTTACAAAAATGCTTCAGTAATTCGAGAAATAGATTATTTCCCATTGCGTCTAGAAGACACAGTACGACTGACCGTTCGAAAGGGAACCAAACAGCCACAAGGTGATTTCCCAACATTACAAACTTTAATTTGAAGCAAAGACAAGACTATACTTAAATGGCATTAATGAGGGAAAGAAAACAATCCCATGAAGCATTGTGAATGACATAATTGTGTCAAAAATTATGGAGAAATATACAACTGAGATATAACTGGATAAATATACAACTGGGCACAACTGATGCACAACTCTTTTGGCGTGATTTGCTTGTTGCAAGCTTCTGATTGGTGGATATTTTTTGGCGAATCATGGATAATAGGAAGTGTTTCACCTGGAATTCTGATTACTTAAAATAAGTAAGAATAATGTGGGCTAATAGCAAAAACAAAAGAGAACAAAATTAATGGGATTTTTACTTACGGAACCCGACTGTTGCACTCTATAGCAACACCACTGTAAACCCTAATGCTCAAAGTAATTAACTGTTTTAACTAGGGTAATACGGTGGCTGAGAGAGCTCAACGCGCTGCAACTGAAGAAAACACATGCAAATAGAAAAAACACCAGCAAATTAAGAAAACATCTTCATCAGTTTGACAACACGTGCTGCAAACGTTTACAACACGACCAAATACAGAAACGCGCTGCAAAAGTTCACAACACAACCAAATACAAAAACGCGCTGCAAAACCAGGCCTGGCGATCTTAAGCCCCCCTCTGCATGGTCTGAATGATGATGATGATTATTAGGCTACTTTTATAATTAAATAAATACTATTACAATTCATTTGCCCCGCCATAATTTCATAGCGCATCACCGCATAACCGACGCGATTAGCTAACTCCTCATTTAAAAAAAAACAACTTAACACGAAATAGCCTACATCTCTCACTAGGCTACGTATCAACGAGAAATATTAAGAAAATAAATTAAAGTTATATACCGTTATCAGAACATATTCAGCTCTCATCGCTCAGTTTTCAGTTTCACTTTGTGCAGTGAATAATTGACTTGGATTTCAGACTTCTTCACCAGCATAACTAGCGCAAAGTTTTCACATTGCTTGTGTGATAGCCATTGACTTGCCTTCATGGTTTAAAACGCAAACATTTCCAATATTGTGACATGACATTTGTCTTGCTCGCAAAATGATGGACAACGATTCACAGCGCACGTCATATCCCGTGATAATAAAATCAAGTAAATTATTAAATAAATTATTATTTATTAATAATAATGTATTAATTATAATAATACATTTTCACGCAAGCCCCCCTGAGAATTGTAAAATGGTTAATAAAATGGTTGGGACCGCTTATTGTTCAGTGTTTCTTCAGTGGTGTAGTCGATGACATGAAAGCTGAGTTCTTGTTTATTTTAACATCCTGATCTTATGTGTACTGTTGCGTTGTGAGTATTTGCAGCATGTTTCTGTATTTGGTTGTGTTGTGAACGTTTGCAGCGCGTTTCTGTATTTGGCTGTGTTGTGAACTTTTGCAGCACGTGTTGTCAAACTGATGAAGATGTTTTCTTAATTTGCTGGTGTTTTTTCTATTTGCATGTGTTTTCTTCAGTTGCAGTGCGTTGAGCTCTCTCGGCCACCGTAGGGTAAACTTAAATTAAACAAATTATTTCAATTAAATTAACTTTTATGAATATTTAGAACTTTCTTTTTCTTTTGAGTTCACAAAACTGACACATTTTAATTAATCTGAATTGTTTCATTGTTTTATGAACTGGTTTCTTTTAATTTAGAGAAACTTAAATTTAACTGAAATTTCTGTTAAATTTTGAGATTTCTGGGATTTCTATCATGATTTGCCATGACACTCGAAAGGGAGAGTAAATGCTAAAATTAAGTGTTATATAATGTTTTTTTTGTACAAGATTAACGTTAAGTGGGATATTTAGTGGTGTTTAATGTTTTGCTGTGCTAATTTAGAAGAGTTTCTGTTATGTTGGGTTTTTTGGGGGTTACCATCATGGTGACGAGTGAAGCATGACCTTAGTTTGAGAACAGATATACAGTATGTTAAATGTTCTATATTGCCATACTCATTCAGCAAGTGCTATGCTATGCTAATGCTATCAAAGCATTGTGTTAACATTTACTAAATTAGCTAGTTAAAGCTAGGAAAGTTTCCACTACTAAAATATCTTTTGAGATTACATAATTTTAAGTTAAATGTATGAATTAGCTTAGTCAAATATTTCCAGTTAAGAGCAATTAAAAATCTATAAGTACATTACAATATAAAAATCTGCCAGTTCTGCTTACTTAAACTTTGAATTTCTTATCTTAAAAATTGATGTAGATGATTACCTCAATTTTTTTTTTTTTTGCGTTTTGCCAACTTATTCGGGTTTACAGAACACCCTTGCAGCCACCCAGAACACTCTTCCAAATACATAACAGATAGCAACACCCTGGCAACCACCTAACATTGTGTCTTTAGCATAAAGAAAGAAAACAGTTGTAAGCCCATATCAATTTCCAAAGACATGTTTTGAAAAAGAATCACCTAATCATGCTGTTTATCAAAATAGAGTCACGTTACATCAAACAATAAAACAAAACACCAGTAGAAACCACACACTTGACTGCTCACCCATCCAGTGCAGGCGTCTCTTACATCTCAGTGATAATGTCACCCATGTGCATATTGGTTCACTGGCAGCTGCCATTTCTCACAATAAAAGTGCCAGTGTCACGTATCCTGCTCCCTTAGGAGCCTTGCACAGAAATCAGTCACTGTCTTTGGGACGCTCACATGATGGATGCCTCTGTTTATTTGCGTTCGCAGGTTATTTATTTGCACAGAGGCACAAATGATCAGAGGAAGAGGACATCTAATCACTCATCCACCCCCGGCTTTCACACATACTGTATATCTCAGGGGCTGCAGGCAGCATCTCTAATGAAATGAAACTATCACAGTCAAACTAAAGTTTTCTCTCAATTTTGTTTGCTAGGCCTCCATTTTGATCAAGCATCAATGATACAGCTAACTGCTCCTCAATCTTTTTCTAATAAAGCTATTTTGATCAGAAAAAAAAAGATTTAGATTGGTTTACTTCAATTTGAACCTGTCCAAATGCATGTGATTTCAGTGTCCAAGGTGTAATGGCTAAACTGCCCTGCAGATGACTTGAAAGCGCATGTCAGTCACTAATTGTCACTTTTTATCATAAAAACATTTGATGGACTCAATAGTCACTGAGATGAGCAGCTGGAACAGTCCCTGAGCAGACATGTTGCTCTAAAGAGGAGATGACGTGCGCACACACACACACTCATCACTGAATGGAAAGTCATGATTTATTAATGTATGGTCTCCCAGGAGGAATTAGATGTCTGGATTCAGATCCTGTGAGATTTTGGCCCGTCTCAGCATGGAGATGGAGATGTGAACAAGTGTCACTGATGTCATTCCTCCTGAGAACACATTTTCTCTATAACAGTCCTCAATAATCAGATTTCACAATAACCAAAATGTACACTACAAGCCAAACATTTGGACACACCTGACTAAAATGTTTCCCATGATCTCATGAACCTAATAATTTGGTTATATTTTATAAGGATAAGGATAAGTTGGACCAGATAAAGGAAAAGCAGCCCCAGACCTCAAAAATAGTAAAAATGAAGAATAGGTGTGTTTAAACTTAGTATATGTTTACTGGTGGTAAATGACAATGTATACCAAAGTATGCCAATGTATACAAAACTTGTACATAAAAACAGTTCCACCTGCATTTTGAACAACTGGCCTACATCTAAAAGCCACGTTTAGTTCCCGTGGGCACGGTTGTTTGCTCAGGCAAATGAATAAGGCAGAATAATGTTTACTCTGATTTTTCAAAAAGGACGGCTATGTTCCATCCTGCTGGGCCATTGTCCTTGGCAAGGACTCCACATTGAAATGAATTTGTTTCTCTCCATGCAAGTTGTTCCTTGCTGATAAAAACGTCTGCTGTCAGCTCCGGTTTGAGAAAGTGAAGACTTTGTGCAAATTAGACCAACCCCTCTCTACCTCTGAAAGCAGTCCATTCTCTATGGGCATTTTATTTTGTTCAGGCCTGAATCCCTCCTCCATCACCCCACATTGCCTCTTCAAAACTGCTCCTCTTTTATTCCTGACTGCTCAAAGAGCATCTCTATCAATCGGCTGATGCCCTTGTGATCACCATGGCTACCTTAGGAAAGGAGCTCCCCGTTACAATGGATTTGAATGGTGGGGTCTTAAATATTGAGAGACAACACAGACATTTGAGTGGCAAGCGGATTTACTGCTACTCAAGCATTCCTCCTATGGCTTGATGTAAATAGTGAGCCATGGAACAGCAGTAAACTCACCCTGATTTAAGGTTAACCCAATTAAGTTTAAAGGAATAATCCAGGGTTCTGTACAAGACATAATCGACAATGTTGATTACATAAATTATTTTCTTTAAAACAAAGAAAAATCTTGATTATAGTGAGGCATTACAGTGGAAATGAATGGGGCTATTGTATAAACGTTAAAATACTCAATAGTATAACGACAAGACAATATTCATGTTACCATGATTTTAGCGGAGAAAAAAGAAATCATAATAAAAACTGTGTGAAGTTATATTCAATTTTGACAACAGAACTGCATAAATGCTCTTACAGCTCAAATATATGTTTTAACAGAAAAATTAATAAGTGCTGTTGTAAAATCATCACATTTATTCTTTTAAAGCCTCCAAAAAAAAAAAAAATGCCCCAATCCACTTCCATTGTGAATGCCTCATTGTAACCTTGATCTTTGCTTAAAAAAGAGAAAGAGATACCAAATTTATTTCTTCTAGTAATCAACATTGTCACAAAAGCTGTCAGTTAAGTTGTTTCGAACCTGGAATATTCCTTTAATTTAAAAAGGCAAAATTCATGCAAGCCTGCATGACACAGAAGTGAAACTTTCAAAAGTTGTGTTACAGAAGACTAGAGAAGTGCACTGCATACCAAAACCTCATTAAATGCACAGCATTCCACCAAACATCTGAGGGTCATTATCACCAACAGCGATAATGTCTATTGTACATCATGCTGTCATGTCTAATGTATTCCGTCTTATTTATTTTTTCCGCTTGCCACTGTTCACACGACAGACTCTGATTATTCACATAAATAGTTAATATGACGTTTATGAACTGCTGTTTATTCCATGCAATTGCCTGCAAGCCTCACATTTGTAAAAATGATCTGTAATTCTCCCCAGCATAAGTGAAGGACAGAGCAGGAGAGTGATGAAAAGAGGGAGAATATTTAAAAGGGCATATTGATAGCATTCACTGGTTAAAAATGTGCCGTTGAGAGATGTCAAAGTTTCACTGTTAGCAGTCTAAAGATGCTTGACACCACCCACTGAAGAACAATAAAACAATTAGACACCTGATGTTTCTGATTATTATTAGGCAAAAATTATATATGGGTGATGCTTCACTTAGGAGGACTTTGAATTTAAAAGACATATTGATTGCTTCTGAATTAAAATATCATAACTACATAATGAATATCAAGTTTTCAGAAAAACTAAATTGTTCTGTAAAATTTTTGGCATGATGGTAATGACAGCATTTTTGGGGACTTTTGAAAAAGTGAAGTGAAAAACACTGATTATCTCTTCATCACAGCACCTGTTAGCGGGTGGGATATATTTGGCAGCAAGTGAACATTTTGGAAAAATGGGCAAGCGTAAGGATTTGAGCGAGTTTGACAAGGGCCAAATTGTGATGGCTAGACGATGGCTTAGCATCTCCAAAACTGCAGCTCTTGTGGGGTGTTCCCAGTCTGCAGTGGTCAGTATCTATCAAAAGTGGTCCAAGGAAGGAACAGTGGTGAACCGGCGACAGGGTCATGGGCAGCCAAGGCTCATTGATGCATGTGGGGAGCGAAGGCTGGCCCATGTGGTCCGATCAAACAGACGAGCTACTGTAGCTCAAATTGCTCAAGAAGTTAATGCTGGTTCTGATAGAAAGGTGTCAGAATACACAGGGGGGGGCTGCATAGCCGCAGACCAGTCGGGGTACCCTGTCCACCGCCAAAAGTGGGCACGTGAGCATCAGAACTGGAACACGGAGCAATGGACGAAGGTGGCCTGGTCTGATGAATCATGTTTTCTTTTACATCACGTGGATGGCCGTGTGTGTGTGCGTCGCTTACCTGGGGAACACATGGCACCAGGATGCACTATGGGAAGAAGGCAAGCCGGCGGAGGCAGTGTGATGCTTTGGGCAAAGTTCTGCTGGGAAACCTTGGGTCCTGCCATCCAAGTGTTTGTTACTTTGACATGTACCACCTACCTAAGTATTGTTGCAGACCATGTACACCCTTTCATGGAAACGGTATTCCCTGGTGGCTGTGGCCTCTTTCAGCAGGATAATGCACCCTGCCACAAAGCAAAAATGGTTCAGGAATGGTTTGAGCACAACAAAGAGTTTGAGGTGTTGACTTGGCCTCCAAATTCCCCAGATCTCAATCCAATCGAGCATCTGTGGGATCTGCTGAACAAACAAGTCAAATCCTTACAGGACTTAAAGGATCTGCTGCTAACATCTTGGTGCCAGATACCACAGCACACCTTCAGGGGTCTAGTGGAGTCCATGCCTCGACGGGTCAGGGCTGTTTTGGCAGAAAAAGGGGGACCAACACAATATTAGGAAGGTGTGTTATGCCTGATCGTTGTAATTAAATCTAATTTGAGAACAGATATACAGGATGTTAATTGTTCTATATTGCTGTACTCATTCAGCAAGTGCTATGCTAATGCTATAAATGCATTGTGTTACCAATTAGCAAGGTAGCATTTATTTAATTAGCTAAAGCTGGCCATGTTTACACTACTGAAAATATTTTAGTTGATCATTTTAATTTAAATGTATGAATTAGCTTACTCAAATATTTGAAGTTAAGAGCAATTAAAATGTTTGACTACAAAATAAAAATCTGCAAGTTCTGCTTACTTAAACTTTAAATTTCTTAAATTAAAAAAAATCGATGTAACCGATTGCCTCAATTCTTTGAGTTTTGCCAACTTGTTCGGGTTTACATTGTACCATTATTATTATTATTATTATACAAGGAAAGTTACAAAGGCTGAATTGGGGGTGGGGGAAGCCAAACTAGTGAATTTCTGGTCAATTTTACACAGTATGTAATAAATTAGAAAATAGTAATTAAAAAGACAAGCTCTATTATAATATATCCCTCAAAACTAGAATGAAAACATTTTTTTCCCTTTACAATCGTTTAAGGGGCAATAAAAGTTCTCCTAATAGATATATACCCCATACAGCTCAAGTCAGTTTAAAACTAATACTATGCAGGTCAGGAAATAACAAGAGCTAGTTAGTGTGCATCTGGCGCTAAAGCAGAAGGCCTCAAGTGAGAAAACCTCTAATTAAAAGTCTCTTTTATTGCCTGTTACTTTGCAGTAGAGATGCGCGGATCAGCTCTAACGTCACCCGAGTCCGCTGTTTAAAAAAAAATAATCCACCCGCCCACCACATCTATGATTTTCTCTGATTTTCTCTGATTTACACATCCGCACCCGATCGTCACATTACAATTATTCAAATTCTCGTAAGCACGATGATATCGTAACACGAAATATAGCCATAGTCTGCTTTTAAAAAAGTTCTTCTTTGGCGAAATTAATTTAAACCAGGTGGCAACCTATTCATAGTTTTCACGCGACGTCACACCATTATAGGAACGCCCACCTGGAGGGCAAAACAAGGCTTTCCTCCATTGCCCGCCAGTCATTTTTACCAGGTTTGTAGTACGTTTTAATGTAGTAAGACAGTGATGTTTAAAGACCAAATTAAATATACACCTTATTGAGGTTGCATACTTTGTACAGGCAAGCAAATGAACACAGAATATTAATGCAACACGAGGTTTCTCGTTAAGTGTTTTTCCCATCGAAAACCATTATAAAGAAAACGCGTTGCGTTCATATTCTTGGCTCATCTACTCGCCTATATATGCATCATCAAAAAGGTGTAAACTGAATTTAATCTTTTAATATCACGGTGCATTAAGGCACTTTAAGGGTGGGTTGCACTAATAAGAATTCTTTAGCCTGGCGTCGGTTCATCCCGATCAGCCCTTTATTCTAACGGTCTTTATACATGGTTAATCTGTGTTTAAAATTAAGTGGTGCAACACAACGCGATTTAAAATAAAACCCAGATCAACAAATCCTTGATTAACGAATTTTGCTTAATTTAAACCTTATTAGTGCAACTCACCCTATAAGTGTTTTTCACGTTAAGCGTTTTTAGTGATTGAAATACTGTAGCAGGTGCTGTATATGGATCACAAGTGCCCAAAACTTGCATCTTGTTCACATTTTTTTGTTTTTAATATGGAAAATTGACAGGCTTGTGCTGCAGTTCTATGGCTGTGTTGCCCTCCAGGGCTCCGCGACAGTCACGTGACTGAAAACTATGACTATGGCCCATGGAGGAGTAAGTTAGGCTAATTGCTGGGACGTGAGCAAAAGCGAGAGATGTGTTTGTATTTAATTCAGATAAAGTAGCCTACATCACACATACAGATCTACATTTTGAGGTAGGCCTAATTATTTATCATAGCAACACATCTTGTTTTTATTAAGTTAGGAGCTATAAATATGATTGTGTGACATACAATGAAAGCACATCAATGAAAACAAGTCAACGAAAGCGCACAGCTCTGAAAGCACGAGCTTTCAAATTCATGCACACTTAATTATGTGTGTGCGTAATTACGCACTGACAGTTTACAGCTTGTTACGCTATTTGTTACGCTTAGCTTTGAGGGGAAAAAAAAAAAAAAAAAAAAAAAAGTGAATGGTAGCTATACATTTCGGAGATATCAAGTATATAAAGTTCCATTAAACATTCTACACATCACAATGACGGTGATGCACGTGCGTTCATGCTGGTTGCTTCATGTATCTCTTCGGCAAGCTGACGCGCAAACTGCCACAAATGAAACTTGTTAATTTGAAAAATGTTCAGCGTCGCATCCTGAATTTCAACACACGGTTGTCTTCATTAAAAAATAGCGAGACTAATTATACCAGTGCTAATGCCGCTCTCTCTCCTATTGCGGTCTTTGATCTTGAAATTAGCTGAAAATTAAACTAAAAGATTGACGTACGTTTATTGCGTTTTACCGTGAAAAGGGAATTCTGTGTCTATATTAAAATAACACATTTGTCTCTCATCCACCCGCGACCATTAGCATCTATACGTCATTCTGCAAGCATTCACCTATAACTTAAAATTCCACATGCATTCCCTATTCCTCATTCAGACACACCACATCTTAAGCAATAGAGAAAGTTTTGGAGTCTTTCACCAAACATCTTGAGTGCCTGGCCAGAGCTTGTTCTCTGCTCTTGTATACAATCAAAAATGCAACGCTCCCACAGTGCCTTCAAAAGACCTGAATTAATAATCACAGCACTTTTTAGGAACTATGTAGATTAGCAACCAGTCATGTTCGCTGCCTTACATTAATAATGAGTTGTTTGCACCACAAGTTGACCTTCCTTCGGTTGTTGCTGCTCTCCAAACAAACTTGCATGCAAGCAGGACGACGCAGAGTGGGGTAAAGTGCCAGGGCTTTTTACAGGAGACATGCTTTTACTGAATGAGAAGGGTAGGAGCGTAAATAAAACCAAATTGCCAAAGTAAAGCCAAACCCCTTTGGACTTTTGAATGTTGAGGCAAAAGGTCAAAGAAAATTATTCTCTCATAAAGGGACGTCAGTCAGAAAGGCTGAAAAGACGCCAGACCAGTGTGAACTTCTGAATTACATGAAACAAGAAAAAACAATGAAAACAGCAGGTTATATGCCCAGTTTTCAAAGGAAAACATGTGTATGCTAGCAGAACATCTATTGTCCAAAAACATGCAAGCAAAGAAGCTCACTGAATTTCCTCGTCAATAACAATTCAACACATTTGTTAATCTATTTCTTCATTGAACAACATAATTACCTACCGATTTTAAAGAGTATTCTCATTTATAGAAGCACTTCCCACGACTCCGAATCAATATTTAGCATATAGTAAAAGTTGGTGGACAACAAAAATATTGGTCATTCCATAACTCTAAACTGTTTCCCCCTCCAAACTACTCATAGTTGCGTCATTATAATGCTAGAAGTCAAAATATTTACAAAGGCCTATTTTAATAGTCTATAGGCCTATACGAACATAATCATTCTGAAGCAGTGGCAAGTGCGACAGGTGCTTATAAAAGATTAGGGTGATCGACAAAACTCGGAAGAACTGTATAAGTTACAAATATCAAAAAAACAAAACTATAAACGTCACATTAAATGCCTTACAAACCACAACAGACATGCACTTAACCGCGTGTCTACTACGCCCACCGTGTACAACAACGCCAACTGTGTTTTTAAATTACGAGCGCTGTCAATCACGTATATCACCGTTTCAATTATTGGCCGGTTGTTGTAAAGCCCCGCCCATTTCAAAGCGCGCCCTGCGGAACAAAAGTGGGTGTTTCTAAATTTGTGGGTGTTGTCAAACTGATGGGTGTTTATAAATCATGCAATGAAAATGATCCCCTTCACCCGACCCCACCCCTAAACCCTACCCACACTGGGACGTGGGAAAATTAGGTAACGCAGTGGAAAACGCCCCTGTTTATGGCCTTCTGATCTAGTAACTCCTATTACTATCCTGCAGAGACCTATACTTGCAGAAGGCGAGCCTGAAGGCGGGACAAAATGATTTGCTTAAAGCCTTGTCCAATGAACATCGACCTTTGCTCATTTAATATACTAATATCATATCTGTCATTGAAATATTAACCTGACGTCAGAAAGTTGCTTTTGCGATTTAGATTCAGTTGATCCTCTTTTTAGTGCTAGTTTTCTTTTCAAAAGCTCAATGAAAATTACATTTCTCACAGCCAATGTATTTTATGTATCCCACATTTTCTATCATGATTTAATTTTTTTTTCTCTTTGTCTTCTTATCGGCTGATTTGGTGACATTTAAAGTTAAATCTACATTTCAATTTGACGCTTGCTGTGCACCACTATAAGCCTATACTTCCCTCTAGTGGACAATACTAACTTTTATTTTATTGCTTTACTCAATGGATAAACTTCGAATGGAGGTATAGTTTTACAGTAATAATAATATGGTAAATGATACAATAATGTCTATGTGCTTTTCACACAGACCACCACAGTAGTAATAACTAGTTTATTTTCTGTTTCTCAGCCTAAATTGGCTCATATAGCCACCAGAAGAGACAACTCTGTCCATTCACCAACTTCTTCTCTGCTGCATTTGAACAAAACTGCTAATAGTCACTGTAGAGAAATAAAGTACAATACAGCATAACATCTTGAAACATTTTTGAGTAAGTTGTACAAGAAAATAAATAGCTACTTCAAAAAGTAAACTGTGAAGGAACATAATTTGCAAAAGAAGGCATGGACCAGCTGATAAAAATCCCCACTATGTATATACGATCTTGTTGAAGCCCATGAGAAAGTTTACATTAAGGCAAACAATCAGTACACAGGCAAGCATTAAACTCTCCGAGGCGCGCACACACACACACACAATAGTATTCACACACGCAATAAACACTTTATACAGCCAATTGATTGGGGCTCAACATGAACAACCTAGCATGACAAACAGTATACCTATTGCTTCAAACATTTCCAGCTGTGTCAGAGGTCACAGAAAACAAAAACATGAGGATGAAAAAACAGGTCTGAGTTTGATTTCCTTTTGACTTAAATAAGGTGACCCAGAAGCCAATGACAAGGATGAGAATAGCAAAAGGCATACGCAATAATAGGGACAATAGTGATTGCCCTTCATACTCCCTCCGTCGCAGTCATTCGTGGTTGATGGCATGCTCTGTTGATGAATGAGGTCCTCACTTTAACTTCAGTGTCTTAGTTGAGTTCATGGAATAAGAAAAGGCCTTGAGTTTTAAAGGGCTTCTCATTGGTACTGTCTATAGTCTCCGAATGACGAAGCAGGCATGGGAGCAGGCTCTTCTGCAAACTGTGGGCCTGTAGAGAAAAGATTGTTGGTTGATTTCGATTTATATATTACTTTTCAATTTTTGCATTTAAAAAAAGTTTTATTCAGTCTCAAAGGATGACTTGCCACACTTACCAGTTGGGAATTGCGCTGAGGCGAACCTTGTGAGCAGAATTCCTGCACCTTCTATTAATGCAAGCAGTATACCTCCCATTGCAGCAGAGCCAAACATGGCGACGGGTCCATCTGTGATGAGACAAAAATTAATATAACAAAAAACAGGTTATTAATTAAATAAATAAATAAATAAATAAATAAATAATATATATATATATATATATATATATATATATATATATATATATATATAATGCACTTTAAATATTTATAAACTGGCAAGGAATTAGAACTTGCATGTGTAACCACATCATTATCCACATTAGTTTGGGATTTGACTTACTTCTTGCTGCTAAAATGGCTCCTGTCATGGCTCCACTTGTGATTGAGTTCCAGGGGTCTTCTTTGCCCCTCACCTTCACCAGCCCACAATCAATCATGGAGAAGAGGCCACCCCACACAGCAAAGCTTCCTAATAATGAACAAACAGTTGTATTTTGTAATATCTTTCCAAGTAAACGTGAATTATTAGCCAATTACATTGTCTACATCACACATCTTGGCTGCTTCTAGATATGAATATTGATCAACGCACACATCAGTTAGGACAAACGAAAGCTCAAGCATGTTCGCTTGACATGCGAGAACCAATGAGGTTCATTCTCGTGTTACACAGCACGTTTGAGCTTCCGCAAGAACCAATGAGGTTCATTCTCGTGTTACACAGCACGTTTGAGCTTCTGTTTATGTTTGCTGATCAATGTTTATGTGAATAAAAGCCTAAATTTAATCTGTTCATTATATAAAGCGATCGAGACTCGACTAAACCGCTTAATTCATAGGGTTTAGTTTTACGATCTCTTTATGAACTTCAGACTGCAGGCAAATGTGGCCAAATCAGATTTTTTTGCTCACATGTGACTCAGATCTGTTTTTCTCATGACAGTGTGAACAGCACAAACCACATGGAATCTGATCATTTCAATTCCGATTTGTGCCACTTCCATTTGTGGTACTAAATCCAATACAGGTCTGATGGCGTGCAATGTGACCGCAGTCTGAACAGTCATATCGGAATTCATGCGATTTTTACATCACATTCGTCACAATTCTGTGCTCATGGGAGTCACTTCAAAGATTTTACTAGGGCTGCCCTCGACTAAAGATTTTTCTAGTTGACTATTAGTCGTTCATTTAAGTGATTAGTCGACTAATCACACATGTATATTAAGCCAAATCATAATAATGAGCCTTAAATCCCTATACATAGCCTAATCAGCACTCAAGCGCACGCATAGCTTGCCAGAGCGCACCGGCAAAAGTAATGATTATGAATGTGTCGTGAAAAAAACAGCAAGGAGACTTCTCTGAACAATTTATTGATATACTAGTGTTTTCACCAGTTGACGCAGAGTAATGCACGCACCTATATGCACGTTTCATAATCTTAGAATATTTGTTTTCCATTTGAATCGGTCCATTTAATTAATTTAATTTGACTGGCAGCATATCGTGATATTTCACTAGTGATTAAAAGTCAAAACGGCTTGCCATAATGCACCTAATAATAGGCTAGCGCACATTTATCTAGGTTAATGTGAGAGCGAGCGGCCATGTAAAGTTGCTACTATTTACATGTTTCAAATGATAAGCCATATTTAAGGTCGATGGATGATAGGCAAACGTTTGGATTTCCTGCCCGACATGTAATTACCACAAGGACCCGCTGTTAACAATCTGTCCCTCATGGACTGCGTGACTTCACCACAAAGTTAACTAACCGTCTAATAAAAGTTTTGGTCGACTAAGCCTCTTTTAGTCGACTATTAGGGGGCAGCCCTAGATTTTACATACCCAAAGTTATCAAGACAGTTGCAAAAGGTAGTCAGTGAAGAACAGTGATGTGTCAGAGCTCATAAGTATTACAATGACAGCTCTATATACAAGCAAAACACGAGGGATTGTATCATAAATGTTTAAAAAATCTGCTCTCTTTTTTCGCATCCTCGTCTTTGTTTTTTTATATTGACTGATAAATTTGCTGGCTTCCACGGCAGTGTAAACGTAGCCAAAGCGGTAGTTGTGTAGCTGTCAATGGAGAGAACAGAACTGGCTCAGATTTTATTAAAAATATCTTAATTTGTGTTCCGAAGATGAACGAAAGTCTTACGGGTTTGGAACAACACGAGGGTCAGGAAATTACGAAAAAAAATCCTAACCTCAAACCATTGAACTGTAATGTATCACTCGGCATACATGTGTCAAATAACCTTTGAACATTACCTCCTAGTTGTGGAGCTCTGGTTCTTATGGCTGTCAAACTACCCCTCATTCTGTGATTCACTCCCTAAAAAGATGAAAAACAAAAACACTAATGACATAACATTGGGCCCAAAAGTACTACAGGCCCTTAACTTTAAGTAAAAAAACACTGGTTTATCAGCAGCAGCATAGAGAATTACTCACAGAGGGAGAGTTTCTAAAGCCTTTGACGGCCTGGAAGATTCCTCCACCGATGGCCCCCATGGTGAAAGCACCCCCACAGTCGTCCACTATCCTCCAGGGGCTGAGAAACGACAGTAAGAGGTCATGATAATGAGAACACTAATAGTACATTAAGTTCATTTCTGCTACTACTAACAACCCTTGCAAAACAGTACTCTGGTAAACATTTACATGGTTATATCTATGGTACATCTCTAAATTTACTTTTGGGTTACACTTTATTTTAAGATGCCCTTGTTACAGAGTATTTATACAAATAAGTACTGATTAATATTAATTAACAACTTGAAATTACTATATAATTAGAGTTAGAGTTTGGGTTGTAATTATGCATACATTTACTATTATTACTGTAGTAAGTGCATGCAAGATGTGTAATAGGGACACTGTAAAATAAAGTGTTAACCATTTTCGTTAGTGGAAATTCTACTCGAGGAAGCATCCATAATGTCGCCCAATAAACGACAGAGAAAACGAGTAAATGAGACATTTCTCTAGTCCTTATGCTTTCACGTCCTATTGCTAGCCAGGTGATCTACAGATCCTACTAACCATATGTTAATAGAAATAATAGCTTCTATATTAGGTTTAGAAATGTAATAGATTAAACAATATAAATATAACTGTTAAACATAATATAAAAAATTAAAAAAAAACAACCGATCACCGGCAGAACAAGGTCATGTGCGGGACTGACAGCAAGAAGCCTTTACTGAAGGACATCGTGTTACCTAACATCCATCAAACCGACCATATCACAATAACTCGAGCGTCAAACACCCTGACAATTATTCAGACCGTATAAATAATAAAGAACATTTTAACAGCTATAATAACAACAAATATAAATGTTCGAAATGTATAAAACAATAAGTTGTTTGAACTGTCGGCTCACCACGGCTCTCTCGCGTACTCCTCCATTTTGTTCTTTTCCTCTTCCCACTGACGTAATAAGACACGTGCTGTTGCAGTGAGTGACGTAAAGTTTTTCGCGTGCTCCCTTTTGTCTTTTTCTTTGTGTTCGTTGTATAGAGGCCCCTCTAGTGGCAGTATTCACACAAACTACCAACCATTTACAGTAAGATAATATGCAGAGGTCCCCAAAATGTGTGTAGCAACTCATAATGTAATAACAGTGTTAGGGGACAACAGTTTATGACCCAAGACCAGTTGTGAAGAATGAAGACCAAGAGTCAGGAGTGCAATTAATTAAAGAAAAATATACTGAAGAATAGTTTGCAGTTTCATCAGCAGAAGCCAGCTTCAAGTCTTTCAAAGAGTTCGTAGGCCGTGCTCTCCACATACATACATTTTACACAGCAATTATACCCTTTTCCAAGGTCTAGCTTTAGGTTACATTGTTTCTGATTGGCTGAGAGAAAATAGATAGTCATAGTAAATTTCCACACATTGTCAGTTAATCAGATGCACGTCTTCATAGATCACTTGTTGACGCTTTCACCCCGGAATTAGGCACGGAGTGACCTTCCATACTGTCACTCTCCCTAGGATGCTCGTTGTACACCTTCAATACTGATCTGTAACACAGAATACTACGCACATACACAGTTTCTCCAAGGTTGGAGTTGGTTGAGCTCCAGCTCTGACCAGAAAGTTTCCCAAAACATACTGATAACATGTGCTTTCTCAGTAAGAGGTATAGACAATATTCACCATTATTCTCTATTGATGGAGAATATATATATTGAAGTGGCAGTGGATTTCAGAATCCAACCCCTTCAACAGCACATAATGTAAAAACTGTGCATAATGTAATAGGTTTTACATTATTATTGTAATAAAATGTTCATAATGTAATAATATTTTCAAAATGTAATAAAATCTTGAGCTCATAATGTAATAAAAATGTTTACATTATGAGAAATGTATTACATTATAGACTCACCAAAAACATGTCATATTTTCATTATTGTAATAGCTTTCAAAACATAAAAAATATTAGTATTCCCTTATAGTACATTTTGTCTTAAACTACCTGTGAAATGCAACAGATTTAAATATTCATGCTATTAATAATAACAATAATAATAATAATAATAATAATAAAGCATTGGTATTCCTTTACAGTACATTCTAAAAATCTAAATCCAGTCTTAACCTGCCTACAAAATCCACCAGATTACTGATACTAATACTATTACTACTAGGCAGGTAGTTTAAGACGGCTTTCGATTTTTAAAAATATACTGTAAGGGAATACTAATATTTTTTATGTTTTAAAAGGTATTACAATAATGAAAATATGACATGTTTTTGGTGAGTTTATAATGTAATAATTTTCTCATAATGTAAAAATTGTTATTAGAAAATTATTACATTATGAACATTTTATTATAATAATAATAATGTAATACTTACATTATGTGCTGTTATTACATTATGGGTTGCTACAGACCTCATCTTGTTGCCTCACACATTGTTTTTATAGGGAATAAACAAAATAGAAAATTGTATCTTGTAACAGTGCTTTTAAACTCGAATTTTGACTTAGCCTAAATTATGTTTTATATCAGAATTATGCCTAAAAAACTTTATCTTGCTTTAAAAATTAAAGTTGTCAAGTGGCTAATAAAACTGAATGATAGCTTGTCCTTTAGAGCATCTTCATTGCGCCCAGAGGAGATGGGGCTTCATTAAAAATTAGTTGATGGCTCTGCAATAAAACACAACTCAAAAATCTCTCTCCTTCATGTCGCCTCTAAGTTATTGCTCTGAGTCCGACATGCGGTTGGCTATGTTTCCATTATTAGGAAAGGGAAAGGAATGAGATGCAGACTGAGCCTGCCTGCATTGAGAAATGACCAAATATAGACATTTCGGCAGTCTTGAGAGTTAGTCAGGGGCAATCGAAATATAAACTAGCTTGCTTCAATTCTAATTAACTTTCAGACTTTAGTTTCAGAAGACCATTTCTGAAGGGCTCTGAAAAAGATTGACAACAGATCACTGAGTAAGTGCTTCCTGTATATCCTACCAGTAATCTGTACATTGCAATAAGCACCTGCCACTTATCTGAAGATCATAATTCTGTAAGAAAAGACTTTTAAGCTTGTAACCTGTGACCAGGTTGAATGTCATTTGTAAATCACAAGTGGTGTGTTCTTTTGTTTCTCATGTTGTTGTCCTATACCCTTCATGTATAGTTCTTTATTCTAGTGACCAAATGAGCTAAGCAGAATTGAGTGGCATTAGCAACAATGCATTAGATCACTGGTTTTTCCATGCCCAAGGAACTCATTGTAGCTCTGGAAGCGTGCTACAGTCCTTTATAGGATCTGTGTGATCATGTGAAGAGCTATTCACTAACACTAGAACCATTCATTCTATCTATGGTTCTGAAGTGGACTCTAAAGCTTTTATAGCATTTTTATATCCTCATAAAATGACTCTGATGGTTAGATTGGAGTAAATTAAAAAGATACTTAGTATTGCATAGTGTTTACATAGTATTGCGAGTTACTTAGTATTGCATTAGTTTATGTGACTCTAATAATGTTGATCGTTATGGATAGTTCATCCAACAAAATAGTCAATTACTCATCATCATGTCTTTTCAAAACTGTATGACTTTCTTTCTTCTGTGGAACATAAAAGAAGATATGATGACAGAAGTATCCTTTTAAGGAGTTTGTATTGACATAAACAGACCAATGTTGTTATTGTTAACTAAAACTATTAATAATTATTTACAGTAATTTAAACAAAGCTGAAATAAAATATAAATATTGATGAAAAGTTTAAACTTAAAAATAAGTTGCAGTTCTAATTATTACTAAAAGTAAAACTGAAATAAAAATAAACTAAAGGTAAATTAAAAAAACGAATAAAAGTAATAAAATAAAATCACATGACCCAGGTGTTTTTGTTGGACCAATCATCATATCTTTATCAGGCAGATTTCTCCAAAAACAATTAGAATTTTTTTACATGACACAAATTGAATTACTAGATTGTCACAACTGAAACCTGATATAAGAATCATGAATTCATGTTCAAAACAGCTTATTTTCAATGAGCATAACATTCTGCTGTAACTTTCACAAGGTGTGCTCTTAAAGAGAATGCTTCCATTCCCAAATTAAAAACTCTCTACATTTTTTAATGTTGTTTGATAAATTATAGATGGATGGTAAAAAAAAAAAATTACACTTGACAGTGATTAAAATTTATATACTTAATGGATTACATAAGTTTAAAGGAAACTTCAGATAAAAAAAAAAATGTTTTGTAGTTTGTATATTTACGCAGACATGTACACATAGATCTGATTATCCACCCCTTTCTACTAAATGCTGTAATCCTGTTATCGTTCACACTCACTCATTCGCAATATATGGTATTGAAGAATCTGTAGTACCTGTAGTATCATCTGTAGTGATCAGCAAGAGCTTTTACTATAGAGATTCCCAAACCCAAAATACTAGGATAAAATCCAGGTGATTGTTTTTCTTACATAGTTCAATTCAGTCAGCTGTAAGATCCAATTCTACAGCCGAAACAAACATCAACTCAACATCCACATACATACTGTACCAAACACACTAGTAAATCTATCATATGAAATGATTCATTTAGTGCAAATGACAAGCAAGGCATCAACTCTGCAGTTCCATAGGCCATCGAAGCCTCTAAGCACCCATGACTGCACCACACTTCCGTTTCTTTCTATCGTCCAGTGTATTTTGTACAAAGACTCCTGGGCAGAAGCTGTGCATTCAATGGAATATCACCATCTATACAAGCCTATACCTGTCTTCCATACTGTAGGGCAGCAGTAAAGACTCCGTATGGAAGATTCTGAGTGTTGATCTTCTCAAGGTCTGTGAGATGTCTGTCCTTTCATTCCTGTCTTTTTTCTTCATTCATGATTATCTCTCTGCACTGCTGGCTTACTGTAAGAGCTTGGGTATTGCAACCTGTGAAAAACAATTCATTGTGAGTTCACATTCTCTCAGGGAAACAAGAAAAGCTCTGAATATGAGACCCAATGAATCCACAGGAAAGTTTCAGGATAATTTCAAAAATGTAACTTGCAAGATTGTAGATATATGTATATATATAATTTAATTTTATAAAATTTAGGCCTATATGTTTTTTAATGTAAATAATTTTTTATTAATTATTTCATACCTTTTTGAGCCGTTTGATATTGCTGTCCCTAATGGAAGCTAGAAGTTGGTCCCTTGTATTTTGAGATCCTCCTCTTCCTCCACTCCTATCGTCAAGCTTTCTTTGTGACACGGGGGTCAAGGAGTTCCTGTCTAGCATTGGAGGTGGAGGCGGTGGTGGTCCTCCAGGTGGTGGTGGTGGCGGAGGTGGTCCACCACCAAGCCCACTGACTCTTTTCTTATGAGTCAACTTGGGAGATGGGGTGGGTGACGGTATGGGAGAAGGTATAGGAGACGGCCTGGGCGAGGCTCTCGGGGAGCCTTTACTAAAGCCGGGTTTTGGAACTTCTAAAGAGTCTTTCTTATCTCCAGCGCATTGGGCTTGAGCCTGCTTCTGTTCCTGCAGCCGCTTTTGCCGCTGACGGTCCATATTGCGACTGAGAATACTGGTCATGGTCATTCGAGGACCAGCTAACTCAAAGTGGTAGCCTAGTTTCAAAAGAGTTGTGTTTTCTTTTAAGATTTTGGTCATTTCCATCTCAGACTTTCCTCCGATGATGTGTCGCTGGTTGTGGAAGCGTAGCTCAGTGAGTGTGGAGTTGTGTTGGAGGGCATGGATCAGGGCCATTATGCCTTTGCTAGTAAGAAGATTGGAGTCCAAATTGAGGCTAGTGATGCTTTTGTTATTGCGTAAGGTCTCGGCAATAGCATAAGCCACATGGTCGTCGGCGCGGCAGTTAGCCAAAGAAAACGCTTTGATGTATGTGTTGTTTTTCAAGGCCTCAGCGAACTGAATAAGTGTTTTGATTTTTATGACCTCAGAATTGTTCACGTTGAGATCAGTCATGCCCGGATCGTTGCGACGAACTCTCTCAAGATCTTCATCAAACATGCTGGCCGACTCGTCCTCCTCTTCCTCCTCTTTGGTCTTACTTTTTGAAATGGTGTCAGAGACACAGTTTCCAATGTTCTCTTCCTTGATGGGTTCCTGAATTTCATTTATGATTTCATTTTGTTTCTGAACATCCTCTTTTTCCTTATCGCTTGTTTTTGCATTATATTCCTGTGGCTTCATCACATTTTCAAGAGCTTTTTCAGGTTCTTTCTCTTTATTTTCAGCAAGTCCCCTCAATTCCAACGTGGGGCCCTCTTTCGTCTTTTCGCTTGACCTTCTTATTTGTTTTTCATCCTTGTCCTTGTCCTTCTTCTCTTCTTTTGTTTTGTCTTCTAGAACCTGATTTTGCATTTCCTCTAACCTGGACGTATAGCCTTTAGTCTTGTTTTCCTCTCTCTTCCTAATCTCTTCTTTTCTCTCCCTTTCCTTCTCCTCTTTCTCCTTTATCCTAGAAATCATCTCCTTTGCTCTACTTTCCCCAGATTCCCTTTTCCGACTGTCTTCCTTTCTATTTTTCTCTTTGCTTTCCTCCTTTTTCTCCTGAAGCTTAGAAATTAATTCTTTGGTTTTGCTGCTGCTACTTTCTCTCATCTCTCTTCTGTCTTTGAGTTTACTCCCTTCATTTTGTTCTTTCGCCTCTACTTTTCTCTCACTCTCCTCGTCCTTTTTGGAAAGGGCAGATGGGCCAGATTTGTCATCTTTGGTGCCCTCTGTGACTCTGTGGCTCCTGTCCTCCATTCTACCATCACATTTAGGGAAGGAAGAGGTGGAGGGGGTCCTCTGAAGTCCCCCATCTCTGCTGTCAGACGTGGAGGTATTCTTCTCTTGGCTCAGGCCCATCTTACGCAGGTACTCTTGCTTCCGGCTCTCCTTCTTTGGCTCTCCCTGAGGATCAAACATGTATGAATTATGGACAAATTATGGTGACATATATAGTACATTTTATATTTTTGTTTGGGGGGAACCAACTGGAGGAAATACCAGTGGCTCAGGCCTACATATCAACATGACAATGTTCAACCAAAGCCACTGCTTTGACACAGATGGTTATATAAAAGATGTAGTAAATGCACATTGGATGTTTACACTATGCACAGTCGGTTGTTTCACAGTGAAGATGTAAACTTGCACAGTGGCTGAGTGTTTGATTTGTGAGCCGCACTGTTTTGCACTGGAAAACTCCAGCCTTGGCAGACTTATCCTTAAAAGGCAGTGAGCAAAGGAGCAATCAACCAAGGAACTTCAACCGGGCCAACATTTCAAGAGACTTTAACATCCAAAGAGACACTATTAGCTAGGTATATCCATTAGATACATTTCTCCTGCTTGTATTATGTCTTAAAATTGAAAAATCATTCAAAAAGTAAATATTTACATAGCCACCACCCCTTTTACAGTTAAAGTAATCTAATATGTAGGAAGTTGTACAAAATAAAGTGACTTTCGCTATGGACATTATACAAGAGTCATAAAATGATACAAATACATCTATACAGAAAACATCTTTTTAAACTACATTAGGCAACTTTTCTTTTTTGCCATGTCTACAAGCTCCTATATAAACAAGTTAGTTCAAACCCCAGCATTCAATTTTTCACAGACAAACTTGTAAGGTAATGAATATTTCACCTCTGTTGACAGGTTTCTCTGGAAGCGGGATTTTAAGTCATCGGTCTGGCTGCTGAATTGTGATTCCTTTTTAACTGGAGTGGTTGGTTTTAAATCCGTTTGGTCCACAACGATTATTTCACTCGGATCTGGATCGGGAACAACCGATACCTCTTTCTGCAGCTCCTCCATTTCTTCGGGTGACAGGTTTGACAGCAAACTGTCGAGGTCCGGGTCCTCACTCACCTGTCGCCCGGTTTTAGTGAGTCCCCTCACTTTCCTCCGGGACATAGTTGCGTTCAGTAATGACACAAACTTCTGTAGAATTCGCTGAAGATATCCGTGTATTTTTTTTTTGTTATTTACCTTTTGAAAGAATAATTCATTAATAGAGCTGTCAGATTATAAAGTGAAGATGAAAACGAGAAAAAGTGTCAAACTGAAGCCTTTCTGGATGTGAAAGAAACGCGAGGAGCAGCGCGAGACCCGATGGACTGTCATCGTAAGTTTGTAGTGCTCGGACATTCCTTGAAATCCATCGAGCACATGCCCATATTTAGATGGGGGTACACAGTCCTTTAAAGGCAATTGGGAAGGATATGGTTTACTAAAACTCAAAAGCATCCCAGAAACATACTGTTACTTCCTGATAGGAAATCAGGATTCCTGGAGTGCTGACAATATTTTTCCAGTGATGTTAAATAATGTTATAGAAATAGGTTGGATACTATAATAGGCTGTGCTGTTCCAGGAATCAGTTTAAGGTGGTTCAACAGAATATAGGCTATTCATAAAACTGAACTGATTGTTTCATCTTAGTAAATTAATGGAAGCAAATCATAAGCCAAGACCACAAATCTGTCACCAATGGTTGCAGCAGAGAAACAAAAGTGCAGGATCTAATAGCAGCAGTGTTTATTTAATTACAAACTCAAAATACTCAGGATACTCATAGATCTAAAAAACAAACATAACAACCATTGTATACAGATGAGAACGGAACAAAGACTAATTGAAAACAGGCTCAATATATACTAACTATAACTTAAACCAATGAAAGAAATAGGTTTCGGTGCATTAATCAAACAACCATGTAAACAAATGCAAACAAAGGAAACAGAACAGAAAACAATGAAAAACCAACTCAAACTAATACTCAAACTTAAAAAACAAAGTTCAGCAGAGGAGGGTGGGAGGTGGCTTAGGGAGAGGATGAGGAGCAGGGCAGAAGGGACCACCAGTGATGAGGGAGGAGCCAGGGAGGAGATGACAGGTGAGGAGCTAGGGAGGAGATGATGGCGGGAGGAGCCAGGGAGTGACTCCAAACAGAGCCATCAGGATGCAGGCCCACGGTGGAAACGAAGGAGGGAAGAGCCAGGGCGTAGCCAGGAGCCCAACTGACTGAGGTGGAGGTGAGGGTAGTAGAGAGACCCAGGCGGAGCTGAGGAGATGAAGACCCAGGGCGGCACTGATGGATTGGAGGGCCGAGGCGGGGCCAAGGCGAAGCCGGAGGGAGCAAAGACAACAGTGGAGCCAGAGGGAAGGAAGAGCCCGGTGGAGCCAAAGGGGTGTAGGGACAAGGTGTAGCCGGAGGACCGGAAGCTCGTAGCACAACCAAGGGGATGACTGACCAAGGCAAGCTGAAGAGATAAGGGAGTCCGGCGGAGCTTGAGGGATGAAGGGCCACGGTGGAGCTGAGGGTGCGTGGAACCAGTCATACTCTATCAATATACTCACTGGTATGGATATTGCTGCTGGCTTGGGCTCCAGGCGAATGTGGCTTCGGGGGAATCTCCATCAGGGATGTTAGTGCTGGCTCATGCACCTGGTTAGACTTGGCACTCTGTGGCTCTGGGACTGTGGTGGGCTCTGGAACAGTCTAAAAGAGTAGGATCTAATTGCAGCAGAGTTTATTTAATTATAAACTCAAAATGACGAAATACTCAGGATACTCGTAGATCTAAAAACAAACATAACCATCATATACAGACGAGAAAATAACAAAGATGGAATAAAAACAGGCTCAAAACATACTAACTCGAGAGACAGGTGCGGTGCATTAATCAAACAATGAATAACCATGATGGAAACAAATGTAAACAAACAATGAAAAACCAAGTCAAACTAATACTCAAACTCAGACAAAAGAGAAAAATATTACATGACTGTCATCTTAATGCAAAATTCAAATTATTGTAAGAATTCTTCAATGGCATTTTAGCTAACATTAATTGTTTTTAACAAAACACTATTTGTGATATATAGCCTATAGATATATTTGTGATACTACAAATTTGTGATTTGTAAAAATAAGTCAAAATAAATAAAATGGACAATAGCCCTATTTTTGTTGATGCACTGTCCAATTTTTAAAGCTTTCGAACAGTGATCTGTGATATGGTTACCTATTGATTTCAGGTACAGCATTAAATGGAGACAGCAAAGTCAAGTCTGTTTTTATTGTAAAAAGAGAATTATACAATACTCCTTGTCCAGTCTGTTCAGTTAGACCTCTCTTATAGGATGATTAGTGCAAGTTCAAACACTAGTAGCCTATTAATTGCCTTTACCCCCCAAGTTTAAAATACCTGTTAATATTACACGTTGTAAAAATGTCTCTTTATAGTTCCTTTTCTTATTTGTACTTCACATTCCAGAGTGACAAATACAGTAGCATATGCTGTATATAGCAAAAACAACACTGTTAAATATACATTATTTTAAATAACTAACACGTTATTTAAACAGTGGACAAAGCATCAAAACTAATCTTACAGATGTGAGATGAGGAGGTAGCAGAAATCATTTCAAATCAAAACAAATCGCACATCAAATGTACCTGACAATTGACAACTGATTCTTTTGATGAGATGTCTAATTCTTTTCATTTACATTATAATCTACCCTTGAAAAGTATAACTTATGATGAGCTTTTAAAGTAACTAAGGAAGAGACGTCCACTCATGCTTATATAAATGGGGAAAAACACTCATTATGGTGGGCAATGGAAGTCCCGCCTTAAGGTGCAGTCGCATTAGCAAAATTTCACGAGCAAAAATGTTCCATTATCTATTGTTAATAATGTAGCAGTGTATGAAGCACAGCTCAAACAAAAGTCACTTTCAAACATTGACTGTTGGTCAGTGTGGCACATCGCACAACATGGATTCCCATTAAATGACTGGATTTCTCCTTCGAAAATTTGACAAACAACGCACCTTTACAGTTAAAAGAGCCAATGGGAAAGGGTGTGAAAATTTGTATTAATTTATTTATTTTTGGCGTGAACTTGAAAGTAATTTCGACAAACAGATTTCAATATTTCCCTATTCAAGTAAATAGGAGCTGTACATGGCTGGAAATAGTTGCATGTTGGCGTTACGAAAATTGTCGCCGAGTGAACTGACTTGCCTTAAAGGGACTTAAGCTTACCTCGCTGTGAGGATGTAACAAAACAACATAAATGAATGTGAAATGTTTTATAGATCAAAAAATAAAAACGGACAGCTAACTGAATGCAAATGTTGCTGTGATTTCCTTGACAGCTGGCCTAAGAAGCATGAGATACAGTAAAAGACATGCAATTCTAAGGGCGTTAACATTACAGCTCAACCTCAAGCCAGATCTAACAACAGTTGACAAACAATAAATGCACTGAATGTTTTGGTTGGTTGTGAGGATGCTATGAAACATGAAATTCTTTCTTAATGTAAGTTCTTTCTTATTTACATACTGCATGTTAACTGTCTATAAGACATCTATGTCTCATGTCCGCATGTTAACTGTCTATAAGACATCTAAGACATGAAAAGCGTACAGCATGATTTGGTGTTAATGATGCACATGACATGCTCAGATTAGCGGTAAAATAAATACATTTTGAACAAACAAGCAGGGAGAGACAGCTAAGCATGGCTATTGCAGAATAAAGTGCAAATGTCACACGCTGCTTACTATTTGGCTGAACTGAGAATGATATCCTTGATAAGTCAGAACTGTCAGCCAGTCTCTTCTGCAGGACAGTCATATTTAACAGTCCATTTCAGAGAGTTTGAATAAAACATAATGGCAAACTTAAAGCAGTCTTTTAGGTCAGTGAATTGCTGGATTTAAGTGAGAAGAGTCTCTTTGATTAGTGAACTGTGAAAGCTGTACATCAAACAAGAAAACACTCCGATGCATGAGGCGATTCCGAAGTCAGTTCATGCTTCACTCCACAAACTAATCAAGAAATAAATAACATAAATAAAAAATTTTTAAACCGTTTCTCATACAAGGGATTCCAAACAAGCATGGCCCCTCTTCATCACCCATTGTATGGGTTATCTTCTTCTAGCTGAGGGACTTCAGCTCTTTCAGTGCCCTGGGTATTGGGGAGGGGAGTATGGCGGAGGAGCTGAAAACACAACAATAACACAGTTCAGAGAAAAGTATTCTGAATATGTGTGCTATTATATGCAAATGTGGTGTTTTTATTTCCACTGTACACTCTCCTTACACTCTTGACTCTTTTTATTGGCATTGATGGTTCCATGATGAACCTTTAACATCCATGGAACCTTTTCATTGCACAAGTTTCTTTAAAGGGGGAAAAATTCTTCAGATTATTAAAATGTTCTTTACATAAATAAAAATTAGTTACTTTAAGAAACATTTCACTAAAATGGTCTTTGGAGAACCAAAAATGTTTCTTCTTTTTTGGAACCTTTTTTAAAGTCGCATGAAACGGAAGTTGCGTTTTTTCTTCCCAATTGTGACGTATATCCATGTGAAAGGGCTTCTCCAACAATAAAAAAAGTAGGGTGGGATTTGATTTTGTCCATCAGGAATTGATTGGATCATTTTGGTTCGCTATTGCTGTGATCTCATGTAAGTGACAGGTTATCCCGCCCTCACGCCAGTAAACACGTCATCAGAGAAAAGAAGAGATGTAGTTGCAAAGTACAGAAGTTATTTATATGAGGGCACATGCATTAAAAAATGATGTGCATTGATAAATTATTTATAATAAATACTGCAATATTACATAAAGAAATAATTGTCAGTTTTGATTCATGGTGACTTTAAGAGCGTAGTATGCAATCTCTGACAGAGGCCATGTGAATACCTGTTTGACTGTATCCTGCATCAGGAGGATTAGCAGGATAAGGACCATGGGGCATCATAGGATATTGGTGAGGGACACCTGGATACTGCGGCACCATTGGAAATCCATGATAATCAGGATGTCCAATGGGTTTACCATAAGCATCGTACATATGCTCCACAGGATAGCTGGCCATTGGAATGTGCTGGGCTGAAATTGAGACTAATGTTAGTAAATGATGATTCTTCATAAGAATCAGTTTATGCAAGCAAGCATTTTAAATATTAGCCATGGCAGATTTATTCAGGAATAATAAGAGTATTCCGATAAGAAGCCGGTGGTTAAATACATAGTACTAACAAAGAATGCAGTGCAATACCAAAACATGAATACCGGAATATAAATAAATGATTTGTATAGCGCTTTTCACAATTCAGCTTTTCAGCTTTGCAGAAAATCATTATGTTATTGTTTATATTATCCTAATTAATACATGCCTTATAGTCACATTTAGCAGATTAGAGCTGAGTGATAATAGTTTACATTTTGCAACAATACAAGCTATCAAATAGTTTACTATATAGTATACACCGATCAGGCATAATATTATGACAGGTGAAGTGAATAACACTGATTATCTCTTCATCATGGCACCTGTTAGTGGGTGGGATTTATTAGGCAGCAAGTGAACATTTTGTCCTCAAAGTTGATGTGTTAGAAGCAGGAAAAATGGGCAAGCGTAAGGATTTGAGCGAGTTTGACAAGGGCCAAATTGTGATGGCTAGACGACTGGGTCAGAGCATCTCCAAAACTGTAGCTCTTGTGGGGTGTTCCCGGTCTACAGTGGTCAGTATCTATAAAAAGTGGTCCAAGGAAGGAACAGTGGTGAACCGACGACAGGGTCATGGCTCATTGATGCACGTGGGGAGCGAAGGCTGGCCCGTGTGGTCCAATCAAACAGACGAGACACTGTAGCTCAAATTGCTCAAGATGTTAATGCTGGTTCTGATAGAAAGGTGTCAGAATGCAAAATGCATCGCAGTTTGTTGCGTATGGGGCTGCATAGCCACAGACCAGTCAGGGTGCCTATGCTGACCCCTGTCCACTGCCGAAAGCGCCAACAGTGGGCACGTGAGCATCAGAACTGGACCACGGAGCAATGGAAGAAGGTGGCCTGGTCTGATGAATCACGTTTTCTTTTACATCATGTGGATGGCCAGGTGCGTGTGCGTTGCTTACCTGGGGAACACATGGCACCAGGATGCACTATGGGAAGAAGGCAAGCCGGCGGAGCCCGTGTGATGCTTTGGGCAATGTTCTGCTGGGAAACCTTGGGTCATGCCATCCATGTGGATGTTACTTTGACACATACCACCTACCTAAGTATTGTTGCAGACCATATACACCGTTTCATGGAAACGGTATTCCCTGGTGACTGTGGCCTCTTTCAGAAGGATAATGCACCCTGCCACAAAGCAAAAATGGTTCAGGAATGGTTTGAGGAGCACAACAACGAGTTTGAGGTGTTGACTTGGCCTCCAAATTCCCCAGATCTCAATCCAATCGAGCACCTGTGGGATGTGCTGAACAAACAAGTCCGATCCATGCAGGGCCCACCTAGGGACTTACAGGACTTAAAGGATCTGCTGCTAACATCTTGGTGCTAGATACCACAGCACACCTTCAGGGGTCTAGTGGAGTTCATGCCTTGACGGGTCAGGGCTGTTTTGGCAGCCAAAAGGGGGACCAACACTATATTAGGTCATAATGTTATGCCTGATCGGTCTTATCCTGGATCAACAGTCAAATCAGATTTGAGGGAAAGTTTACAGTTTATGTCAAGTTTAGGCTTACAACCAGAGTTAGGTGCTTCTACATCAGTGTTATTCACCTATCATTCCCTCTTATTTTAGGGATAACTTATGGGTAGGGTTAGGTTTAAGGATAGGATTAAATTTTCGGACAAGATTGTTGTTCCAGGATCAACAAAATATGTTGACCCAGGAATGCGTCTAACTTTGCAAAACTGGGACATATAATATAGAGCTGTGAAATAATATATTTTATATTTTGCAATGATATAAATAATCATTA
Source organism: Coreius guichenoti (assembly GCA_039654105.1). Lineage (NCBI taxonomy): Eukaryota > Metazoa > Chordata > Actinopteri > Cypriniformes > Gobionidae > Coreius > Coreius guichenoti. The sequence continues at coordinate 14,952,025 of CM077188.1, forward strand.
AGTCGAGATTTGCTAATAGTATGTATTGCTTCACTTTTAACATACTTTTACAACTTTTAACATATCACTGGGCGATAATATAGTTTACATTTTGTGATGATATAGACAATGACGCAGTTGAGATTTGCTATATAGTATATACTTCTTTATAACACTATATGAGTGTACTATATGTATCCGGGTAAGGTTGGATTTACTTATAGTTGTAATAACAATGTATATTAATTAAAATATAATAGTATAATAATAACAGGAACAGCAAAACAAATAATAGATTCTTCATGTGTCTCTGCAACAAAAGATTTTTCAATAAAATGCCACATGTAGTAAATTTATGATGGACTGTGAAAAGAAAGAAGTGATAGTGTTTACCTTCATAAGGACTTCTGCCACGTTGCTGGCGGCGCTGGTAAAGGTAACAACAGGAACACATGAAGCAACAGACCATGGTTGCTATAGCAGCCACAAAGAGCAGGATCGATGAAGCAATTCCAGCTATAGTGGAAGGGCTGAGAAAGGCAGGACAGAAAACTTCACTGATGTTATCAAACATCAATTTTGAATAATCTGACTTCTCTGGAAGCAACTCGTAGAAAATAGTTAGGCCTTTAGGTCTAGCAATTAGCAGTTTCACCATTAAGATCAGCATTTCTTTTATAACAGTCATACTTTTGCTCAGCTTTCCTTAAAAACGAATTAGTTTTATTTGGTGGCCTAATGTGAGATTAATGAGCCTCTCTAGGCTACTAAGTGTGTTCACTTGGTCCTTTTCAGGGATCTGAGCGTGGTTCACTGGATTTTTGGCCCACATGTGAACACTCCAAACGATCTTAGACCCTTTTAAAGCAAACCAAACTGAGAGGTTGTGCATTGTGAACACAAATTGCTCTGGGCTAAAAACATTCACAAATTGCAGTTTAGCTTGGTCATCAGATGCCTCCGTACAAATCGGCTATTCATCATGGCTGCTTCTGCGGACAGATCTCCCCAAAATATTCATTCATGACACACTTGTCTATTGTCATTTCAAAGCTCCGTAAGAGAGACGTGACTGCGTGAACGGCCTTGTTTATATTTTCATGTTCATTCCACGAGATGATATTTAATGATATTATTAAACTACTGTATGTAAAACTTAACATAATGTATGTTAAACAATGTATGGGGCGAATGGAGCGAGTACTTGCTAGTTCTCATAATGCCTGATTTCACCAATATACAAACCCGATTCCAAAAAAGTTGGGACACTACAAATTGTGAATAAAAACAGAATGCAATGATGTGGAAGTTTCAAATTTCAATATTTTATTCAGAATACAACATAGATGACATATCAAATGTTTAAACTGAGAAAATGTATCATTTTAAGGGAAAAATAAGTTGATTTTAAATTTCATGGCATCAACACATCTCAAAAAAGTTGGGACAAGGCCATGTTTACCACTGTGTGGCATCCCCTCTTCTTTTTATAACAGTCTGCAAACGTCTGGGGACTGAGGAGACAAGTTGCTCAAGTTTAGGAATAGGAATGTAGTCCCATTCTTGTCTAATACAGGCTTCTAGTTGCTCAACTGTCAACTGCATCTTCCTCTTTATGATGCGCCAAATGTTTTCTATGGGTGAAAAATCTGGACTGCAGGCTGGTCATTTCAGTACCCGGATCCTCCTTCTACACAGCCATGATGTTGTAATTGATGCAGCATGTGGTCTGGCATTGTCATGTTGGAAAATGCAAGGTCTTCCCTGAAAGAGACGACGTCTGGATGGGAGCATATGTTGTTCTAGAACTTGGATATACCTTTCAGCATTGATGGTGCCTTTCCAGATGTGTAAGCTGCCCATGCCACACGCACTCATGCAACCCCATACCATCAGAGATGCAGGCTTCTGAACTGAGCGCTGATAACAACTTGGGTTGTCCTTGTCCTCTTTAGTCCGGATGACATGGCGTCCCAGTTTTCCAAAAAGACCTTCAAATTTGATTCGTCTGACCACAGAACAGTTTTCCACTTTGCCACAGTCCATTTTAAATGAGCCTTGGCCCAGAGAAAACGCCTGCGCTTCTGGATCATGTTTAGATATGGCTTCTTTTTTGACCTATAGAGTTTTATCCGGCAACGGCGAATGGCACGGTGGATTGTGTTCACCGACAATGTTTTCTGGAAGTATTCCTGAGTCCATGTTGTGATTTCCATTACAGTAGCATTCCTGTATGTGATCCAGTGCCGTCTAAGGGCCCAAAGATCACGGGCATCCAGTATGGTTTTCCGGCCTTGACCCTTACGCACAGAGATTGTTCCAGATTCTCTGAATCTTTGGATAATATTATGCACTGTAGATGATGATAACTTCAAAATCTTTGCAATTTTTCTCTGAGAAACTCCTTTCTGATATTGCTCCACTATTTTTCGCCGCAGCATTGGGGGAATTGGTGATCCTCTGCCCATTTGACTTCTGAGAGACACTGCCACTCTGAGAGGCTCTTTTTATACCCAATCATGTTGCCAATTGACCTAATAAGTTGCAAATTGGTCCTCCAGCTGTTCCTTATATGTACATTTAACTTTTCCGGCCTCTTATTGCTACCTGTCCCAACTTTTTTGGAATGTGTAACTCTCATGAAATCCAAAATGAGCCAATATTTGGCATGACATTTCAAAATGTCTCACTTTCAACATTTGATATGTTATCTATATTCTATTGTGAATAAAATATAAGTTTATGAGATTTGTAAATTATTGCATTCCTTTTTTATTCACAATTTGTACAGTGTCCCAACTTTTTTGGAATCGGGTTTGTATTTAAACAAGTACATTACTGGACATGCACTTATTATTTATTATTACTTATCAAATATTTCTAATGAATGCAATCACTGACAGAAGCTTATTATTTTATCGAATTATATCGAAAAAAGAAAAAAACAGTATTACAACAATGGACAATAACATAATTGTTAAGTTGTAAACACATAAATAATCATTTAAAGCCACAATATGTAATTTTTCACCGCTAGAGGTCGCTTATTCAAAACAAAGGCATAGCTTGATGATGCCTGGATTTCGTGGAGCTTTTATTATGCCGCAGACGACCGTTTCCGCGTTTTCCGGTCATGCATACGCTGCGCTGTTTTATCATATTAGATACATTATTTGAGTGTGTTGAAAGTTATGTTATAATGCTTCTCTCTGCGTTCGCTCGGTGGCTACTATGAGACACTTGTTGCACACTGCAGTAAGCTAGATCAGTATTAGGCATGGTAAAACATGGTACTCATGGTAAATCATGAAAACGAGATTTAAACAATAAGACTAACTGTGTTGCGTTATATAACAATGATTAGTTTTCTATCGATAAATGTATCCAAACAGTTGTTCACCTGTCTAATAAAACACATAATATATTAAAGTGTCTTTGGTGTTTCCATCGTAAATCGAGGGTAATGCGGGTATAATGTCATTGATAGGCGACACACGGACAAAGTCCGTGTCCTGGTTAAAATTGCTTATTTCTCTGTATTTAAGCATTCTTGGAAACATTTGAAATACTGTAAGTGCACAAGTCAACAAAATATATAACATTGTTCTACTGGTGTTTGGATATTTTAATCCAAAAATCGTACATCTTTAAAACATTTAAAACATGTATAGTATGAAATCAGTGACATTGTACAGGCAAGGACAGCAATTCAAAATAAATGTGATTTATAGAGCTCCGGACGTCACGTGACCCATTCTGTTTACAACGCCATATTGGCAGGCAGGGACAGCCGGGAATATGAAATAAATGACGCCAGCATGAGTTTCAAGGCAAGTTCACTGCGCACTTTAATTTAAAAGACATAGACCTGTACATAGCAAAACTTAATAGATTAAACATAACAGATCCCTATAATGCCCCCGGGGTGCTTTTCACGTCTATCGATAAAGGAACGGATAGCTTTCCTGACCTGCAGTATCCTGAGGCCGGTTGCACCAGCTGTGCGCAAGTTACAATTAGCCTAGTTTTGACGTAAATGGGCACTAAGTTACAACTTATGCACTACTAAATATTTTTGCATTGCACCATTAAACTTAGTTGAAGCCTAAATCTACGTATAAACTAAATATTTTCGGAAGCCTCCGATCAGGAGTAACGGATAGAATAAAATAGCAGAGACTGAACTGCATCAATAAGCTCTTGTTTTACATGACAGACTTCAATTCTTTACACGTATATGATAATGCTGACATATACACTCGCTTACATTTTAAGAGAGAAACATTCTGTGAATAGATTAGCCTACTATGTTAGCGGTTAACACGAACCCGTCCTAAACAGCGCGCCGCTGTGTGCATCTGTCCCATATCGGTCCATGTTGTGCATGTTAAATAAAATCATAATCATAAGTCATAATCAGTAAATGTAATTTTTGTTTCAGTATTTATTTATTGATCCTTAATTTAGTTTCAAATAGCCTACAGTTTCTGAATGTTATTTATATATAAAATCACTTATGTTATTCACGATTAAGTATCGTATTTAATGGGAACTTATTTGTATCATTAGTTACGTGAGGCAAAAGTAGTTACAATGAAGAATAAACTCACATTCACGGCATTTCAACAACTTGCTACGATAAAATAATTTCCTCTTTGCTTTCCCCCACCTGTTCTGGCATCCTGGCGTACAGCAGCCGTAAAGTAAGAATAAAGTATTGCAAAAGAAAATAAAGTTTTGCAAACAAAAATAAAGAATTGCGGAAAAGGAAAATAAAGTGGTTTTATTTGCAACGCTCCTTTTATTCTGCGTTTCAGTCAAGTGAGTTTGCGATACTGTTTCCCCTTTGCGCTTCACTTTTCTGTGCGTTTCACTTCATGGCACTGTTTTGACATGGGGGTGGAGTCAAGAAACTGGGGCGTGTTCAGCGGACATGGTCACGCCTCCCTCCGAGTGACATCATCTGCTCGAGACGCAGATCAGCACAGATGAAGGCACCATGGCTGAGAGGCATGCGGGTGGATCGTTTCCTTGTACTCACACTTTTACTAGCATTAAAACAAGCATGGTTTTGTTTTGTTACGACTAAATGTGTATTAAAAGCGTTTGCTTAAGTTAGAGATCATGTTAAAGTGGTGTTTATTATTAGCCATGGACTACTGGCCAACGTGAACTGTCTGAAAATAGCCAGCATCCAGCCAGCGTCTCAGTGTGCACACTTTTATAGCATTTAAATGTTTGGTTTTGTTAATTAAATGTGTATTACCAGCGTTTGCTTAAGTTAAAGAAGTTAGAGATCAGTTAATGTAGTCTTTGAGGTTATACTTGCTAACGTGAACTGTCTGAAAAAGCCATCTGCTGTTAATTTCGCTCCGAATGCGTGCACACTTTTATAGCTACTGTTGATGTTTGTTTTTTGTTTGTTTAATTTTATGAATAATATCATTGTCCACACTGCCCCGTTTAATATCAATCCCTTCTGTGCACACATGCACAACTCTCTGGATGGGATATGGCTCTAATATTCTTTTGTCTTTTTTGAAAACGGTTAGTTCCACTCCTTGATTCTGATTGGTCAATAGCTGTTGACGGCTATGATTGCTTCACCCAACGGTTCTGTGTATCACTACACAACTTAGTAAGGTAAACATGTTTGTTCTCATTGATATTGTTCATTGAAGCTTACTGTATTATGTATTCAGGTCTGTCCTATGTTCATAATAAAAAATCTATTTGAATGTCCGCTGCGATATCTTGTCATTTAAACCGTAATGGGGTTTTCCCGTGCCTGACAGAGCTAGTCCAAACATTTGTCAGTTGCGTCTTGTTCCGTGTTCACAAGAAGTTCAATATAAAAGTCTTCGCTGTTGAGTGACTCACTCATTAAGACAGTCTTTGCCGCCATCTAATGGAGTCAGGGACTATATTTTCTCCAGCGGAAGGAAGGCTTTTAAAGTTGTCATGAAATCAAAATTGACCCTATGTATTTTGTTAGCCCATATTACTAGTCTTGTGGTGAACAATTAATCCGTGCCAAGTTAATACACAGAAAAAAATTGTTTGTCACTGTAATCTTTAATCAAAATCTGAAAAGTAACGCTGTTCCTTCTCAGATGACGTCAGTTTGACGGCTTGGGTTTGAATATCCTTAACCACTCCCCTCCAACCGTTAGTCTGCTATAAGCGAGTGATGGAGAGGGGGAGCGCTGAAGTAAAACCCTGCCCTCTGTTCAATATCCGTTTCACTTGGAAATACGTCACAGTACTGAAGAAAACTCAGGGCTACTTCTGGTTCACGGGGACTTTAATGATCATATTTAATTTTAAAGGTAACAGAACTCAAAAATTTAAGCATGAGTCTTAGACCTTTTTAATGATGTATAGTCTGTCAAGTTAATTACATTCTATCAGTAACTTTGAAATTAACAGGTTAACAGGTTAAGCAAATGCTGGTAATACACATTTAGTTAACAAAATAAAACGAACGTTATAAACATTTAAATGCTATAAATGTGTGCACACTGAGACTGAGAGAAATAAACAGCAGATGCTGGCTATTTTCAGACAGATTACATTGGCCAGTAGTCCATGGCTAATAATAAACACCACTTTAACATGATCTCTAACTTAAGCAAATGCTTTTAATACACATTTAGACGTAACAAAACAAAACCATGCTTGTTTTAATGCTAGTAAAAGTGTGAGTACAAGGAAACGATCCACCCGCATGCCTCTCAGCCATGGTGCCTTTATCTGTGCTGATCTGCGTCTCGAGCAGATGATGTCACTCGGAGGGAGGCGTGACCATGTCCGCTGAACACGCCCCAGTTTCTTGACTCCACCCCCATGTCAAAACAGTGCCATGAAGTGAAACGCACAGAAAAGTGAAGCGCAAAGGGGAAACAGTATCGCAAACTCACTTGACTGAAACGCAGAATAAAAGGAGCGTTGCAAACGAAACCACTTTATTTTCCTTTTGCAATTCTTTATTTTTTTGTTTTGCAAAACTTATTTTTTTCTCTCAATACTTTATTTTTCTTTTGCAATACTTTATTTTTGTTTGCAAAACTTATTTTTTTCTCTCAATACTTTATTTTTGTTTGCAAAACTTTATTTTCTTTTGCAATACTTTATTTTTTTGCAAATCTATGTGGCATTATTTTGACTCCATAGTTTAGTGCAAGAATATGGACGCAGTACTACAACAAAATGTATATTTTTGTGCAAAAAATAGACAACCTACAGGAATATTCCATATTCAAAGTTAAGCTCAACAGCATTTGTAGCAATGTTGTAAAAATCTTGGTTACAGTGAAGCCATACAATGGAAGTGAAAGGGATCAAATTTTGGAAGGTATAGGGTCAGCCATCAACCACTAAATTGAACTAGATCCAAAAAGCAACAGTATGAACACAAAGATGACACCATTACTACTTAACCCTAAGTGGCCAATAATCTTGAAAAATGTACCTGAGATGGAACAGCATGCAGCGCTTCTGTCCTGCCTCTGTGATCATCTTGAAGCCATCCAGGCAGCAGTAACGGCGGTGACAGTTCCCACAGCAGAAGGTTATGAGTGGGCAGTCAAACCCATTGTGCCAGGTGCCATTTTTGTCCACATACCACAAGCAGTCCTCATTTGCACTCACTGAAAGTTATCATAAAAAGTAGTGGTAATAAACATAGCAAAACAATATAATAATATAATTCCAGAAGGGAACCAATGGCAAATTCTTCCAGATTGGCCTACAATTTAACAGCATCACTAAAATATACAATAATATACAATATACAATATGAGGAACTGAAAAATGTAGTAATGTAATATGCATTAATAAATTATACATAAATTGCATTGCCAGAAGGGGATATTTGTTTTTAATGACCCTACAAGTTTGACAAAACCATCAAAATATGAGGAATATATATATATTAATTTGGCTTGTACTTAAGTTTTTTCAGTGTTCAGTTGTCCGTTCTTGTTTATGCAACAGTAACCTAATCTTCTTCGTCATCGTATGCTTCTACAACTATGCCTGATATATATATATATATATATATATTTAAATATGAGGGAAGAACAACATACTAAACTTGGTTACGTTATTTGGCAAAAAAGCCAATCTGCAGCTACAGGTTTTATATTACTATGCACAGGAAAAATAAAGCAGACATGACAAAGCATACTTTGAGAACAACATAATCAGTTATTAATATTTTGTTGGTTCCCTCTTGTTTTGCACAAGTTCATAATTTCTTTGTATGACAGCCTGGTCAAAAAGTATGTCCGCACAATTTGGCATGTTTCATTGAGTTATTGCAAATAAAACAACTGACTCCAAGCACAACTACGCAATATGTTTTAAATGCATGTGTAATAAATTTTCAACAACTTTTTAAAGGGTGAAGATGTTAATTTTCCTAGACTGGACATCACTTTTTGGCCACTACTATATATAAACATTCATAATTAATTAATTATTATTTAAGCACAATGAGCACATTAATTCATTATTAAACTCCTAAGACTCTACTAACCAAATAATTACTAAAGTACAGTAATTTCTTACATTAATTTTACAAGATGTAAGATGTAATAATCTTCTTACAATATATCTTAAAACAGCGTTTTTTATTATTATTATTTTATTTACAAAAACTGCATCTTTGTTTTCATCTTCAGTAGCAGTATTTTAAATGTAGGTCAGTTAACCACTTGCTTCAAGGTCTCAACTTGGATTAGCTTTCAGTTACTGGTTCTGCAGTGAATGACCTACACGGAATACAGAAGAAAACAAATGCAGCCTCATGCGAATTTAGAAATCTGAGGGGGTTCAGAGCTGTTGCTATAGAAAATGACATTCTGGTTTGTAGCCATGATGTTACTAGTATGTATATAAGTTGCATTAGATAAAAGCTACACATGACAACTGAGTAATATAATGCTTCTTGCTGACGACGATAATACCTTATACATAAAAAAACATGTAAATATTAACATTACAAGTAAAAATAGGCGGCAATGAGGCCTATGAAGAAACTACAATATCGTCTTACCCTGCCAAGCAGAGAAAATAATATAGAGGACCGGTATAATGACGGCGTAGAAGGACATCCTGCTTCCAGAACACTATCCGTTATACCAGACAAAAATGGTTACATTTGCATCCTTTGAAAGAAAAAAAAAGGAACCCTTTTAAATGATAATATCTGCCACGTCTCGCAGATAGCGAAGCTCGGAATCAAGCGACTTCGTGATCAACATGCGATCTGTGTGGAATGACACACCGCCCGTGACGCTACACGCCCGACGCCAAATCCCCAGTACCAGCCTCCATAGATAAAATAAATTAAAGGACGTTCATTTCCCCGGGATGAAGCGTAGTATTCAAACTAAGAGGGGAAATGAAGATAATTATTTCAGGAGATTAACCGCGGCCGTGTGCAATTGTTGTAGAGTTAAAGCTGCACACGCGCGAAATTCCATGAGGGGGAAAATGGAGCCCGACGGTTCCTATAGCAGTTCTGAGCACTTCACACTTCTGGAGACAAATACGTTATTAAACATATGTACAGACTACACTACATCGTTCCTGAAGTAACAGTCTTATGTTACATATAATGAAATGCACTTCAAATATATATATATATATATATATATATTAAATGCACTTCACTATATGTAATAATAATAATAATGAACTCTAAATGTGGTAGATAGGAGCACAGCAGGTTTTGTGGGGCTATGTGACTCAAAGTTTGATATAATATTCTCATAACTACAAATTAAAATGGTTATAAACAAAATAGTAAATAAAAATATCTAAAATCTTACGTGTAAATTAATGTCAAGTAGAGAACCACTACTGTGGTAGGTTGTACTGAAAAACATGGTAATTAAAACTTTACCACTGACTTATTAAATTAATTTAAATTAAAATAATTGTTGTGCCCTGCATGTGATTAAGTCCTTCATATGTTCCTAGAGTTTTTCAATTTTTTTTAAACAAAACTTTTTAACAAAACAATGCTTTGTAATGCAATAAGCCATATAAGCCATTTGCATGTTCGTAATCAAAACAGTTAAATCATAACGATAATGTACAATTACTAACATTTCTTGCTCTCTGCAAATAACAATCAATATACACAAAATAATCAATAACACTTTACAATAAGGTTTGATTTGTTAACATTAACATGAACTAACAATGAACAATATTGATACAGCATTTATTAATCTTCATGTTAATTTCAACATTTAATAATACAACTTGATTTTAATGTTAATGCACTGTGAACTAACATGAACGATATTTTTACTAACATTACCAAACATTAAAGAATACTTTAAATATATTGCTCATTGTCAGTTCACTTTAGCTAATGCATTAACCAATGTTAACAAATGAGACCTTATTATAAATTGTTAGCAATATATCTTTAAGAATGAATATAGGTAAATGAAGACTGTTTACAGTAAAAACTGTCATACATGTCTAAACCTTTAAAAACTTTTTGAAACTAAATACACGTATAAATTGGACCTTAACAGGCTTTATTTTGAAATTTTTCTCATACTCCAGTGGAGACAGTGTTGCTAATAAGACTGTAAGATCACCATGGTAACACCATATAATTCTTCATGCTCACCCAACACTGTGTAGCCATAAAGACCATGCTCATGAGACAACGTAATGACAAACAACATGGATAATTTTAATAAGGCCGCCAACAGTTCCAACTTTTTTCAAAGATCAGATTAATCATCTGCCAGAAGTCTTTTTCCTTCCTCTACAGAAAGATTTTGTAACCCTCTTGATTTAGTAAAGTGAGAAGGTACAAATGGACAGTTGATACTTTTAAATTGTTCCTATACCATTACCAGTCACTTTGCAAAAAATTCATTCATCATACCAGACAGGTCTATCAAAGCACAGTAGTGTTTTGACATCCGATTCAAACGCACCCACACCATCCTGTCTGGGATGCTAAGAAGCTGCTCCTCATGCCCTGCTCTTATAACATCCCTAGGAATCAATGTCCATTCCTTCCCTTAATAAAGCACAGGGAGAGGCACGTAAACCTTTACTCCAGTCCTCTTGGGTTGTGGATTAAGAGCATCTTCCGAAAGGCATTCCGAGGCCACTCAAATGTTCAAGTTTGAAGAAAAGATGACTGAGTGGTAAAGACGGAAACAAAGGACAAGGAGCCGACATTGGGTGGGGATACAGGTCATATACCGATGGACTGCAAGACTCTTCGCTCTACTTCATTCAAGTGGCTTGAAAACATGCTATAGCAAGGCTGCTGAGCAAACTGGGTAAGGAAATCTGTCAGATAAGCCTGTGGAGAAAGACAGAAACACATAAAGAGCATATTATTAAGAGATGAAGATATGAAGTATGGTTACAGCAATACTGTGTTTTGAGTTTATGCAAAAATGACTCACCTGAAGGTCAATTTGATATATGGGATCCTTCAGAGCATCTGGATCTTCATCATCATCATCCTCATAATAATCATCATCTATGGGGAAATCACAATAACTGTTATACAATGGCTTATTTGTAGAAAAGACTAAGTGGCGAATATAGAAAGCATTGTGCACTTAACTGTTTTTTTTGTTTAGTTTTTTTTAGTGTAGCATGTATAGAATGGCAAATGTCTGTCCAACACAGAAGCATTGCAAAAGATGAATCAGGGTTATTATTGTTAACTAAAACTGAAACTATTAAAAACAATTGCTAATTGAAATAAAAACATCAATATTAGATGAAAAAAGAAAAACAAAAAAACCCCCACTAAAATTACTAACTGCTAAAACTAAAACTGAAACAAATACAGTAAACCTAAATAGTAATATAAAAAAAAATAAAGAAAATAGAAATTATGAAAATTAAAGTATAATAGCATAAAAAATAACAAAATAATAATAAAATAACAGTGATGTGAAGGCAAACTTTTACAAAGTTGGTATACCTTAAATGCAAAGTCTCCCGGCTTACATTACAACTGCCCTAACTATATCAATAATCTACTCCTAAAACATTTATTTTCATTGGCGTCTAATATTCCCTGATTCTGTTTTATGAGCTTTTAACTAGAACCGTACCCACAGCTGGTGAGTACATTTTGTGTGATATTGCTGTGTTCTTTTTTTATACTCTCTGTTTTTAAATGTGCTACGTAAATAAACATTTTATTGTATTGTATTGTAATACAAGTCACTTTGGATGAAGCCAAATATATACATGTAATATTAGAATGGATCAATGCAAATTTAACCCCTATGTTAGTAATATGAAACTTTACCGTATTTGTTGGAGGCAATGAGATCAGACAGAAGCTGTCCTGCTAGTCCTTCATCTTCCTCATCATCATCCTCTTCCTCTGCCAGATCATCCCACATTCCACCAGAGTCTGCAAAGCAAACAAAACTAAACTTAAGATGCCCCCCAAATTTGAATGTCATCAATAGCCGTGTTTCCACTATGGGGACAAAAGCGAACAAGCTAGTGCGTGCCTGGGCCAGACGCGTTTTCACTGTCACTTCCGGGGCTTGATCGGGCATCCTTGGGGCTTCTTCGGGGCCAAAGGCCAGGGGATTTGGCCCGTAAAATACCTTGGTCCAAAGCAGACCAACTGGGGCTTAAGGAGCGGTCTTGAAGGCAGAGTTTATTGGAGTCAGGAGAGGGTCAACGGCGCTGATAATTTCCCATGTTATCATATTAGGCTCATATCACAACTTAGACAAATCATATATGATTAAAATCGTGTATTTATTTGGTTTCATGTTTCATCTGTCTCTTCCCTGTGCCTTTGTTGATACCGGACTAATGCATCTGCAAATGTCAAATTACTCCAGGTTACTCATATAACTCGTATAACTCCTGTTTTCGTTCTGTGAGCTCCCTCTGTTGCTCTGGCTGAAAGGATAACAGTATAGTGAGATGGGAGTTGTTTTGTGCATTTATGTGATCACAAATAAATAGAAGCAGGCACAACTGAAAACATATGTGTGGTTTTTTTTTAATGTGAAATAATGATAAATACCAGTTTGATTCAGAATTATTGATATGCACTCCTGACACAAGTAACTACAAGTTAATAAATTACTGTCACTGTTACATTTTTATTGTAAATCATTGGTCAGATATCGATGCTGGAGTCTTTAGTCTTTAAGTAAAGACCAAATGTTCATTTTTGACATGCTTATTTTGCGACCTAGCAAGTTTTCAGTCAGCTTGGCCTTGCGGCAAGAGGTCCGAGGCTATTGGCCCTGCCCGGCACATTGTTAGCCCTGGCACGCAATGCTGGACAGTGGAAAAATGGCTAATTAATGCTAATACTAGGGGTAAATAGTTAAACCACATATGTACCTTGGCTCCAATCTGCTGGATTTGCTCTATTTGCATTAGCCTCCACCACAGATGACAGTTCATTGACGATGAGTTTAAAGATCTTTACCAGCAAAGGAATGTTGGTCCACCGCTGAGGGTCTGAGAGAAACAGACCAGTCAGGTATGAGGCAAAAACAATTAGCAATCACTAATTTGGCAGTTTAAGAGATCATCTACTTACTCTTGGCCGATTTAGAACGTGTACAAATTCCCTCGTCTGGATTAAAAATTTCATCTCCTTTGACGACTATATCTTGGAGGCGCTTGTCATTTGTATTGAGACCGTGCTGGAGGAGTTTACACAAGGCGACAGCACTGTGGACAGAGTGATTACAGTGTTATTTCAATGCAAGCTGTACAATTCCTTCAAACACACTGGAGACGAGATTGGAAACCCTCACCTGACTTTGCCTTCATACTGGCCATAGAACAGATGTTGGCGACTCATCCACTCAGCCATGACAAACTCTAGGGCAGGTTTCCCTGTGGGACCTGGAAGACTGCATAGGAATTCCAGAAGGGGCTCCAACTGGATATGGACCAGGTGGGCGAAAACCATGATCAGGGACTGACAAATGAATAAAGAGGACATATTTCACACTTCATTTGAGCAGCCAGCTGCAGCACAATTCAGAATTATCTGTCATGCAAGAAAATGAATGTTCAATATGCAAAAACAAGCAGACATCTATACCTTGCTGTAAAGTAACTACAGTTTATTAAGTGGGTGCTATTTCTGTATCTGTGCTACATCATGCCACACCTGCATTAGGGTTCAGCAGTATTCCAGCACCATTGTATCAGAAATTAACTGCATTATTTTGCAATACTGGCACATTATTTTGGGTTCTTTCCTTACAAGGAACTGAATGTTCAAACATACTAACTACAAATAAAAATAAGTAAATTAACCACAAATTTTAGATATTGAATTGTTATTATCTACTTACAGTCCTAGTTTCATATCATCTTTTCCCCGAGGCTTTTTAGATTTTCCATGTTTTTGACGACTGGAGAGGTAATGGGAATTTGTTCATTTGTTCAAAACCATTTTTGTTTCATGCTGATTAATTTATGAATATTCAGACCATTTTGCAAACCAATTCACTGAAAAGAACTGAATCAACAGAACAATTTGCTGAATTAAACATTTATGGCTTAATGAATAGCTGATGAAATATTTTTGAAATGTAAACGTCTTTTCCATGATTAACATTTCATGACTTTTGACCAGTCCTGGAAAACACAATTTTAAAATTCCCTGATACTTCCAGGTTAACTATTTCTTGATAATTACAGGGTTTTTCGAACTTGACAACAATGACCTCCAAATATGATGGGGGACTTCTTTAAAAAAAGAAAATGAAATAAGATGTAACAAAACACTTACAAAATAAATAAATAAAATAAATAACAATAATAAAAAAAAATAGATTTGGTGTTGATGAAAACAATGGCTGTCAATTGTAAAAGATTATGTATAAAATATACAATTATATAATTTTATATTTATAAAAATGGTGTTAAAATGACTGTTAAACATTTTATTGACATTTAAAGACAGCCCTAAAACTACATTTTGTAATAATATTTTCCATGGACCCCCAGCTTCTGCTTGTGGCCCCGGGCCACAAGTTTAAAAACACCAATGGTATCATTATAGTATCGACACTGGGGTGCTGTACCTGGGCCAAAATTCTATTCATGGTCCAACCTTACCTGCATCACACTGAGGGTCTCGGCCTGCTGCATCTTGCTGAGAATAGCACGCAGTATTTGGTCCAGCTGGTCAGCCAACTGAGTGCCAGCCCGGGCAATGAGAGTGGACACCAGACGACCTACAAAAGCAGCGGTGAACTCAGACGTGCGGGGGTCCAGGAGCTGACTGACAACCTGCATGACATACCACAGGCCACTGTGGCCTTGCTCATCTTGCCACTGGGCAATCTGCTCCAGACCCACGGACACGTAGGCCCTCAAGCATTCACCACCATTCTGGGAAAATCAGCAATGATATGAGTTAGATAACAACTGATATGAGGACTCTGGAAAGATATAACAGATTTTTGTTTCTAGGAAACTGATGCTACCTGCATTGTGGTGTTGTCATCTGTACGGAGGGTGCACTGGGCCACCGCAGGAAAAGCTTGGCACACGAGCATGTCCGACAGTGGGGGCTTAGTGTTACGAACAACTGTAGTTAGGATATCTATGGCTGTCTGCAAGAACAGAAAAATATGTATTACTTACAGAAAACTGTTTAGAAATGGAGGTAGAACAAAATGAGAAGTTTATCTTACAGCACAAAGGCCAGATGGGATTTTATCAGGCGGCGCCTGCATAATGCTAACGAGAGTAGGAATGAGGCGCATTTGCATGGGTCCTTGGCAGGCTTCAATCTGGGCAAGCTCCTTGAAGATGTCCTGCGCTAAAGATGCTACAACTGGATCTAACAGAAAAGAAAATAAGTAATCTTCTAATCTACAAGGCGAATGATACTGGATGTTGACTATAAAATTATCTTACCATTACTGTACTTAAGGAATATGGCAATAGTGAGCGGGCAGATCTTGTTCTCAGCACTTGTGGTGAAAGCCGGATCCACGGTGCAAACAATACAAAGGGTTTCCATGACTAAAGTGAGAACTTCAGAGCTGAACTGAGCCGCGAGCTGCACCAGCCCTTCCAAGACACTGGGCAGAAACGGCTGAAGGACGTGGGTACTCTCCGACAGCTTGAGTTGATCACAATACCTGTGAAACAGTAAAAAGAGAGATCATGTAAAAAATACACTACAGTTTAAAAGTTTAGGGTCTGTAAGATTTTTATATATTTTTAATATATTTGAAAATATATATACAGTAAAAGTAGCAATATTGTGGAATATTTCTACAATTTGAAATAACCGTTTAATATATTTTAATTTATTCCTGTGATGGAAAAGCTGAATTTTTAGCATCATTACTCCATTCTTCAGTGTCACATGATCCTTCAGAAATCATTCTAATATGCTATTTGATTTTTATCAATGTTGAAAACAGTTGTACTGCTTGATATTTTTGTGGAAACCATGATACATTTTTAGAGTTAAAAGTTCAAAAGAACAGCATATTGAATAAAAGTATTAATTTCTTAAAAAAAAAACAAAAAAAAAAACACCTTACAGACTCCAAACTTTTACAACAACAGTGTACATAACGGACTGCAGAAATTTTTTATATATTTATACACATTGGAAATGATTTTAAATAATTAAACCATAAACCTTATACCAAGATATTTTTCAGGTTTCCATCCCCAAAACACTCAGTGTGTAGAACCGATTCAGCTTCCTGCTTAGAAGGAACCAAAGCAAGCAAGCGTCCTTCGGATAAGACGTTAAACCAAGGTCCTGACTCTCTGTGGTCATTAAAAATCCCAGCATGTCCTTCGGAAAAAGAGTAGGGGTGGAACCCCGGCATCCTGGCCAAATTTGCCCATTGGCCTCTATCCATCATGGCCTCCTAATCATCCCCATATACTGATTGGCTTCATCACTCTGTCTCCTCTCCACCAATAAGCTGGTGTGTGGTGGGTGTTCTGGCGCAATATGGCTGCCGTTGCATCATCCAAGTGGATGCTGCACATTAGTGGTGGTTGAGGAGATTCCCCCCTTCTATATGTAAAGCGATTTGAGTACCCAGAAAAGCGCCATATAAAAATGTAACAAATTATTATTAACTATTATTATTATTATTATGTTTTTTTTCCAGCTCCAAAATAATAAACAATAACAAAATAAAATAAAAATTAAGTAATTTTTCCTTCTTTTTTTTTTAACAAGTGTCCTTATCTTTGTGGTTCTTTCGCTATGGTAAACATTCAACCAGTCGCTGTTCTAATTATAAATTAATTAATTTCCAGCTTAAATAATGAAATAGAAAAAGATAACAGCATATAGTTTTGTGCAAGTTATTAAACCTGCACATGAGAAACTGGAAATAAAAATCTTACCCCCAGATAGCTCTCACAGCAGAGATCCTAACAGAGGGTGGCTGGCTCTCATGTAGACCACTCACAGTGGCCTGTAGGAACTGCTGAATGAGCTCTGGGGACATCGCTGCAGTGAAGCGACTGGCTGCCCATAAGGCCCGACCCAAAAGGAATGGAGAGGCTGCTGGGAATTGAATAACATGCGGATCAAATCCTGCCCTTATGCACAGGCCATATACAGACGTAAGATTAAAATGAAAACGTAGAAGAAGGTTACCTGGTAAATTGAGGTCAGCAAGGATGACATTGGCAAGGAATCCATGCATGTCAAACTGCACACGACCGTTCTTTACATTCTCTGTGATGATGGTCTTGACCGAACCCAGGGCCAGCATGCAAGCCTCATGCACCTTCCACCTGCATATCCATGAGAGATATTGATGTAAAGCAACCCACTGAAAGACAAAGGTTGGTTGTGACAGAGGATATGTTTTCTCTCTTTACCAGTGTTCACTGCCTGCGTTCTTGGCTTGCTCTGCCTCTTGGAGGTGCCGTGTTGCAGCCGCCGCTAAAGCAGCAGCGCTCTCATTCTGAAACTCGGCAGCAACAGCCTAATGGACGAGAGGATGCATTAGAGAAAGGAGGAAAAAGAATCAAACACCCACAAAGAAACTCTCTGTGCTCTCACCAGCAACAGATCCTGTGCTGATATCCGGACAGAATAAGAGAACGTGTCATCATCCTCATCCTCAACAAACTGCTGCGGATTGGCAGTCCATACCTTGATCTATGAGACAGATGAGAACGTGAAGATAAAAGCTATAAAGAAAAACTTAAGACACACACTCATACCAACCTGATCCTCCGTGATCTGCATGTAGAGGATGATGTAATATATGAGCTCTGGTAGAGCTTTCTTCACTGTGCTCTTGAACTTCTTGTTCTCCAGCAGTGTGTGGACAAACTCAAAGATGCTGAAGACGAGGTTCTCAAAGCCAAGGACCTCACCTGTGACATTGAATTAACAGAGCTCAGTGCTTACTAAACCAATCTGAATAACAATGACGATCAATTACAAAAACCTAGTGCCACATACCATCAGAGTCAACAGGATCATCCACTTCTTCTGTGTAGTTGACCTCAGTTCTCACATAAGTACATGATTGATTAAGAAAAGTACTTGAATACGTTATTGAAATGACTGCGGCACTGATAAAAATATCAAATGGGTCTCAGATTTTAATGGCAATAGGTTAAACAAGTGGTAAAAACTGCCAATGAATGGATATAAGGAGGCACTCTCTGTCAGCGTGTTCCACACAATAGGTAGAATCTGTTGCATGGAGGACACCATAGGTTTTGGGAAGTTCTTCACAAGAGCTGTCACTGCCTATGAAGAGATAATACATAATTACAATTACATAATGAGGGGGAAAAAAAGTATTTTTCTGCATGATGAAACAGCTAGTCACCTTTAGCACTTCCATTTTCAGGCCACTATCCGAAGTGGGTCCGTCTGGGATCTGCAGAGCCTGTATGAAGGCCTCTGTAAACTGCTGCACCACCGGGAAGATCAGAGTATTGGCAGCACCCTACAATCAAAAACAACTTTCAGTTAACCATTTAATGTGTTTACTGGTAATAATTGAACAAATGTGAATCAGATGAACCTTATTGTGAAGTATTAAGTATTATGAACTAAAATTGAAAAAAAAAGAAAAAAAAAAAAAGATTCATAGCATTTATTGATTTAGTTAATTTATACAACTTCACATTAAAATGTATACACTACCATTCAAACCATTGGGGTTGATACATTTTTTTAATGCTTTTGAAAGAAGTCTCTTATGCTCACTAATGCTGCATTTATCAAATAATAACCAGTAAAAATATTAATATTGTGAAATATTATTACAATTCAGAATAACTGTTTACTATTTTAATGTATTTTAAAATGTAATTTATTTCTGTGACGGCAAAGCTGAATTTTCAGCATCATTACTCCAGTCAAATGATCTTTCAGAAATCATTCTAATATGCTGATTGCTCAAGAAAAATGTATTATTGTTGTTGAAAACCATTGTGCTTCTTAATATTTTTGTGGAAACTACGATACATTTTTTTCAGGATTCTTTGATGAATAAAGTTCAATGGAACTTTAAGCATTTATTTGAAATAAAAATCTTTTGTAACATTATAAATGTCTTTAATTTAATAAATTCTTGCTAAATAATGGAAAAATTATAATAATAAAAAAAATCTTAGACCCTAAACTTTTGAATGGTAGCACTGATGCTAGCAACTGCATTACCTAAAGTTATTAAACTGAACATTTTTGTAAAGTGATACCGGTTTATCTATGAACTTACCTTTGCTACTTCATCAATCGCACAGATGAGATTGGCACACGTGGTAAAGATCTCAACTGCTCTGGAACGTGTGCGAATACTGTAAATCTGCAACAGTAATTACAGCATAACACAACAGTGTTTACACATGATTGTCTCAAAAGCATGGACTGTACTGTTTTTTAAGCTGAGTATAATACCTCTGCCATGGTAAAAATCTTGTACATTTGAGGCAAAATGACAGGCGCAACATCAGGCATCTGCACATCCGTCACCTCTCGTGTGAATTCTATGAAACACGTAATGATATGTTGCTTAATAACAGCGCAAACTTGTTGTGACTGAGGAAGAGTCATAGATGCTCAGAGTCATTACCCGTGAGGACCCTCATGGCGCCGTGTACAGCGTTAACATCCCCGCTGGCCAGCATGTCCATGAGGAGCTTGAAGAGCCCGGGCCAAGCTTCAGGCCAGTCCCAGTGTGCAATAGCCGACAGGGCGTAGGCCACGCTGGAGCGCACCTTACTGATGGCCTCCCGCAAACCACCTGGCAGCAGCTCACGGATCGCAGCTTTGGCCTGAACAGAAAGGGACATGGGAAGCAAATTAACAATGCCACATCTCCAATACTCTTAAACATCCAGACTTAAATATGCGGTTCTAACCCATTCAGTCGTCTCGGGGGGCCTATATTTCTCTGACTGGGCGCACCAGTGGGTCTCAACATACTGCTTCAGAATGACAGAGGCCAACTACAAGAGACACATAGCAAACAAATTAAGCAAACATAACCGTAACAATTAAATACTTGTTTTTCCATTCATTTATGCTGAAAATATCTAGATGTCAACTAAGTCTTACTTGGCGTATAGCAAGTGCTCCATGTGGGTCGACAGTGAGCTCTGCAAGGTGAACTCCAAACTCTGCAAAAGAGGTGCAAAAATATTGTCATTTTCTGTAGGGACTTTACAAGTACAACCAACAATAAGTTAACAAGTTGGACCCAAAAATGCATTAGGAGCAAAGTCAGGCGAGTACAATCAAAGACACATTTCTAATGTATGCTTCATTCACATCAACACAGCACTGCCATATCTTTCATCATCCATGGATTTAGCTCAATGAGAGGCTGGTGGCCAACAGACAATGTTACTGCTGACACCCAACACACAGCAGTAGCCTGAGAGAGAGGCCACAGCCAGTGAATTATTTTCAAGGGCAAACTTTATGTGGGCAGATTTTTTACACTACAGTTCAAAAGGTTGGGGCCAATACAATTTTTTTTTTTTAAAGACACAAATACTTATATACTCAGCAAGGATTCATTAAATTTATCAAAAGTGAAAAACATGAAAAAACATTTATAATGTTACAAAAGATTTCTATTTCAAATAAATGCTGTTCTTTAAAAATTTCTATTCATCAAAGAATCTTAAAAAAAAAGTATCATGGTTTCCACAAAAATATTAAGCAGCACAACTGTTTTCAAAATTGATAATAAGAAATGTTTCTTGAGCACCAAATCAGCATATTAGAATGATTTCTGAAGGATCACGTGACACTGAAGACTGGAGTAATGGTGCTGAAAATTCAGCTTTGCCATCACAGGAATAAATTACATTGTAAAATATAACGAAACAGAAGAAAGTGAATTTTTTTTTTATTATAATTCACAATATTTTCCACTGTATTTTTGATCAAATAAATGTAGCCTTGGTAAGCATAAGAGACTTCTTTCAAAAATATTTTAAAAAAATTTGACTGATTCTACTGAATTATTGTACTGAAAAAATAAAATAAATTATAAAATCAAATCAAAATCAAGTAGCTATAAATAATGCAGACGATTAACAACTATAACAAAATACAAGAGCTCTACTAGAATACAGTACCATTTGTCAGACACTGTCAAAAAATGAATAGCAAACAGTTTAATAGGCCTAGAAGAGAATATAATTAAATATATCAAATATTTAGTAAAATAAATAAATAAACAATTCTCTGGCATTTGAGCCCTGGTTAGTCTTTGACCTTGAAAATGACTCAAAATGGGTGAGTGGGTTGTAACCACCACACAATGAGGGGGGACATATCCTCACCAATATTCAGCTTAGTGGTCAATTCATATGGGTTTTTAATCATTAAAATTTAAATTATTTCTCATACATTTTGTTACATCTTTGGTCAAAGCTACTGACTCACATCCAGCCACATAAACAAAACTGATCAACACCGCCTCCCCCCAAAAAAGGATGGTGAAAGTCACAAAAACTCTAAGCAATAATCTTAACTTTAAAAAATACAGAATGATGTGACCTTGATGATAGTGGGAATTTAGAGCTAATACTAAACTAATATAATAACCAAGCCTCAAGTGACCAGCTCTGCTTGCCATTGTAATCAGAAGGCAAAATAGGAGGAAGTGTTGGACTTTACTTAGAGGACAGAAACAATACTATGAAATAAGAAAGTAGTATGTTAAAGAAAAAAAAAAACGTAACATGAGGAAACTTACAGGGGCAGTTCATCCAAAAACTGTCATTTACTGTTCTGAACGGTTTTCCCCCCGCGGAACACAAAAATCAATCACCATTCACTTTTATCGTACGAAAAAAGTACGCAGTGAAAGTTAGTGGTGACGGAGGATGTCAGTCTCTAACAACCACAGAAATAAGTCATACAGGTTTGGAACAACATGAGCTTGAGTAAACGACAGAAAGTTGATTTCTTTGGGGTGAACTTAACATATATTCTCACAAACATGACGCGTATTTATAAACATGAAATTACCGTCATGTGAGGGAGTTCAAAAGTGAAACTGACTAAATATAGATGGACAGAACCGAACCCCAGACACATGTAATCTTTTCACATGACTCTACAACCCTCAACTATAAATGCGGGAACATGTTGGATGCACAAGCTTTTGCCTCCTCAATTCAATCCAATATGTTAGCAAATGTAGCGCGAGTACATTAATAATAAACACGTTCGAGAAGCATCATAAAACCAGCAAACGTGCGTTTAAAATGAAATGCTCGTGTGTGAAAATCTGCACTTCACATGGTGTCATGCATGTTGTAGCAGCATCTCGCGTCAGTTCTTACCCTCAGTCACTTCCAACACTTTAATGCGCTCCTCCGCCGCTGAACGCACTTCTTGCACCGGCGACAGAATGGCGTTCAGCGCGTCTATAAGAGTCTCCTTCAGTCCTTTATCCACCTGGTCGAGAGTCGAAACCGGGCCGGGACCCGAGGCACCCATACCCGCCATATTTTTGCCAGTTTTGCTGAGGCTCACGGAGATGACCGGGGACCCGACGGAAGGATGCACAGCGCGCCAATGCACGTTTAGGGAGGGACTATGAAACGACGCAACGTTGCCATTCGTGAATCATTTGGCGCTTTCATGACCATAATGGCTCCATCCACAGGAATGGAGGTTGAACAGCTACACTGAACTTACTTTTTTTACTTTGTCGCCACCTGATGCTCAGTACGAAGCATCTACGCGTTTGATTTATGCTATGGCACACAAAAGACAAGAAAGCTTCATGATAACAGAAGTAGGTCAGTATTTATAGGTGAGAACAAACCATTTTATTCCACAATTGAATTAACATCTGAAAGATCTGTTTTGAGTTTTAAAGAAAGCCACAGTATACATCACAAAGTATATTTCACACAGCTTTTTCTTCTGCCTGCTACATCTCTTGTCTGACAACCTACATTAGGATTCTGTACAAACACTTCTAATGCATCAAGCAACAGATCAGAGCAGATCTCAAGCTACTGAAAATCAGGGTAACCAGCCAAGTTATTGCTGGGATAAATAAATAATATTTTATATTATTAGACACATGTACCAAAACAGCGGGTTCCAAAAATAATTTTAGACCATTTTGTTTAGTCCAATTAATATTATTTGGTGTAAATAGCCCAGATTGATAAATTCATGTTAGAAATTCTAAAGGTGACTGGGGAAAGAAAAACAAAACAATAAATATGAACAAATACATTTGGGGAAGCTGAAGTTCCCCATTGTTTTGCATTTATGGGATGGAAACCCCTGAGGTACATCTATGCATCACGTTCTCTAAAGAAGAAAAAAAAAAAAAAAAAAAAAAAAAAGTTATCGAAAGAAAATCTTCAAAAATACAAAACAAAAAGCAGATAATCATACAGATTTTTGTTAACAGTCCTATCAAGAAGGCAGTAGCACCAAGGGAGCAGAGGGGAAGCAGGATTCAGTAAGAGGATGATCTCTGGTGCATTCTTGGTGCTGTAACTTATGTGCAAAACGGGGAGCCTTTTGACTATCCTTTGAAAAAATATGATTTTGGTCCTCATTCTGTCAAATCGTTTATTGCGCAGCTGACGCAGATGTAGTCCTCATTCTCAGCCTGCTCAGCAGACACTCCCACACAAATCTGATGGAACCACTGGTTACAGCTGCCATCACACTGGACCCAGTTTACCTATGAGGAAGACCCAAAAAAGCATTAAATATTCATGCAGGCAAGAGACACACAAAAAAATAACCCATTTATATTGGCAAGAATGATACACTGGATTAGAAAACAAAACCTCAAGCACTTCAATTACGCTAGAGCTAACCTCGTTTCCTTCTGGTTGTTGACATCGCTTTGCCGAGCACACGGACCAATCCTCCTCAGAGTCGTCTGAATACGATGGGTCAGAAAGGGAGTTGGAAGGGGAGGTGGTTCGTTTCTCTTCTCTTCTCCTTTCTTTGTTCATTCTGGGCTTCTTTTTCTTGGGCTTTTTTATCTTGTCTCTGTGCTGACCTTCCACGTTCTCTTTCTCTAGACGCCGTTTGCTGTTCTTCTCAACCTTCTCGGGTTCCTTCTTGATCTCTGGAACCACATCCTAGATGGACACGATTCAAACAAAATAAGTCAAAAGCACAGTTCTGAAACCTAGTGAGCTGCCTCGCAAGTCAGCATTCCAACAATTACGGAAGTAACCTTGACTGATTTGGAACACTCTACATAGGCAGCAGTGTCTGACAGTGTGTTGCTATGCGAACAACAAAACACTAAGCATATAAACATAGCACAGATAATATATTATTTAGATAATATATTTTTTAATTACATTAAACTTTTTAGAAATACTTTTCAGTACTGAAGGTCATTCAAGTTTATTTATAATTTAATTTGCAAACTAGGTGTTGATGAAAAGCTAATAATTAAAGAAATTATACAAATTTAAAATTAAATAGTTTTAAAATAGGTTTAACATAAGTCAGTTATGACAAAACTTCGACTTTTGTAACACATACATACACACATAAAAATCCTAATTATGGCAAAGTGTCAAAATTAGGGCATAAAAAGTCAGTTGTGACAAGTCAATTATGATAACTTCGTCTAGATTTTACCAAAACAGGATTTGTTTCTCTTTAATAAGACTAAATATTTTCTAGTGCCGTGCAATCAATTAATTGAATCTAAAATAAAAGTTTGTGTTTACATAATGTGTGATGTGTGTGTACTGTGTATAATTACTAATTATATATATATATATATATATATATATACACACACACACATATTATGTAAACACAAACTTTTATTTTGGATGTGATTAATCGATTGCCCAGCACTAATATTTTGTTTACCTGCATGTCATGTGACCATTAACTAACATCAGAGAACCATAAGCATGTAAATGTGTTAACTTATTGAAATATTAACTTCAAGTAAATAATTTAGGTCAAAGGGGTTCACTTGACAAAAGTTTGGGTCTAAATCATAGGAATTTACAATGCTACAAAGCAAATGCTATTGAAGGATTAGTAAGCAAGTTGGGAATGTTCTCCCACCTGTGCTTTGCTGTGCGGGGGGCTCCTGTGAGTTGGACTTCTGTCTTGAGCAATGTGATACTGGTGATCATGTTCGCTGCTCTGCATCGAGTGCTGGGATGGTGAAAACCTATTAAGTAGGCTGCTATAAAGCTGTTGGAGCTCTGGTAACGTCACCTGCAGGAGAAGACCTTCTACCAACAGCTCCTCCAACTCAGCACTGAGTTCTGCAACACATGACAGAATCCCAAATGTTTACATCAAAACATTTAC
This sequence comes from Coreius guichenoti, assembly GCA_039654105.1. Taxonomy (NCBI): domain Eukaryota; kingdom Metazoa; phylum Chordata; class Actinopteri; order Cypriniformes; family Gobionidae; genus Coreius; species Coreius guichenoti. The sequence continues at coordinate 14,977,823 of CM077188.1, forward strand.
AACCACTCTGTAACTGTATATTTAAGAACTTCAGGAGTGGTTGACTCACCATTGAGAGGAATGCAGGGCTGCAGCATGTAGAAAGAACTGTTGCTCCCTTCCATTGTATGAGATGATGCAACTCCGGAAATATGTCTTGCCTGCATCATATAAATAGAATTGAACATAAATATAAAAGCATCATATTTTCTGTTGATTTTTATGTTACAAACTAATTATATTTAAACATATTATGCTCACTTTGCCATTCAGATGCTGTGTAGGAGGAGAAACCTGCTGCACTTTGTGTTGCCAGCGCACAGTTCTCTCAATTACATATCGCAGGGCATCGCCTTCCGGAAGCCGAACCCGAATTCGCTGTAAGGAAGCGAGCAGCGGAAGCACCTTATCCAGAGGGGGCTTCTCAGAGCGCTTGCAGAGCGGGCATAACCACGGTAGGCCTGTCTGGATGTCCTTAAACCCTGGCACACAGCCGGTGTGGTAGGCGTCTCGACAAAGTTCACACTGGAGCATGGGGCCCGCAGGGATGGTGTGACACAAGCACACTGTGGGGGCCAAACAGCTGGGCGAAGACTGACACTTTGACTCATTTGAGATCCTCAACATAGACAGGCTCTCCAACTCTTTCTGATGTACGTCACTGAGAGTGGCCATCTGTTTGGAGAAGAATATGCATGTCTGATCAGATACCAAATGTCCATCACACATGTGAACAGTCAGGACTCAACAATAGGGATGGCTCATTGTTGAGCCCAGCAGGAAAAAACATGGTTTCTCAAATTTAAGACATGCACAAATTAAATTAATACCATATGTCCATACAGAACAAACCCATACAGTCTGATTTATTTGAATGTAATTAAACAGGCTGGGGCATACATTAAACTACAAAACAGTATTGAAATTGGTTTATGTACTAATATATCAATACATACAAATTAGAGGTTGACCAATATTGGAATTGGCTGATACGATAATGTGCTTAAAGGCAATAAAAATATTATTGTGCCGATTCTAGTAAAATCTAAATACTAAATGTGTTAAACAATGTTCTTAGTCTTTCCTTCCTCTGATAGGGCTGCCTAGAGAGAAGCCACTAGAGTTTATATTGAATTAAATGCCATATACAGTTTATTGTGTAACCAAAATAAATAATATCCAAAAGAGGGAAAGGGGGAGGAAAAAAAAAAAAAAAAAAAAAAACCCATAAGCAGCAGGACTTTCATTTTATAGACAAGCTTGAAATACACAGGGACTCTTATTTTGAAATGTCTATGCTTTACTACTTCTAGCTGCTCTTTCAAACAGATGAGGGCATTTAGCCTAAAACGTAATTAAAAATGTGACATACTGCTGAAGCTGTATCTTTGCTCATAGAAAGCGCTTTTTCCACATCAAAAAGGGAGTCCAGTTTTACGTCAACTTTCTTGCAGGGTAATGAGACATCCTTGGCTTTTTTAGATTTTGACTTCTGCGTTCCAGTCTCGCACCTAGGGCACAGAACCTTAAAGACAAAAACTCACAAATTAATAACACAAACACTTATTTTACTCACAAATCATATAGTTATTTATAACTATACTTATTTTGGATATGAAAAAGTAATCTACCTCGAGGAGAGAATGGGATGAGTTCCTCAACAGGAACGTTTTAGCTGCACTCTCCTTCCAGGTCTGTACCTCAGACACTAAGCTTTCCAGTCGAGTGAGTGGTTCCAACATAACCGGAATACCTCTGGCTCTCGACACTAGTTCAGATAGGGCAGCAAGACCAGGAATACGGCCTCCAGCCTGTAGCAATAAATGTTTAAATGGACGGAGCGCTACTTGCACAAGGTTCTATATATCTAATCGTTGGGTTGCGAATAATAGAACAGTATGGAAACGTGTGGAACACACCTGAAGAGAATCTGCTTCTATTATCCATTCTCTGGCCCTGCTTACACAGTCTTTGAGCTGAAGACAGCTGGGCAGGTATGCTGGGATGCTGTCCACTTCCTGTATAGCTGCCTCAACAGTCTCAATACTATGACGAGGCCTGAAAGAGAGCAAAAAAAAACAAGCAAATCTACATTATTTTTACAGGATCAAAAGGTTTCATTCAGCAATGGTGCATTAAATTTATAGTATTGGCAGTTAATATGACAGTAAAGGTTTTTACATTTTTACTAAAGATTTGCATTTAAAAAAAAAAAACTCACAAAAATATTAAACAACTGTTTTACACATTGATAACAATAAGACATGTGAGCAGCATATTAGAATTTCTCAAGGATCAAGTGACAGTGAAAATTCAGCTTTCCCAACACAGTAATGAATAAGATTTTAAAATATTAAAATATTTAAATTGCAATAATATTTCAAAATATTAATGTTTTTACTGTATTTTGGATCAAACAAATGCAGCCTTACTCAACAACAGTTTGGGGTTTGAAAGATTTTTTTTTTTAAATGTTTTTGAACAAGTCTCTTTTGCTGTCACACTGGACAATGTCACAATAGATCGATCCAAGATAATCTGTCAGGAAACAGCTTCAAAATGCCTACCCTGCACATTTTTATTCCCTATCAGAACTAGCTCAAACATCCATGTGTTTTTTTTTTTACAACATGCATGTTGGGAGTGCTGGAATTTTATTAGCCATTTAAATAAATAGATAATAAAAATTTGCAAGCAAAATTTTTGCCAGAACATCTTGCAAATGATTTTGTTGCACAATCAACTTGGTCATACACAATGCCAAACCTGAAACACCAGGAGTTGCTTTCACTTCTAAGATCTAGCTGATAAAAGTGATTAAGAATACATATTCTAGCTGTAAACTAGTTAGCATGGTGACACACAAACTTGTTAGTGGAAAGGGAAGTTGATCCAAAAATTTAAATTCTGTTATCATTTAATCTCCCTCATGATGTTCCATTTACATTCAAAACAGTGATTTTTTTGAAAACTGAAAGATTTCTGTCCATTATACCAAATCTTTGATGGCGACCGCTTTATATGATGAACAGATTTAATTTAGGCTTTTATTCATATATAATGAATAGAAGCCTAAAGTAAATCTTTTCTTCATATAAAGCAATCATGTCTCTTCAGAAGACTTGGATTAAACCTTTGTATTCCTATGGTTTTCTTTTACAATCTCTTGATGTAATGGCCTTTCAATGAAGGGACAGAAATCTCTCTTTTTTTAAATATAAATTTTCAATGAAACCTAAGCAAAAACAAAAGTCTTATGTGTTTGGAATGACTCATTTAATCATTTTTGGGTGAACTATCCCTTTAAATTGTTTTAACATTTCACTTAAATACAAACTAAATTCACCTAGCAGTGAGCATGTTATGGGCCTTTTCTTCCCAGTGTTCACAAACAGTGAGCAGCTCCTGCAGGCGGGCCATGGTTCTTTCCACACAGGAGTGCGGTGCCAGGCCCACTCCTTGATCTATGAGCCTCCTCATGCAGTCTAGACTGAGGTCGGCCGGCTGATCGCTGGCTTCCTGAACAGCCTCCACCCAGCGTGCTTGCTCCAGCCTTTGCCTCAACACCGCCAACTGAGGCAACTCCACATCCAAGCCTGCACCTTCATCTAGGAGGCCTTGGAGGGCAGAGGAACCAGGCATGTCCTCTGCAAGGAGATCCGAGCTCTGCTGCTGGAACTGTTCAACACGGTTCAAAAGAGCCTGAGATAGAGGCAGAGGAAGAAAATGTAAGATCAACACATCTGGGAACTAGGAAAATGACATTTAGAATGTTGTGTGTTTGGTTACCTTTAAGAAAGGGGCCTGTCGGATGGTACAAGGCAGGTCATACAACTGATTGACAAATGACTTCAGTTCCTCCACCGTGAGCTGATTTTGAGACTTCCCCCCACCGGAGCGATACCTATTAACACAAATATACATATTTGATACAGAACTGCATCAATTTAAAACTACTTAAAAAGCAAGAACTTCAGATAGCTTTACATATCAGAGGAAGCAATAAACGTACCTTGTCTGTCTCTTGCCATTGAGGAGTTGTTGGGCCATTGAAGTACACCTATCTGCATTCTGGATGACTTGACGCAAGTGACCTAGCAGGTCAGTGTCGGGGTACATCTTCTTCTCTGCTTCTACTACCAAGAAACGAAGCTCCTCCAAATCTAATAAGAAAAAAAAAAAAAAAAAATCCATTATTTTAGACCAAAAAAAAACAAAAAAAAAAAACAACAACAAAAAAACCCAAGTGAAACCCAGCATAGCAGAATTGCATAGTTTGTACAATGTTAGATAACACCTAACATTCACTAAACATACATGACAGGAGCTGGCATGTCAAAATTTATCAGAACAACAGTTTTGGTGGGGAAAAATATGCATATTAACTGCCATAGCTAACATTTCTTAACATGAAGAATAAAAGAATACATTTATCCATTTACATAGTATTTGAGATCTATTTTTTTTTTTTTTTATACGCGTCTAGTGATGGAAAAATGCTTACATGCCCTGAAATTTTGAACATACATAAATGAGACCATTTTTCTTAGTGTAACAAAAAAGCAACGCTCGGCTTTAGGGGTCAAACTTTTTCTATTATTCACACAATGGTGCCTATTCAATAAATGATAAAAAAAAAAAAAAAAAAAAATATTTATAATATATATATATATATATATATATATATATGATATAAATATTTATTAAGTTACGTCAATGGTCAAATAGTGAAACTTCTGAACTGTTTTTCAAATAAACTTGTGCACTAAATTGTGTGGTGAATTCAAAGCTTGCGGATTTACAGTTGCAGAATTTCACTACTATTAGTATTAAGTCATTCATGCAATGTTCGTTGTAAATATACCCTGATGCAAAGTTTTTATATAACATTGCTTCCTAAAGTTTGTTAAAGGGTGAAAAAAAAAAAAAAATAATAAAAAAACAACAAAAACCCATTATGAATAATAAATGCTTGGGTTTTATAAAGTTTAAAGATGAACACATTGCAATAATAACTTACCACTTTTATTGTCTTGTTCTGCTTTCAAAATCTTGTTAACTTTAGAAGCCCAGTCTTCATAAGACTCAGCACGAGCCGTCAAAGCCTGGAACAATGGCTTCAGTTCGGCAAGTGTGTATTTATAGCTGCGTAAGTAAAAGACAAAAAGGTTAATATGTAGAATGAAAGCAAGAACTCTTTTGCATATGATCCATCGTCCTGAGTTTTAACGACATGTTGACATGACATGTTGTAATGTCCTATGCTTTTGCAAACACATACTTGAGTGTGTAGCTTCTAGCAGGGCAGGAGCAGAGGTCCTGGATGTGGTGGAGACAGACCAGCTGGTCGGGGCTACAGGGACAGGTGATGGCAGACAGGTAACAGGTGGTCCGGCACTTAGCACACTGCCTTTCCTCATCTGGCAGCATATCATAGTCAACCTGCTGGGAGTGCCACACACCCTACAGAAAAGCAAATACACAATGGGATCAATTAGTAATAGACAGACAGACCATGAATACAAACAAAGACAGCAGAGGCAGAGCTACAGGTTTAATTACTGAAATTAAAAATAAAAATGGTGCTGGGTTAAAAAAAAAAAATAAAAATAATAATAATAATTTTTTATTATTATTATTATTATTATCTTGATTTTAATCGATTCTAATTTTAATGAACCAATATCGATTCTTAAATCCCAAGAATCGTTCTTTTAGTCTATGCTGTTTTCGGATGATTGAAAAGCTTTGTAGCGCGCCTCCCATCCATTAAAATCGCAATAAGCTTTGTGCTTTGTTACTTTCGATATGAAAGTCTCAGATTTCAAATTCTGTCCATTTTATTATGAAATTCAAACTGTAAAAGATACAGTACAACTTACTGAAATCTGCATCGTCTCATGTAAATCGCTCAATCACCACGGAAAGATGTCAATAAAACAGCATGTCCCGTAATGTTACATTTACCTCAGAAACGCCATTCAGTGAACATAAACTTGTTAGTCAGCTAGAAAAATCTGAATCCCTGTATAGTTTACAGCATTTGTTGATGTTTTTTTTTTCCTTGACAAAATTTGCCATGTACTGTACCTGATGTCCAAATTAATCAATATCAAATCAGAATCGCAAGCTTGTGAATCTAAATCGAATTTAAATTTGTGTCAATACCGAGCCCTAATATAAATATAATATATATATAATATATATATGTTAATATTAATAGACTCACATTTTAGACATAATACTGTTTTTGCTCTATTTCAGCAACAAAAATAGTTCCAAACAAAGCCACAGCAGAACAGTTGCTGTCTCAGAGCAGCAACACAGTGGTGTGAATGATTAAGGGTGCTTTCACACTTGGTTCGATTGCTCCCCCCCTCCCCCTGCCCCCGCTGGACTGTGTTCATATTATATTATTTGGGTTCGAACAGGGTGCGTTTGCGTCAAAGCAGCAGCTGTTTACCCGGTTGCTTAGTAACGACTTGCGTCTATCTGCCACGAATGTATTGCAAATGCTCTAAAGAACGCTGAAGACGAGAGACTGCTTGCAGTACGTCAGTCACGCTCGCCAGGAAAATGAGTGAAACACACAAACACACATTTTTATCAAATCATACGTCATTAATAGCGGTTCACTTCCGCGATTTAGTACGATTGCGTTCACATCAGCAGCGAACCGTACCGGAGTTCACATGAACTGTACCCCAGACCACCCTTTCTAAGCGGACTCGGGTACGGTTCGCAGGTGCACACCCGAGTTCGGAAGACAGCGTTCACATTATCCAAACGAACCGAACTCTGACGTCAATCGAACCCGGGTGCGCACCAAAACTGCTAGTGTGAAAGCACCCTAAATGTCTTTGAATGAACTGGGTGAGTCAGTGATTCAATGACCCATTCATACAGACATACAGATTCAGTCACTTGCTACATTCTTGAATTAATCAACCTTTTGAACAAATCAGTTGAATGATTTAATGACTCTCATTCATATTTTAAAGTATTATTGCATTTTTCCAAAATTTCACATGTGTATATTTAAAATAATAATAACAATAATAATAATAATAGTAAAACATTCTTTATGCAGTTATAATTTTGCCGTGTAAGTGCATTCATGCCACCTCCGTTTCTCATTTAAAAGTCTGCGTAAATACATCTAAATGCCAAATAATGCGCTTTCTCTGCAGTGGAAAGATGGATTTTGTTGATACTCATTTCATTTCAATGGTAACAGCCTTATATCGTCTTATAACTGAATTTATACATACACACACACACACACACACACACACACACACTCAATTGGGTCATAAAGTGCAAGTTAAAGCAGTTTAAAAAGGGCTCACTGCCTTTAAAATAGCCACCCACCAGCTTATAGGCTCTCTCACGGAGCATCTTCTCCTCCAGAATCATGGCACACATGTCCTTCTGGACAGCAGTGGCCAGTTCCAACTCTAGACTGTCTGCCTTGAAGGCAATGTTACAGGTCATTTCATCGTGAGAGAAAACACAGTATCTGTTGAGGGATCGGTAGTGCTCGACACACTGTCGACCAAGAGGCATCTGAAACAAAAGACCGTATTTTAGTTCATTTTGATTCACATCGTATATGGAATTATGCTTATCCAACATTAAAGTCAAAATGAAACAGAAGTGGCAGCTTTACGCAACACCGTTTTCAACCAAAAACAGAAAACTTATTATGCATTTTGGCCGTTCGTTTACACGATAACTGCGTTTTGGTGGCCTGAAAACGTAAACTCTTGAAAACGGGTTTTTAAAGTTCAAATTAGTTTTTGAAAACAATACTGTTATAGTCATGTAAACTACAAAAATGCAAATTTGTGAATATGCATGTGTATTACGTGTTCAGTCTATAGGTGTGTAGTTTCTCTTTACAAAGTGACATTCCCAACCACTGGCCTGGAAGCAGAATAGTGTTTTAGTCATTTTCGCGGATCCGTGTGAATGGGGAATATTTTGACAATGTTGTCGTCTGTACGCGAAAAACGCAAAGGAAAATGTATCTGTTTTTAGTATATATATATATATAAATCAATCTCAATAAGATCAATAATATGAATTTACTAAATAGATTGGGTGAATTTATTTCAGCGCCTTTTACCCAGTCTGCTGTGCAGAAGTTGACTGCCTCTGCAAAGTTGAAGCCTTGGTTGAATCCACTGTGATAGGCCCTAGGGAAGGTAATGACAAACTCGCCGGCACACTGGTTTGTACGGTAAATCTACAGAGGACAAAAGGATGAGATAAATGATCTTACAAAGTTGTTCGCAACACAATTGGTTCCATCCTATATTATGAATGGTATTTGTTTAGTCCATAACTCTAACTATGATTGTATATGTGGCCACTCACTGGTACTCCATGCTCCATGAGCACATTTGGGTTCATGATGGTGACCAGCTGGTGGAGCAGGTCTGGCTGAGACTCAAAGAGCTCAGGGGCCAGGTTCTTCATCACTTTCTCCAACTGCTCGGCGGCATAGCCAGGAGCGCCATACCACGTCTTTGGCTCTCCCCTGCAAATCAAAACAACAAAAGTGAGTGGAAAAACAACAATCTCAGAGCATGGATTGTTTTTATCTTAGTAACTGTTAAAATGAAGCATAAACAATACGTACAAGGTGGCACTGCACAGCAAGTTGTTGAGCACATATACTTAACCTACCATGTAAAATGGGTCTTTCAATGTGAAAAGTGTGAGTGGATTACCAGTGCAGATAGTTGATGGAATAGCTCCAGTGGTCCTCAATGTGCCAGCAGAAGGAGGAGAAGCACATGCCCACATAAAGCCATGGTAGCTTCATCCCACAGATGTCCGCTGTGACATGAGTCAGCACAGATGCATCCAACACTGGCATGTTGTTGAGGTTCCAGCCACTGCTCAGATAATCCTGGACAAAAAGAAATTATTTAATGAAACATGCATTTGTGATCTGAAGTTTTTGATCTGTGCTTTTAGCATACAGATTGCAAGAACTTCATAGCATTTCAGGTTATTTTTGTACCTCCTCCTCTGGCGAGACCTTAAATGTGCCGTTCTTAACAGGGAAGCCACTTCCAAAATCCTTTGAAGCAATATCAGCCCCATACTCCACAGTGACGTCCTCCTCGATGGTGCTAACCAGCCGCCAGAACTCCTTCTCCACCAGCTCTGTGGGAACCATCTGTCAAACGATAAGGACGATCACTGCATATTCCAATAGCACATGGTATGCAATCATATTTGTCTCAAGTGTCGTTTAACAGACATACGTGAACAGGCATGTTAAAGTAGTCAGACTTGAAAGAGTCAGCCATATCACCAAAGGTGCGGAGGGTGTAGTCTCTGGAGGCCTGCTCAAAGCCAAACGCCACCTGTGGCTTACCACACTCCTATAGTGAGAATAGAGAAGCCAATGATTACAAACATAACCGCATAGCCTAAATGCAATTGAGTATTAAACACAATTCCGTACAACTAAGCAAAATCATAAGTACTAACAGACAGTAGGTAATGGGCGCAGAGAGCGCAAATAGGAGCAGCTGTAATTTAGTTATGAATATAGCTTCTAAGAATATGACTTTGTATTTATGTAATCAAAGGTTACATCAATATTACATTAGGTCACAAAACAATTATGTGATAAAGACAAAGAAAAGTCATGATGTCATCAGTTTGCAGATGTAGACAGTCGGGAGTGGCTCACCTGAGCCAGGCACTTGGGGCACCTCCAGTCGCCTTTGGGGACGTCGTGGAGGGGTGGGATCAGACAGAATGTGTGATAGCTGTCGTCACACCCATCACAAAGCAATAATCTATCTTCATCACCTCCACCCCCACATACCAAGCATATGTACTGCTCCACCTGTAGAAAAAACAAACAAACATTGCCATAAATGAATGCAGTGCACACTTTCTGTTAAGTGAAAACCAAATGGTCCTCTGACCTCCGCCCTCACCTTAGATTTTTCACCTTCAACTGGTTGCTCAATGGGTTCTTCTTTCACCTGCACTGGAATTTCTTTCACTAGAAGAGATGTAAAGTAAATAACTTTGAAATGTCACATTGCAGTGAGATTAAAATTTGGAAGTACACTCCCATTCAAAAGGTTAGGGGTCAGTATGACTTTGTTAAATGCTTTTAAAAAGACATTTCTCATGCTCACCAAGGCTGAATTTATTTGATCAAAACACAATAAAACAGTAATATTATGAAATACTATTACTATTTAAAATAACTTATCTATTGTAATACATTTTAAAATGTAATTTATTCCTGTGATGGCAAAGCTGAATTTTCAGCATCATTACTCCAGTCTTCAGTGTCACATGATCCTTCAGAAATCCTTCTAATATGTTGATTGGTGCTTCTAATATGTTGATTGGTTTTCAACATTATTATTATCAATGTTGAAAACAGTGTTCTGCTTAATATTTTGGTGTTTTTCAGGATTTTTTTAATGAATAGCAAATTCAAAAGAACATGTCATGTCACTCACCCCAAACTTTAGAACGGTAGAATAGATGGATGTAAATACCAAGCCATGAAGAACTTCAAAATACGCAAAGTGATTTTTGAGAGGAAAACTAGAAATAAAATATATGGATCTGTACCTGGTTCTGGTTTTGCCACATAAGAGCCCATTCGCCTCCTTAGATTGGGTTTTTCACACACCTCGCCCGGTTCTGATTTAAAACAGCGACCCTATGAAGAGAAGGGCAATGTCGGAGATAAAGGCATTACTATCTAGTTTCAACAAACCAGTCCAGGTATGAATCAGAGATTTTTGCATCTGTTCTTTACCTCTGTCCGTTTAGCTCTGCGGGCGATAGTGCAGGTTTCCGCTGGTTGCACCGACTGACGCTGGGGCAGGTCGTGGGGTTTGTACTCCTTGTCTTTGGTGTCATTAGTCAGAGTTGGCTTCTGAGAGTTCTGTTGGAGAAAAAAAATTAATGTTGACATCATGCCCGACGCACCACTTGACAAGCCCATTATATATATACACACACAAAAAAAGAAAAAGAAAATTTGAACAATGCAAATAGCTTTATTTATAACACCACTATAAGTGCGCACATGTGGCTTCACTCTTATCTAATTAACCAGAGAGCCACATGACAGCAGGGTGGACATTATTAAAGCCAGTAACAGTGAGAGGCAAAGCAGATCACCCCTAGGGTATTAACCATAGGGTAAAAGCAGCAGGCGAGTGGGCCTAGAGCTCAGGGCTCATTGAATGAATTCACACCCCTTTATGGGTGGGGGGAGGGGACCGTGGGTACAGCACAGAAAATGTACATCAGAGAAAGCCGTTAACCACTGAACCCACAGGAACACCAAAACACAGACGAACATCCTGCCAGACACTACTTAAAGTAAAAACAAACTACAAATGACACCCTATAAAAACATACCCAGGAACACAAACTCAAGTTTATGTTTGCGACACTTTATAGTTGTATGTCCCGAAGACATTTTTATGCAAACTACTGTGTGTGCCACCTAATTGAATATATACGTTGCAAAAATAAACTAGGGCGCTTAACAATGCTTAATAAACTGGGACACTCTTTCTGTTCAGATAGTTGGGCTCCCTGCCAAAAATGATCATGGACAATGTTATGGTGCACACATGACAGCCAAAGAACATTAATCAGGAAAAAGGATGGAAACTGATTGATATAATGCTAAAAAGGGGAAAGGGGAAGTTATACAAGCGTTTTAGTGACCTTACCATAAGATTAGCTCCTGTCTGGAACAAATAGTATGGGTAGAGAATCCTCTCATAGTGAGAGCGGATGTGAGAGCCAACTGCTTTGCCGGGAGCAAAGCCCATCTTCATTGCAATCTGGGTCCATCTCCGTTCTTTACAGACCACATCAAAGCCTCCCTCTTCTTTGACCAGCTAGACAGAGACAGAAGTCACCAAAGACATGTTTACATCCATATTTACTTTTCAAAAATCCCACAGAGGAAGTATACATCAGTGTTTTCAACTCTAGTGCCCCATATTATGTAAGATGTAAAAATTAACCAACATACTATGCTTTAAACTATGTGTACGACCAGTGGAGATAACATAACCTCAGTCCTACCTTGTAAAGAACATATAAATCCAGGGTTTTGCGCTCGACATGGGGAATTTTCAGTGTACATCCTTGCAGTTCCCAGAACTTTGCTATCTGGTCCAAAAAGTTCAGCTTCACTCTGGTCTGGGCCTATGAAACAATAAAATACAACAAAAATGGTATCAGAAAATCAAACATGAAGTCCTGGTTCTTTGGTTTGCAAAGGAGAAAGCATCTTTTTTGCACTCGTTTTATATTTAAAATAATTTATATTAAGAATTACACTTAATTTGGGGGTCAGTAAGATTTTATTCAGCAAGGACACATTAAATTGATTAAAACTGACAGTATTTTCATTTATAACGTTACAAAAGATTTCTATATAAAATAAAGTATGAACATTTTATTCATTAAAGAATCCTAAAAAAAAAAAAATGATATCAGTTTTCATAAAATTAAGTTTTAACATTGATTATGATAAAAGTTTCTTGAACAGCAAATCAGCATACTGGAATGATTACTGAAGGCTCGTGTGACACTAAAGTCATGACACTGAAGTAATGATGCTGAAAATTAAGCTTTGCCATCACACAACTAAAATACATTTTAAAAGTATTAAAATAGATAACAGTTATCGTAATAACATTTCACAACGGTACTGTTTTACTGTATTTTTTTTATCAAATAAAATGCAACCTCAGTGTACATAAGAGACTACTTCAAAAATATTTACTTTTAAATGGTAGTGTATATCAAAAATAAACTATAACAAACCACAGAGCAACCAAGAGAGTTGGTGGCAACAAGGAGGTCTTATTGTGATTTTTCCACCAGTGACCTTTCCTTTGCTTTTTGTTAGTGACCTTTTTAGAGTTGACACCAAACCCTGAGCTTTTAAGTGTGGCAGAGCAAAAAGAGGTCATGCTGGTTGCAGGTTTCAGTTTAATAAGGCCACATGAACATATCTGCAAATACAGACAGGAGACAAATAAATAAAAACCTCCAACTCATTGAGCCTCTGAATGCGTGGTGTGAAATGCAGTCTGTCCACATCACAGGCAAATGGTGGCTGCCATCCCTGACAAAGAAAAAAAATGTGTTAAGCTTTTATGTTTACCATTTGCCACAAGAGTTAAAAACTCATGTCTAACATACGATCATTCTTTGCGTTTATATCTGCATGTGGGGTTTTCACAATGCCATCTTTCTACCTAATGATATTTATAAATACAATATTAAAGTGAAACAGCATTTCATCTACACCAGTGTGATTAAAAAAAAAACATCATATTACTGTTCAATACACAAAACAACATCAAGATGATTTGATTTCAAAAGGCCCAGATTTGTCTTCACCTAGCCTAAATCAATTTTACTGTGCATCATAAAGCAGGGTATGATGCATTATACACAAAAAAAATAATAAAATAAAATTAAAGTTGTAAAATGGTCCACTGGCATGATTCTGGAATCATTAACATTTTATAAAATATACTTAGGTGCTAAAACATAAAGCATTATAAAGGCATATTCGCAGTATAACATACTAGGATGGATATAGATGACTACAATACAATTCTTTATCTTTCCACGGAGGCCGTTTTAGGGTGTTAACAGATATAAACAAGACAAAACACAAAGAAAATATACATAGCCAAAACAAAAAACAACTTTGTAAACGTTTAAAACGCGACCTAAACCGAATCCAGCTTCTCACTTGCGTTGTTATTTACATCAAATTTCAGTTTCAATGGCCAAATGCAAATACACAACTCGCACAACATGGAGGACAACGGCGACGCCACCGCCAACTTCAGCAATATTTTTTAAATTTTATTTTTTACGTTTTTGTCTCGAGATAAAACTTAAACCTTAAATTATTTGATAAACGACAGTAATGTGTTGACAAACGAGCGGTTTTACATTATATGTTAGCAAAAGTAGCCATTTTTAGACAAGACGATGTTTCCGTAGCATTGAATAAACAGTAATATATTAACATAATAAATAAAACAAAAAGCATGATAAACAAACACTTTTACACCATCTTTCAACATCAGATAACCAAGTAAAAGATTATATTTGAACGCAAATGCTTTGACGTTAAGGTAAAAATATAATAGGAAGTTGCATATTTAAAAAAAAAATTTGCACCAACAGTCCAGGTTGTTCGCAAAATGTTCCACAATAAATGTAAGAAAGTTATATAATGCTTGTCCTAGGTTGCAAGTTCAACTAGCGAGGCTTGTTCATATTTGGGTGGATGCATTCTAACGAACATTGATTTTGGAAGACAATAACAATCACTACATTCTGTCCTTCAACATTTGTCCATCAACCAAACATTTATTAAAAGTATCAGCAAAAAAAAATCAGCCGTGATACTTAAAAGCCATAGCATGATAAAACTCTCTTGAAAAGAAAGTAAGTGATGTTATTGTGGTCGCTATAGGAGTAAACCACACGCGAGCATTCACGCATAGCTAGTAGCTGCGCGTACACGCGCACACGCCGTTACGAACGTTCGCAATGGCTGGAGCCGCAATCCGCCATGTTGAAAAAACCTGTCTTTAGAAAAAGTGTCTCGGGATCTGCGATCTACGAGTAAAAAAGACGACCGATAGCTGGCTTGCATTTGACAGTTCTGTTATATGTCGAAGAAACTTACCGGGGGCGGTCGGATCTTGCAGATGCCAGTGTTTTCTGCAATTGGACGTATTTTGTTGATGAACCCAAAAGGGTCGGCAAATTCCTCCCAACTGGGCTCAAAGACAGGGCACTCCGGTGGTGGAATAAACTCGTTGGGTCGTGAATGGGTCATTCTGGGGAACTTGATCCAAATGATGACATGTAGAAACTGCAGTAAACTGTTTGAAGTTGAAGTAAATGTTTTAATTAGTCTCGAAAAGATGCCATATTAGAGAATGATTACACCTGAACTCCGACAATTAACATCCTCATCCACTTTGGGAAACGTACACACAGACGGAGTGCTGACGTTACAGTGCTTAATCGTCTTCCGCTTCAAAAGTAGAGACGCTTGATTTCCTTTCTTTATCCGACATTCTCACCAATGCAGATTTTTAGACGTTTTTCTTAAATGTAAATTGTACGCTTAAATTCTCCAAAACGCATTGGAACTGGAAAAAAGCCATCATTCATTATTATTGCACATTTACGTAACGACCAATACTAACAAAGCTTTTGGTTTGGTAATGGTCAGCAATTATCAACATGATTATTTATTAACAAAAAATACATTACTTCAATTAATTTTATTATAGCAAAGAAAATAAGCAATTATATTTTAAATCTAGCACACGTAGCTGTCTATAAAAGTCATCCAGGTTTTAATTTTCAAAACGCGTTTGCTTTTTTTTCTTGGCTTTATCTGCTCACGAAGGCTTAAGTAAACATATTAAGTAAGAGACGGTACTCTCATGAAACCTGTGGTCAAAAACAAAGCTTTTATATACAAATATGAGAAACCCCTCGAAAACTTTTGTATTTTTATGCATTTTAACGTCTCCCCTAAAGTGCTTTAAAAAGGCAGAAGTATGCCGCTATAGAATTAGAGAAGTGACTTGGTGACTCGCGCGGAATGATACAGCACAGCTTCCCTTTCACTGGAACTACTTCTTTAAATGGACTCTTTCAAGTTACCCACTCGGAAGTAACAGATGTTGTCCAGGGACGATGGATTTAGTCACTCCCCACCCGATTGACATCTAAATTCACGATTAATCTCTGGCACGGGGTGACATCGTACAGATAGCACATCAAACACCGTTTAAATATATAATCCGTGAGCATTTGCACCGTCTCGTGACCCGATTTCGGAATGCAGGATCCTTCAGCGGAAAATGAAATAGGCCTATTGTGCCAAGACATAAAGTATCTCACCGTACTGGCGTTGCGGTTGACTTTTGTCTTTACATATCTCTGTGTAGAGGGTCCATCAACATCCACCGTAGTATTCCATGCGAGCAATATCTATGAGCACGTACTGCACGTCAACTCGGAAGCTGTCGCCCCCTGTGAAACACAGGACAGCGATCCACGGTTCCCTTATCCGCCTATCGCAGGAAACAGTCCACTTATTCTACCGAGGCAGAATGACTGAGGTGTGGCAGTAGTAGCCTGACCCGTTACCGACAATATTGACACTTTTGCTTTATTGTCTTAAAAACATAATATGTATTGATGTGTTTCCTGCGTTGTTTTCCCCAAATCACCTGAAATCATAAATGTTCATTAATATTTTTACTCTCAGCAGCACATCCAGTCAGGGTGAATATTCTTCTTGTCTAAAATGGTATCCTTTCAAAACAAAACTACAACAGACATATTTACCCTATCTCTCTCTCTCTCTGTGTGTGTGTGTGTGTGTGTGTGTGTATATATATATATACACACATATATATATATGCATAGGGTAAATATGTCTGTTGTAGTTTTGTTTTGAAAGAATACAATTTAGACAAGAAGAATATATTCTAATATATATATATATATATATATATATATATATATATATATATATATATATACATATATAAATATATACACACACACACACAGAGAGAGATACATTAGATGCATCAAGGAACACTTTTCTACACAAAAAAGTAACTCATAACAGCTTAGAATTATATTTTATTTTTCAGTATAATATTGCAATTCTCTTAAATGGTCAACAATGAATTTTGTTATTTGACAAGCACTGACCTAAATCTCCTCATACACAAAAGTGACTTCATGTGTTCTGAAAACTAAGAGAGATAATAGAAAGGTCTTGTGTTAAGGAATGTTTAAAAGGATCGTCTCCATTCATCTACGGCAGACTATGATGTTAGACAGGTGTACATGTTAGCATACAGTTTGGTGAGAATGAAAACATCACAATAAAAAAAAAAAAAACTATACAAAAACCAATTACATTTTTCTGAATTCTGCAAAGAGCAAAAACAAGGCCTATAATAGTTATAGTCGTTTCCGAACAAGAAAACCATTTGAATTACGTAGTCAAATACTATATAATTTTTTCCAAACAGTGACTTAAGTGCTCTATTCGTGGTTCACCCTGTCCAATGCCACATAGAAGCTCTTTTTGTCATCCAGGCAATGCCAACCAATGGGTCCAATCTCACAATCCGCACAAATAAGGTACTTCACTTTGCCTACATCTTTTGTGAAACCCACATTCTCAAATGTGTACATGTCATCAACCAGCCAGTGCGCTGTCAATGTGTCCCCATCCAATGTCCCGTCTGACTGACCAATGGAGGTTTTCTTTCTCATTGAAGGCAGAAACAGCTGGTAAATGGAAAGGGGTGTTGCATGGAAAACAGAGGACATAACAGTCTTGAGATAACGTCATCATCATTGTATGTAATATAACAATTTAAAATTACAAATCAGACATATCATGACTATAATTTTGCAAATCACTTGGTGTAAATTACAATGAATTATCGTGATGTAACATATGAACCATGCCTGTATTTAAAATGATTTACACAACAAATCTAGTTTTGAAAAAAAGTTACCTCCTTTTCTGCAAACACTGCCATGCCTGGGCAGAGCACCTTAGAAGAACATCTCTGGCACAACACTGATTTCACATTTTTACCATCTTCTGTCACGAGTGAGGGGTCTACAGATCCCTCGGGAGAGGAGGTCTGTTTACTGTCATCCATGTTAGTAAGCAAACTGAAAACAAAACGATCAATCAGAATTTAACATATACTACTTGATTGTGGTCAGTCTATCAATGCATCTAATATGGCATTAATATAATTAGTTAGCTAACTGGCTAAATAAGAAACTAGTAAGAGGAATACTCGCCTCTAAGTCAGACCATGAGGAAAACTGACCCTGCATAAGTCAGATTTGTTATCCAAATATGGTAATTTAAGTATAAACACAATAATAGACAGTAGTTGGAAAACACTAGCGGGCTAGTGTCAGCTACTGCTAATACATGCGCAACTGCTAAAGCAGACCGGCTAAATACAAGCCACGAATTCGTTCCGCTCAGATTAAGACTCCATTTTCAAACGCAGCAATGCTCTAACATGATGGGAACATCCTTTTAAAATCCTTATAAAATATTTTATATATATTATTGTATATATTTATCCTTTATTTAGATATAATTTGCAAATAATATCCTGGTTCAGAGAGACAGTTGTATGCAAATGTATAACCCCTTCAGGGGTTCAATTTTGAACGTATACAAATCACCATTTTTACTTGAACGACAATCTCCACCGTATAAATCAACCAAATAAGAGAAACTCAAAGTATGATCCATAAATATTTATTTAAACATTTCACATTTCAGTTAAATGTAAATGATTTACCACCTCTACACGTAACACATGAATATATGGATGTGGTAAAGCCACACAGTTAGCTTATTTAAAAAGGATCAAACACTACTTTTTTACAAACAGCAGTCTGAGAAAGTTCAACAATAAAGGTCAAACTTTTTTGTTTGTTATTTATGTAACCTTATTAATAATTTGATTGGATTGCTTGCAAAGTAAATTAACTAGTTATGTTTAAGACTAATGAAAATTTACTACACTGTAGTTTTGGCCCATCTATTTTAAACCTATTTCCAGTGGCCTAAGGCACAGGAATATTCTTATACTTTACAGGAAAGTTTATACTTTACAGACTGCACAGATGTATCCATGCAGAGGCTTTAATAACAATGATATTCAATATCTGTGCTGTAAGGTGCAACAGTTGACCTGTTTACATTTTCATTTGACCTAGAAGTAAAAGTTAAAATTATGAACATGTTCTAAGCAGGTAGATTTTGCTAAAAACCCTCAAACCCTTTATTTGCCCTTTGTGCGTTTTCCAGTTATTTTGAAAAAGATGTCAAAGACATCTCTGCGCTATTCAGTAAAGTTTGGGCAATAGTTTGGGTGTGCATCAAATGATGTGAAGAACTGTTCATTTACATTAAGAAAAACGTGTATGCATTATATCATGAGGGGACATCATCTACAGCTCAATGAAAGTGCCTTTCACTACTAAAGAAACATTCAAACTCCAAGAGATTGTGTACAAATTAAAGTTTGATGATAACTAAGGTTATCATGTTTCAGCCTTCGATTACTTGTTCAGCCTACGGTGCCCTTTAACCACACAAAAGCTTTCATAAAATGAAATTTCATGGATTCTTTGTAACAGAATAAAAATGAATAGAAGTCAAAACATCAGGAACAAACTCAAAGGTGAATAAAAACAAATCAAGGAATAAGTATAAATGGGGGCACTAAAAATCCTAATTGAAAAGGGATGTGTTTGTAGGGCTCTCAGAGGAGAGTGTCATCAGTGCAGCCTCCCTCAAGGCCATAGCGGAACTCCTGCAGATTGGACACCCCATAGAAATGAATGAAGGCTGCTGCCACCACCAGCACATGGAATATCTGGTGTGAGTGAAACTGAGAAGAGAGCAAATTAGGTTAGTAAACATCTGCATATCACTATACTCCAGAATATGACTAAGAAAATCATTTCTGACTACACCACAAAGGTCAAAAACACCTTAACTTACCCAAATATCACACTTGCCCGGGAAATAGCGCTCTGGGATTCGTGCAGCATACAGTCCAGCACCTGTGATGTACATGGCGCCCATTAAATAGAACCAGCCCATCTGTCCAACAGTAGTGGCTTTGACAAAACCCTCCTCGATGGTGAAGTGCATGGTGGGGACAATCCCGCTCAATCCAAGACCCATGAAAACTCCTAAAGAAAACATTTTTCCAAAACAATTTGACATGAATAAATGCACCATGTAGGGGGTTATAATAATAGTATATCAGTGATACTAAAATAACACTATAAAAGGTCAGTTGTGTTCCCTTTTGCCAAATAGGTAGGAAAACTTGTTGCTGTCCAAAGCCATTCCCAGTCTGCTATGTATAGGCTTGACGGCGTGTTGACGGTTGTGTTCAATACTCCCTGCTGGGTGAAATGCAGAGCACAAATTCCGAGTACAGGACACCAAAATTGGCTACACGTCACGTCACGTCACTTATAAACTTTTAGTCATAATGGTGTCAATTTGTATTGTTCCCGGGTGTTCAATGAGTAAATGTTTAGGGAGCAAGTTATTTTTGGTTTCCAGTGAAGGATCCAGAGCCTTGTAGGCAGTGGCTAAAGGCTGCAAAGAACCGTAAATATGGAGAGAAACTGGATGACAACGAACACAGTGTTTTAGGCCAAGTTCCGCCCAACCCCCCGAAGCAAAACACCATCACGTACAGGTAAGAAATCTGTTGCCATAGTGTTCCATTTTTACCATAATTCTGTTTAAAGAGTTGACGAGGTACAATACAATTTTCAGTGATAAACCTATTCCTACAATAACTATTATGTTAATAACCTTTTGTCAATTCAACTGTCCATAGATGAGGATAAAATATGGGGAAGTACGATCTGAGGTTTTCACGAAAGCCATACAGCTGTCAAAAGTCAGCGTTTAACGCCATCCGATGGTCAAAGAAACATTAATTTCTCAGTCCAGGTAACACGGAGAAAGAGTAAACATTGTTAATTTACATATACTACTGACATTGTATCAATACAAAGTGGGTTGAAAATCGATTCTGTGAAGTTACACTTTAACTTCTATCGTTTGGTACTATATTTCATCACTTCAGGTTGAATCTTTTAGCATTAAAGATTGGCCTAAAATAAGAATGTACACGTTATGGCAAATATGTCACTGCCAACCTGCTCTGGTGGGCCTGTGGCGGGGAGTGGAGAAACGGTCCCACTGTGCAACGACGATGGCTGCTATACCCAACACACAGACGATTGTGAGGTAGATGAGACGCGGCTGAGGAGAGCAGTAGAAGGAGTAGTAAAGCCAGGGCACAAAAGAACCCATGATCAGCAAAGCAATTCCGGAGTAGTCTAGTCTAAAAACAAACAAGAGAAAACAGAGAGATAAGTCACAAAGTCATTTCCACTATGAAATAGTGCAGTTAATAACAAGACAATAAACCTACTTGGAGAAAGTGCGAGAGACTTTCTCAGAATGGCAGTAGACAGTGTGAAAAAGCCAGGAGAAGCTGAGGCACAGCACTGCACCCAAGAAGAACATCCCGAACACCACCTTCTCCTGCAAGGGGGCCATGAAGTACATATTGGGCCTCAGCATGGTAAGTGTGCCCAGGCACAAGAATAAGATTAACCCTGTGGAAAAAAACAAAACAAACATAGGTCAATGGGTTTTTTTTTGTCAGGATCTTTTAATTTACTAAAAACTACATTACATTTTACAAAATACAAAACTATCACAATGAAGAAATATATTTTACAACTGTTTTTAAAATAAAGTTTAAGATGTGTGTACACTGTTATCTCTTTTTACTTGATGGTTACATGTTATTTTTGGAGTCATTAAATTTAAACCTGACTGAAATGCTATACAAGTTTTTCTAAATAATACGAAGCCAACATGAACAAAAAAGTACAGTTCTAAGACAAAAATGATCACTTGACACCAGTGTTTTAGTATTAATTAATCATTTGATTTAGCTTTTATTTTTATATTTTCAGTTTTTATTTAAATTTTAGTTTAAATCTAACACAGTCTTTATTAAATCCACAATAATGAAACAGGAGATCGAACAAGATTAAGCAAACACAACCACTTTCCATAAACGAGACAGGACAAGGAACTGAACAAAACAGGGTGTATATATACACAGATTAAATGAGACTCTCGGTGTGGCTCAGGCTCCGGGGCGATGTCTCGTTCCGTCCTCATTACAGGCTCGGGCTCGTACATCGCGGCAGGCTGAATTCCAATCTGCGGTGGGATCTAGCGCAATCTCTGTGCAGCTCGCGGGCGGTGAATGGCTAGGCTCTGGATCCAATGGATCTGGAGCGGGGCTGGTGACGATGGTGAATGCAGATTTGTTGTTCACCAGCACCCACTCCACGAAAGCACCGCAATAATTTTGAGGACTGTTCACTGGTTGGTGTGCCTTAGACCGCTCGCTAGCATGGTAAAAAACACAGAGCGAGCGGTCAGGGTAAGGCAAGGCAAGTTTATTTATACAGAAAATTTCATACACAATGGTAATTCAAAGTACTTTACATAGAAAAGGAATTAAAATAATCACAACCAATCCATAAAAAATAAAAATATCATGCATAAGAAATAAAAATAACAATAAAAGCAGAGAATCCTGAATCACTAAATTTGGCACCTGTCTGAATGGAGGAGTCAGAGAGCTTCGGTTCACGAGACACACTAGTAGCAACTCCCAGCTTCCTAATGACTTTCCAACCCCTTAATGGAGTGGAGTATTCACTCACCGTCTGCCTCTGATGGCTTCCGGTACCTCCAACACCTTAACGGAGTGGAGTATTCTCCCGCCATCTGCCTCTGATGGCTTCCGGTACCTCCAACCCCTTAAATGGAGTGGAGCATTCACCACACTGTCTGCCTCCGATGGATTCCGGTACCTCCAACCCCTTAATGGAGTGGAGTATTCACCACACCATCTGTCTCTGATGGCTTCCGGTACCTCCAACCCCTTAATGGAGTGGAGTATTCACCACACCATCTGTCTCTGATGGCTTCCGGTACCTCCAACCCCTTAATGGAGTGGAGTATTCGCCACACCATCTGCCTCTGACGGACAGTGGCAAAGTGCGCATTCAGTAAATACACAGCTAAACAGATGTGTTTTGAGTCTGGATTTGAATGTGACTACTGAGCATGAGCACATCTGATCTCTTCTGGAAGCTGGTTCCAGCTGCAGCTGGCATAATAGCTAAAAGCAGACTCTCCTTGCTTTGAGTGAACCCTTGATATTTCTAAGTGACATGATCCTGATGATCTTAGTGATCTGAGCATATCTGCAATGTATTGAGGTCCTAGGCCAATGAGTGATTTATAAACAAGTAACAGTACTGCAACAGTAGTGCAAGGACCTGAGGACTGGTGCGATCTGATCATATTTTCTGATTCTGCTCAGAATCCTGGCAGCAGCTCTTCTGTATGACCTGCAGCTGTCTTATGGTCTATTTGGGAAGGCCAGTGAGGAGTCCATTACAATAGTCCACCCTGCTGGTGATAAAAGCATGATGAAACAAGTTTTTCTAAGCCCGTGTGTCCACCAAAGCATTTTTTCACATGGCTGGAGTATTTTTCCAATGGGAGCGCTGCGTTTTTAAAACGGCATGAGCGTAACGAGGCGTCTATTTCACGCTCGAGCGCTGGGCATTTTTTACCGGTCGCCAAGAGTTGAAGAATGTTCAACTTTGAGTAAAACGCAGCGCTCATCACTGTCACTTTTTACCCAGCCATCCAATCACAGTGGAGAAGGGGCGGGACAAATACAACACCGACCAACCACCACATTCTGCTTGTACAACGTCAACAGATGACAACAAGAAGCATAATAACGGAACAAAATTATTTAAAACAAGAGCCAGAGCAAATACTTTACATTGTATCGGCATATATAGAAACAATAAAGAAACCAATTATCTGTGAAGTGAGATACTAGTAACACTTCCGCGGATATTCCGTATCATAGCAAGCAAAGTGTCTCAACTGAAAAAAAAACCCCTGCTGCGCTGCCAAAACGCTCTCAAGTGCCCACAACTAGGCATTTTCAGCAGAGCGCCTAGCGTTTTCAGCTGGCTAAAAATGCTTTGGTAGACACGCTGCCTAAGTCTTGACTGGAAACAAAGCATCTATTTCTTGCAATATTTTGGAGATGAGGGTAGTGCAAAAGGCACGCCAGGTCTAAAAAGTGCCTCGTATGGTCTTCTAGTGAACGGTGCCTCTGCTTAAGGCACAGGAGTTGTACAACGGACAGGTCCATGGGTGAAGGGAATAAACACAGTCTTTATTAAATCAACAATAGAGAAACAAAGGAGATCGAAGAAGAATAAGCAAACACAACTAATTTCCATAAATGAGACGGGACAAAGAACTGAACAAAACAGGTAGTTAATATATATATATATATATATATATATATATATATACATATACACACACACACACACACACACACACACAAACTAAATGAGATAATTATTAGAACAACAGGTGAACAGAATCATAATCACGGGAACAAACAGGCACACACTAGGAAACTAGGGGCCTGTTTACTGGTATTAAAATGTGTTTTGGTCGATCGGATCACAAGTAGACGAGATAGACACATTCCTGTCTTTTTTCCCCCGCTTTCGACCACTTCTGTCCTGATTTCTTTGAGGGGAGGGTCTATGGGCGGGTAAATGTACGGGCTTTTTCAGATCTTTCGATTTAATGGAGTTTAATCCCTGTACGGCTAGCGCACTTCCCATAATGTTTCCGCATTAGGTAAGTAGGCGAGAGTAGGCAGTCTTTTGTGGCTGTTTGAACACATTTGACCACATGAGCATCTACACTACGAAAGCAAACTAATCAAATGCGTTTTCGACTACCTCTGGAAGTGATTGAAAGTGGACAAGCTCAAAACGTTTAGACCCCGTTTACACCTGTATTTAACATCGTCCACTTGTGATCGGATCGATCAAAATGCATCTTAATACCAGGTGTAAACAGGGCCTAGGTCACACAGGCAAACCAGAACAAAGAACTATGAAAACTAAATCAAAACAGAACATACACGTTACAGTAGCTCCCCCTCCCGGAAGAAGCATCCTCGCGCTGTAAATAGTCCATCTGAGGAGGGAGGGGGCTCTGGGGAAGGACGTGGAGCTGGAGAGGGGTGTAACCAAACTAAGGTCGGCAAAACAGTCCATGGGGGAGTGGAGGGTGGGAGGAGCCTGAAGCAGCCAGATGGGAACCCAGAGTCCAGCCAGGACGATGCCCCGCGGCAGAGTCGAGGGAGGGAGGAGCCATGGTGAAGATTTTGCTGTTGACACCGGGGGAATGATGGACGAAGATGGAGCTGCTGGAGGTGGAGACCCAGGTGGAGCTGATGAGCCCACACGACATCCATGGCTCTGGAGACGAGCGTCCGAGGTCGAGCCAGGAAGCTGAAGGACTGAGGTGAAGCCGGTGGGGCTGAGGACCAAGGCGTAGCTGGAGGCAGGATGATGTCCAACCAAGGTGGAGCCGCAAAGACAAGGGAGCCTGGAGGAGACGCAAGGATGATTAGGTCGACAGGCCGAGTTGGAGCGATGGGTTCAGATGTTGGAGGCGGAGTCAGGGGATCCACTTGAATGGGCAGAGCTGGTGACCTGAAGATCTGAGGCAGATCCTCACAGAGTGGCGTAAGAGGAGATGTTGAGGGGCTGAAGGGAACCAGCAGAGGCAGGGCTGAGAAACTGGCTGATTTGGGAAGAGGAGGTGGGAGAGGGAAGCTTGACGGGAACTCTGGAAACACAGGAGAAGCAGGAGACTTGAAGCTGGGCGAGACCAGCAGAAATGGGAGATTCAGGGGTATATCCTCCTCAGAATCATCAATATAATTTCCAGAGGCCAGGTAATACACCACAGCGGCGGGGATGTGGGTGGGGCTTACCTCCATGCCCTTGAACTCCACAAGCAGTCCCTCTGTGACGCACAGTGTTGCCGGCTCACGCTCATGCTCAGACTCTCGGTGTGGCTCAGGCTCTGGGGCGATGTCTCGTTCCGTCCTCATTACAGGCTCGGGCTCGTACATCGCGGCAGGCTGAATTCCAGTCTGCGGTGAGATCTAGCGCAATCGCCATGCAGCTTGTGGGCGGTGAATGGCTGGGCTCTGGATCTGATGGATCTGGAGTGGGGCTGGTGACGACGTCCTCAGCTGGGCCGATGGTGAATGTCGATTTGTTGTTCACCAGCACCCACTCCACGCAAGCGGCGAGGACCGTTCACTGGTAGGCGTGCCTTAGACCGCTTGCTAGCGAGGTAAACACAAAGCGAGCGGTCAGGGTAGTGCGAAAGGCACGCCAGGTCTAAAAAGTCCCTCGTATGGTCTTCCAGTGAACGGTCCCTCTGCTCCAGGCACAGGAGTTTTATAGTGGACAGGTCCATGGGTGAATGGAGAAGAGAAAAAAGAAAAAAAAGAAAAACAGCAAAAACTCTCTTCTGTTTAAGTTCCGATCTTCTGTCATGTATGTAGTGGTTGTCTATAGTGGCGCACGTGTATATAGTGTATATATAGTGGCGCACGACGAAGGAGTATCTAACAAACACAGTCTTTATTAAATCCACAATAGAGAAACATGAGAAACAGGAGATTGAAGAAGAATAAGCAAACACAACCACTTTACATAAACAAGACCAGAAAGAACGGACAAAAAAAACAAAACAGGCAGTAAACACACAGACTAAAAGAGACAATTAATAGAACAACAGGTGAACAGAATCATAATCACGGGAACAAACAGGCACACACACTAGGAAACTAGGTCACACAGGCAAACCAGAACAAAGAGCAATGAAAACTAAATCAAAACAGAGCATACACGTTACAGGTATTAGTATATCTTATTAGGGATGCACTGATACCACTTTTTCCAGAACGAGGCCAGTACCGACACTTTCATTTTTGGTACTCACCGAAATCAAAAGAATATGAATCATATTTGTTGTTTAATTTGTTTAACAAATATATATTTCCTTAAGTTAATTTCATGCTTAATTAAGCCTGTTAAAATGTATTGTACAAGCCTCTGTTACTTTTACTGCTCATTCTATTGCTCTGTCATATTTTATCTATGCACAGGGCATATTTAGAGCTGCTTCAGCACTATTCAATGCTAAGAATTTTTCCTCAGGCCTGGTTGGGTCAGTGGTTCAAATGTTTAGATACCAGTGAAATATCACAATTCTCTATTACAATTTTGAGACTACAGCAAAAACTACTAGCCTAATAAATGTAAATTTAAAACATTATTAAAGACAAGTAAACGGTCTGTAATAACATAAGAACAAATAATTAATTAATAAGAACCTGCTTTTCAGGTACAGAATTTAAATAAAGTAATCAAATGTAAAATAACACTGCACAGTCTTCACTGTATAAATTAAACTTTTATACTTTATTAAAAGTCATTTAGTCAAGAGCAGTGAGTGATTTCTTTGTCCTTTGTTGTTTGATTAACATTAAAAACACAGCAGCAGGTTTATTAAGCTGCTGTCCCTTTAAGACTGAATGCACGGTTCAAATATAGTTACACATGCGTTTTATTTCCCAACTGCTTACGTTCACTCAAGGCATAAACAAATATGTTTACTAGGAATTCACAAAGACGGGCGTTTTTACATAATTTTGTGTCAATTCGTCAGTTCAAGCACAAGAAGATGTGAAAGAGAATTCAATGCAGTATTCAAGCGCTGTCTGAGACACAGCTTTCTGAGCGTGCACTTCGGATGTTTGCGCACAATAAACTTCTTATTCTGTAAACGTCCGTAATAATGTAGGAAACCGGGATGTCTGTGAAAAAGGGATGCGCTCGACAAGCTCACGCTTAATCCACTCCGAGTTTCGCTTATCAGCTCGCACACAGCAGCTATTTAGGCATAAATATTTAATTTGTTTAACATTCTATTAATTCGATACATTTACTTCATAGACATCCTTCTCTGATATATTCATTCTAATGTCTGTTTGCTCTGTTGTCTGTGTTTCTTTGTCACAAGCACTGTACTGTACATGCTGCGTAGTATCGGAACATTTTTATGAGTCGTCGAGTACATGAACGCAGTATCAGCCCTGATACCAATCTTGGTATCGGTGCATCCCTATATTTTATTATTATTTATTTTTAATAGTTCTTTATTATTTCTTCTATGTTGCTTTATTTTCATTCAAGTCAAATCATTTTAGCACAAGTAAAAGGTTTAACTTGATCTTGCATGCTCTCAAAAAGAGAGCAGTGTTTGTTCTTGTAATTGATCTGCTGAATACTTATTGCACTAAATATATGCATGAGGTGCACAATAGCCACCATTCTCTGTGACGACTCCACACTGTAACCCCAACCTTACCCAACAAATGAGTCCAGATATTCCCCGTCTCTGTGTGGATCCTGAAAATGCTCCCAAAGCAAGCACGGAACGAGGGCATAGGAGGCCGGTGACCGTGCAGGAGGTAGTCATTGTCTTTTAGCCACTCCGGCAAGACGTGAAAGGGAATGACCCTCCAACGGCCCTCCCAGACCTGCAGAAAAGAGATTCAGCATTACCACTTTGTTGTCATGCCCTTCCAAACCTGTATGACTGTATGATATTTTGAAGAATGTTTCAAATGTTTTTGCCCATGGAATGGAAGTCAGTGGGGTCCAAAACAACATTGAACCCCACTGGCTTGAGGGAAAAAAACAAAAGTCATACAGGTTTGTGAATGACATGAGGGTGAGTAAATGATGACAAGTTTCATTTTTGGGGGAGAACCATTCCTTTAAATTTCTGTTTAAGATTTAAAGCAGTTGTGTTTGATGATCACACCTTATGCACAAACTCCTCCATCTTCTCCATTGCATGGTGAGCCTGCAGTGGTAACGTCAGAACCTCTCCGACTTCTTCATCCTCCTCTTCATCATCAACAAGACTATTTGCTCCCTGTGGACACAATCAGAGCTCAAAATGAGTCTGCAACACTTTCTGCTGGCACTGAATATGAAAAACTCTGTAATGCATTCAGAATAATAATTACATGGCTTGCCTCTGACTGGTGTCCTTTGGCTCCTACGGGGCCATTCTCCTCCAGCAGGGGACCCAGCTCCATAAGCTCCACATCGGCTGGGACGTTGCATTCCTCAGTGACCCGGCAGTCCGCATGACTGGCAGACCTGATTTGGCCTGACATAAGTAGACTGCCCTGTGACCCGACCCAAACCTCTGAAGCCTACACTTCAGTTCACTGTGGACCAAAAGTAATACATTCAATCTAAACAAAACTTCATTGCCAAAGTCAAGTCATGACAACACCAGTGACCCGTAACAACAACAGAGACTGCTTACCTCTGACAGGAGCTTTGAACACAGGCAGGTCTAAACCAGCCTCCTGTTTGCCTCTCTATGAAATTGCATTCAGTCTTAGGGGGAAAAAAAAACAAAACCTTGGCATCATTATCTCAGTTCAAAATACTGGCTGTTTCAAAGCCTATAGAGGCACATTATAATTTGTGGTTTTTCGAATCATTATCATTGACTTTTATCATTCATTGAATGTTCATAGAGTGCAACTGTTGGGTTCCCAAAATAAAAATCCTATTCATTTTTTTTCACAGGGGAATTGGTTTTAAAACATTAACTTACAAACCTGTGGAAACTATTAATCGACTGGTATATGCTTTTACTGAAGCCATCAGTCTGAATTATTTAGGTTATTTTATTGTTATTATAACTTTTTGAAAAATAATTGTTCAACAGAGGAATTCCAGGTGAAAAACTATGTTACCCATAATTCTGCAAAGAAATGTCCACCAATCAGAGAATTGCTACAAGCAAATAGTGGCAAAAACAATACTTTAGTGAATCCTGAATGACAATTTAATCAGTCTCTGTACGCTCTCAAACTACTTAAATATTTGAATAAATATGCATATTTTGCAATAAACATAATATATATTGTTTATATATACATATTTCATAATCGTTTGATATTTATCCATAGTTTTTAATTCAATAGTCATTTGCAATGTTTCATGGAATTGTGGTCTATTGCACTCTATTAAAACCAAACTCTGAGCGTCACTGAACGAGACATTGTTCGTGAAGAATCGTGAATGTGTGAAAATGACTGACAGATGATGATGCACTCATTAATTAGATAAGGACATTTTTGAAAATCTTAATTTCTGAGGCTATAATTGTTGTCTTTTTCATATCTGGATATCTGGAGAAAAAAAATAATGAAAGAACTGTATACAGCATAAGACTTATAAACGACTGGGTGTTGTTTGTTGTCATTGACTCATACACTCAAATACAAATACACTCGATAACCTGCGAAAAGAGCCACTGAACCAATCTGTTTTTGTGATCTGATTTAAAAGATTCGAGTCACTGTGATGAATCAAAATATTCACCGCTAATTCGAATCGAACGTTCGAACGCACATTTGATTCCAAATACGTCTAGATAGGCAGCTCAGTGGATTTTGAATCAAAACCGTTATAACTGACACATATCTCTATATGAAGAGGCATCACACAGCTCATACCTACAACTAACGGTAATTAGCCTGCTAGCTAACAAGGGGCTTTAAATTTTAGAGGACGAGCAGCCAAAACACCGGCACACGTCATGATCAACACTTACAAAATCATTATACATAACATAGCAACAATGCTACAACAACAACTACTACTATATTATTTGCAAAAATGCTCCAAACAACGATTAATTAGTACGAAAATAAGCGCTTTGAAAACCCCAAAGCTATTATATTAGAGCAGGTTAGCATTGAGACACAGGAACCGCTACGCACCTCTTAACTACTGTGTCTGGATGCGTTTACAGCAATATATAATTCACAATTTTGCCTTAGCATTGTAATGATGCTTTTTATCGTGCAGAAGGTTACCTGATTTCCAGAACTGCTGTTAAAGAAATTTTATCTCTTCCGGACGGCCACCTAACACCAGCAGGATGGAGAAAGGAGTTGAAAGCTGCTGTGTGTCAGACGGCGAGTTCAAACTGGCTCTGTTGTCTTTGAAAAAACACCGCGGTGGCGCCGCCTGCTGGTGAAAGACGGTGCGGCAAGGTATTTGGTAAAACCCCCACAGCGCTCTTTAGGGGCACTAACCCATTTATTTGATGGTTCTTGTTGTGAATGCTTGCACATTTAGAGCCGTAATCTCCATTCTCCAGCAGGTGATTTACTTTATTGTGAAATACCAGGTAGTGACGGTTGAACTTCAGTCTGAGGACTGCACAGAAAATACTGAAGCGTTTTACAACACTGCAGCATGTTTGTGTGATGGTCACATTTATCCGGCACGTGCTGGCAGCATTTAGGAAGATAAAAAACGGAGATGGGAGTATTTTTTGTTAAACCAGCTGGCCTTGGCCTTATCTCCTTTAATCCCTAATCCTCATCAGTCTTTATAATCTCAGTCAATGCAAAAGTGAGCATCCCACAACCAAAACATAAATACAATCCTCACATTTGGCCATGTAATGTTGAGGGGAAAACAATTAAAAACAATTATGCCAGTGAAAACACTTTAATAAGCATTTCTTAGTTGCTTTCCTTTAGTGCATTTTGTATAAAACAATTGCATTGCTTTTCAAATTCAATCAGGGTTAACAGATAAACATTTGGAGTGCAGCATGCATACAAAAATACTCCAGTGAAAGCAAATGCATCTCAACAATGTACACATAACACCAAATATGAATGCTAGCCAAGTCACATAGGCACATGAATATAATATTCAGCATTAAATTCAGCAAGTAGGTGTTTTAACACACTGGTGCCTGTTCAAGTGCATTAGATTGGGGCTTTTTTTGTTTGTAGTATCGGCATCTTATCGTGAGCTTTTAAAGCACATCAAACCACAATGGCGAATATAAAGCCTGAGGAGACAGCAGTTTGTTGTTGTATCATGTTACATAATTAAAGGCTTTTAATATGAAGAACCAATTACCTTTGAACAGACTAGCATTTAAACATTTAATATGTATTATATACTGTCCATAAAACGGTAATATAAAATCAGATTTGTAATACCATATTTGCTTAAACACAGTTGTGCGCAACTCAGTGTCTGTATCTTTGGAGTAATTAATGGTCTCGGCCCTGAACATCGAGAACGGTCTAATAGGCAAAGCGTTGGCTCTGCCGGTAGCCCAGTTTGTCCAGGTTGGGATTACAGGCAAACTGTATCATGGGAGGTGGACCGCACATGAGGATCATAGAGTCATCACTAGGTGGAGGCAGGTGCTCCTGAATCATCTCAGCACTGATGAAGCCCTGACTGTATTCCCAATCTGCAGACAAGTAAATACAGGTACACTTCAAAGGAAGAACATACATGATAAATAAAAGGAAAAATCTAGCCTAAATTATATCCCATGTTCTTAAAAATTGCACTTTTTGTGTTCATGTTGAATTCATATGGTTTGAAAAATGTTTATATCATTATAAAGAAATTTTAAGTTTAAATTTAAAGAATTTAAAAATGTCATGTTGCATAACCATCAAGTAAAATGTAACATTCTCCTTACACACTGAATGCAGTGTACAATGAAGTGTACATTATTTTCAAAAAATATTTTTTTAAATATACTAAATTAAAATTATTATTTCGTTTTTTTAGGACAAATATTATATATTATTAATTCATAAATATTATGTTTTTGTCCGAGTCGCACCACATGACACTGTAGAAGCTGAACTAACTTTGCCTTGCCATTTAAAAAGTTCAAACATCTTTTATTTAATCACAAATACATTTATAATGTTACAAAAGATTTCTATTTTAAATAAATGCTGTTGTTTTGAAGAATTCTGGGGGGGGAAAGTATGACGATTTCGACAAAAATATTAAGCAGCACAACTGTTTAACATTGATAATAAAAAAAATGTTTAAAACATTAAAATAGGAAATGGTTTACTTTAAATTGTAATAAGATTTCACAATATTACTGTTTTTACTGTATTTTTAATCAAATAAATGCAGCTTTGGTGAGCCTGAGACTTCTTTCAAAAACATAAAAAAAATTAATAAAAAAAAAAAACCACACCTTACCGACCCCAAACTTTTGAAAGGTAGTGTAAATCAAGCTTTACGATCTTGTAGGTTATGTAAAACGTCTTATACCTGCAGGAGCTCTGTCCACCGTGAACCAGAGTTTGAAGCGATCCGGATGCCTCGCCTGAATCTCCTCCAGGTCATCCTTCAGCAGAATGTCCTTCTCAGTCTGGAAGGCAGATGAGAGGTAAACCGATTCTGTTTATACTTGCTAAGCAGTTTAATCTCTTTGAACATGATTTTTATGCAATATTTTGTTTACGAACAAAACATTCCATCATACTCTTAAAGGGATAGTTCACCCAAAATGAAAATTCTGTCATTATAAGTTCAGAACCATACCTTTAATTATATAATTTTAATAGAACACCAACCTGGTTGGCAAACAGCAGGCTGCATGTAGTTGTGTCACTTGGGTTCTTGATGATGTCACGAATCAGCTGCAACATTGGCGTAATGCCTACCCAAGGAGGAGGACAAAATATTTTAGTCATCACACGGCTTCATTATGACTAGAAATGAGGAGAAAGACAATGTACCTGTTCCTCCAGCTATAAGACCCAGCGTTTGTACAGTCTTGATCTCGGCAGGGGCCTTCTTATCAGCCTGTATAGCGAACTGACCTGTTGGGTGGAGATGTAGGTGTAAGGTGTGACTGTGTAAATACATCCATCTAATTTCAGGTCAAATATTTATAGTAAATGTGCTGTCAGACCTTCCCCCTTGTACTCCAGCAAACCTCCTGGTCCTCTAAAGTCAATCACATCTCCAATCCTCAAACTCTCCAGGTACTGGGACATCTTTCCCCCTTCGGGGAACTTTGGGTGCACATTCCTAAAATAAATCTGCAGAGTAAAATATGTCAGCTCTATAATAATATTTAAAACCCCAAAGGCTTTTACAAGGAATATAGACAAAGAGAACCTTCACAACTAGGTCAACGAATCCTTTGTCATCATCACTGGACACTGGTGTGTAAGGACGCACAATCAAATTACCATCAATCCTGGCAGAGAGATAAACATGCTTGCCTTGAGGGAGAAAGACAGGGAGAAAGAGTGCTTTACTATTAGTAGTTGATACACACCATAGTCTGCCCAACAAGTTCCTGTTTACACCAGGTATGAACATCCGTATCAGATGATCAGATCACAAGTGGACACAAACTAATATTTACATCTGGTAAACTGTCTCATATATACACTGAACAAAATTATAAACGCAACACTTTTGTTTTTGCCCCCATTTTTCATGAGCTAAACTCAAAGATCTAAGACTTTTTCTATGTACACAAAAGGCCTATTTCTCTCAAATATTGTTAGTGAGCACTTCTCCTTTGCCGAGATAATCCATCCACCACCCAGGTGTGGCATATCAAAATGCTAATTAGACAGCATGATTATTGCACAGGTGTGCCTTACTGTATTGGGGGGGTCTGAAAACCAGTCAGTATCTGGTGTGACCACCATTTGCCTCACGCAGTGCAACACATCTCCTTCGCATAGAGTTGATCAGGTGCAGGAGTTGATGCAAGAACTGGGATGTTTTCAGCTTCCAGGAATTGCGTACAGATCCTTGCAACATGTGGCCGTGCATTATCATGCTGCAGGTGATGGTCGTGGATGAATGGCACAACAATGGGCCTCAGGATCTCGTCACGGTATCTCTGTGCATTCAAAATGCCATCAATAAAATGCACCTGTGTTCGTTGTCCATAACATATGCCTGCCCATACCATAACCCCACCGCCACCATGGGCCACTTGATCCACAACGTTGACATCAGCAAACTGCTCACCCACACGACGCCATACACGCTGTCTGCCATCTGCCCTGTACAGTGAAAACCGGGATTCATCCGTGAAGAGAACACCTCTCCAAAGTACCAGACGCCATCGAATGTGAGCATTTGCCCACTCAAGTCGGTTACGATGACGAACTGCAGTCAGGTCGAGACCCCGATGAGGACGACGAGCATGCAGATGAGCTTCCCTGAGACGGTTTCTGACAGTTTGTGCAGAAATTCTTTGGTTATGCAAACCGATTGTTGCAGCATGTTAATGCACGGCCCCATGTTGCAAAGATCTGTACACAATTCCTGGAAGCTGAAAACATCCCAGTTCTTGCATGGCCAGCATACTCACCGGACATGTCACCCATTGAGCATGTTTGGGATGCTCTGGATCGGCGTATACGACAGCGTGTTCCAGTTCCTGCCAATATCCAGCAACTTCGCACAGCCATTGAAGAGGAGTGGACCAACATTCCACACGCCACAAATCAACAACCTGATCAACTCTATGCGAAGGAGATGTGTTGCACTGTGTGAGGCAAATGGTGGTCACACCAGATACTGACTGGTTTTCGGACCCCCCCCGGACCCCCCAATACAGTAAAACTGTACATTTTAGAGTGGCCTTTTATTGTGGCCAGCCTAAGGCACACCTGTGCAATAATCATGCTGTCTAATCAGCATCTTGATATGCCACACCTAGGAGGTGGATGGATTATCTCGGCAAAGGAGAAGTGCTCACTAAAACAGATTTAGACAGATTTGTGAACAATATTTGAGAGAAATAGGCCTTTTGTGTACATAGAAAAAGTCTTAGATCTTTGAGTTCAACTCATGAAAAATGGGGGCAAAAACAAAAGTGTTGCGTTTATAATTTTGTTCAGTGTATATACATATACACTCACCTAAAGGATTATTAGGAACACCATACTAATACTGTGTTTGACCCCCTTTCGCCTTCAGAACTGCCTTAATTCTACGTGGCATTGATTCAACAAGGTGCTGAAAGCATTCTTTAGAAATGTTGGCCCATATTGATAGGATAGCATCTTGCAGTTGATGGAGATTTGTGGGATGCACATCCAGGGCACGAAGCTCCCGTTCCACCACATCCCAAAGATGCTCTATTGGGTTGAGATCTGGTGACTGTGGGGGCCATTTTAGTACAGTGAACTCATTGTCATGTTCAAGAAACCAATTTGAAATGATTCGAGCTTTGTGACATGGTGTATTATCCTGCTGGAAGTAGCCATCAGAGGATGGGTACATGGTGGTCATAAAGGGATGGACATGGTCAGAAACAATGCTCAGGTAGGCCGTGGCATTTAAACGATGCCCAATTGGCACTAAGGGGCCTAAAGTGTGCCAAGAAAACATCCCCCACACCATTACACCACCACCACCAGCCTGCACAGTGGTAACAAGGCATGATGGATCCATGTTCTCATTCTGTTTACGCCAAATTCTGACTCTACCATCTGAATGTCTCAACAGAAATCGAGACTCATCAGACCAGGCAACATTTTTCCAGTCTTCAACTGTCCAATTTTGGTGAGCTCGTGCAAATTGTAGCCTCTTTTTCCTATTTGTAGTGGAGATGAGTGGTACCCGGTGGGGTCTTCTGCTGTTGTAGCCCATCCGCCTCAAGGTTGTGCGTGTTGTGGCTTCACAAATGCTTTGCTGCATACCTCGGTTGTAACGAGTGGTTATTTCAGTCAAAGTTGCTCTTCTATCAGCTTGAGTCAGTCGGCCCATTCTCCTCTGACCTCTAGCATCAACAAGGCATTTTCGCCCACAGGACTGCCGCATACTGGATGTTTTTCCCTTTTCACACCATTCTTTGTAAACTCTAGAAATGGTTGTGCGTGAAAATCCCAGTAACTGAGCAGATTGTGAAATACTCAGACCGGCCCGTCTGGCACCAACAACCATGCCACGCTCAAAATTGCTTAAATCACCTTTCTTTCCCATTCTGACATTCAGTTTGGAGTTCAGGAGATTGTCTTGACCAGGACCACACCCCTAAATGCATTGAAGCAACTGCCATGTGATTGGTTGATTAGATAATTGCATTAATGAGAAATTGAACAGGTGTTCCTAATAATCCTTTAGGTGAGTGTATATACACATACACACACCGATCAGGCATAACATTACGACCAATATAATCCTTGCTGATATTGTGTTGGTCCCACTTTTTCTGCCAAAACAGCCCTGACCCATCAAGGTGTGGACTCCACTAGACCCCTGAAGGTGTGCTGTGGTATCTGGCACCAAGATGTTAGCAGCAGATCCTTTAAGTCCTTTTGAGGTGGGGCCTCTATGGATCGGACTTGTTTGTTCAGCACATCCCACAGATGCTTGATTGGATTGAGATCTGGGGAATTTGGAGGCCAAGTCAACACCTCAAACTCGTTGTTGTGCTCCTCAAACCATTCCTGAACCATTTTTGCTTTGTGGCAGGGCGCATTATCCTGCTGGATAGGCCACAGCCACCAGGGAATACCGTTTCCATGAAAGGGTGTACATGGTCTGCAACCATGTCAAAGTGTCAAAGTAACATCCACTTGGATGGCAGGACCCAAGGTTTCCCAGCAGAACATTGCCCAAAGCATCACACTGCCTCCGTCGGCTTGCCTTCTTCCCATAGTGCATCCTGGTGCCATCTGTTCCCCAGGTAAGCGACGCACACGCACCCGGCCATTCATGTGATGTAAAAGAAAACGTGATTCATCAGACCAGGCCACCTTCTTCCATTGCTCCGTGGTCCAGTTCTGATGCTCACATGCCCACTGTTGGCGCTTTCGGTGGTGGACAGGGGTCAGCATGGGCACCCTGACTGGTCTGCGGCTATGCAGCCCCATACGCAACAAACTGCGATGCACCGTGTATTCTGACACCTTTCTATCAGAACTAGCATTAACTTCTTGAGCAACGCCTTGGCTGCCCATGACCCGGTTCACCACTGTTCCTTCCTTGGACCACTTTTGATAGATACTGACCACTGCAGACCGGGAACACCCCACAAGAGCTGCAGTTTTGAAGATGCTCTGACCCAGTCGTCTAGCCATCACAATTTCGCTCAAATCCTTACGCTTGCCCATTTTTCCTGCTTCTAACACATCAAATTTGAGGGCAAAATGTTCACTTGCTGCCTAATATATCCCACCCACTAACGGATCAGATCAGGCATAACATTATGACCACTGAAAGGAGAAGTGAATAACACTGATTATCTCTTCATCACAGCACCTGTTATATTAGGCAGCAAGTGAACATTTTGTCCTCAAAGTTGATGTGTTAGAAGCAGGAAAAATGGGCAAGCAATAAGGATTTGAGCGAGTTTGACAAGGGCCAAATTGTGATGGCTAGACGGCTGGGTCTCCAAAACTGCAGCTCTTGTGGGGTGTTCCCAGTCTGCAGTGGTCAGTATCTATAAAAAGTGATCCAAGGAAGGAACAGTGGTGAACTGGCGACAGGGTCATGGGTGGCCATGGCTCATTAATGCATGTGGGGAGCGAAGGCTGGCCCGTGTGGTCCGATCAAACAGACCAGCTACTGTAGCTCAAATTGCTCAAGAAGTTAATGCTGGTTTTGATAGAATGGTGTCAGAATACACAGCGCAATGCTGACCCCTGTACACCGCCGAAAGCGCCAAGAGTGGGCACGTGAGCATCAGAACTGGACCACGGAGCAATGGAAGAAGGTGGCCTGGTCTGATGAATCACGTTTTCTTTTACATCACGTGGATGGCCGGGTGCGTGTGCGTCGCTTACCTGGGGAACAGATGGCACCAGGATGCACTATGGGAAGAAGGCAAGCCGACGGAGACAGTGTGATGCTTTGGGCAACATTCTGCTGGGAAACCTTGGGTCCTGCCATTCATGTGGATGTTACTTTGACATCCGACCACCTACCTAAGCATGGTTGCAGACCATGTACACCCTTTCATGGAAACGGTATTCCCTGGTGGCTGTGGCCATGCGCCCTGCCACAAAGCAAAAATGGTTCAGGAATGGTTTGAGGAGCACAACGAGTTTGAGGTGTTGACCTGGCCTCCAAATTCCCCAGATCTCAATCCAATCGACCATCTGTGGGATGTGCTGGACAAACAAGTCCGATCCATGGAGGCCCCACCTCGCAATTTACAGGACTTAAAGGATCTGCTGCTAACATCTTGGTGGCAGATATCACAGCACACCTTCACCTTCTGCTCACAATGGCTGCATTTATCAGTAAAAACATTAAATCTTTCTAAAATAACTGTTTTCTATTTTAATATATTTTGAAATTTAATTTATTCCTGTGATGACAAAGCTGAATTTTCAGCATCATTACTCCAGTCTTCAGGGTCACATGATCCTTCAGAAATCATTCTGATATGCTGATTTGGTGCTCAAGAAACATTTCTTCTTCTTATCAATGTTGAAAACATTTCAGCTGCTTAATATTTTTGCTGAAACCGTGATACATTTTTTCAGGATTCTTTGATTAGTATAAAGTTCAAAAGAACAGCATTTTGATATAGAAATCTTTTGTAACATTATACATGTCTTTACTGTCCCTTTTGATCAATTTGATGCATCCTTGCTGAATAAAAGTTAAACAAAACAAAAGTCTTTTGTCAAGTACCTGTTTTAAAGTATTAACTCTGAATGTGCATATATCACATGATAAATGTCATGACACTGATGCCAGAAATACTGAAGAAAACCACATAACCAGTAAAATGAAAAACCCTGTTTTAGTGGAAAGGTTGACTGACATGCGAGCAGGTTGTCCTTTGTGGTTGTCTGGGACACATTAGAACGGATTAGCATTTTCACTACAAATGCGACATGGTTTGTGTTTCTAACCGGATCACACCTCTTGTACCCCATTTACACCTGCATTTAACGAAGTCCACTAATGCTAGGTGTAAACATCATCCAACTGTCTGCGATTACTCCCAAGCAAATGTGCATGTGTAAACAAGCTGCTTTTCAAATCCTACATTCATTTATCATTTAACACACAAGACACACTCTACATGATAGGACAGGTGTGGGATTTCAGCATGCTTCAAACCAAACCCTACAACCTATGTATTAGCAGCAGACCCACCACCCACTCATGGTCAATTCCAGAGTCCTAATAAAGACTACTTACCTACTGGTAATCCCAAAACATGCTCTGGGCTAGGCAGGACGAACCGAAACCTGCGGGTATCATGACTTATGATCTGTAAGAAGAGAGTAAAATTTTTATTTTGTCAACAGCATTTTGTCAGTACCACAGATATAAATTGTATCCCATGGAAATAAAGAGACAGGGCAAATACCTCTTTGTCTACCAGTCTCAATTTGTATTTTTCAGAGGGATCAATCAGGGTAATCTGTGGTTTCCTTTTCCTGTTAAAGTAATAATAACCCAGCAGACCTGCTGTTGACAACACCACCACTCCAACGGTCACTGCTACTGTAGTGGACTAAAATACAGATTAGTGCATATTTACAAGGTTTAACAAGGTTAAACATAACAGAAAATAAATAATCAATTATAAATAAAAGCTAAAATGCCTTCATTGGCTGATCCACAGTAACGTTACACAACAGAAGTGTGTAATGTAACGGTTTCAAATGCATAATATAGAATAAACTTGACGTTTTTGCTTTGGTATCCCATTTCTAGAAGTACTGTCTGCTGATTTGGTTTCTACTGGACCAAACTGTAATTTAAATGCAAATGACTGAATAGCATATCTTCAACTTTGCGGCATGACTAGTCAATTTGCTGTGTTGATAAATGAGTAAGCAGCAATGTTATCATGTGAAACAAACTTGGTGGCATTCCAAAGCAGTAACATGGCACGTATTTCCTCTGAATGATAGTAAATCGCTACAATTAATCTTTAGTGTACTTTCCAAACCTTTTTGACTTACCATCGCATAACCCATGACGAGTGATCTACTTCAAGGAGATTCAGTCAGAATTCAGACTAAACATTCGTCGTCGACACACCCATGAATACTCAGGGGGACCTCGGCGTTGGAGGTAACCAACGCTGCGCAGTTAATGCGCATAACAAAAC
Source organism: Coreius guichenoti (assembly GCA_039654105.1). Classification (NCBI taxonomy): domain Eukaryota; kingdom Metazoa; phylum Chordata; class Actinopteri; order Cypriniformes; family Gobionidae; genus Coreius; species Coreius guichenoti. The sequence goes on from CM077188.1 coordinate 15,018,438, forward strand.
GTTTCTTAGAACGCATTCCGTTCTGCGTAATCCCATCCTCATTACAACACTATCTAATGTGTGTTGTCCGGCGCCTCTCAGCAGCCGGAAACACATAAAACCAGATAGAAATAAAAGTCATCCAATCTCCATTTGTCCAGAAATTCACATCACTTTATTTAGAATGAATTAAATGTTTAAAAATAATGCAAATAATAAATGTCCTCCAATTTCGTTTAGTCGTTTAGGTAATTAAATGCCCAGAAATTCCAGGTACTTTATTAATTCATTCATATACATATATTCACAAATTCAAAAAAAGTGGAAGCAATTTCATGAAGAATTAATACAGATTGTTATTTTAAGACCACAATTTTAAGATAACAGGGTCCTTTTGAGGTTTTAAGACACCAGGGGCCTTGCATACATTGCTTTCCCTTGTATATTAATTTATGCTCAAGCTATTATCTTTTTTAGGTAATTGCGGACATTGATGTGAAGCTGATTCATTGTCTCTGAAAATATCTCCATTGCCAGAGCCTTTGTCTCTTCTGATCCATTCCAAAGGGCCCGATAAACAGGTAATGTGTACTTCTGTTTCCCCTGTAACCAAAACATGAAAAATCCATCTTTAAAAACAAGCTAAATCAATCTCTATTCATACAATTGATATATTTATTAGTCCAAAAACGTGAATAAATAATATACAGATTCTAACCTGGCTCGTGAGGAAATTGTGAATATGTTGGAATCCTGGTTTATGCTGGTTCTTTGCAACAATTTGGGCCCATCGCAATTTCAGCTCGGCATTGTTGGACTCGGTAATATGCAAGTAGCACTCCTCTAGCTTCTTTATGTTACCTGTTAATATGGGGATATTTATTTATTTTACAATCTACTTAAAATACTTAAATTCTCCAAAAACACAATGAGTTATTTGCACCATCTGGAAGGGGTGACTTCTCAAGGATCTTGTCCAAGAAGTAGACAGTTTGGTAGGTCTTCCATGGTTTTATATCAGTTTGGCTGATGGATTCCAAGTCCAGGTTATGGTTAACCCACATTTCAGCTAAGAGCTCTGCTGGTTTCATCAGTGTCTGACCAGCAGAGAGATCAGGGACGTATGGAGGCCAGCCAGGCACATTCAGCCAGCTGTCAAAATCCAGACCTAACAAAACAAATGAGAAGAATAAAGCTGATGACAAAAAGGCCGTCTGCACAAACAGTGTGAATTCAGACTATCCTTTGTGATTTTATAACAAAGAAATGCTACTAATGGTCTTTTTCCGCACCCTCAATTTTGTGGACATTCTTCTCTTTCAGGTCTGGGAAATACTCCAGGTAGAACTCCAATGCATCCTCCGCCAACACACTTCTGAACTTGAACTTTTCCACATAAGCCTTGAAGAGACACAATTGCAGTTTTATCAAATCTACATATTACATTCATATGTACTCATAATCAAATGTTTGGGGTCAGTAAGATTTAAAAAAAAGAAAAGAAATTACTACTTTTATTCAGCAAGGATTTTAACAAACAAATCTATTTCAAATAAATGCTGTTTTTTAGAAAGTTCTATAAATCAAAAAATCCAGAAAAAAACATATCATGGTTTCTACAAAAATATTAAGCAGCACAACAATTTTTAATAACAAATATTTTTTTAAGCACCAAATTATTAATTTCTATTGGTAACAAACTATTAAAACAATTTTGATAATTTTGTTAAAAGCTGTAATAAAATATTAGATGATAAACTTCAACAAAATTAAAATTAGAAATGCCTTCCTTGTTGAACTGGTAATAAATAAAAACTAAAACAATTAAACCTAAGTAGAAATATTTAAAAACTACTAAAATTAAACTAAAAACTGAAAATATAAAAAATAGACTGAAATAATGGTTGCTGATAATTCAGCTTTGCCATTACAGGAATAAAATTACATTTTAAAAATATTAAAACTGAAAACAGTTGTTTTAAATTATAATATTTCACAATAATTGTTTTTACTGTATTTTCGTTCCAAAAAATGCAGCCTTGGTGAACATAAGAGACTTGACATTTAAAAACCTTACTGACCCCAAACTTTCAAACAGTAGTAAATATTATTTCTTTTTTTATTATTTATTTATTAAGAACAGTTTGTGTAGGCTTATTGTTCTGGTAACCTTGAGGAATGCGTCAAAGCGTGACTGATCTCCTGTGAGGTGGGCCAGGTAGGAAACAAAGCAGAAGCCTTTCTCATAGGGCGTTTCATTATAGGTATCATCAGGATCGACACCTGCGTAGAAAAGACAGAGGCAGTTATGGCCAATTCTTCACAATTTGCAATAAATAATGACCAAGTAGTGTGAGACTGCTATCCTTATTTTGCTTACAACGTCAAATTAAATAGACAATAAACTAGTGGTGACCTACAATACCTGGCTCGATCTTAACCCGTAGTTTATTGAGAGGATGGTCTTCTCCAGTGTTGTCCATGTGCTGACGAAGAAGAGCTTTACCAGTCGCCGCCTCCAGACATGTATAAGCCTCTCCTGCAAATTAAATGGCACCTTTTAAAGGGGGGGTCTAATGCTATTTCATGCATTCTGACTTATTTACACTGTTAAAGAGTTGGATTGTCATGCTAAACATGGCCAAAATTTCAAAAAATGAGTTGGACATATGATGGAGTATTTCTGTGCCAAATATACTCCTTCAGGAGTAAGTTTCGGAAAGTTTTTCCCAAATATGGCCCTTTATGAAGTCATAAAGGGAGGAATTCCTTGTATGGGCACTTCTCCCAGATATGCGCGTGCGCACATCAACCAGAACTAGAGCAAGAGCGTCAACAACGAGCTTTGTTCGGTCAACAACGAGCCGTCGGCAGCGTTGTCATTTTGTTTTTAGACCACGAAATCAACAGTGTCACTAAAGAAGTGTGTTTCTGGTTGTGAGGGAAAGATAACCTTGTTCAGCTTCCCAAAGAACCCATCGTTAAGGAAACAGTGGATGCAGTTTGTTTTTCCGGAGCAGCAACGGAGTTCTGCTTGTCTGCTTGTTTGTCCCCGGTCATGAGTCGAAACCGCAGGCGGTGAGTGAAACTGCATCAAATGTCTGTTTTGTTGGCAATCGGCACGCGTAAGTGCATATAATGTCAACAACACGAACGTATAGTGAAAGTTGTCCAGGGAGCGTGTGTCTGCTCAAGATTCATTAGCTCCGCCCACTGCACACCTTCACGAGTTCGGCTATTTTCAGAAAGAATCGGTACAGCGTATCTGTCTTTTATAAATATGATCAAACTAAAGACTCTTCGGACATATGAAGAATGCAATACTACTCTATAGGTACTCAAGATTAACATGAGATTGGCAGAAACTGTGTGTGTTATGCCCCCTTTAATAAACTCTTTATTAGTGAAACACTTCAATTAAGGGTCAAATAATGTAAAGCATACCATACAGCTCCCTGCAAACTCTGCGTTGAGCGTACATCGTGAAGCCCTCGTTCAGCCAGAAATCACCCCAGGTAGCGTTGGTGACAAGATTTCCAAACCAGCTGTGGCAGATCTCGTGTACAATGACATCAGCAAGAGAGCGATCGCCAGCCAGCAGACAGGGTGTGACAAAGGTCAGGCAGGGGTTCTCCATCCCACCGAAAGGGAAGGATGGAGGCATGAACAGCACATCATATCTAGACAAATGCACCAAATAAAGACACACAACTATTGTAATATAGTTTACTGATTGTATACAGATTGTATAAAGCCACTTTAGATCAATCAGAATAGAGTGGTGTCGGGATGACGTATTTTTGTAGACCAAAACCCGGAAATGAGTTAGCATTTTAGCACTTCTGGTTCCATCGTCTTGAAGTCAAGTAGTACATAGTATTCGAAAAACAGTAGGAGAAAAGTCCCTGGATGACCTACTACTTCCACCGAGATTCTGAAGTGCACATTCGATGGACGCTTTACTATCCCATGAGGCCACAGGAGGGGATTTATGAATGGAATTGAAGCGACACAGCTGATGCTGGTAGGTCACGTGACAGTAACAACATGTAGTACTTCCGAATTTAATTCATACTACCCATATTCATATTATATAGAGCATACTTTTTTTAACGGTCGCAAATTAAATTCAAATTCAAATTCAAATGTAGTACCTACTCAGTATGCGATTTCGGACGCAGCGTAAAAGAGTTGTTGGAAGCTTAATTATGGTGATGTTGAAGTCATGTGACCGTGGTGTAGTTTGTTTATAGTCTACTCTATAATACACTAGCTTTTGACTTCTGCCGATTGTATTTACACTTCAAAATTCAAAAAAATTGTGTTAATTTGTGAAGATTATCACAATGAACAAAACATTTAAGAATCATAAGCTTTTGTTAGTCACAGGCCTTATTTTCTGCAATAATCCAAAGGCCAATTGAAAAATCCTAATTTTTTTTCAGGGTGATGCTAAATTCTGGACTGGCTTACAAAAATACATCATCCCTGCACCACTTGTAGGGAAAGGTGTTCTCCCACCTTCCCCAAACATAGGATCCAAACAGTTTCTCTCCCACAGACAGGAACTCTTCGATCACATTATCATACTCTTGCTTGGCTGCCTGCAGTAAACAAGGCTCGGTCCAAACACGTGTCCTGAAAATGGTGTTAAAATTCAGAAATGTTTATTATAACAATAATAATAATTATTACTTAAATGTTTATAACTGAGTCTACTTATATTGTTAGTAATGAATTTTTACACCAAAAACACATTTAGTTTTCCATGAACATTTTCAACAACTGCAGCTTAGTTTCAATAAATGATTTTTGGGAGGGAAAGTTACAGTGTTTTTATAGCACAATGAACTCTTATCTCAGAAGAGAAATAAGGACGTTATTCCTTGTGATGACCCCTTTGTGATTTGGTATGTTTTACCTGGGTCCCACCTCAGCAGACTGCAGGTCCCCTACTGCCAGTGCTACCAGGTAAGCGGGAATGGGATGCTCCATAGTAAACAGGAAAGAGCTGTCTGCTTTCCTCTGCTCCCATTTACTAGCGCTCATAACTGCTGTGAAGCCATCAGGCACCTGATAAGAAGAGGGAGGACCATCAAAGTAAGAAACTACTGTGTTTATGAGACAGTTCAAAGAGCAAAGATAAGATAAGATAAGAAATAAACTCTAATATGCTGATTTGATGCTCAAAAAACATTTCTTATTGTTAAAAACATTAAGCAGCACAACTGTTTTCGTGGAAACCATAAAACATTTTTTTCTGAGGATTCTTTGATGAATATAAAGTTCAAAAGAACAGCATTTATTTGAAAAAGAAATCTTTTGTAACATTCTAAATGTTTTTACTGTCACTTATGATCAACTTGTGCATCCTTGCTGAATAAAACTAATCATTTCTATTATAAATTTTAAAAAAAATTACAACCCAATTTTTGCAATCCAATCAATTCCTGATTAATAAAATTCAAGTGACGTCCTCCTACTCCTAACTGAATTTTTTCCTAATTGACTCATATAACGTCTTCACAGCTATATACCCATATTCTCTTTATACCTGTAAATTCAACCGGCCCAATGGCCTCACCTGAACTGCTGCGGAGTAGGTGCTCTTGACTGCTGGAGTATCAAAGCAAGGGAAGAAGGAGCGGTTGAGAACAGCCTGGCCTTGAGTAAATACATAAGGCTTGAGCTTTCCCGCAGTCTGCTCTGGTTCCAGCCAACACACCTAAAAGAAGATACATGAGTTTGGTGAAACATTACCTGCACAACAGCAGAGTAAGTGCTCTTTGTCATGGGCGTATGGAAGCCGGGAAACAGGCTGCGGTTCAGGATAGGGAACCCAGATGTGTACAAGAATGGAAGTGTCTTCTCAGCCGTCTGCACTGGGTCCAGCCATGACATCTACAGAGAAGTATGGAAGCTTGTTTCCACCACGGAATAAAAAACAATTAACGTAATAACTTTTTATTTCACAATTCACAATTGCGAGTAGATAAAAACTTTAATTGTGAGTTTTATCTCACAATTCCAACATTATTTCTCACAATTCCAAGTTATAACTCAGACTTTCTCAGAATTGTGAGATATAACCTTGCAATTTAAAAAAAAGTAATTGTGCCTTTTTATCACAATTCAGACTTTATAACTCGCAATTGCGAGTTTATATCTCACAATTCTGAGAATAAATTGTCATAAGTCAATTGTCAATAAGTTTTTTTCTCACAATTATAACTCACAGTTAATTTTTTTTCCTCAGAATCGTGAGATATAAACTCATAATTGCGAAAAAAAGTCAGAATTTTATCTCGCAATTCTGAGTTTTTTTCCTCAGAATCGTGAGATATTTAAACTCAAAATTTTGAGTTTTTTTTTTCACAATTCCAAGTTTATAACTCACAATTTAATTTTTTTTTTCTCAGAATCGTGAAATATAAACTCAGAATGGCAAAAAAAGTCCGAATTGTGAGTTTATAATATCTCGCAATTCTGAGTTTTTTTCTCGCAATTTGCGAGTTCATCGCAGAATTCTGAATTTTTTTCTCAAAATCGTGAGATATTTAAACTCATAATGGTGAGATATAAACGCGCAATTTTTTTTTAAATTGCGAGTTTGTATTTATAGCCTATAATTGTGAGATATAATCTCAACAATTATATTTCAACAATTTTTCCTCACAATTTAAAGTTTATATCTCGCAATTCTGACTTTTCTCAGAATTGTGAGATACATTTGGAGTTGAGAGTTATAAATTCAGAATTGCGAGATAAAAAGTGGCAATTACGTTTTTTTTTTTTTTTATTCCGTGGGGGAAACAAATGCTTGCTTGCTTGTACAATAAATTAATGAAATTTACCATCTGAAGGCCTAAATGACTAACACCGTGTCCTAACTACACGCGACGCCGCGACACGCGATAAAAGGTATCTTTTCCATGTTAATTAGAGTTTTTGTCCTAAACCGAGACGGCGACACGCGATGATTCTATTTTAGAAACGGTTTCTATTTCTGCGACGTCGCGGCTGGAATAACAACACAAAACATGGCAATGATAATCTCAGGTAGTGTTTATGTGCTTTATTTAATGTTAAAAGCGTGTAATGTGACTTTGAATATCATTTAGTGCTCCCAGCTTTGTAACGTAGTCGTACTAAAAGCAACAATAATTCACCTCAGATCTTGAAATTAAACAAATGGAAACAAGAACGTTCAAACTGTGAACAAACAAGTATATTCTATAACAAAGATTGTTTTAGTAACTCAGTATGTATTTTAGTAATGTTTAAATGATATAATATTTGTGAATTTGATTATGTAGGCTACTTATACATTTCCTAGCGAGTGCCGTCAAGATTAATCTCGGGTGGCGTGCACTTGCCGCGAGAGCCCGCCCACGCGCTGTTCTGATTGGCTGTGGTTTTTGATTGATTTGTCGCATCTTGTAGTCGCGTCGCGTCTGGTGTGGACAGACAAGTTGCTTGTCGCTGGAATCTTATCGCGTCACGTGTAGTTAGGACACGGTGTAAGTCTCGAAGACTGCAAGGAGAACAGGTTCAGAAAGAGAAACCAAAGTATTCTTCCTTCTAGGTCTCATGACAAGTAAACAAGTTTAAGTTTTGATCATATTGAAGCTCAGCTGAGGCTGTCGTGAACTGTCAAAATGGAAATGATTACGACGAAAAAAATATTAAAAGCACAGTTTTGCTTTCTTACCCCTGGTCCATCAGAAGCTGTATATTTGATTGCAAGCTGAAGTTTGTCTTCTGAGTTGAAAGGCGAGGGAAACTTCACGACGAGTGTGGTTCCATAATTGGTGAAGTCCCGAATCAGAAATTCTGTTCTGGTCCAGTCACGTGCATTACGACTGAATGTGATTTCATGCACGGACAGAGTTGGATGAATATCTAGCTGTAACTCACTCTGGCTATCCTGAATGCATTGTAGCTGTAATGTTTCGGTGCCTGATATGGTTTTCTGTTCAAAATCCACTTTAAGATCGAGATGAAAATGATCTATTTTAAACTGGCGGAAACTGGAGGAGGTAGCGACGTCTTCGGCTTTGTCTGAATATAGCGTAAATGTTTTATCCATTGTTCTACTAGCACAAGTCTACGCCGGTGTTCTGATTCTTCACTCGGAAATGACAAGTGAACTGTGGTAAAACAATCCACTCGCTGGAAAACTAATCGGTATAGCATGTGGACTGGATTTACGCAGCACTTGCCTGCGTTATTTCAGCGCATTGTTGTGTGTCATGAAGATATGGCAGGTGACCAATAAGATAAATCGGAAAAATCTCGCTGGCGTCATTTCATCAAAGCATTCTGAAATGCTACTAGTTAACAACTATTATCTGTTATTCATATGAGACAAAACCCGTTGTAACAACTCGTAATATAATAACTGCACATAATGTAATACGTATTACGTTATTATTGTAATAAAATGTTCATAATGTAATAATTTTCTCAAAATGTAATAAACTCTTGAGCTCATCATGTAATAAAATGTTTACATTATAAGAAATTTATTACATTATAAACTCACCAAAAACGTCATATTTTCATTATTGTAATAGCTTTTAAAACATAAAAAAATAGTATTCCTTGAGATTATTAGCCATAATTAGGATAAAAAAATCAACACTGAGAAGTCAAAATTGACCCAAAAAAAGGGAAACTATGAGATAAAAAGTCAGAATCATACAGTACAGTTTTAAAAATCAAAATCCAGTCTAAAACTGCGAAATGCAACATTTAAATATGCATGCTATTAATAATAATAATAATAATAAACAAAGCATTGGTACTTTTAAATGTATACTGTAAAGGAATACCAATGCTTTATGTTTAATAAACATATAATAATAATAATAATAATAACAACTGTATGAATAATTAAATGTTGCATTTCACTGGCTTAGATTTTTTTTTTTAAATGTAATGTAAGGGAATACTAATATTTTTATGTTTTACAAACTTACAATAATGAAAATATGACATGTTTTTGGTGAGTTTATAATGTAACAATTTTATCATAATGTAAAAATTGTTATTACATTATGAGCTCAAGATTTTATTACATCTTTAGAAAATGATTACATTATGAACATTTTATTATAATAATAATAATGTAATACTTATTACATTATGCGTAGTCAAATTCTCTTTTGAGGACGTCTCAGGACGTTTTCGTTTTTGTCTTTTTGGAAACATTTGTACACAACAATGTACAGTATTTCCAAGGATTGGTATTTCACATTCGAACGGAAATCCTCCCCACCAATCTTTATAAAACGTCTATAAAGTCTTCTCACCAAATCTCTATCAAAATTCATAATTCGGCAATCAGTGATAATTCAGAAATCACTGTAATAGGCTCATCCTAAAGAGCGGTGAGAAAAGTAACAGATGCCACGTGCCACAGTAGCCGCCGTACTTCATTACCAATCTGAATTCTATTTTTCCTCCGATATTTAATGGATATTTTCGTCATTTATTTGCAATATTTAAGAAATAACACTATAGGCAAATAATCTATCAAATGTAATGGTTGCCTTTTTAATTACACGTTGTTTGCCCTCTAGTTCATGATTTTTAAGAATGTCGCTCTGATTCTGTCACCAAAATCATGGTGAGGTGGTTTACTAAATTACAAAGATGATGTTTTATTACACTAATCAGGATTTACCAACCTGGAAGTTTACATTTGCTTTTAGAGCAACATTTACAAAAGTCTAACATACCCAACAGTAGGCCTAATTATTTAATCAGAACGAAGATTAATTGCATCGTGTACAAACATAATAATTTTTAAATCACAAACTTTATTAATCTTAGTATTAGCATACACTGACTAAGAAACATAAAAATACACTTAGTAACAAATTAGATTTTATTTCATCATACAAAAAAATCCACAAGTATGTTATTCTATTAAAAAAAATCTATAAAACATTTTTTTTTTAAATTGTCTTTCACAGTAAAATTCATTGTCATATATTTTGAGACAAGGCATTTCATAGAAAGTGGTGCATTTCTAGACATACCCCTATGTGTGTGTTTTAATCGATGTTAAAAAAGTCTATACTTTAGTCCATCAGCTCAATAAATTATTTAATAAATATGACTCTTGTCAGAAGGGTGTCCATGGTTTCACACCTGGCTGGCAACCTCAGAGTCATCCTCGTACAACCTATCTGGAGTCCTCAGATTGACCCGTTTCTGGGATACCTAGAGGAGCAAAAGAAAAAAGAAAAGAGGTCAGTCCATAGGGAAATCTGTTTGCATTGGTTTAACATTCTAGTAACCCTTGACTGCATGTATTCTTAATAGTAAATGAAACTAGGGTGTAACTGCACAATCAGCAGCTCTGTGGTGTTGACTTAAGGTGTGTCAGAAATCTGGCCTGGGTTAAACAACAGCAGGAGTTCATCATGTATTCTTGAATAAGGCCATTATGAAATGTTTAAGATTGTATGTGCAGAATTTTGTCCCATTCTATCCCAATATTTTCAGTGTGTTAAAGCAGAGATTAACAGGACAGGAGAAACCAAAAAGTTTATTATTATTATCAATGTTCCTTGGATAATAAGATATTTATAGGACAACCCCAGCTGCCTCTACATTTGAAACACATGACTCTTCTAAATCATTGCATGACATGATATAGGAATGAAGCAAATGTGTGTCTCAGGCAGTGCTGATACTCCCACAAACAATCTATATAACTTCAAAAGGACGATCCAAGACCAAATGACTAAATTAACCATCATGCATCTGAAAGTTTGTGGTTTTGGATTCCTGTGGTTTCTGGTAAATTTCAAAAAGAGTGAATATGTGTCATTGCACAACCAAAGGTTCCTCGTTTTACTTGTGTTTTGAAGGCATTCGTTTTCCAACTTAAATTTATTCAACAGGGAATTTTCAATCATTTTTTTCCTGACTTGTTGGTACATGTGCCCTACATTCTCCAGGTCTCTGATTACACATTTTTCACTGTAGTGTAAATTACCTGACTCCCACCAAAATAACACTGGCACCCACATTCTTGTTTGAAAAACAGTTTGTGTTTGGGATTGATTTAAATTGGTGGTTCTCAAATGATGTGTCGCAACTCAAAAATGTGTTTCAGACGTCAGTTGGGAGGGAAAAACAATGTTAAATCCAACAAAAATGCAACTAACAATATAACCTTGCATAGTTCTGACAGCAAAATAAACCTTTCACTTGTAAATAGGTCTAATACTAATACAATGATTTAGGGGCAATCATGGCTTAATGGTTAGAGAGTCTGACCGAAGGTCAAGGCACCTAACCCCCAATTGCTCCCCAGGTGTATGTGTGTCCACGGTTTGCAGTGTGTGTACGTGTTCACTAATGTGTGTGCACTAACTTGGATGGGTTAAATGCAGACAAATTCCGAGTATGGGTTGCCATACTTGGCTTATATAAAATATATATATATAAAAATAAAACTATTCAGTCTGTCATGTTATTTTTTCATATTGCTAGGCCTATACGGTTCTTATTTTTTATTTCATTTTATGCTTTAGTATAATAAACATTTTTATACTGTTTTGAGGCTTCAAATCTGGGTCATGAAGCAAAACTAGTAGTTTAAATGACTAACACAGTCTTCTAAATTCAAAGTTCAGTCTCTTTGTGACTTTTTATGGTAATAGAGAACTTCACTTCACAAGTACTTCAATTAGTAATGGATTAGAGTGAACATTATTAGGTCTTTGGGAATTATCCTTAACAATGGACTGTGGTTTGATGAGTGACACCACAGCATGCTCAAGGTGTACTGGTGTATTATTGCCATCTTTATGTACGATCAAATTCAATGCTTAGCAATTGGGGGGAGAAAAACAAGCTAACAAAGACACCTATTTTTTCAGCTGGGAACATGCCAGCTATTAAAATGTTGCTTGAGGGGATACTAAAGTTGGAATAGAGGTGCATTGGCCAAACAGCTTATCTGACACAAATAAAGGAGCTAATGGGCTGGGCCACTATCACCGTTTCCTTCCATCCAATCAAGTTTTTGTCCCTGAGGAATGGAATGCTCACCAACATATCAAGTTCACACACTTTAGCTACCATAAGCTTGAATGGAAATAAACAGCAGAACAACCTTGACTGCATGTTTTCCCACTAGATTGTTGTGTCAATGGGAAAGTTCATGACCGTAGGGAATGGGAAAAAGCTTTGAGTGGAATGAAAACCTGTGTGTGTCAATACAAATCAACTCAAAGTAAGCAAATGATCCATCTGATAAAGTATTTGTTGCATTTACAGCAAAGTATGTGAGTGTAATGGAGAGTGTAATCACACCGCTAGTTCAACCAAAAATTAAAATTACCCCATGATTTACTCACCCTCAAGCCATCCTAGGTGTATATGACATTCTTCTTTTAGACGAATACAATCCGAGTTATATTAAAAAATGTCCTGGCTCTTCCAAGCTTTATAATGGCAGTAAATGGCAGCCAAAAAATTAAGCCCAAAAAGTGTATCCATCCATTATAAAAGTAATCCACACAACTCCGGGGGGTTAATAAAGGCCTTCTGAAGCGAATCGTTGGGTTTTTGTAAGAAAAATATCCATATTTAACACGTTATAAAGTAAATTATCTAGCTTCCGGCGGACCGCCTTCTGTATTCAACTTACGGAAAAAGCGTAACTGGCGCGATGATGACTTCGGACGTAGCGTAAGCGTTTTGAACTGTTAGAGGCATTACACTTTCTGCGTAAGTTGAATACGGAAGGCAGTCCGTCGGAAGCTAGATATTTTACTTTATAAAGTTTTAAATATGGATATTATTCTTACATAAACCCATCGATTCACTTCACAAGGCCTTTATTAATCCCCAGGAGCCGTATGGATTACTTTTATAATGGATGGATGCACTTTTTGGGTTTCAAATTTTGGGCTGCAATTCACTGCCATTATAATGCTTGGATTAGCCAGGACATTTTTTAATATAATTCCGATTGTGTTCGTCTGAAAGAAGAATGTCATATACACCTAGGATGGCTTGAGGGTGAGTAAATTATGGGATCATTTTCATTTTTTGGGTGAACTATCCCTTTAAGTTCACTCTGGGGTTTCCACTCCAAATTTGCTCCATTTGACACCTACACCCAGTTACCTCTCTACTGTAAAGTTGAAAATGTGTCTTTTGTGCCATGTATTATTATTTGAATTATTGGATACGATTTTTAGGATTTTACATAGATTTCACTCACAAGGAGCAATGTCTAACCAATTACATAGTTCAGAGCGGAGCATAACTACAACACATATTCACTATAAAGATTTCCATGACTGTTTAAGATTCTGTTAACTCTCATGACATGTCCTGGAAAGCACAATTTCAAAATTCCCTGATATTTCCAGTTTATCCATGACCATGGGAAACCTGATAGTCTACCCATCTGAGAGGAGAGCGACATGTTACCCACCATTAGATTTTACTTCCTTGTGTGACAGAAGTCTAATTTTTTTCTTAACACGTTTTTTTAATTACACAGGAAATCTGAAGTCATCCATGCTCTGTTATTAATTTTAATTGAGCATTTGTATATTTAATCATATTCCAACAATGTTTCAAAATTTTATTTTGACTGCTAATAATCAGTATTATAAAACATAAGGTGATTTTTTTTGGACATGCAAATGTTTTATTTATTAATATATGTCATACTCAAAATGAAGCAGTATCAGAGTGTTCTTTGAATGAGCGAGAACACAGACACTCCTCATACTCATATGCACTATAGTTAAAAGACTTTTTTTTTTTTAGAAGAAATTAATAGCTTTATTCAGTGAGGATGCATTCAATTGATCAAAAGAGACATTAAAGACATTTATAATGTTACAAAACATTTCTATATCAAAGAGAATTTCTACCCATCAAAGAATCCTGGAAAAAAAAAAAATCACGGTTTCAACAAAAATATTAAGCAGCACAACTGTTTTCAACATTGATAATAGTAAGAAATGTCAGCAAATCAGCATATTAAAATGATTTCTAAAGGATCATGTGACACTAAAGACTGGAGTAATGATGCTGAAAATTCAGCTTTGCCATCACAGGATTAAATTATACTTTAAATTGGATTAAAATAGAGAACAGTTATTTTAAATTGTATAATATTTCACATTATCACTGTTTTTACTGTATTTTTGGTCAAATAAATGCAGCCTTGGTGAGCATAAGAAACATATTTCAAAAACAAAAAACCTTCCTGAGCCAAACGTTTGAACAGTCGTGTGTGCTGATTTATAGCATAGTGGCAACCATAAACAAGAAAACGACAATTATGATTTGTGTGCGGTTTGCTATTGTGCCATTCCCTAAACTAATTTCAATCAAAAGCTCTTTCACAGCTGAACACCACGCCTAGATCCAGTAGTGATCTCACATTGACGCAGCAGAGCATCAAGAGAACCTTTCCCAGTTCCACAGACAGGCCTGGGCAGTGCGTAACTGATCTGCCTTTTCTGGAAATTCCTCTCCCAACAGATTGATACACGATGGCAATGCGATATAGCAGTATTCTACTTCATAAAAAGCCAAGATAGTTACATATTTGGAGATTTTTTTCCTTTCTCTTTGCAGGTCAATACATTTTCCGCCCATTTATTTTGAGTGACTGCAAGGAACGACTATTTACCTGTTGTTCCTGGAAACTGTAGTGCTGGGAAAGCGAAAGCGGGGACTCTTGCCCAGGTGCATTTCGGATGCGGAGTGCACCCTGCCTGTTCCGATCCAGTGAGTGAGGTCGAGGCGGTCGGAATTGGCTGCGCTGATGCCATGATTTGAGTTCCTCTGACACCACCTGCCGTGGCAGACCCCTGCTAGGGTGGTGAGAATACTCTCTTAGCGAAGGGGCCCGTGACAGTTTCACGTGGGCGGGTAACAACCTGCAACTTCGTTGTTGGGAAGGCAAAGCCTCAGTATAGCAGTACTCATAGTGACCATTAGAAGAATAAACAGGCGAAGGGGCCTGGTGGCTTATGTACGACCTTCCGCTGTCCATTTCTAAGGGCTGACCCCATCCGTCCTCCACGTACCCTCTGGAAAAACTAGGCGAGGACTGGTACTGAGGGTTCTTATAGAAGTGGGTAGGGGAACATCTTTGTGGTACATGGGTATCGGCGAGGCTGGAATAATGATATCCATACTGAAGTTGGTAGGGCCATGGATGTTCCCCAGGGTGCTCCTGGCAGGGCGAGCTGGCGTAGGACTGCACTGAGTGCTCGGAGTTGCTGTCCTCAGAACTAGAGTAGTACACAGGGTTTCCGACATTCAATCTTATGGGGGAGTATTCTGATGGTGTCACCACAAAGTCTGTCAACCGTCTCCTGGGGCCCCTTGAGCGCCCACGCTCCCGCTCGGGATCATAAGGATTAGGTTCAGTGTTGGGAAATCTGTTAAAACGAGAAATTAATAGATTTGTCAAGATTTGAGATGGCCATAATATCCATAAAACATGTGTGATCTGAGGTGTATACTACTGTTCCAAAGTTTGGGGTCATAACAAGAAATGTTTCAGCATATTATTATGATTTCTGAAGGATCATGTGACTGAAGACTGGAATAATGATGCTGAAAATTCAGCTTTGTCATCACAGGAGTGAATTACATTTGAAAATATATTCAAATAGAAAAAACAGTTTCTATTTGAATAAATTTTAAATTTATTCACAATATTACGGTTTATTTTTGATTACATAAATGCAGCTTTGGTGAGCATAAAAAACTTCTTTCAAAAACAATAAAAAAATTGTACCACCCCCAAACTTTTGAAGGGTAGTGTATATAAGAGATTTGGGAGTAAATGGCGAGCAGACCCAAGGGATTGTCTCCTGCGCAGATGCATCTCTGGAGTGGAGGGTGCGCTGCAGGACTGTGTGTGTTTCAGGGCAGCATGGGTGGGTATTTGCAGTGGTATCCCCGCCTCCACAAGACAAACCTCCAGGGGAGGCAACGTGGGGGTAACAGCAGGACTACAGATGCAAGGAAAAACAACAACAGACAAAACCGTACAGCTGTAGTTTCATTATGAGTGTTCTACTGACAACAGTGCAAGTCTTCCATAAATCAACCTTGAGATGAATTAAAGGCCATTAGAGAAGAGGAGGTGTGGTCATACCCACCCCAAAAATTACTATGTGGTGTCTTAATGACTAGGTGAGTCAAAACTGCTTTACAAAGGTCATGGATCACATGCTTTTCACATTTAATTCTTGCTTTGCACTGTAAAATATTCAAAGAATAAAAAATATAGATATACCTGGATTTGATGCTACTAGAGTGAGATCTTTTCTTTTTCTGATAGGGCTGGTCCAAACTGGTCTCCGCCCAGGGAGAGTTTTGAATGGGGGCAGGGTCATGCTCTAAGATTGGACTCTGGCATGTGTGCAAATCCTCCAGGGATTGTGGGGGGGTTTGACAGGAAAGGGCCTCGAGGGGCCGGTAGGAGGGGCCTATAGGTGTATGAGGAGCGGGATGAGAGATGGTTATATGTGGAGGGTGTAAATCTACAGCAGGAGCGGGAGGCTCTGAAGAAAGCTGGGAAGACAGTTCCTCTGAAACATGGATGAGAGATTATATTAATTAAATGACTAATACCATGGAGAAACATTTATTTTTCAAAATAATTATGTATAAAATATATACGGCTGTCAAACAATTAATTGCATCCAAAATAAAAGTTTGTGTTTACATAATATATGTGTGTGTACTGTGTATAATAATTATGTATATTTGAATACACACACATACATTTAAGAAATATTTGCATGTATATACTGTATATATATTTATATCATTTGTATTATATATAAATAAATATTATATATATAAATAAATAAAAAAAACTTAAATATATACATGCATGTGTGCGTATTTATATATACATAATAATTATACACAGTACACAAACATATTATGTAAACACAAACTTTTATTTTGGATGCGATTAATCATTTGACAGCACTAAAAATATAAAATATTATATATAAAATTTGTATACATATATATTTATATATTATATGTAAATTAATATATAATATTTTACATTTATATAAAATATTGTATATAATATTAAAATTGTATAATATTTTATTTACATTTACAAATTAATAATATAATAAATAAAGTTTTTAAAATTATTAATAGTATATACATACTGCAATTTCTGAAGAAAAAAAAACATGGTTTTCACTTACCCTCATCAAGCACAGCTGAGTCTGACAATGAGCTATCATCTGAAGCACCTTGATACAAAACACAGATAAATATAAGAACAAGATAATCTTTGATAAATCAAGCACATTACACAGTGAAAACAAAAACTGGAAAAAAAAAGAAAAAAAAGGTGTTCATATAAATCCCTCACCTCTCTGTGCTATCATGCCAGGGCGTGGTGAGGATCGGCTGTGTTCCAGTTGCAACCTGAACACGGCTTCCTGAAGATCTTTGAGTTTCCTTTCCTCCCGCTGGTATTGCTGTAGACGACTCCTCTTCACGGCCTTGCTAAGATGTTCCTCCTGACACAGCCTCTTGGCCGCCATGTATATCTGCTGCTGAAGAGCCAGATCAGCCTCCACAGAGCTCAGCTCAGAGTCCTGTGTGCCATGATTCAAACTTATTTATAGGAACAATACTGGCCCTTTAGAGTATGTCTAATGACTTGGAAACCACCAAATGTTATCCAGATCTATATTATTTCTGTGAATAAAGATTAAGTGAAGTGTCCTTACCTCAGTTCTATGTAGGATGCTTGGCCCATCTAACTTAAAAGCAGCTCCGATGCGCCTGCGAATTTGAGGCAGCTTCTCTCCAGGTAACAGTGGGTAGTCTGAGGACAAATGTCCTGTGAGCTCCTGAAAGAGAAGAGGGAATTGATTAGGAATGCACCAATATTAAAATTACAGCTGATAACTGCTTTTATTTTACAGCCACTAAATGGCAGATATTAATATTCTATACTATTTTGTCTAAATAAGAACTAAAACAGTAAAAATGTTTTATTTAGGCATCACAACATTATATCGCACAGTATGAAAAATGTATATTCATTATTAAATTTGCTGAAGATTACATTTAACAATAGTATTCAATTATTAGTGTTTTTAATGATGGCAAATGTAGAAATAAAAATAGAGGAATTAAATACACAATAAAATCATGAATATCAGTCAACAGTACTGATATATTGTGTATCCCTACAACTGATGTCTTTAAGACTGGTATTTAAATTTTATGGGGGCAGTCAAGCAGATCTGTAATTTGTCAATGCAATTTGTAGGAATAATTACGTTAATTATGCTTAATTAGGTTTTTTTTTTTAAAAGTCACAAGCAAGTTATAAAGAACAAGCCTTTAACCAGAATTCCTGTTTCTCCAGTGTGAAACTTTTCAGCGAGTTGGGACAAGTTTAACCGCTACATTATGCAAGCCTGTTGTTGAAATATTTGGTTCTTTCCTAAGCCGTACCAAGAGCCCTACCTGCCAAACTAAACCTGCCATCTATCTTCTCCAAATCCATGCCAGCATACGTTTAGATACAATTCTCTTTGAGACAAAACCCACAAGCCCACAGCTCTTTAAAGAGCTACAATAGAGGTGAAGCCCTTCAAAAACAGATGATACACACACTGGCGTGACTTCAGACTTATTGTGACATAAAGGTGTCATCAGACACTGAAGAACACCTAGACAAGCCCCAGCAAGTGACTCCAACAGGAAACAATGATGCATTTTTGTGACTTAACATCTTATCAAGAAGACTAATACACCAGAAAGCCTGTGGGTCTGAAGATGATGAACTTTGGTGACTTGCTCGCTCAGTCAATGCCATATTTTTATTACATATTATGTTTTAAATATCCTGTCATGTTCTTTAGCGCGGTGAAAATGTTTTGGATTATTGCTAGGAAGATTTTTTTGTTTTGTTTCAGCAGCACACCTCCTGAACTTTAAAAACATGATGTTATCAGCATGCAGTGGAAGTCTCCTCTAATTTCCTAAATCCAATGTGAAAACTTCCTTATCTCTCTTTAGTAGTGTTTTGGTGGGTCCATGTGTGTGTTTATGAGTTTGAATGGTGACTTACGGCCTCTCTGATGCAGAGTTTCTTGAGCTCCTGTAAGCACATCTTCAGCCTGTCCTCCAGAGCTTGCTGCTTCAGTTTCATGACCCGAGTATGAGTTTTTACATCCTTCATCACTGTGGTGGGGCTGTCAGGCCCTACAACACATAAACACACCCTGATGAGGAGCAGCTTCAAAATAACATCAGAAAATCAGCAATTATATGAAGAATTACTAATATATATAGAATATGATTGGCAGCACGAATATAGTACCATAACCTAATGATGGCAAATTATAATCAGTGTCTGCTCGCGTGCATATCTCAGAAGCTGATGTAAACTTTCAGGGACCAAAAACTGTGATATGATCAGAAATGAAAATGAAGGTTATGAGTCACTGAAAACGGCTAAATAAGTGACAACAAAGAATTTATTTCTTCTGTATCCGGTGACTGCAGGCAAACGCCTCTGGCATGTCTAGAGAGCTTATCTACAGAATTCTTTAACATACATTTTCAATCAATCATGTGACAGCACACAAAGACATAACTGAACAATGACAAAAAAGAAAAACGTTCAACTGCACAGGAAAAAAGTATTTCTTAGGAGTAGTTCTAGTTTAAAAAGGCCTTTTAAAAACCTGCTATAGTGTGGTGGCTACTTCCGATGCAACCGCTACTACATTACAATGCTCCTTTTTAGAAATGAAAGAAGTGAAAACAAACACTAAATTATGCATTTGAAAATGCATGTAAAATAAAAATAATAAAAAAAACATTCCCAATTTCCCAAAGATTGAATCCTTTCATTGAGCTACACAGAAGAAAGTCATTCATGTTTGGAATGACATGAGGGTGAGTAAATGGTGACAGAATTGTCATTTTTGTTGACAATTTCCCTTTAACATCACAACCACATGCTACATAATACACCATACAATATTTCATTATATAGCCAAGGTGTAACTGAGACTGAACCTACCAGAATGCAGAATAACCCCACTGTCAGTATCACTGATCTCCTCTTTGCCTTCCATGACTGATGGTCAAGTGGTCTTCGAAGTGAAAGCCTTGGTTTTCTCTTACTTCACGAGTTCCTAAAAAGCAAATACAACTTTTAACACACTCTTGCACACTCACCAGAGACCAATTTAGCTGTTCAAGCCAAAGTGAACTAAAACTAGTCTCGTGGAACCACTCAGCCCCTCAGCCGTGATGGGTCTCCTGACCCAGAGCCACAGGGGTCAGAGTGGATTCCAGGAGACTGTTCTGGCAAACAATAGTTTTCACAGGGCCACTAAAAATCACAGTCTAACTATGCCTCTTGGCAATATGCGTCAGCAGGAGCTTAGGGGGAGCTTTAACTAAGAGGGCATTCAAGTAAGTAGTCTTCTTCCTGTATCTGAAAAATGTCCATTTTCCAGGAGGAACAAGGGCGTGCTGTGCTTAGATTACAACACTGGAATGCTCGCAACAGAAGAGGTTAATGAAGAGGGCTGCTATGCCTCATTGCACTAACTTGTAATTAATTAACCATGATTCACTACAACAGTTTCTCAGACTACTTAAAGGAAGTTAAAAGTAATTGTGATTAGCTACACACTGGTTTGCACATTACTTACATTTACATGCATGCATTTGGCAGATGCTTTTATACAAAACATCTGACATTGGTTTACACATTCTCTGGAAATTGAAACTATGACTTTGTATTGCTAGCGTCAAGCTGTTTTAGCTACAGGAAAAAATAATGACTAATTAGCACGTGCATACAAGACTACGATGAGTGTTATACATAAAAAAAAAAATACAAAATTGTATTATATATATACACTTCCCAGCCAAAAAAACCTCGCTGTTTGGATTTAAATACACAAATGCTTAAGAGTTCATGACTAAATCATTATTGCAGTGATTATTATCTTTCTAGCATGTTATATGTTTGGCAACAGTTCTTCTAACCCTAATTGATGGAGTGTGTAGCTTTTCATTTATAAAACTACTATGTAGGAAGAAACATCATGGCCATATTCCAGGATGACAATGTCATTGTAAATATGCATCAGGCTCAAACTACAGAGTGCTCGAATCTTCCATTGTCAGTACAAGATCTTGACCATAAATTGATGCACCTCTTGATGGAAATAAGTGTTGTGATGTTATTTCCATCAAGAGCATCAATTTTTGGTCAAGATCTTGTATTGACTATGCAAGAGTCAAGCACTCTGTAAAGTCTCCTCCAGCACATCCCAAAGATTTTCAATGAATTTAAGGTCTGGACTCAGAGGTGCCAATTCATGTGTGAAAATGATTCTTCATGCTCCCTCCCAACCATTCTTTCACAATTTGAGCCTGATGAATCTTGACATTGTCATCCTGGAATATGAAAGACTATTTTCCTACATGGTTGTTTAAGAAATGAAAAGCTACATATTATATTATAACCTTCTTACAGAACAACACGACATTCTTTACGGCATTTCCCAACGTCTAAAATCACAGTGCCAAAGTTCAGACCACTACCAGCTTGTGACACATATGTTCTGCGGAGTATGACTCTGACAAGAGTCTCGCCAGCTTCCTGTTAGTACGTCAAAATGTTATTTTACGTCACGATGACAATGTCCTGAGTAAACTGTGAATATCTACAGTTAGTCAATGATTAAAAGATGTTAGATGTTAGAATCAGTCAGCTGTCGGATTACAGTGACAGTGCTTTACAGCTGTTCCTTTATTACTTTGAAACTGCAGATGACTCTGACTCGCTCTCTAAGTCACTAATAGTAACCGGATCTGTCATTCATGACATCACAATCTTTAAAGAGAAATAACAAAGAAATAAACTCATCAATATGGTCATTATTTTATGTTAATTCATGTTAACTGTTCTACCAGCAATGGATGAAACATTAAATCCTAACCAATATCATTAAATAACCCATTGACACATTCAGGAACAGGCTACTTTTTTGTGCCTACTGATTTTTTCTTCATATTTTTATTTTCAAACGTCCAATAACATTGAGAATCAACACTTTATTTTGATGGTCCTCTTTAGACATTCTGTTAACTTTCTTTTTAATATCTGCTAACACTTTATTGTGATGGTCCCCCAACAGACTATAAGTGACTATAAATAACTTTGCAAGTACATGTCAACTTATTCTAACCCTAACCCTAATAATCTAATACTCGATAGTGTGAATATTGGTAAAAGAAAAATCAGTCAAACACCATGTTTAGAAAAAAACAGGTAAAGCACATTAAACAACCCAAAAAAGAAAATATTACTTGAATATTACTTACATTATAAACTAACAGATCACAAGAGTGAGATCATTCTTTAAACCAGTAAAAATAGAAATAGAATGTAAGAGAACTGTGCTGGAAAGCTTTTACCTGAGCTTGTATGATAAACAGTCTTTATCATATAAAAGTACTTACATATTGTAAAACTCTGATTCCTTTTAAAGTATAAGTGCATCTGGTAAACAAAATCAGTTGATTTCCATGAGATGTCTAACTCCACACTGCACTCTGACTCTGAATGAGCACCGGTAAGAATCTGTACTGTGAAATGAACCTGGGCGCGTCTTGCACATACCTATGTGTGTGTGTGTGTGTGCGTGTGTGATATCACAGCGTCACACCTCTTGTAGACACTTGACAAGGCTATAATACTTTCCCTGTTATCAGCATGTACACATAGTATGTAGCAAGTGATGAAACTACATCATAAAGGTGTAAACAAGGTAAGTCGAGACCAGAAAAAAATAAAAATGTACTTCAAACTTGGAAATAAGCAATAAAAGTTTCAAACAAAGAAATGTTTAAGAAATAAAATGAATAAGAAATATTCAGTTTCTGCAATATTTCTGGGTCACTAATCAAATAAGCACGTGAGACTGAGATCATGTGAACTTTTTTTGTCAGATGTTTGAAGTTCAAATGCTGTTCAGATCTTCTCAAATCATTCTGGAGAACATGATCAAACTTTTATGCACTTTACTTCTGTTAAAGCAAAAGTTAAAAGTTTTTTAGTTTAACTTTACACTCAAATTGTTATACTAATAATATAATTTGGAATCATTGCTATTGATCTCAGACTTTTTGGCCTATACAGGTCTGTGTTTTTATGAGATCCTGCTGCCCCCTACTGGTGACACCATTCTCAAACCATAAGCCTATCTACAATAATGCGTACGCAGGGTTCCATAAATCCAGCCCTGGAGGGCCACTGTCCTGCAGGTTTAGTTTCTATTAATTTTCTAGTAACTCTGAAGACATTGATCAGCTTGTTCAGGTGTGTTTGAATACGGTTGGAACTAAAATCTGCAGGGCAGTGGCCCCTTAGGATTGGATTTGAGGAACCCTGTCGTATGGATTAAATTAACAATTAACATGTAGGATCATTTACTGTAATCAGAAATATTTTTGGGGCTTCTGCTTTTTGCAATTTACATTTCTCAGATTACCCCAATCTTATAAAGCTAATTAACTAATGCAAAGGTACAATACCAAACAAGTAAGCAAACAAACCCCTTGTTCAATTGTTGTTGACATTCTTTTAAAGGTACTGTAATGTAAATGCTGTTGTCATGCATACAGTGTCCTCAATGAGGCATTGTATGAATGATCATTCCACTCTGACATTCTGAACCAGTAGGAAACCCACCCACACACAGATGTCAGAGGAACGTTTCTCCAGAATACTGTGGGAGACGCCGCACCTGCTGCTCTCATGCATCGCTCGCATACATTCAGGATCCTTGTCCTCATACTGGCTCTCCAAGAATGCCGGTTAAACGCCTATAGGAGCCACCACGGCTGCCAGACGTGATAGCATCCTATCACCCAACAAATGACCAAGGAAACACGACTGCTGGAGCATACCAGTATCTGGTTTCACAACTAGTCTGCACCATTACTCTGTGTCAAAAACATTTGGCTACCCCTTATAAGTAAGTACTAGGGATGGCACTTTGCAAATTTGAGTACTGTATAATAATGTAATGTAAAAATATCAAAGCCATGGGCCGGGCACTATTTTTTTTATAATTAAAATAACTATAACCAATTAAAAAATAAGGCATTTTTTGGCTCTTTTTGCTTTATTATTGCTTATAGTCACATGACTTTGATCAGTTGCTAGGTTTACATACACCCAAATAATCAGGGTGCTGAAGATTTGTTTGGAATACATGTAATTGAGTATGTGAATTGGATTGCAACATTTAGGGTCCATATATAAGCAGAACTTTCAGAAACGTACCTAGTGTGAAACACTTATTTTCATAATTGATCACTGCTGTCATTGTTTTTTTGTCACAAATATGGCATACAAACAATAGAGTGAAAATGGGATCATTTCAACATATTAACAGGAACCATATTTTTTAAGCTTCAAAAACAAAGCATCATAAATGTATCATAAAAAGGGGGTTGATTGGACTCATTATATCAAGCATATATCAAGTTTTCGGAGTCTTTTCTGAGATAAGTTTATGTTAGAAAGAAAGTCGTATGGGTTTAGAACAACATGATGGCAGAATCCATACATGCCTTTGCCTAATATAAGCATGGGCTGGGCTCCACAAACATTGAATTGAGCACTGACTTCTGAACTGACCAGATTTAGCTACAAGACTTTAGTTTTGTAGGAAGTAACTGAGTTTTCTGGATCATGTTATTTGTATCAGAATAAACCCCAAAGGGACTTCCCCGCTACAATATACTGTAGGTCCAAGTGTTCTATTTCAGACAAATCAAGTTAATTATATTAGGGAACTTTCCGAAAACTGCTTTTATTTAAGCAAAATAAATGCTGATTAAGAAAACAACAACAGGTAATTAGAGCTTGTTTATCTGCTAACTACTGGGATGACACTAATTAGGGGATTCTAGATTTTTTTTTAATCTTTCCGTAGCTTTATATCACAACCGTTGCTGTAAAAAGGGTTTCTTGGGTCATGTCAAAAGTGCATGTGACATTATGTAGCAACAGTAGTTTGCAAGGCCAGGGATGGGTCACAAATCTAAACTAACATACTTTTCAAGACAGTTGTGACTGAATATACATTGTTCATTTAGTGCTACATCCACTGGATTTCCATCGGATTAGCTGTCTACAAGGTTGAACTGATATTGTATGGAAGCCCCTAGATTCATATCTCCCCTCTTCCTGGGATGTCGGATTAGCACGTATGGGAGCCAAAGAGAGTTTTATTATTGTGGGAATCTCCCCCATCCTGCCCATTCAGACAGGGAGCTCAGGCATGCTGGGAACACCAGTGAACTGTGACAGTCGCATATTAACCTTCACTTGCGTCCTGTCTACACTAGAAACAAAAATGGGTGTGTAGAATAAGGTCTATGAGGTGAAATTTTACTTGATTTACATTGAAGATTTAGAAAAAGCATGATGTTGAATCTTTTGTCATTATATACAAGGAAATATACACTCGCTGGCCACTTTATTAGGTACACCTTGCTAAGGGGTTGCCTTCAGAACTGCCTTAATTTTCCATAGCATAGATTCAACAAGGTGCTGGAAACACTCCTCAGAGATATTGGTCCATATTAACATGATAGCATCACGCAGTTGCTGCAGATTTGTTGACTGCAAATTCATGATGTGAATCTCTTGTTCCACTACATACCAAAGGTGCTCTATTGGATTTAGATCTGGTGACTGTTGAGGCCATTTGAGTATAGTGAACTCATTGTCATGTTCAAGAAACCAGTTTGAGATGATTTGAGCTTTGTGACATGGCGTGTTATCCTGCTGGAAGTAGCCATCAGAAGATGGGTACACTGTGGTCATAAAGGGACAGACATGGTCAGCAACAACAATACAAGAATACTCAGGTAGGCTGTGGAGTTTAAACGAAGCTCAATTGGTACTAAAGGGCCCAAAATGTGCCAAGAAAATATCCCCCACACCATTACCCCAACCACCACCAGCCTGAACCATTGAAACAAGACAGGATGGATCCATGCTTTCATGTTGTTTACACCATATTCTGACCCTACCATCTGACTCATCGGAACAGGCAACGTTTTCCCAATCGTCTATTGTCCAAATTTGGTGAGCCTGTGCGTATAGTAGCCTCAGTTTCCTGTTCTTAGCTGACAGGAGTGGCACCTGGTGTGGTCTTCTGCTGCTGCATCTGCTTGAAAGTTCGATGCGTTGCGTGTTCAGAGATCCTCTTCTGTAGACCTCGGTTGTAATGAGTGGTTATTTGAGTTACTGTTGTCTTTTTATCAGTTTGAATTTGAACCAGTCTGGCCATTATCGTCTGACCTCTGGGATCAACAAGGAATTTTCTCCAACAGAACAGCCGCTCACTGGTTATTTTCTCTTTTTCGGACCATTCTCTGTAAACCCTAGAGATGGTTGTGCGTGAAAATACCAGTAGATCAGCAGTTTCTGAAATACTCAGACCAGCCCGTATGGCACCAACAACCATGCCACATTCAAAGCAAACTAAATCACCTTTCTTCACCATTCTGATGCTCAGACAGATCGTCTGATGACCATAGCTGTATCCAGAAACATAGGCAGTTGACTTGATGCCTCGCTGCTCTATCAGGCAATGACTTTGCAGGCAGCGTTTGCGCACGAAGGTCCCTCACGAAACTGATTTCAGACAGAATTCTGAGGCAGTGGAACAGTTTAATGATCTACAGCAAAATAGAGAGTGCTTATTGAATATTGCAATGAAGGTGATATACTGAAAGTGTAGCTGAGCAATCTAAAGCATAGCGTGTGAACAAAAAAGTGATGTTACACTTAAGAAGACAGATTATGTAACACAGGAAAGTAGGAATAGTCCAGATAGATAGAAAAGAAGAAAATTGTATACTAAGGGGTAACCAAAGCAAGACTTTTGTCAAAACAACATTCCACAAACCATCTTGTGACATTGAAAAAAAAAACAAAAAACATTTCTATCTCAAAGCATGAGGAAATGTTATAGTTAGCCTTAATAGGAATAGGAAGGTCCTCCTAAATATACATTCTGTGGTCACTGTCAGTAATTATTGACTTGTAATTACTCCAAACTAGTATCCATAGAAAGACACTGCATAATTAAAGTGTGTGAGACCGAGAGGGAATAAAGATCTCTGAGGCCTGTGAACACCAACACCACACCCTGGCATTTGGTAGTTGTGTGGCCGTGAGGCTCCCTTTTGGGAGAAAGAGGATGTAAAGTGGAAATTGGTTTCAAATGAGTCAAAGCACAGATGGATTCTCTGATGTGGACTGAAGTGTCGTGCACTGTACCACCAGCACTGCAGCGCAGCACGAATCCCTCAGGCTGCGAACCCCAGGAGTAGTTTCCCTCCGTATATTTATTACAACTGCGGCAGATGAAACAGACCTCACAGACCCTGGCTTAACTCACTCTGCTATGACTGGGGCGGCATGTCTACTAGTGGAATATGTTTGTGGCTGGTTCACCCGGGACATAGCACACACTGAATATAATCATTATAATAGGCAAATAGTAGAATAATAAACCTTTGGAGAGCTTATTAAAGGAATATTCCGGGTTTCAAAAGCTCTTGGCAAAATGTTGATTACTACAAAAATATCTTTGATTTGTCCCTCCTTTTCTTGTACGATGAGGCACTTACAATGGAAATGAATGAGGCCTAAAAAAGGCTTACAAGCCTTTTCAGTGTAAAGTTCCAATTTTACAATGACAACGTCATTAAACCCTAGAATGAATGTAAAGTGACAAAAACAAGTTTACAGGTGAAATAATGCTTACATTTTAAAAGAATAATTATTGTAAGTTCTTTTATAAAATTATAAGCTTCACATTTCTGCTTTTAAATTGGCAAAAAAAAAAAATTACACCAATCACTTCCATTGTAAGTGCCTCACTGTAACCTTGATTTTTGGTTTTACAAACTAGGGATGAGTCGAAATTAATGCTTGTGGTAATCAACGTTGCCACAAATGCTGTTGATTGAACTGAAAGGGATAGTTCACCCAAAAATGATTGTTTTACGATTTTGCAGGTTTGCCCACTTACAAAGCATGTAGAAGTCTGTAATTTTTATCATAGGTACTCTTCAACTGTGAGAGACGGAATCTAAAACAAAAATCCAGAAAATCACATTGTATGATTTTTTTTAAATAATTAATTTGCATTTTATTGCATGACATAAGTATTTGATCACCTACCAACCAGTAAGAATTACGGCTCTCACAGACCTGTTAGTTTTTCTTTAAGAAGCCCTCCTGTTCTCCACTCATTACCTGTATTAACTGCATCTGTTTGAACTCGTTACCTGTATAAAAGATACCTGTCCACACACTCAATCAAACAGACTCCAACCTCTCCACAATGGCCAAGACCAGAGAGCTGTGTAAGGACATCGGGGATAAAATTGTAGCCCTGCACAAGGCTGGGATGGGCTACAGGACAATAGGCAAGCAGCTTGATGAGAAGGCAACAACTGTTGGCGCAATTATTAGAAAATGGAAGAAGTTCAAGATGACGGTCAATCTCCCTCGGTCTGGGGCACCATGCAAGATCTCACCTCGTGGGGCATCAATGATCATGAGGAAGGTGAGGGATCAGCCCAGAACTACACGGCAGAACCTGGTCAATGACCTGAAGAGAGCTGGGACCACAGTCTCAAAGAAAACCATTAGTAACACACTACGCCGTCATGGATTAAAATCCTGCAGCGCACGCAAGGTCCCCCTGCTCAAGCCAGCGCATGTCCAGGCCCGTCTGAAGTTTGCCAATGACCATCTGGATGATCCAGAGGAGGAATGGGAGAAGGTCATGTGGTCTGATGAGACAAAAATAGAGCTTTTTGGTCTAAACTCCACTCGCTGTGTTTGGAGGAAGAAGAAGGATGAGTACAATCCCAAGAACACCATCCCAACCGTGAAGCATGGAGGTGGAAACATCATTCTTTGGGGATGCTTTTCTGCAAAGGGGACAGGATGACTGCACCGTTTTGAGGGGAGGATGGATGGGGCCATGTATCGCGAGATCTTGGCCAACAACCTCCTTCCCTCAGTAAGAGCATTGAAGATGGGTCGTGGCTGGGTCTTCCAGCATGACAACGACCCGAAACACACAGCCAGGGCAACTAAGGAGTGGCTCCGTAAGAAGCATCTCAAGGTCCTGGAGTGGCCTAGCCAGTCTCCAGACCTGAACCCAATAGAAAATCTTTGGAGGGAGCTGAAAGTCTGTATTGCCCAGTGACAGCCCCGAAACCTGAAGGATCTGGAGAAGGTCTGTATGGAGGAGTGGGCCAAAATCCCTGCTGCAGTGTGTGCAAACCTGGTCAAGAACTACAGGAAACGTATGATCTCTGTAATTGCAAACAAAGGTTTCTGTACCAAATATTAAGGTCTGCTTTTCTGATGTATCAAATACTTATGTCATGCAATAAAATGCAAATTAATTACTTAAAAATCATACAATGTGATTTTCTGGATTTTTGTTTTAGATTCCGTCACTCACAGTTGAAGAGTACCCATGATAAAAATGACAGACTTCTACATGCTTTGTAAGTGGGCAAACCTGAAAAATCGGCAGTGTATCAAATACTTGTTCTCCCCACTGTATATTAAAAATGTACTGGCTCTTCCAAGCTTTATAATGGCAGTGAATGGCTGTTTCTTTTTTGAAGTCCAAAAAAAAAAATCCATCATAAAAGTACTCCACACGGCTCCGGGGGGTTAATAAAGGCCTTCTAAAGTGAAGCGATGCGTTTGTATAAGAGAAATATCCATATTTAAAACTAACACCATACGCTGGAATGCCAGTCTCTCGTGAACGCGCGTATGACAGTTAGCTAAGTTAGAGATTACAGTTTGTAAAGTTTTAAATATGGATATTTTTCTGACACAAACGCATCGTTTCGCTTCAGATGGCCTTTATTAACCCCCCGGAGCCGTGTGGATTACTTTTATGATGGATAGATGCACTTTTATAGACTTCGAAACAGAAACAGCCAATCACTGCCATTATAAAGCTCGGAAGAGCCAGGACATATTTTAAAGAAGAATGTCATATACACCTAGGATGACTTGAGGGTGAGTAAATCATAGGCTAATTTTCATTTTTGGGTGAACTATCCCTTTAACTCGTATTGAGAAATATTCATTTAAATGTAAATTATAGTTTGCATGTTGCACAGTGTAATATTACTGCCACAAAAAAGGAAATATGCAGGGTAGCATTGCATTGATGTTCCTTTATCTGTTACATGAAAACAATATCTTTTTAATCGTTTTAATCGTCCTTTCTTTATCCGAGAGGAAGTTCAGTGTTTCTTTGAAATCAATGTGTTATGGTTACATATGGCTTTAGTCTGTTCCTGTTTAGTCTTTGTGTCACTGCACAGGACAGTAGATAGATATTCTACGTATGCAACTGTGTAAAAGTTATGCCGTTTAATAAAAGACTGTTTCTGACTATATTCCTTCAGGTTTGCAAGAGCTGAATGATGCTGAAAGTCTCCATATATCAACACTAAACAGGAAGCTGGATGTATTAGTTTGTAAATTAGAAAGGAAACTGTGTTGATCGTAAGCGACTCACTTTTCTGGAGTGACTGTTTTGAATTGTATCACGCAAGACATCATACAATACATTCTGTATGGGAAGGAATATGAGAAAGAAATATGAGACAGGAAGTTATTCAGAAAGATTTAGAATAACACAACAAATCAACAGATTATGAAATAGAAACATCACTACAGCGCCTGTCATTGTATTAGGCCACATCCAGAGGTGCTAATGAGAGCCTTAAAACTAAGCTGTCGGCAGCAAACAATACACACACGCTGCTTGGCTCCGGTTTGGCTGACCCTGGCTATGAACCAACAAAACCACAGATTCCAGGGCTATTCACGTTCAGTGGTCTACACACCTCCCTCTGATGCCGGCCAACTCAAATCACCCTTGATGCTCTGAGTCACACTGATCACTGGATTCCACAGCATTACATGAAGAATGTTGTTCCTTTTGTAAGAAAGACAACTCAATAATGGAATGAGACTTCAGAGCATCGACTTTTTAAAAAAGCTTAGTTCTGTTGATCTGTTTTAAGACTAACTGATCTAGTTCATATGTCTTTATAAGCATCAGCCCGAAATGAGTGTTCCCACCTGAATAAATGAATGGTGTGTAAAATAATATCCACCTTTAGACAATGAAACAATATAAGCATGCGATTCTCACGCTGCAGCTAAAACACCAGTGCAGGTTTCTTTCCTCCTTGGATTCCAAACAAAGCTTTACAACTTCTCTACACTGTCCATACAATACTAAACTTCCATATTAACAACAACCACAAGCGCTGACAAATTTTACACTGTATAAAGTGTTTTCATAAGTTTAACAACATCTTTGCTCCCATCTGTCATATCTACTCAATTTCATGAGTTTTTAGAATTTAAAACTTGATTTTCTTTGTTACTAGTTAAATTCAAAGAGGTCAAAAAGTGCAAAGAACTTATTACTGCAGGTTGTAGGTTTTGCATCACTTTGATTTTACTTAAAAGTTTTTTTTTAGTTTTTTTTTTTACATTTAATTAAACGTAGAGTACCACTTAACCACTAAATAAAAAAAAAAGAAAACACACACACATTGAAACATAAGAACTACAGCAGTGATACTTTCAACATAGAGCCTGGATTTGAGAATGCCGGGCTAATGTTACTTTCTTCAGTTTCGTTCAGTTCACACTGCTTTAGAACTAAGTAAAAGTAAACATACCGTGTATAAATTTTCTTTATATATGCACAAATTTGAATACTTAAAAACAGATTGAATACTTGCAAAACTTTGGTTAAAGTGGCAGATACGCTCAATTTTCATCTGGTGCTCTGTCCTAGTTCAGGCTATGTATAGGTATTATCGATTAAGGAAAATATTACCATACCTTTTGTCGTCATAACAGGAAAACCTACACAGATTCGTCAAATGTTTGAGCAATGCATTATCATGGGATATTATTTATCCACGCTTTCTCCAGCGCCGCATTCCAAATTGATGTAAGCGAGACTCTGAAGAATGGACGCTACCAAACCACGCGAACTAAAGGCGCTGTTTCGCACGTAGATTCTCGTTCATTTTTCCGACGATAGAGATAACATTTTAAAGAAATTCGTAATGCAGTAAAGTCAATTTAAGACGTCTGAAAAAGTTCGAGACGTGTGTTTTTATTCTGAGTTTTACGACAGCACTTTTATGGGAACTTAAAACCATACCCCCCATGTCACAATGGTACGTCCCTCACCCCTCCAGAAACTTTTTTTCACAGCGCTGACTGAACTAGACCGACTCATTCCCGCAAATAGACTCTATTGAACAACTCGTTTCAAAGAACCGGTTCAAGACGATTCAGCGATTCGAGTGTTAATTGTAAATTCAATTCTGTTTGTTGCAACCACGAAAAAGTAACTTCTCCCCATCATTCAAATCACTACGATCTTACGTAGTTGTCAGTTGAACTGTTGACTCGTGAATGAATTGTTCAGACCGGTTTAGTGAACCAGATCAAAAGATTCGTTCACGAAACACATCGTTAGACTGAATACATGCTGGGCAGTCAATAGCCTACGAAAGCGATACGAAGATCAGCACGAAAACATAGCGCAATAAAAAAAATGCAGCCTATTCTATCATAGGATATCTATAGTTGGTTGCGCAATTGACTTTCGTGATGGGCCAAAGTAGCTGCACGTTGCAGCCAATGCTTCTCCATCAGTGCGGGTCCTCACAGAACCGATCTTCAGAGCAAACAACCCGAGGTAAATGGTAAATGAACTGTGATGAACCAAGATTATAGCAGAAAATCTGAACAGAAACCGTTACTTGAATATATGTGATAACAGAACATTTTATATGGATAAACCAGCGTTTTACGTAGCATATCTGACATATTCTATGACAAGTAGGATGATATGCGTTGGCACTGCCCCTGAGCCAGAAATGTTTAGGAGAAACAGTCTTTTCAACAGTAGGGCAGGGCAGGCTATCATTATTTCTGTGTTACAATAATTCAAATGATCAAAGAAGTACTGGGATAAAAGCTTATAGTTCGGATATAAACACTGTCGTCTATGGTAGTGCTCAAAATAGAGTAAATCACCTTTTGAAAGTAACGACGCTTTCAAATAAAGATTGTATTGATTACATCATTACGCCACTAGGTGGCGAAAAGTGACTTTAAAATGAAAATAATCCCATGATTTACTCACCCTCAAGCCATCCTTGGTGTATATGACTTTCCTCTTTCTGATGAACACAATCAGGGTTATACTGATAAATATCATGATGCTTCCACACTTTACAATGGCAGTGAATGGGGCTCACGAGTTTGAAGCTCAAAAAAGTGCATCCATCCATCATAAACGTACTTCACACGGCTTCAAAGGCCTTCTGAAGCGAATCCATGGAGTTTTGTAAGAAAAATATCCATATTTAAAACTTTATAAAGTAAAATATCTAGCTTCCACCAGTATTCAACTTACGGAAAAAGCGTAACTTGCACGACGTATGACGTCGGACGTAGCGTAAAAAGGATTTTGAACTGTGAGAGGCGTTACATGTATGGCGGATGGTAGATATTTTACTTTATAAAGTTTTAAATATGGATATTTTTCTTACACAAACGCATCGATTCGCTTCAGAAGGAGTACGTTTATGATGGATGGATGCACTTTTTTGAGCTTAAAACTCGTGGGCCCCATTCACTGCCATTATAAAGCTTGGAAACATCAGGATATGTATTAATGTAACTCTGATTGTGTTCATCTGAAAGAAGAAAATTATAC
Source organism: Coreius guichenoti (assembly GCA_039654105.1). Taxonomy (NCBI): domain Eukaryota; kingdom Metazoa; phylum Chordata; class Actinopteri; order Cypriniformes; family Gobionidae; genus Coreius; species Coreius guichenoti. The sequence goes on from CM077188.1 coordinate 15,052,349, forward strand.
ACACCTAGGATGGCTTGAGGGTGAGTAAATCATGGGCTAATTTTCATTTTAAAGTAAACTAATCCTTTCAAAAATGTATTTGTCATTAAATAATTAATTCAAGAGATTCATTCAAAATTGCTGATTCATCCAGTAATTAAACAAGTGAAAAAATTGAATTAATAGTAGACTGCAGCAACTAACAGTTTGTCAGAACCTCTAGTAAATTACATGTCATTTTGTTTAGTAGTCTATTCAGAATCATGGGAAAATTGTGTTCTCTGTTTTAAACAAAAAAAAATGTGATCAGCAGTTGAAATTATTTCGGAGAATTCTTATATTAGAATACAACTACATGTTTAGGTAGCAACATAGTTTTTTTTAAAAAAAACTCCAATGTCTATTATGGTAACATCCTCAAAACAAAAAGTTTTATAAAATGACAAACATCACATTTCATCCTGTTTAAGTAAAGGGATGTCAATATTATGATGTATTCTAGATACATTATTATTCAAATTATTTTGATTTTTAGAATGCACATTAGATTCCCTTTCCTCTAAAACTAGATTCACCGTTAAATGTTTAATAATTGTTGATTTTCAAAGAACATTCTTGTTGAAAAATGTTTTTAAAAGGTTTGTGTGACCTGTTCAATTCGCATTGCACCACATATACAGATTCTTACACAATGTATCTTTAATTTGGCCAAAATTATAGAGGTAACTATCTCCAAGCAGAGATTGAATGAAGAGTTTGTGCCACATGCAATTCATAAATGTTGTTCATTGACCTTTTTATGTGCCTGTCTTGATACTCAATAAAAAATATTTGGAGGAAACATGGAATATGTTTAATGTTATTATAGATTATAGCATATTTTATATTTAAATACATCTGAAAAGTCATTGAAAGTAAAAAAAAAAAGATAAAAAACAATCAACAAATCTTCCCAACTAGAGTCCCCCCAGTGAATGTCAGCCATTTCCAACCCTGGTTATAATAATGGCTTAAACTGTTTGTGAACGACATGTATGCACTGTATAGGACAGGAAATGAGGGCTTTTGTCATTTCTGTGAAATGAACTGTTGAGCTGCATGCAGTCTCTCAAAGCAGAGAAGGTAGAATGTAATGTGCCATTATGGGCCTGCAGGGTGCTGGTGCCTTTAATTAACATATGAAAGGTTTCACCTTCAAAAGGAGACTGTCTCACAGTAAATGCTCATGCGGCAGTCACAGAAAAGAGAAGGGTTCACTAGTTGATTGAACGTAGAATAACTTTCCACTGCAGTATCGTTTTCTTATCTAATAAGTAAACGAGTAAAGATCCAAATACTGAAGGTGGCATTAGGATTTTTTAACCTAGGGTTATTCTTAACCCTGTATACAAAGTGGTTATATTGTTCCATGTTTCGCACGTTTCATACTTTACCCTGGTTTAGGTTACGAGACTGTACATTTTTAAATCCTGTGTTGGTGTTCTTATTTATATGTGGTCAATAATGCGTGCAACCTGAATGTCAATAACAGCACTGTAGTGTCCATCTGTGGAAATGTCTCCACGTGGATTCTTCGGTTGTCTTGCGTCTTCTGAAACAAACTGTTTTCATCACACATTAATGGATGTAAAGGCTGTGTCCGAAATCCGCCCCCCCCCCCCCCCCCCCCATACCCTTAAATAGGGGCACTATTTGAGGGGTCAGCCATTTTAAGTTGTGTCCGAAACCACAGTGGACGTTATTGAGTGCACTCATTCAATCCCACAATGCACCGCAATAACGAGTGTACAACTGATGTACAGTGGGGAGAACAAGTATTTGATACACTGCCGATTTTGCAGGTTTACCCACTTACAAAGCATGTAGAAGTCTGTAATTTTTATCATAGGTACTCTTCAACTGTGAGTGACGGAATCTAAAACAAAAATCCAGAAAATCACATTGTATGATTTTTAAGTAATTGATTTGCATTTTATTGCATGACATAAGTATTTGATATATCAGAAAAGCAGAACTTAATATTTGGTACAAAAACCGTTTTTTGCAATTACAGAGATCATACGTTTCCTGTAGTTCTTGACCAGGTTTGCACACACTGCAGCAGGGATTTTGGCCCACTCCTCCATACAGACCTTCTCCAGATCCTTCAGGTTTCGGGGCTGTCGCTGGGCAATACAGACTTTCAGCTCCCTCCAAAGATTTTCTATTGGGTTCAGGTCTGGAGACTGGCTAGGCCACTCCAGGACCTTGAGATGCTTCTTACGGAGCCACTCCTTAGTTGCCCTGGCTGTGTGTTTCGGGTCGTTGTCATGCTGGAAGACCCAGCCACGACCCATCTTCAATGCTCTTACTGAGGGAAGGAGGTTGTTGGCCAAGATCTCGCGATACATGTCCCCATCCATCCTCCCCTCAATACGGTGCAGTCGTCCTGTCCCCTTTGCAGAAAAGCATCCCCAAAGAATGATGTTTCCACCTCCATGCTTCATGGTTGGGATGGTGTTCTTGGGGTTGTACTCATCCTTCTTCTTCCTCCAAACACGGCGAGTGGAGTTTAGACCAAAAAGCTCTATTTTTGTCTCATCAGACCACATGACCTTCTCCCATTCCTCCTCTGGATCATCCAGATGGTCACTGGCAAACTTCAGACGGGCCTGGACATGCGCTGGCTTGAGCAGGGGTACCTTGCGTGCGCTGCAGGATTTTAATCCATGACGGCGTAGTGTGTTACTAATGGTTTTCTTTGAGACTGTGGTCCCAGCTCTCTTCAGGTCATTGACCAGGTCCTGCCATGTAGTTCTGGGCTGATCCCTCACCTTCCTCATGATCATTGATGCCCCACGAGGTGAGATCTTGCATGGTGCCCCAGACCGAGGGAGATTGACCGTCATCTTGAACTTCTTCCATTTTCTAATAATTGCGTGAACAGTTGTTGCCTTCTCACCAAGCTGCTTGCCTATTGTCCTGTAGCCCATCCCAGCCTTGTGCAGGTCTACAATTTTATCCCTGATGTCCTTACACAGCTCTCTGGTCTTGGCCATTGTGGAGAGGTTGGAGTCTGTTTGATTGAGTGTGTGGACAGGTGTCTTTTATACAGGTAACGAGTTCAAACAGATGCAGTTAATACAGGTAATGAGTGGAGAACAGGAGGGCTTCTTAAAGAAAAACTAACAGGTCTGTGAGAGCCGGAATTCTTACTGGTTGGTAGGTGATCAAATACTTATGTCATGCAATAAAATGCAAATTAATTATTTAAAAATCATACAATGTGATTTTCTGGATTTTTGTTTTAGATTCCGTCTCTCACAGTTGAAGTGTACCTATGATAAAAATTACAGACCTCTACATGCTTTGTAAGTAGGAAAACCTGCAAAATCGGCAGTGTATCAAATACTTGTTCTCCCCACTGTAGAGGCTAGAGAATACCCACAATGCACTGTGAGTGACTGTTTGCTACTGTGTTGCTTATTATTCAAGTTTCCTTAAAAGTTATTTCCGATCTATGATGTAATGAATAAAACAATTTTTATGATTACCCCAAGTTTATTAGTGTTGTTCTCTTATTCAAATTATAAATGATATAACTAAAATTAATAATTAATAATAATAAGAAAATAGTCTATTTTGGGTATTATTATGGGTTATCTTAATACGTGATTAATGACATTTTATTATAATATTACACAACCCAAATATGTATTTATTTCCTTCTAATTCTTGCTGTCATTGCAGGCTGGTTTAGCATATTCACCAAAAAGTGATTAGTGTAGCCTGCTTAAAATAGCACAAAACAACAGGACCAAACATAGCTGATGACTAAAAATAATCATTGCATTACTCTAGACATTACTTTGTGAAGACAGTGGCATAATACAGTGACATAATAAGTTTTTTAGCCATATCAAAACAGTAATCATGTGCATGGGAAAAATTTACCCGCTGGCGGTATTAGGTATACAACGACCCCTGGCGGTTTTAGTGTTAAACAGCAAGCACACACTCGAAATACACATTGACTCTTATTTTGAAATGTCTGCGCCTTAGTATTGCAGTTGCAGGCTTCTCTTTCAAGTTCAGATGAGGGAAATAAAATATGCATTGTTACAACCGTCTAAAACATATTACTATGTAAACATCGTAAAGTAAACATTGTCATTATTCATCAGCATTAGTTCATAAACAATTACCTGGCATAAATGTGCGCTATTCATTGATTGAAGCGCAGTTTATTGAGCCCGTAGAACGTGCAACAGCGCCGCATTTTCCCGCGGTTAGATCAGCACGTTACAATTGAAATGTGCGCATCTATTACACAGGACATCAGTACTGACTGGATCTCTTTCCTAATCGTCCCTCCCTAACATTTTCTTCTCGTTTTTATTCGTTGACGAAAATGACAGTAGATTTTCGTCATAGTTTTTGTCATCCAAAACAAAAAGTTTTTGTTTTTTATTTAGTTATCGTCTCGTTTTCGTTTCGACGAAAATTATTCGTCCACGAAATTAACACTGCTTATTAGTAATCGCGCCCTGCTTCATACCACAGTCATGTTAAAAAACATGAATGCATTCACTCTTCCTCATAAACATTATTAGATCCATCGGTATGACGACAAGTTCCATGATTCCACACTCATTCACTGCATCATCAATCTACGCCTTTGTAATTGTTTTAAAGCGGTTAGCGACCCCTAGCGGCGAAAAAAATACATATTGTAGCTTTAATTGGGCTTGTATTTTGCATTTTAGGCTTATTTTAAGCAAATATATATATATATATATATAAATATATATAATATGTGTATTCTGCAAATGAATTTGTTGCAAGTGTAATTGTTTAGTTTTTTTATAGTTAAGATGTGTGGAAATTACTGCGTTGTGACTGCGGAACTTTTGGCGACATTTAAAATTGTGTAAAACAATCCCGCACCCTGTTGAGGCCTGTTATAAAAGCACATACAAACAGTATTACTATAATTTAACATGAATAGTTAGTATGTATCTCGAAAGCGATAACAATGTTTCTTTTGATATTTGATGATAATGGCGCTCTGCTCTGGATTGCGTTCTTCATAAGTAGCGGCGCGCGCGACCAAGTTAAGTCAGCTTCGCTTGCAGCAAAATCTGTTGGTGGAAAATAATCACTCCACGATTTCTCCTATAACCAACAGGCTGCTGAATGTTGGTCGGGTTTTTTTTGCAAAGTATTTGCGGGTTGTTTTGAACGAGCTTACTGTAAAACGTGGACATTTCTGGGCCTAAATGACGCAATTAATGCAGTCAGAAAAAATGAAAAACAGAAAAAATGCACTTTTTGAGGTCCCCAACTGTGTAAAATTTCCTTGTAAATGAGATAACAATATGTGTGGTTAGAGGTAAAAAGAAACCTTTACTTTGACATTCTACCGTGATGATTCACACGTTTCACACAGATTCTGGCACAGACAGAGCATGTGAAAGTATTAGTACAGTAGAATTTAAACTAATATGCTCCCAAATGGGATCCACAATTAGTCTGATAACCACAGTATGTATATACGTTTATATTTGCTCTACAGACTTTACATTTTCTTGTCTTTTTTTTTGTACTGCTGAGTTGTTTGGCCAGCACATTAACCACAGAGAGTAAATCGGAGGTAAGATCACTTAAATCTTGTGAAAATGTTTTTTCCGAGAAGATAAATAAAAATCAATTTCACATTCTTTGCTGTTGATATAGTTTCTGTGGACGACATTAATGCCTTTGTCTAGACATAAGCCACAAAGCATCATGTGACCGAATTGGTGCAAAAAGAAAAGTGGCTTTACAACTTAACATTTTTTCTTCTTCTTTTGTATGATCTTATCTACTTGACTTTTAAGTTTTTGCAGTTTCCCACATATTATATACAAAGATGAAGTAAACAAACAAACTGAGTGTGAAACATGTTGTAGAGTTGAGACATTTAAAGTAATACTTCATTTTCATATGTCTATGTAATTAAGTGAAACTGGTTCCATAAAAATACATATACAATATAAATATAAAATATATAATAATATATAATAATTAAATATATATATTTCAGTAACAGGAAACAGTGAGCCTGTTTCCTGTAAAAAATATTTTTTTAAGATAAAAAATCTTCTCATATTTTATGCCAAACTTTCAGTTTGACTAACACTAACACATTCTCTTTGTTGTGTTTTTTAAGGTTTGTGATGGTTAAACAGTGAACAGAAAGGATTCAAAATCAAACCAAGAGTAGGTTATCAGCACTAGCTCCAACGTTCACGAAAGACGTGAGAATGGCACTTGTGAAATGACGTTCATGAGAATGTTTGTGAAATAGCATTCTCACTGGGGTTCTTATGTCAGCTTAACTGGTCGGTAAGGGCAGCTCTAAAATGTGAAGCAAGAAGTGAAGCATAGGTCATAAACTATTTTTAGTATGAGAACATTTTCTTAGAAAAGCATGTGGCAGTTATGTGCTGGGGAAAGGTGGAAGCTGTTTATGTTGACTGGCACGTAAAAGTGAAATTAAGAAATAATTACAGAACTAAAAATGATATCAATGAACCAGTGCATGATTTTTTATATATAATTTTTACATTATTTTATTATATTTTTTTAATGCTGATGGAATGTACAGCTTCAGTAGTAATGGGCACATTTCAGTAACCTATTTACAAAACTACGTGGCATACCTAAAAAAACAATGAACCATTGAACTTTCAGAAACATCCCACTCGACTGCTGAAATGAATCACCAAGGCTGGCACTTACATGTGTAACTGACTTGTTAATTCTTTATCATTTCATTAAAATAAATATATATGTGGGCATTTTTTTCTATGACATATGGTTTTTTGTGCCAGTGTTTTTTCATACTGTTTCACACATTCTTGTGGGGTTCAGAACATCAGCAGTTTTTAAATTTTTCAAAGACTAGTTGTGACCCAAGTTTGCCTACTGAGCAGTACATGTGAGAACCATTTTGTCTCAAAACCTGCTGTGTGATTCATTTCGAAGAGGAACTGCGATGCCATGCCACCAAGTGTGAACCATTGAACTCTCAAATCTCACAGCAGCCCACTCTTTCTCATGAACAAATTTCTCCAGAATAAAATGAAACCTGTGTGCTATAGACCATTTGCCATCCTCATTTGTTCATTGATTGTAGTGATAATGACTGATCAGTGCCATGGTTTTGAAGTAGGGCGCTAAATCATAAAAGGCTCCGAAGAACGGTAGGCAATGGCTGATGAAATGTTTCTCAAATCTGTTTTTCTTCATATTTGGATTTAGGGGTTTACATATACAATGTTTCATGTGTTTTGTTTATGCTACAATATTCTTAAGAAAATCAAACGAGACTTTGATTACTGTGAGAAAGTTTATTACTTAGCATACATACACAAGTAAATATAAAAAAGAAACCAGTTATTTTAAAGTTGCATCTAATAGTATAAGCATAATAAATTCTGAATATTCACAATTGTCATTAAATGGCTATGTAATGTCCATGTAGATTAATAATGCTTTCTAGATTACTGAAGATTACTGTCAAAAATGTTTCCATACATGCTTACATTGCTTGCAATTTACTTTAATTAATCTTGTACATTAAGTAATATGTTCACCAAAGCATTATTTATTTTTATGAAGTAAATTAAATGTACAAATGTATAGAACATTGCTCAAAATTTTGATTACTTAGCATACATACACAAGTAAATATAAAAAAGAAACCAGTTATTCTAAAGATGTATCTAATAATAAATTCTGAATATGCACAATTATCACATGTGACATGCTTGCATTGTTTGCTATTTATTTTAATGAATCTTGTACACTGAGTAATATGTTCACCAATATATAATCTATTTTAATATAGGAAATTAAATATAGAATGTATAGAGCATTGCTCAAAAATGAAATAAAAATAAATGCAGAAATATGCAATATTCATATTAAATGCTGAGTATATGATTCATTCATATTAAAGATTTTAAGTATATGTCAGTTTCACTAATAAAGAAAGAGTGTGTTCTGAAAACAGCAGATTTCACTCCTTCTGAATAAGTGAGAAAAGCCGCCCGCGGGTCGAAGTATTTCCAGAGTAAGTCTCAGAAGTGCCATTAGAGAAAGAATTAGAGGAGATGTGGCTCTGGTGCACGTCTCCTTGACACAGGCAGCCCAGACACAGGGCCGAGGCTCTGCGCCTGAAATAATGATCCAGAAAAAAGTAGATGGCTGGATTTACACAACTGTTGAGAAATGCCAGGCAGCAGGACAGCGTGAGTCCACTAAGTATGATCGACCTTGTGTCCCTGCTAAGATCTCCCCTGCTCATCAGTAAGATGACCTGGATGGTCTTAAACAAATTGAAAGGAAGCCAGGAGATCAGAAAGGCCGCAATTATGGCGACCACAATCTTGAGGGAATGCCGACGTCTGGCTTGTGCACGTGAGTTTGCAGCAGTGTGAAAGTGACGGCGCAGGTTTACCAAAATCGACCCATAACAGAGGCCTAGAATCAGTACAGGGAGCAGGAAGGTTAGAAATATGGTCAGGAGATTCATTCCTTGGACAAAAGAGGATTTCGAATCCTCCGAACACGATGTATCGTCTATCAACCGACGGTACACCAACGATGGAATTCCAAGGAAGAAAGAAATGATCCACACCATGCCACAGGTGATCTGCGCACACTTGCTGCTCCGTAGGAACTGAGAGTCCATGAGGCGCACGACAGCCAAGTACCGGTCCACGCTCATGCAGGTGAGGAAGAAGATGTTGGAAAAGCGGTTGACCGCAATGATGAAGCTGCTGATCTTGCACAGGACCTCACCAAAGCGCCAGTTACCATTTAGTGCCGAATCCGCCCACATTGGCAACGTGAGAACAAACACAAGGTCGGCTAATGCCAAGTTCAGCACGAATATGTCCACAAGTCGTCCATTTTTCTGACGCCGTTTGCCGATGACCACAATGACAAACAGGTTCCCCAAGAAGCCAATAAAGAACATGATGAAGTAAAGCAGAGGAATGTAGACGTTGGACATGGGCAGCGATATCAAATCGTTCTCGATATGGCTGTAGTCGTCGTAATCATCTGTGGAGTTCATTGAATAATCAAGATCATCATCGTAATTGCTTGTGGAGCTCATTGTAACATCAGAGAGTGCCATCTCTGTGCTGCTTGCCATCTGTGCATAAGTGATGGGCAAAGCAGAGAAAACCAAGCACGTCACATGCTTAAAAACCACAAACTGCAATAGCAGGCTCTCTCTCTCTCTCTCTCCTTTCTATTTCCTTAAAACGTTTCAATATATCACACAGAGGTGCATTTTATGAAACGTACAGTCAGTGCTGAAATGTGAAGTTCTCTATAATGTCAGTTCTTAGAGGGATTTACTGCTAATTGGGTCATTGGTGTAATTGCTTTTTAAACTCTTTGAAAAGCAGTTTTTCCCAATAACTGACATGAGAATCTTAACACAAATATATGTTTAAGCAGTTTTCTCATGCCCAATTACTTCATTTAAGCAAGACTAAGAGAAAAAGCACCATGCTAGCAGTAAAAAAAAAAAAAGAAGTGAGAAAAAAATATACCAGATGGTTGGTGAGATTTATTTTTTATAATTCAACTGTGCGACAAACTGATCATAAGAAAGCAAGGACTAGCTATTTATGTGGTTTTTCTTGTACCTTGTAGTGTTTATCATGCACTGGGGTTAAAGGCAGCTACATTGTGGTTAGAGATGAATGCAATAACCAGGAGGGTTTGAGACTTCCTGTGCTTATCAATGTGCAAATCACCAAAAATACAGATGCCCAAATCATGCAATGACACCTATAAGGACTACATTGATAATGCTGATAATTTCTCTAAATTAAATAATTTAATTATTTTTTAACATTAAACATAAATGTATAATTTAAATATTAAATACAATTTTGTTTTAAATGTTAAAATTCTAGGCAACACTTTATTTTAGGGTGATGTAGTTACGTTACCACATGTACTTACTATAGTAATAACAGTAAATTATGCATAACTAACCCTAAAACTAACTCTAAACCAAACCCTATCCCTAACTGTAGCAAGTACATGTAGTTAATATTACTCAGTACTTATTTAAGTACAATGTAACTGTCACCTTAAAATAAAGTGTAACCAAATTCTATATGCAGACAACATGTGATGCACTTACAGTTGAAGTCAAAAGTAATATTTTTGTCAACAATTTGCAAGCTGTTTATTATTTTCATTGATGTTTCTTTTAACTATATTCAGTTTTTGAGGTATTCTATCAAATATGATAGCCTATGAGACTGATAAAATATTAATGATATCATGATAAAATACATATCTTAAACCAATATTCATTTATGCTAAAGCCAGTACTAATTGCTTTACTAATAATTAGGTTGCTATTCTCTAATTCAATGGCAAGATACAAATTTAGTGCAAAATTCAAACAGATGGTGTGCAAAACCGATTCCAAAAAAGTTGGGACACTGTACAAATTGTGAATAAAAACAGAATGCAATGATGTGGAAGTTTCAGATTTCAATATTTTATTCAGAATACAACATAGATGACATATCAAATGTTTAAACTGAGAAAATGTATAATCTTAAGGGAAAAATAAGTTGATTTTAAATTTCATGGCATCAACACATCTCAAAAAAGTTGGGACAAGGCCATGTTTACCACTGTGTGACATCCCCTCTTCTTTTTATAACAGTCTGCAAACATCTGGGGACTGAGGAGACAAGTTGCTCAAGTTTAGGAATAGGAATGTTGTCCCATTCTTGTCTAATACAGGCTTCTAGTTGCTCAACTGTCAACTGCATCTTCCTCTTTATGATGCGCCAAATGTTTTCTATGGGTGAAAGATCTGGACTGCAGGCTGGCCATTTCAGTACCTGGATCCTTCTTCTACGCAGCCATGATGTTGTAATTGATGCAGTATGTGGTCTGGCATTGTCATGTTGGAAAACGCAAGGTCTTCCCTGAAAGAGACGACGTCTGGATGGGAGCATATGTTGTTCTAGAACTTGGATATACCTTTCAGCATTGATGGTGCCTTTCCAGATGTGTAAGCTGCCCATGCCACACGCACTCATGCAACCCCATACCATCAGAGATGCAGGCTTCTGAACTGAGCGCTGATAACAACTTGGGTTGTCCTTGTCCTCTTTAGTCCGGATGACATGGCATGCCAGTTTTCCAAAAAGAACTTCAAATTTTGATTCGTCTGACCACAGAACAGTTTTCCACTTTGCCACAGTCCATTTTAAATGAGCCTTGGCCCAGAGAAAACGCCTGCCCTTCTGGATCATGTTTAGATATGGCTTCTTTTTTGACCTATAGAGTTTTAGCCGGCAACGGCAAATGGCACGGTGGATTGTGTTCACCAACAATGTTTTCTGAAAGTATTCCTGAGCCCATGTTGTGATTTCCATTACAGTAGCATTCCTGTTTGTGATGCAGTGCCGTCTAAGGGCCCGAAGATCACGGGCATCCAGTATGGTTTTCCGGCCTTGACCCTTACGCACAGAGATTGTTCCAGATTCTCTGAATCTTTGGATGATATTATGCACTGTAGATGATGATAACTTCAAACTCTTTGCAATTTTTCTCTGAGAAACTCTTTTCTGATATTGCTCCACTATTTTTCGCCGCAGCATTGGGGAATTGGTGATCCTCTGCCCATTTGACTTCTGAGAGACACTGCCACTCTGAGAGGCTCTTTTTATACCCAATCATGTTGCCAATTGACCTAATAAGTTGCAAATTGGTCCTCCAGCTGTTCCTTATATGTACATTTAACTTTTCCGGCCTCTTATTGCTACCTGTCCCAACTTTTTTGGAATGTGTAACTCTCATGAAATCCGAAATGAGCCAATATTTGGCATGACATTTCAAAATGTCTCACTTTCAACATTTGATATGTTATCTATATTCTATTGTGAATAAAATATAAGTTTATGAGATTTGTAAATTATTGCATTCCTTTTTATTCACAATTTGTACAGTGTCCCAACTTTTTTGGAATCGGGTTTGTATATAGATGTGTTTGCATACTTTACCATTGTTTTTTTTTTTTTTGGATGACCTTTCCATACAGATATTTTTAATTTTTTCAAGATTGAGGGACTCAGCGTAGCGCTGAAGGTTAACTTTGGACTTAGACAGTAATCGTATTGTAAAATCAGACATTTTTTGAGCACTGGAAACTTCATGACCTGTTTTTGATGCACAGATGCATAACTTTTATGCCGTCTATACAAACCTTTGTGCATTAAGTAGAGAGGACAAAATTAATTATTTAAAAAATATTCCTTTAATACTTAAAAAGTCAGGACTTGATAGAGGTGTTGAGCTGTAAAGTATTAGTATCAAATGAGAATGTCATTGTGTTACACTATAGCATAGTGGCTTAACATGTTGTACTATTTTCACCTGGCCCTTTGGGCCTCTACAATGTGGCCTTTGTACTGGGAAAAGGGTAGACTTATCTATCCAGAGCCTTGATATTTCAGTGTAGCAAGCAGGTCACTGGGGGAATCTGAAGACCTTTGACCAAGTCATGGTTATGTTTCCTCAGGCGATCAATTCTGTATAGAATTATTCCAGGTAATGAACACAGAGGGAGAAAGTGAGTTTCCTTTTCTCAGACTTATCTCTGTTTTTCTGCGATGATGAGTTGTTTCTGCATAATCTGTTGTGAGTCTCAGAAGAGAGACTCACTGAAAATCTAAATGTTCAGTCCACCTTTTGTTTAAAAGTGATAATCAGTGGTGTAAAGTATTTGAGTAAATGCAATTAGTTACTGTACTTAAAGGTGGGGTAAGTGCTTTCTGGTAACTGATGTTGATATTTCAAATCACCAAAACAAACACGCCCCTACCCCAAAAGGGTCTCACTCCTATTTTGATAGCTCCGCCCCATACATACATACGCAACGCAGGCAACGACTATAGCAGAATCTGGTGTGCCAGCTGGCCGAGGCTATGATGTCATCAATAAGTGAAAGCAATGTGTGTTACTATGGTAATCCAGATCGAATGTTCAATAAAAAAAAGTCATCCCTTACATCCCAAAAACACAAACACAGTTCTCATGAACAACTCGATAGCACGAACACGACAGTCCAACTAACGAATATATTACAATTGTGACAAGATTAGAGGGTTATATCGGATCACTAAAAGAGGAACCAAAGGAAACAAACATATATTAGGAGTTTATTATCTTACTTTTCGGACACACTGCGAGCTGACGCTTGAAACAGACAGTGGTTTATAGGATGTGGAAATGAATGGGTCTTTATCATAGCTGAAGTGAACGATGATACGATTGCAAATGAACAAACAAGCGAACATGACACACGAGCATATTCAAGCAAAAGCCAGCATATATTAGTTCTGTGAAACAAAACAAAACCAATGTTACTCGCCTATCGAGGAGAAGTAAAGCAACCTCGGCGTCCGATGGCAGGCCTTAGCGCTACTTGAGTTCTCTCCAGCACTGGAAAGCTGATACTTCTTGCCTGATTGTAAGCCTTCTTTTGTTCCATATACATTTTCCACATTTGTTTTTTATCTGCCATCTCTCTATTTCTGTCGTCGCTCAGCTAATGTCCGTCCTCTGTGTAGTGTCTTTTGAATAATGACATGCACTGAGCGCTCTCTTTTCATCATCATTATTAGACACGCCCCTTACTGCTGATTGGCTATAAGTTTGTTTTGGTACTCGGCCCCAGACACTTTTACTAAAGCAGTTTTGAAATAACACTTACCCCACCTTTAAGTATCTTTTTGGCTACTTTGTAGTTTTATTGAGTTTCTAAGATATTAGCAACTTTTACTTTCTATTTGACTACACTTTTGAAAAAAATATACCCCAATACATTTGTAATGAGAAATGCAATTCCTCCTTACATTTTGCATGGCACCTAACTTTTTTTTGTAGCAGTTTATTTCTGCTACAAAAGAAGTGGCTTTGAAGGTACTATATCTTGCGCGTTTTGCCTTACTCACCCAAACTTGTCAACATGGCTACTTTACGCAAAAGTGAGTGCATTTGCTGGTATTTGCTGAATCGCAGGTGTTTCATAAATGAAATAAGGACATGCAGCCAGGTATGAGGGAGAAACCAGCATGTCCAGTGCAAGTAGGCTTTGACTATTGGTTTACTTGTGTCCTTTTTGAGCACTTGAGCTTAGACTTGAGTGTTTGTAGATGTTTAAGAGGCTGTTGTGTTGACCTTGATTTATTGCAGTATTGTGTTCAATAAACAGGTGATTGCGCTCCTCACAAATCAACTATTTCTTGTTTTTCATTGGCATGTCTCTTAGGTGTTGAGGACTAGTGCATCTTTGAGCCTACATTCAGTAAGAGTCAAATACTTAAGTACTGTTAAAATCAGATACTCTAAGACTTTTACTCAAGTGATATTGGAATTGGTGACTTCTTGTAACTTGTAATGGAGTCATATTCGCTGTAAGGTATGTGTACTTTTACTCTTTACACCTCTGGTGATAATCTATAGGGGTTTAAATAAAAAATAAAGTTTTTGAATAAATCTGAATCCTATGGCAAAACTAGCCACTTATATAGGCAGAGGCCCCGCCCATTCTGGCGGCCTCTGCTCTCTATTCGGCGGGATGTGCCACGATTGGTTCACGCAGATACGCTGCATCGCCATAGGTTCATGCAGTTCCCACAGCCCAGCCAATCAGCACGTGCAGAGCTCTGCACTATGATGGCTGTGCAGCTGCACTGCGTTTTAAATAAAAAACTTCAATATTTCGGAGAAAAGGAGTTTTCCCAAAGTGTCTAGCGACGCAATACTCGTTATTCTCAGGGAACCGAGGTTACGTCAGTAACCGAGTATCGTTATTCTACTTTGAAATGTGCTTTCCATGTCGGAATGTCTGTTTTTGCTTTGGTCTGTGTGACACCGCACGTTGCCAGTTTACCCAATAGTATTTCGACACCACAGGTTGCCAGTTGACGGAAAACACAGCGTATTGCTGCCATGGAAGCCAGCAAACAATCTGGGTCAGAGATCGTAGATTCTACCCAACCTAAAAAGTCTCGGCATCCATCTAACAATCTCTATGAATGGAAGCACATTAAAACGTGGATAAATCAACTCATCAACTTACAGTGTGTAAGTCTCCTCCCCTTTCCATTGTCTATTGCACTCGCTCCTGTTGCTTGTCCTCAAACTGGCAAAACCCGCGTGAGCGTCGAGTCTGAGGAGGAGGGGGCGGGGCAAACAATATTTTTAATTTGGACTGCAGTACCCATTACAACCACTAGCTGTCATTCTTACATACAGCACCTTTAAACCCCAGTTGCGCAGATGAGAACTACGCTATTAGAACTATGCTATTCTATGACGTTAGCGATGCAATTCACATATAACTTTTATGAATTTAATTGACCATATGCACGGGACGTTCATAAGAACTTCCGCAATAATTCTTCCAGAATAAAACTTCCAGTCAAATATCACTTGTTGGTGTGTCAGTATCTTCAGTGTCCTGAGGTAGCTTTAACAGCATCAATAGTGTAATACTTAGTTTAAAATTAGAATATAGTCACTTAAATATTCAGGCCTAGCATTAATTTAGTTACTCAAACGTAAGACAACACACAAAAAAACGTATCCCTCTGTGTTCCTCCTCAGCAAAATTCAGTTTGACCATCAGTTTTCACATTTTCGTGTGAAAAAAACGTCAACACACTGTAAATTAAAGATTTATTGTGCACTTTAGATTCATTGAACAAAATGGGAGTTTTCACAAGTGTGCCGAAATCAGTGAGCTTGTGCTGCACTGACTGACAGCATCTGTCAGTGATTAGCTATAAAGGGAGGGAGAGCGCGGCACTCGGTTTCAGTTTAATTAATTCGCAGTAAAAGTTATTATTTTTCCTGAGACTTTGTGAGTACTTCATACTTCACCTTGACAAAATGTATTTTTAAACCTAGTGATTTTATAATGCTTAAAATTTATTCAAAAGCAAAACGTGGAAAAAATATTACACAAAACCGACACAAAACCATAGTTTGTTGACTTTTTAATGTTGTATTTATATTTTAATGCAGTTATCACACTTACCTAATTTGCCAATTAACCAGTTTTATTGTTTGCAATAATGACGAAGCTAATGGGAACGTTGGTGTCTGTAATTGGACACGCACACGCAACATTTTTCCAGCACTTCAGTGTTATTTTTAATGTGATGACCAAAAACATTATTTGTTCACCCTTCTGAAATTGTCCCCATTTGTAAAACCGAACGTTTCAAGATGTAGAAAATATCTGATAGAAAAAACAAAGTAAAAAAGACATTAATTACCACTATTACCAATAGAACCAATAAAACAAAGTCTCATGAAAAACAATAATTTCTCTTGTGAATGAATTACACTGAAATCCAGCACCATGCTCTCCCTCCCTTTAGAGAGTGGGGACGGTTGCAACACTTTTTGCATTTTCTTCAGTTTCTCAAAGAATTTTAATACATTAAACTCAAATCTGTCAGCTACCCACCCACACCGCTGTAACATGCGTACATATGATAATATACATACAATTTATACTCTAATAGACAAAGTCAAATGTTGCAACTGACCCCATAAGATGGACAGTTGCAACATTCACTAAATATAATAAAAATATTTTCTTTAACATCATTTTGCAATTTCTTTATTTAATTTGTACACAGACCAGGTCTTCACTAAGTTAAATAAACTGTATAAAGACAAAGACTAGTAAAAGGAAAACAACTATTTTTTTAAGTAACAAGTAACAAACATGTTTTGGTTAATTATTACAATAAATTTGAATTACAATTTTTTTAAAAATCAAAATCAAGATACTGAAATTCACTAAAAATACTTTTGTGTACTTCTTTGAACTGTGTGTGTGTGTGTGTATGTGTGTGTGTACTGAAAACAGAATCGATAAAATGTAGGCTACATTGTGGCCTAGTCTGACAGTATTTACTTAAAAAAAGGGAGATACCTGGCTATTGAAAGATGTAATTAGTAGTTAGTAATTAATTACTTTTTAGAGTAACTTACACAATACTGGTTATATAGCTTTTACATGAATGTTTTCATGTCCCTACACTGACAGTCATGATAAAACTTGCTATGCAAGCTTGACACAATAGCCTTGCTTGACACATGGTAGCTATGCCTTTTAGAAGCTAAGAAAACATTGATTAAAATGATGTAACTTTATAATACTTCACGCAAACAGTTTAGACCAGTGGTCTCCAATGTGCGGGAAACTGAACAAAGGAAAGACTGAAAATAACAAACTAAAAGTCCATGATAATGTAACAGACAGAACATAAACGTGACAAGAATGTTCCGTGCATATGGTCAATTGGGAAACCATCAGAAATTATTATTTCAAGAAGTTTAAAGCATTCTGGCTCGTCTATTTGTCTCCTATTCTGTGTGTGGAGGAAGGGGAGGGTGTGTTTTGATCAGCTCTGTGAATGTCTGAATGTGTTGTTTTGAACTATGCTGGATAGCTGTTTTTTTTTTACACTTTTATATTATTAAAAATGCTATTATTTTATTTTTTATTATGTTAGGTTTTTTTCATACATTTTATAAGGATCCAGTTTGTTAAATGATGGCTATGATTTGCTAATGACATTTAAAAAAAAAACTTTATTTGGCAAATGGATAAAGAAGAGCAAATGAAAAATGAAATTCAATACTTTTATTTAAAAAAACATTGTTTCATTTTTACAAATATCTATGTTAAAATGAACTAGAAGTTTTTTGTTTTCCTTTTAAATTCAGTAAAAGTTTTAGTAATTTTGTTGTGTTTTTGCCATGTTTATTAGTTTGTAACGTTTTAGTTATTTTAGTGCAAGTTAAACTACACAAACATTAGAAATGTTGCTTTAGAAGTTTTCTATATTTTATTTTATTTCAGTTAATGTTTATTTTATTTCAAGTAATGAAAATGTTTTGTTATAGTTTTAGTTTTAAAGATAACAACCCTGTTTGACAGTGCCACTCTCAGTACTCTATACTAGAAATTTACAAACCAAACCTTCACAGTTAGTTAATTCTAGAAGGCCACATAACCCACATTAACGGTGTCACAGAAAAACAAGGCTTCTGGTTTTTAAAATTACTGCCATAGGTGATAACCATGAGCGAATCACGCTTCTCTGTCTGGCAATCCGATGGATGAGTCTGGGTTTGGCGGTTACCAGGAGAACGGTACTTACTTGACTGCATTGTGCCAAGTCTAAAGTTTGGTGGAGGGGGATTATGGTGTGGGGTTGTTTTTCAGGGATTGGGCGTGGCCCCTTAGTTCCAGTGAAAGGAACTCTTAATGCTTCAGCATACCAAGACATTTTGGACAATTTCATGCTCCCAACTTTTTGAGACTAATTTGGGGTTTGGCCCCTTCCTGTTCCCAGTGCACAAAGCAAGGTCCATAAAGACATGGATGAGCGAGTTTGGTGTGGAGGACCTTGACTGGCCTGCACAGAGTCCTGACCTCAACCTGATAGAACACCTTTGGGGTGAATTAGAGCGGAGACTGCAAGCCAGGCCTTCTCGTCCAACATCAGTGCCTGACCTCACAAATGCGCTTCTAGAAGAATGGTCAAAAATTCCCATAAACACACTCCTAAACCTTGTGGAAAGCCTTCCCAGAAGAGTTGAAGCTGTTATGGCTGCAAAGGGTGGGCCAACTCTACGGATTAAGAATGGAATGTCATTAAAGTTCATGTGCATGTAAAGGCAGGCGTCCCAAAACTTTTGGCAATATAGTGTATATGCATATATTTTGTAATCAATTCAGATGTCTTCAAAATTGTTTAAAGGACACATACCATTTTCAAGTGAACAGGTTTTATGCATATGTTAAGATGTTTTGTTTGCTTATTTTTAAAAACATGAAAACCATTTAATATTAAATTAAAATTAATATTATCTCATTCAGGTATTTCTAGTTTTCCTATCCCATGTGGAAGGTGATGCCACACTTGATCCCTCTCCAGATTGGCAATGTGATGATTGTAATTACATAATAGCTCATAATAATTTTAACTTTGAAGTTAGTGGATTGTTTCATTAGAATATAAAGTAAAAAGCAAATTTTTTTAGTCAGATGAAGCTGTGTTTTTAGTTAAAAATTATCAGGTAGACAGTGAAGAATTGAAGATGCTTTCTCAACCTTTTATTGTTTCGGCAGCTCACAACAAAGCTTTTCTGTGAATGACTTGGATGAGTGTTTCTACAGGCAGATTTACTGCACCAGTGAGCGGCATTTAATAGTTTACAACCAGTCCACTGATTCACTGTATGCACAATTTCAGTGACATTTACATTTCTATTTTAGTAATAATTTCTTCCTTCTTTCATTTCAATAAGGTTCTTTAAACTGTACAAATATTTAATATATAATACATAGGAAATACAGCAATTTGTCTATTTCGTTTTGTCATATATTGTATTACTATTATATATTATTACTATTCATGACTACTGAAGAATATATGTTGGCAGGTTCTTCTTATCCGAAGATCAATGAGAAGGGTTTTGTCTGGGGTGGCAGGCTCTCAGGTGGCTGCAGAGTCCAGTCCTAGACTTGCAGGCTTTAGAGTAGATGGGGCAGGGGAAAGATCAGGTCGCTGTTGTTAGATACTTGAGCAGCCAATTCTTTCCTTACTTTACGCTTCTCCTGGGCAGTTATCACTCTGTGCTCCTCAAACTCCCAGGCAGCCTTCATTGTGGTGGTCCTCCAGCTGGATCTGTCTGGTGCCAGTGTCTCCCAGTCTTGGGGGTTGATTTTAGCCTGCAGCAATTGTCACTTCATCTGATTTTTGTAATGCTTGCGTTGCGTGGGGCTCCTCGGTTATGCCTGCCCTGGCAAAGTTCCCCATACCACTTTTGGCAGTCTTGTGGCATCCATGCATATGTGGCATGCCCAGCGAAGCTATCGCAGCAACAGCATGGCCTCTATGCTTGGCAAACCCGCTTCTTCCAGAACCTCTGTGTTTGTCTTGTAGTCTTGCCACTGGATTCTCATGATGGAAAGGAGGCACCACTGGTGGAAGGGCTCGAGCAGCTGGATGTGTTTACAGTAGAGGACCCTTGACTCAGATCCATATATTAGAGTACTGAGCACTACTGCCTTGTAGACTTGGGTCTTAACAGGCGCAGGGAGCGGTTCTGCCAGACATGTTTCTGGAGATGACCAAAAGAGTTACAGGCTTTGACAAGTCGGTGGTCCACGTCCTTGGTTATTGTAGTGTCCTTTAAGATGATGTTGCCCAGGTAGGTGAACTGGTCCACTTCATGGAGGATGGCCATTGATGTTGATCTTGGGTGGGCTGTAGGTACCTTGTGGAGGCTTCTGGTACATGACTTCTGTTTTCTTCAGGCTGATGGTCAGACTGAATGAACTGGCTGCTGTTGCAAAATGGTTGATGAGTGACTGGAGGGCTGCTTCTGTGTGTGCCAAGAGTGCACAATCGTCTACAAACTGTTGGTCTGTGATCAGCTCTTCAGTCGTCTTGGTTTGAACGAGGAGACGGCAAAGGTTAAAGACAGTCATCTGTTCAGAACCTGATGTTGATGCTGTCAGATAGGATACCTTGGCTGCTCTCAGTATCATGCTGAAAAGGATGACAAGAGCGTTGGGGCTAGGACACAGCCTTGCTTGGTGCAATTTCCAATGGGAAAAGGGCCTAAGAGGCCACTTGCCACTGTTTACCTGTCCTTGTTGTCCTTCGTGCAGCTGCTGAAGGACTGCGAGAAACTTAATAAAACTGGATTTTCCCAGCTATCCCAGCCACCAGTTGTTCTGGAGCTTTCTCTCAGCTTTGACTAGAGTGTTACAAGCTTTTCTGTAGGCTGCCTTGCGGGCCTGTGTAACAATCCACTGGAGGCAAGCTTTCAGATGAACCCATGTGCAGTTTATTTCCAAGTGAACAAAACAAACAAGGACTTGACTTGAACAGACTTGACTTGAACAGACTTGACTTGAACAGACTTGAAACTCACCAACAGCAGTGACAGGAAACAATACTAGACAAAGACGCATGGCAAACATAAGGGCTTAAATACACAAGGACTAAACCTGTGTTTAGCTAATGGCTAAACAAGACACACCTGTGAACAATCAAGACAATGAACCAATGACAGAACTGAACTGAGAACCCACATGACTAAATAAACCAATGACAACATGACACAAGAGACTAGGGAAGCACATGACATGATCACATGAGGGCACAATGGAATCACATGACATTGAACATAACAAAATAAGAACATGAAACAAAACCAAAACACTAGACATTACAGCCTGTTTGTCGAGCGCTTTGACTCAAGAAGCTTCTGGATTCTGCGAAGCCTGCTGCATCTATGGCTGTTTCCTGGAGAATAGTCTTTATCTGGTTCCACTACTCCTCAGGGTCTGGGTCTTGGTTTGGTGATTTTAACTTGAAAAATCTTGCCTCCAGCTCCCCGTTGAAATCTTCTCTTTGTGCCAACAGTTGGATAACATGGAGTTTCATGGTCTGAGGTCCCCTTCTCTTGGCTGTGACCTTGATGGTGATTTTGACTTTTGCTCAAACCAGTGTTCTGTGTACTTGGCATGACTCTAGTGTGGAGCACATTGCGCACATCTTTTTGACGCAGGAGGTACCAATGTTTGGAGCGGAAATGTCTCCATGTTATCTTGAATCTGGTCTTCTGCTGAAATAGCATGTGCCCGTTGTCGTTACAATTACCGACTTTGTGGTGACCCAATACTCCTGGTCAGACTGTGTGATCTCTGCCTACTCACGTGTTAAGATCTCCCAAGATGAGGAGCTTATCTGCCTTTACTTTCAAAAGAAGGGACTTAAAGGATGTACACTTTAAAAGTTTATTTTGTTTTGTTTTTGAAAGAAGTCTTTCATGCTCACTAAGGCTGGTATTTGAATAAAAAAAATCAGTAACTCTTTAGCTTACAGCCTGC
The DNA here is from genome assembly GCA_039654105.1 of Coreius guichenoti. Taxonomy (NCBI): domain Eukaryota; kingdom Metazoa; phylum Chordata; class Actinopteri; order Cypriniformes; family Gobionidae; genus Coreius; species Coreius guichenoti. The sequence goes on from CM077188.1 coordinate 15,074,343, forward strand.
AAAGTGCTGCAGGGCTCTAGACTGCGACCAAAATGGTCACAAATGCGGTCATTTTTTGATAATGTGCGAGTTAAAATTTCACATGGTGCGAGGCTTGCTGTGACAGTCGGTGTTGCCGGTTACATCACTTGCCCACCGCGGCACTGCCCCCACCGTTGTTTTGATTTTATTTTTTTTTACAGTAATAAAATCATTTAGTTCAGTTAAAGAACAGACACTACAATTAAAAACTAAATGTGTCTGCTTAATAAAGCGTGAGCCTTGAGCCGACAGGAGTCGCAGCACAGACCAGCAGCAGGAGTCAGATTTCATTCGAGAGTAAAGAGCTGATGATAAGATGATCACGGAAGATTTGGTTTCAAAGCGAAATGTAAAAGCGCCTATTTAAGTGAGTTTGTCATTGTACTGTTTCGTTGTTGTGTTTTTCATTAAGAATAATATGCTAATGAACCCACTGTTCAAGCAACCTGCCCCCGAACTGGCGCCAATTCTAAACCGAAAGTAAAATGCGCACATCTGCACTGTCATTCATTCACGGCTGCACTGTCATTTCCACTGGCGCATTTTCAGTTCATTCCTATGGAAGCTCAATTTTGCTTTGCTCCGCACCGTTATGAATGCCCGAGCGGCTGTGCGCATTTTACTTTCGGTTAAGAATTAGCGATTTAATAGTCCCTGCCGGTGATACCGGTATTACTGGTGTTGTCATACGTCGATTAACCGGTGGGAAAATTTCCTCACTGTCACATCCCTAGTGCGAGTGCGCAATGCTTTCTCGCTTTGGCTGGCGCTGAGCCAGAGACACATTTAAATACACAAGTACTAGCAAAACAATAAATTTATAGTTTGTAAAATACACAGTGTTGTCTATGGAAGCGGTAATAACAATCCATTAACAACGTGATATATTCATATCACGTTGTGTAAGTAACTATAAAGTGTACTATATTCTTCTCCCACTTTACCGGCCACTTACTTTCATGTATTTCAGGAGAAGTGGATGAATTGACGTGTTGTAAATCTGACAGATCCGATTCTCTGAACTGCGGCACCAACTAACATGGCGACGCCCATCACGCATAGATCAACTAACATGATCATTATATTTTTTCAACAACATAACACGTTCACTTACATGTATTTGAGAATCGGAATATCAGGTAGTTGATGACATAGCCAGCAAGTTTGTGAATATTTTGAATAAAAAAGGAAAAACGAAATAAAAGTGGATCTGCCATACAGTGCTTTTGTGGCTGCAGTGTGTCACATGAAGGGCATAACGCGTCGTCATGGAAATATTACTTTAATAAAATAATATTTTAGTAATGTTTTCTTTTAAATTTATGCTTGTTGGAAGCAATGTCCAGATTAAAATATTTTGCAAATATCAAGCTTTTAGTCACGTCAATCTTTACATCAATGCAAAACCAGCATAATATATAAATCAAGAGAACGATTCATCATCATGCAAGGTCATTATGATTAATATTTTAAAAAAGGGTGCGACCAAATTGTAAGTTGGTACGACCAACTGAGAAAGTTAGTCGTACCAGAGCAACCAGTGGGAAGAATGAGTCTAGAGCCCTGTACTGTGTAAGTAAGTTAAACGAAATTACAGCATACCTTTCTGTAATTATAGTGTACCTATAAAGTACATACATGTAGGTATAAAGGAACAATATGTAAAGTTTGGGGAATAAAGGGGTAATGAAAATGAACAAATTATTTTAGAGTATTTTAGAACTAAGGGGTACTTATTCTATTATTATGCTCTGTTTAGGCCCTGGAATTGATTCTTAGTCACCGGGACGGTGACATTTACAGAGGGGTGAATGTGGTAAATGGGAAATGAGGTCAAGTAGGTGGTGTCAGCAAACGTGACTTTAAGTCAGCCGTCTATATATTGTGACATAATTTAGAGGGTGACTAGCCAACTGAGTGAGTTAGAACCGCGTTTTAACAGGGCAGGGGAATGACAATGCTAAGAAAGAAAAATTATGAGAACATTTCTGGGTGTACTGTTTTCTTTTAATACATAATACAGAATACCAAGAGACATTGGGTTCCTTCTTAAGATTCATCAGTGGAAAGAATGAAAAAGAACAAAGAGGAAGAAGCCAAGCAAGAGAAACAAACAAAAAAGGGACAAAACGTGCTACGTTCTGTCAGGACTTTAGTATTTGAAATAAAAAGTTTTTTTTTTTTTTTAATGAATAAGAAGTGCTATAAATCTGTTTTGAATTAAGCTGTTTTTAAAATAAAGGTTTCCGAATCTTTGAATTATTGTACACTTACAAAAAGGTATGCTAAATTGCTCCCAAATATAAGATTTTTGCCTATATAATAGAAGAATAAGTACACTTTAGTTCTAAAATACAGTATAAATAATTTGTTAATTTTCCTGGTTATTACCTCTTTATTCCCCAAACTTTACGTATTATTCCTTATTATCTACATACTTTATAAGTAGGCCTACTAGGCCTACACTAATTACCGAAAGGTACGCTGTAAATTCGTTTTTCTTACGCAGTCCTTTGCGGGCTGTAATCTAAGGGCCAGATTTACTAACAGCTTGCGCCAGTGCAAACCCTCTTTTGGTGTTAAAAACTACTGTCATACTGGATTTACTAAAGTTACTCACAAAGTTTCACAAGTTGGTTGGTTTGACTATGTCACCCACAGCTAAAACCAATCTTTTTTTTTTAATGAGAGTACAGTTATATTTTTTAGGAATCCACTAGCCTGTGGTTATACAATCTGAACTTGGATCATTTTGCTAACTTTGTCATCTGTATGCAAAAAACGTAACCCTCTATGGTATGCAATATGATTTCAATGAGGCAATTTATTTGTGGTGTTTTTCCTGCTTAAAATAGAACACTATAACAATAGCAATACAAATATTCATTTAAAAAAATGTTTTTTTTAAAAGTTTGTTTCCTCAAGGCAACATTGTACCACAACGGACAAATTGAAACATTTGACATTTTCATGTAGAAAAAAGAAATATATTTATTGAAAACATCAGTTTCTTTAACCAGACACCTGAACAAACACATTTATCCAGTTTTTAATGTATTACAAATTTCATATTTAATAAAAAGTAACATTTCAAATTCAGCTGTTGCTCTCAGGGAACATTGTACCATCGTGGAACACAAGTATTACCAAACCATCATATCAAGTTATCATATCCATCTTCAATCTCACCCTCACTCTCTCCCTGCCGGATTGTCACTATGACCTCATCTTCCTCATCACACTATGACACCTCATCCTCACCCTCATCAACTGGCAGTTGTTTTTATACCTTTTTTTAAGTGCTATAGAAAATGTGCAGATCATAATATGTGCAGTTATAGTATGTGAATTACTATTCTTATAAGTGCATTACAAAATCATGCAAAAATGCAAATATATTTAGAGAATTCTAACTCTTTTCCTTACAAATATACTATATTTGTATCTAACCTAGTGTGTCTGGTATGGCCTTATGCGATTCCATTATGGTACAATGTTGCCTTGAGGCAACACACAGTTTTTTGTTATTTACTCTAAAACATTTGATGATATATAATGTAAAGTTCTTGAAAATACTTCTTTACTTACCAGTGAAGGTGACTCATATTTTTTGTGGGTGATTAACTGGATGGAAATTAGTGAAAAATGCACTTTTCATTGGAGAAAATATGGAGCCATGTGACCTGTGCTGAAACAGGACACAAAATGGACCCCTGTGGGTCATGTGACCAATTTTTTACACTTTCATTGATTAGTATTTGAGTTGTTCTTCCCTGAGATAGGTTTGAACAATAAATTGGTGTTTCATTTTATTAAAAATAAACTAAAATAGACTATGTTGCCTGGAGGCAACACCGTACCATAGAGGGTTAAAGGAAGAACGTTTCTGTTTTTAGTACATTGTTCTCGTGTAAACGTACCCTAAGATCGTATAGCACTGATCCCTCATGGTGGCTCATGGTGTGTGATTGTTTAACCCCTTAAGCCCTATAGGCATTTTCAGAGTTGTTTTTTTTCTGAGTGACATACACAAAACTCCAAAATCGTAGCAAGGAGAGTCAAAAGGTTGGTATTGTTTGATAGAAAACATTTTTAAATTTTTAAATAATTTAAAAAAAATTACATTTGTACATTTGCATGCTGAGAAACTGCTGATAAAAGTCAAAAAATAAAAGTGTGCTCAAGGGAAATTTCACATTTTTCTAATTTGAAATGCAATATCTCAGGAAGGAAATAAGGAAGGGGAAAATTAGAGGTAGAGGAAAATCTTTGTTGGTGAAGTTCCTCTAAATGTGTTCTGCATCTGGGTCAAATTTTGTGGCGATAGCATACAAGTAATCAAAAGTTGCAGCATTTTGAACCAAGGTAGCCTTTTACATAGTAGAAAAAAAGAGTGTCGGCGGTACACTTCGGGCTTAAGGTGTTAAACTGCATCCTATGAGGCTATTTGTCCAATTTGATCTCAGTTTTTTCAAGTGCATTTGAAAAGGAGAAGTTTTCATATGCATATTAAAGCCCTCATTCAAAATGTACCCCAATTAGAACTAAGTATTTTAATGGTTAAGAGTAACCTTTCTCCACTCACTTTTCACTGCATTGTGTATCAGATGAAAAAAAAAAGATAATGTCAGAACTGAAATAAATAAAAATACATATAATTCAGAGTGGATAGATGCATCTGATATTAACTAGCTCTTTAAATATCAATGAATGATTATTGATGTTATTCATGATGTGAAAGAAAACCATGCTTCAAATAATCACAGCTCTCTCGTATGTAGTGAAACTGAAAAAAGAAAAAAAAAACGAGAGCAAAAACTGTAGACAGCAGACAGTCTAACCACAGGTTGGTTCAGAGATTGCTATCAGGAAGAAAACATCAGTCCCATACCAAAGTGCAAAGGGGTGTTGAGACACCCAAGGCCATCTTAAACATTTCTTAGACAAGATGGAGGCAGTAGTGCTGCTTCTTTTTTGTTTTAGATTCTTTTACTTGCAGCCTCCTAAACTGATTTCACTGGAGATTTTGTCAGAAGCTGGGACCTTTGATATTTTGGAGTAAAATAACAGTTTTGATTATTTTGTAGGCAGACAGCCTGAAATAAAAGAGTCTATGCTGATCCCACAACACAAACACAATTCAGAAACATATAGCCTACTGACTTGCTCTACTCATACTTGTCCTTCACTATCTCTGTTGTTATGTATTTTACTTTTTGACTGCAGAATTTTTTTTGCAATTGAATAAAGAGAAAATTTGTTTCTTTGACCTAACAAGTACTGCAGAGTATAAGGCCACTTTAACAACACAAGTCTTACTTGAAATGTATTTTCTGCCCCCAAAACAGGAGGAGGAACTCCAATGTGTACATCGCCACCTGATGCTGCATGCTAATGCAGTAATATTATGCTGTAATGCCTCCTAGTGGTTATAATATTTTTTATATATCAGCATTAGTCTACTGTATCATATTTGATATGCAAATTTGGAAGATTCTAAAAACCCCAACATGATAAAAACTGCTTAAAAACCTGTTGTACACAGTTTACTACATGCCTCGTCTGACTGATAGTTTATACTTTTTTTTTGCAAGTAAAAGGCCTTTTTGTATAATTCTAAAAATGTTCCCTTTTAGGTTGTGGTACACGTCTTTTTGCTGTGAAATCTGTACTGATTTTTATCAAGTAAACAGAAGAATAACTTTTATATTGTTAGTAATATTTCAAAATGAACACTTACTTGACTGAAGCAACTTAGGTTTACCTGATACTCCACACATAATTCTTTAGAAAAACTGTTTTAAAATGTGATTATCAAATATCAGACAACAGGCTTTTGAATTGATCACTGAATTGCATTGCATTAATAAGCATTTAAATATTTCATTAAGGCATATTATAAGGAGATATAGGGCCCTATTTTAACAATCTAAGCGCATGGTCTAAAGCGCACGGCGCAAGTGCACGTAGTGCGTGTCCAAATCCACTTTTGCTAGTTTAACGACGGGAAAAATGGTCGGCGCGCATGGTCTAAAAGGGTTGTCCCTATTCTCTTAATGAGTAATGGGTGTGTTTTGGTCATAACGTGCAATAAAACAATCAGAGTCTCATCTCCCATTCCCTTTAAAAGCCAGTTGCGCTAGCGCCATGGCGGATTTGCTATTTACATGGCGGAATTTGGAAAGTGGAAAAACTGAATGATTCTCTAGCGAGGAAACAGATCTGTTTGTCCAATGACGCCTGCTTGCTCATCATACTGCAAATAAATAGGCTAATTCTGACACATGCAATGACTATCCATTATGACATGTAGGCATTTTTATATTTATGTACACAATAATAATTTTACATTTTAATCCTTTAATTTTTCATATTTAAAAATGTTTGTGCTGCTGTGTGTGTGTGTAATAAGCAGAGTGTACACGCGTTGTGCACCGCCTATAGGCGCATATTACTAACGCGCCCTTTAAATAAAAAAAAAAAATACTGCCCTATTGACTTTAGACCAGGTTTTTGTTGGTCAATGTCGCAGTCGTTTTCAGTTGCCTCAAAATAACAACCCGCCAACAATGCGCCTGAACACACCTCGTTTTCAGACCAGCACTCCCATGGGCGCACAAAAGGGCGCAAATGCGTTTGCTATTTAAACAACGTGGCACAGGACATGAAAATGATAACTGCGTCAGGCTAAAAGTAGCAAAAAACACTTGCATAGAGCCGCATTGCGCCGGGTGTATGATAGGGTCCATAGAGTGAGAACTGATATTTACATGCATTTTATGAAAGTAGTCTGCTATACTGTTATAAAAATCTAATTTATTTGCATTACAAGCAATTTCATAGAAATATAAGCAACTGCAGCAAATAGCATATTTTTGTTCATTTTGGGGCTCTGGATAACGTGTTTTTTTTTCTTTTTCTTGAGTTTGAGCTCCATATTCTCCTATATCATACTATATGAGCCATAAAAGCCTAATGTATCAAATATGATACTCAACAAAACACTGAGGACATGTTGCACCTTGCATTACTGAAATTAAAATAACCTTCTACATTTCAGTTCTTGATTTCTAAAGGGAGTGACATTTTTTGCTTACTTGCAAAGACAATGACAGCTGTTTCCGTAATCTATGCTGTTAGTATTTTCCCAAATTTTAAATTTCAAATCAATTTCCATAGAGTATATTGCACCACAGACCACAAACAAAACACTATCAATGGTTCGGTTGTTTCAGCATGTTCTCACACTTTGACTGATCACTGTGAATGATCCTCATGAATTTCGTATTCTCCACACTGAAACTGTGCCTGCAGTGAAACACTATATGGTTTACACTAGACTGAAATATGAGTCAGTGTTGGGAAATTGTCTAGTGTTATGCAACAGATTGAATGTGAGCCGTGCTGTTTGTCCAAAGAAAATAAAGCTGAAAAAGAATGAAAAGGGAAAGAACATCAGTACATTTTCTTGTTACTGTCTAACTGGGCTATTGAGTCATTTACATTTTACATGTTTGAGGTAAATCACAAATGTGAGTCATAACGAAACGTGAATAATAAAAAACTGGTCATTAGTAGTTCTGTGTTTTACCAGAAGAGGAGATGGGGGTAATCCAGCTCTCCAGAGAAAGAGCCGCTCCAGATGTTTTAGGCTCCTCCTCTCGCTCTGCTCTTTCTCTAAACATTCCAGCCAACTTGGTGCCTCTGCATGAGGGCTTTTCCACTCCGCCTGTCATAAACACATACTCACACACTCACCATTTCTAAGCAGTCTCCTCTGGTCTTTAAGATGAGAGCCCTCCAGCTCCTTGTCCTCGTTCTTTCTGGCCTGGTTGGGGCACAGCAGCAGGCCCTTATGGACTACTTGGAGAGAAGACTACTTGCCATTGAGGTAAGAACAATAATGCTCTCCCAGCCAGACCCTGGCCTCCAGATATACAGGCAGACATGGAGTTTTGAGAAGAGTGAAGCTAAAGAACAAGACAACAGACTGAATTTTGGATGAATTGTGGATTTGTTTAAGGATATGGTGCAGTTACTTGCTAGTAGGTCTTTAATACTTACTCTGAGCATTAATTATCATTATTATTATTTTTTTTTTTTTAAAGTTCTATGAGGTTCCCCACAGGAGTGAAGAGTCACAGAAAATTTGGCAGTAGAGTACAAGTGGGCTAAAATGTGATATAATGATCAAACAAATATGTATATTTAAAGAACTTCAATGGTGTTCTATATAGGGTCCGGTTCTTCACTCAATTTTAACACCAAAAAGGTTCTATATAAGGAGAAATGTCTTACATGATTGCAATATACTTTAATTTTTCTAGTGATAAATATGTTTACAAGCTGTTCATAAAATTTAATTTTAAACTATTAATTACTTAAAACTAAATAAAATTATCGCATGGTGGGAAAAGGGATTCTATATAGAACCTTTTCTTGTAAGAGTGTACTGACTCCAAACTTTTGAACGGTTGTGTATTTATATACACATATTTATAGTTTTCTATGAGTATTGATGGAGCAACATAGTTTGTGTATAAGTAAAAGGTAAAGAAGTTTGTTTTAACTAAAAGGGATATACTGTATATAGCAAAAGTCACCATACATATGCAAATATTTTGCATATAACATGATATTGTAAGCACAACGTGATAACTGTAGAGTACACAATGCATGCCAGACAATCACAGCGACATAAAAACAGACGGACGCGCACACTATCTCTATTCCCTTCTGCTTTCGCTCCATTCCCACTGCTCTTTCTCCTTGAGTCAGTCACCTGATCTCCCTCTGTGTCTTGGATTCATTCACATGAAGGAAATTTTCTCCCTTGTTTTCTCTCTGTGCTGACTCTGCACATACAGTTCTCAGGCAAGTCATTTTGTGTGATTATACTAAAGCGCACTTTGCTGCTTTTTTCCTTTCACTGAGTCACAAATGCAAAAAAGAACATTTGCTGCCAAAGGTTGATCCATCTGCAGCGCAAATGATGCTGTTCCAATGCCAAAGTCTTTATGAATTCCTGCAGCTGTCAAAGGAGGACTTATAGTTGAATAATTTACACTCTTGAGGCTGTCTGACTCAGTATTTAGTGTGCTCGAGTTCACGGTTTAAAATGTATGATTGCTTAGAGCATGTATGTGTATTAAAGCCATCTGAAATCAATGTCTGCATGCATGTTCTAAAATAGTAACGTCAGTCAAATAAAATGTATTTGTATAGAACTTTTCACAATACACATTGTTCAGAACAGCTTTACAGAAAAGCATGATGTTAATTCTTTTAATATCTTAATATCTTCATGCATTAGTCACAGAGGATTAGAGTTGGTTGATAATATAGTTTACATTAGAGGTCGACCGATATTAGTTTTTACCGATAACGATAACTGCACTGTAAAAAATAAACTGTACTGGCAGCTTATTACCCAGACATTATCCAGTAATTTTATTTGATATTCAAAATTCAAAATATAGGTAAAACACCTGTAAAAAAAAATAAATTAATACAGTACATTGTGCCCTATTTTCACAGACTTTTTTTTGGACCACACTGGCCGATAACCGATTAATCATATGATTTTTTTAAAAGGGATACTGAATAAAAGCAAACATAAAATAGTGCTGAACTTTAATAAATAAAAAAAACTGTACTGAACCATGAAAATGAAGTCTACTGTACTTTTTTAAAAAACAAATTAATGTTAATTATACTTTGATCATTCATGTTAGTTCAGTGCATAACTGATGTTAAGAGATACAACTTTAAAATGTAAAAATGTTTTAGTACGTTAGGGGTGTAACGATACACTCATGTCATGATTCGATATAAATCGCGATACTGAACTCACGATACGATATGTATCGCGATATTTTAAGCCCCCCAATTTTTATTATCATTAAAATAATATTATTATTATTGTATTATTATCAGGACCCACAAATATTCCCCCACTGCATCATTATACATTATATTCAACATTATATATAGTCGTTTAATGTAGTAATGTCACTGAAACTCTGTAAACTTTTATTTTTTCCCCTCCAGTGGCGGAGCCAGGATTTTTTCATAGGGGTGGCCAGCAACCAGTCTGGGGTGGCACAGAAATCTTCATTATTTCAACATAAAAATTAGTTTTAGTCCCTACAACACAACTGAATACAGTTAATTTGTACTTAATTGTAATTGAGATAGTAGTGAATTAGATCATGGAATACTTAGCCATTTTTTGTGTTATTCCTCACCCCCAGGCATGTTAATAAAGGGACTCACATTAAAGCTAAAGTTCAACTTGCTCAGTCAGCTTGGTTCTGGTTCTCAAAAACCAAATAGCTTGTTCTCCATTGTTGCATCTTCATGGATGAGACATGCAGATAACTACATACATTATTCAATCTTCATTGAATTTTATATAATCAATGAACTCTTCAACAATTCTGAGTTAGACTGTAAGGACTGTTTCTAAAACTTGCAACCGAAAAAGTAAACACTGAATGTTTAACATTCTATATCAATTGTCAAAATAAATAATTGCAATAGTTCTATCATAAATTAAAGGAAAAAAGTGTGTTCTCTATTCAATCCCCATGTGCAAGAATGTGAATAAGGGTCAACATTTTATTTGCATTTAAATATGATCCATTGTTGTTTGTATACTTTACAAATTAAAGCAAAATTAGCGCACATCTTCTAGTATAAATTCAGTGCTCAAATTTATTTGTGCATTAAAAAACTTACATATCAGCTTGTGCCTTATATTGTGATCTCACATGGCAGAATATTTTGTTCCAGAGACATGTGACGCATATTTAACAAATACATGCATGCACAGTTTTAACGCAACTTTAATCGCCTTTTTGGTTATTTTATGACTTAACTGACGACAGAACTACGACTTTGCATGCTCGTAGTTTCTTTTGCGCTTTATTCGAAGTGATATACAGCGCGCCGTGATATTGAAGAGTGCGCGCCGTGAGCACAGTAAAACTAGCGGCCACTGAGGACAGGAAAGTTCGTTTTTCTTAGTTTTACTTACGTAGCATGACAACATCTCATCTGACTGCAGATACAACTTTTCCGCACTCGTTTGACTAGCGCCTGGCGCTGAGGTGAAGTTGGAGTGCGAGTCTGAAAAGTCTCCCGTTTTTTGTGGTCTTAAAGAGACGGTTCTGCGTTTAAATAAATGTAATTCTTGTCATGAAAAAAGAGACACACAGCAGTTGTGAGCAGGGGTGCCAAAGGGGTGGCCAAGCTTAGGCCAAGGGTGGCCCCCCTAGCTCCGCCCCTATATCCCTTCACGCATTACTCACGCTTTCAATGCAGGTGCTCGCTATGTCCCACCTCTCCCGCTATTAATCCATTATACATATAAGAATAAACCATCTAAAATGCTTTGAATAATCATACTACTAAAACCAAATGTGATTTGGTGATTTAAATGATGTTTGCGCTTTCACTATAAGGAGCCCAGTTAACACACGACGTAACAGTTACGTAATTTATTCGTACTTTTTGGTAATTTCATGACTTACCAACTGACAACGTACTCTCGACGTCGCATGCCTGTAATTTCCTTACCATAAAATTACCTTCTCACAACGTTGTCAGTACGATCTCTGAACATTACAAGATTACCAACAACGTTCCAGATACGTACTCCACACGTAATATTTTGGTAATTTTATGACTCACTGACAACGTAACTACAACGTTGCATGCCTGTAATATCATTACCATCAAATTACCAACACACAACGTCGCCAGTTCTATCTCCTAACGTTATTAGATAACCAAGGACGTCCTAGATACGTACTAAATTCGTAATATATTGGTAATTCCATGATTTACTGGCAACATAAATGCAACGTCACCTGCTCGTAATTTCATTACCATCATTTGCAGGTTCTTTATGTTCTGATTATCAGAATTTGCTATTTAAAATGTGTAATTAAACGTCAGACACAAGATTTAAATTCCCCTTAAGATAAATGTTTCAACAATCTTTTTATATACAGTGACGTGTCACGTGACATACAGCGCGCGCCTCCACAACTGAAGAGTGCACAATAGGCAATATTATTATCAATATTATTATTAACAATAACTTTTTCTGGGGTGTTAAACTTTTTATTGCATAATATTTAATAGAAAACGTTGGAATAATGACAGACATGGCCTGTCTAAATATCAACTAACTGAATGAGAATGCTTGCTTGGTGGCCATTGAGAGTTGCCATGGCAACCGTAAACACAAACAGCTGGAGAGGACAGCATCGGCATTTCTCTCTGTTTTATCGTCAGTTATCTAAAAAAGTTCCTAATAAATTAGGATAAACTCCAGCATGTCCGCCTATTGAAAAATAAACAATTATAAAAATGACCAACTGATTACCAACACAACTATTGATCTGTGACGTTGCAGTTACTAATTGGCAACGTTACAAAGTTACGTTGTGACTTTCCAGTTGCCACAACGTTATGTCACCACGATGAAAGTTTAGTCAGCAGATTACGTTGCAGTTACGTAACAGTCACGTATTTGTGTTAGCTGGGAGTGCCGCTTTAACCCAGATAGCAAAATTTGTCTGGCCCACCTCTGGGCCTCACCCTTGCTTCAGTTCTGGTTGGGTCCCCGGCCCAAAACTGGCCCACACACTGAAAACGGACACAAACAATTTCCTCTGGCCCAGACCCTGTAAAATGACTCTTATGTATTGTGTTGGCCCAGATCTGGCCCACACCCTGTAAAACGACTTGTATTGTTTTATGTGGCCCAGGTCTGGCCCAGCCACTGTAAGACAGATCTGACTGAGAGTCGGCTGGGTCCCCGGGCCAGATGTGGCCCAGAAACTGGCAGTGAAACACAAATTCAACCATTTAAAAAGATTAAGGATTTTTGTTATAAATTAACAAATACACTTTAATATAAACATGTATTAACAATGAACAAATACACTGTAATATTAACATTTATTAACAACACATTTTTTTAAACCACAAAATAACTAAATTATATTTACTGTATATTATTAAAAAAACATCATTCTCTTTCACACACAAAAACTCTCTTTCACGCTCTTTAACACTAAATAATTTCCTTTTGCAAAAGTCAAGTCACCTTTAAATATATAAAGACTGTTTCAAAGCAGCTTTACAGGGAGAAACAGGAAAATGATGATGCAAACAGAGTTCAATTTGGCTGTAAAGCAGCTCTGGAGAAAGCAGTGATGTCATCGTCCAGCTCAGTTCAATTCTCATCCAAAAGTGTCAATGCAGGCAAATCAATAATGTTGAATATTAAGTGTCCCCAACTAAGCAAGCCAGAGGCGACAGTGGCAAGGAACTCCATCAGGTGACAGAATGGAGAAAAAAAACTGGCTCAGTCAGGGGGCCAGTTCTCCACTGGCCAAACGAACGAACATGGTGTGGTTATGATTCCAGGCTGCTTCACAAGTATTTCATTCAGCTCCTTCTACTTGAAGATTGGAAAATATCATGCCAGCATTTGGTGGAAGGGGAGTTGAAGCTGGCCATTGGGTCTGTGCAGAGGACTTGTCTGGTTCTCGTGGTCTTTGCTGAGGATCTGTCGATGACTGTTGTGTCAACGAGGTCTTCACAGGCAGTTTGTTTTTTAGGTCTTGTCTGACATTCAGGGCTGCACCGTGGTCATCTTAGGGTGCAAGTCCACCATTTGGTCTGGATATGGACTAGATCCGGCTGACTACAGTAACCTTGGGATAAGAATGAGACAGACAGACTAATATAATATAAACACTATGTGATAGTGTGTTATGTTCATGCTAGGTTAAAGAGATGGGTCTTTAATATAGATTTAAACAGTGTGTCTGCCTCCTGAACAACACTAGGAAGACTTATCTTGTGTCTTTTCAATCTGCTGTCAGTTGGAGGCTGGAGGCTCTCCATTTCAGTGGGATTAGCCATGAGGGGTTCTCTTTTGCATCTTTTAAATAAAGGAATACATATTAGTAATAAATAAGTAGTAAGTAATAAAAATACAACTGTTCAATGTTAGTTCTTGTTAGTTCACAGTGCATTAACTAATGTTAACAAATACAACTTCTCATTTTAATAATTAGTAAATGTTGAAATGACCTAAGATTAATAAATGCTAAAGTACTGTGCTTTCTTAGTCTATGTTAACTAATGCAGTTAACTAATGTTAACAAATGAAACCTTATTGTATAATATCTGTAAAAAGTTTTAGTGTTGAATTCCAAACTATGCATTCAGATGAAACTTCAGTTTATGTTCGCTCATAATCATAGTAATCCCAACTGCAGTAAAATATGTTAAGTACTACGAGTACTAATTTTAATCACATTATAAGGGATATATACGCTTTAATATTTTTCTTTCGCTCTAAACAAAGTACACCTGCTCTAATGAAGCAGATTACGTTACGTTCAAGAACACATTTTAAGAAGCTGCACTTATTTAGCAGTTTACGTATCTATAGCGCTTTTCCGTTTCGGGCTCCCCATAGCAGTGTTACAACAAAATAAATCTTATTTAATTTCAGATTGCACACATATGAGTTTGTCTCCGCGGGTGTAATGCAGCTGGTGGTCAGTGTTCAAATCACACAGAGCCGCCTGTATAGATAACTATGACGCCGAAAGTAGTCCGTAGTCCGACTCCTATGATTCGATAACTAATCACTCGTTGAAAAAGACGAATTGAATGACTAAATTTTAGCAAACAAAATGGACTCAATATCATTTCATTAGCCAACATTACAGTTCACTGGATATAGAGCAGTTTTTCTATTTAAAAAAATACATATCCTAAAAAGAGAACGTAGGCCTTCATCAACATTCCGTATCTCCGGGACCGAATGGGTATTCTGCCGTTACGTAATTATCATTGCAAACATCTAGATATTAAACAAACTATTTATCTTGACAATTAAAACATCAAACATCACTAAAACAATAAATTAATTAAATTACTTACTCGTTTTTCAGCTGAAATGATTCCTCTCGAAAACGAAATGGTCTGCGTCGCAGGATCCTCCTCAGGATTTAACCGCCAAAACGTTTTTTCACGCAGCTGAGTACCCTAATTCCTGTAGTGGCCCGCCTGTGACAAAACGAACTCGGGCCGAAGGTAAATACACGCCGCTACACCGAGTATGAACCGGTATGAACCTGACGCCAGTACAACTGCGTTCAGCCGATGCTGGCCCATACAAAAAAAGCCGTCAGTCAGCCAGCGCGAGTACAACTGCTTTCAGCCGGTGCTGGCCCATACAGAAAAAGATCGGCCCAGCTGTGCTTGCTATCTGGGAAATAATGTTTGCGCTTTGACTTTGAGGAGTGTCATTGCGTGCGCTTCAGATGATCAATGCAATCAATCACAGTTCTAATCGCAAGAAAGCGTGTCAAAATGACTATTCCCAAACTGTAAATGTTTAGCTTAACCAAAAATTTTAATTCTGCATTTACTCACTCTCATGTTGTTTTCGCGCGTCACGCTATCATTTGAACGTCCCTGTTTACTACAGTATGCGAGTCGTGGTAAATCTGTTCATCATATAAAGCCATCGTGTCTGTTCAGAAGACTTGGATTTGGATCAGAACACTCGATTAGTTATTTTTACGATGCCTTTATGACATTTTTTGGATCTTTTAAGTTTGAGAGGAATGGACTTTAAATGGAGGGACAGAAATCTCTCAGGTTTTATAAAGAATATCTTCATTTGTGTTTAGAAGTTAAACGAAACAACATGAGGGTGAGTACACGGACATAGTTTACATTTTTGGGTGAATTATACCTTATAAATACAGCAAGTTGAGCCTTGGATAAAATAACTCTATATCGCTTACATCAACGATATATCGTCACATTTTTATATCGCGATATATCGATTATCGATATATCGTTACACCCCTAAATGTTGAAATTAACAATAAACAATACTTTTATTAACCTTAGCTAATGTTACAGATGGACTCTTAATGTAAGGTGTTACCATTTCATATAAACCCAAACAGTCATGCTTAATAATCTTTAAGTATCTATAAAAGCCATAGCATTGAAAAATGAGGCATATTGTATATTGTATCTATACTCTCACACTTTATTTGCTTGATGAATATCTAATGAGAATAGCAAAATATGTATTAGAGTGATGATAAAAAAAATTGGATGCGTTTCATATTTGTTAATAGGCCTATGTTTCTCTCGGCTGCATGAACATATCAATTTGCTTTCTCATAGCTTTAAATATGCAGCTTTGCTGTATAATGAATGCATAAAAGCGACCAGCTGGATATAAACTAATGTAAATAGTAACAATCGTGACATTAAACATTGGGGTCGGACTTGCGTGTTTTTGTCACATTGTTTTAACATCTTGAGGTAGGCCTACTAATGTTAGCATCCTCTCAGCCTCAACGGCAAACATACTGCTGTTGTCCACTAATGCAGCATCTAGTCAACAAATTAATTAGGCCTACTTTATAATGATATGAAAACATGTACTGTAGTGTACTGTATAACATACCGTTTCGATGTCTATGTTTTAAATCTATTCTGAAGTGTCCTGCTCTGTCCAGCACGCAGCGTCACGTGGCAAAACAAACTCCACGAGGTGTAAATAATAGTTTTTATTTCGCCTCTAGAGGCCGCTCTTGTACTTTATAATAACTAGAGATGCACCGATACTAAATTTCTTTAAATCATTCAGAATGATATCGGCTGATGCCGAAGAAACTTCTCCCAAATAATGTTGCAAACTATACAACCCTCTCATTTGGTACACAATAATATTGGTTGCAATTAACAAAAAAGGCTAAACTGCTATTTATTTTCAGATATAATAGGCTAATTACACCCAAATAAAAAACTGAAATGTCAAAACTCAATAGCACATATAAGGTATTTTTCATAAGCACTTGTCTTCATGACAAATTTATTCAATCATATATAATTAAAAGTAAGCTCCTCTCTAATGTTTCTTTATTGCTAACTAACAAACTGTGCACATCGGATGACTTTCCTGAGGTAGGCTAAATACAACGTTAAGTTGTATGTACTACAATTGCAAATACAATTGTTTACAAGCTGTTTTATTGATTTCTTTCCACGGTTGAAACACTGATTGAGTGATTACATGTGTCATGATTCGGATTTCGGTAAGTTGTACTGTATCTTTCAACATACCTTTTGATATTCATGCATGTTTTTCGAGATAGGCTATAACTTGTATTGAAGTGGAAGAGATGACTCGCGCTCCGCACTGCAGCTTGAACTGAGACACTACAGCGATCTGTCACATTTAGGAGCGTCAAAACGGCATTTATTGTTTGAATTTCGTGATAAAATGGACAGAATTTGAAAGATTACACTTGATTACACCCAGGGGCGGAGCCAGACATTGTAAACATTCGGGGCTTAAAATCTAGTTTGTCCAGTGACATTTTAATTTGGCGTTAACAGCTTTACTGACTTGAAAGGAACTTTGTTGCTGCCTACTGCTGGAGTAAAGTTCCTAAAATAATCAGTGTTTCCCACAGGATTTTGTAAAAATAGGTTGGGTGGACATCTTTCCTCTAGGGGGATCCGGGGGCATGCCCCAAATCTTTTTAGTTGTGATATACAGTCTCAGTCTACATTACATTGACACTGGTGTTTTAGGATGCCAAACAATTATTATAAACATATAATAATATAATAATGAATTATATAATTATTCCAATGACAGTAATATCCATATATTGTAAAACAAATGCACTGTAAAATAAATGAAAATTAATATTTCATAAATGTATTTTACTTTACAATATAGGGAAATTACAATAGGCTACGTTTGTCCTAATTTCTTAACTTGCAAGAGATAAACCCTTGAGCTTTTATTTTGGAGAAAACTAACACGGCTCACCAGCTGATCGCGTGAGCAAAGTGCGCACTTCACTTTAAAACACACAGCACAAACAGGCTGCTTATATACTTCATTGAATCACATTCTTTTGCTGTTTTATAAAGGCACAAAGCCATATCACGGTTCGTTAGCAAAATACAATGTTAGAGACCTTTTATGTTAGGTTATGTTTAAAATTTTTGGTTCATTGTGAAACAGTGGTGGCACAGGGTCTTTAATGGTAAACACTGAATGAATGTTTAGCTGACAAATGTGTGAAAGTTGAGTAATATTATATCATAACAAAACCCTTCAACCGGACCGAAAGAGAGTCTTGAGTGCCTGGCCTGCCGCTACGCTGATGTTGAGTGACAGGAGGCGTGGCTGTGTACAACCGCTGTCGGAGAGAAGAAAGCACCGCTGGTATCGGTGTGGATACTGCGGAAAAGCGGCATTGAAATGTTTAACATATTTTAGTAGGGATATGTATCGAAAAATTATATTTTGACAGCACTGTTAAGAAACCTCAAAACTGAAAGATTCAGGGCTTTTGAGAAAACATTCGGGGCTTCAGCCCCCTTAGCTCACCCCTAGCGCCGCCCCTGATTACACCCTAACTGTTTCTTTTTAGAAGTAACAAAGCACAGTGCTATTTGCGATTATTGGATGAGAGGCGCACTACAAATAGTGTTTAGTGTAGGGAAAAACTGCAGACCTGGCAACCCTGGCTTGAACTACGGGTGATTCATGGTCAAATACAGCCTGCTTTTATGTAGCTATTTTTTAACTGTTAATGCGCTATTGTCGCGTTATCTTGCCCTAAATTCAACATGAGATATTTTCTTCACACACACAGTATGAGTTGCAGTCAGACACGTTTTTCCACACCCTTTTGATTGACAGGATACCATCGGCCCTGATCATCGGCTGTTTTTAAACCGATTACCGATACCGATTATCGGCCGATACATCGGTGCATCTCTAATAATAACATCAGACCCTTCTCAGCCACTCCAGCAACTGACACAACTTGGAAAACTATCTGTATGGACAGTTCCAGCAATCGGTTATCTGTGCCGATTAATCGGCAAAACCAATCAATCGGTCGACCTCTAGTTTACCTGTTGCGACGATAATAAATAAGAAATATTATTTAATGCCCTATTCAAGTATACTGTATGTATGCTGAGAAAGTTGTATATATTTAAATAGGCTATATCGAACTTTATGATTTGCTATATTGTAATATATACTGTATGTATGTAAAGTTGGATGTAGGCTACTATATATACAACTTTTGTATAACTTTTTCAGGCAACTGAATAGCAAAGTCCTGGCAACTTCCCTAGAATATCTTAGCAACTGCTTAGCAACGCCCTGGCAACCACCCTAGCAATGTGGTAACCAGAAGAACCATTCACATTTATTTTAACATACTCTCCCACAAGATAATTGCTAGCCTTCAGTTCCTCATATTATTTAAGATGCCACTTTAACAGACTAACTCTGACTAACTCATATCTATTTTACTGAGGCTCTTGAGACTTGTTTTTGTTTATTTCTCCATTGGCAGGATCGCATCTCCTTGTGGCATGAGCAGACCAGCCGCTACGCCTCTGAGCTGCGCGAGTTCAAGCAGCAGATGGTGGCACAGCTAGAGGTCCTGGACAAGAGCAAGGAGGCGCTGCGGAGCGAGTTGGACACAGTGGGAACACGCGTAGATCGCGTGGAGAGAGAGATGGACTACCTCGAAACACAGAATGGCGCTCAGCCTTGCGTGGACGTGGATGACAAGCTGGTGGAGCAGCAGGTGACGGTTGTCAAGGAGAGAAACAAAGCCAAGTACGCCAAGCTTACAGGTAAAGAGCTTTAGGTAACATTCCACATGCTTAGATACTGGTAATGTTTGTACAAAGTTCTACAAGTTCAGTTCTCTGAAGTCCCATTCTCAGTGCATTAGAGGCACAAATGCCATGTTTTTGTTGTGAGAACTATTACATATGTTAGAGATTTTATCTAACATAAAATAACAACATTAAAACAAAAAAAATAGCAAATATAGACAATATAGTCTGTTGAATTGAAAGTATACAACTAAAACTTTATTTCTTGTTTTAAAAACAACAACTAAAAAAAAATTGTGTGCAAACCTGTTATCTTCCTTATTACACCATTTTTTTTTTAACATTTCTTAAGTTTAGGCACCCAGGAAATGACTTAATTTGGACAAGAAAATATCTAAATTTTTCAGCTCAAACCTGTAAGAAATAAGAAATGATAAAAAATGTATTTAATTTATGGTAAATAAGTTTATCAATAACTGCAAAATAACATTTGGTTCTAAACTAGCTAACCCCTACAACCGTTACCCATTCTGACATTTCTTTTTAATTTATGCATTTTGTCTACTTTGATGTTTATTGAAAGTTTATGCTTTTGAAAATTATAACTAAAAATATATAAAATAAATTAAACATATACAATATTTTTAGACAGTGCTATTTTAGTATATTATTATTCTATTATATTTATTAATATTTTGAATTAGATCTTATTTTTACATTTTCAGTTTTCATCAAACTCTTTAAGTTTAAGAAATTTTGTTATGTGCATTTGTTATTTTTAGATTTTTAAAAATATTTATACTTAGCTTTAATTTTTTTTTTCAGTTTTAGTTTTAGCCATTTTAATCTTTCAACTTTTCAGTTAGTTGAAAAAAAGTTTTTTAGTTCTAGTTAACAATAACAACACTGTCACAGGGTTGAAAAAACCTAGAAAACGACTGTTAAACATAATTGTGGAAAATGCCAGCTACACTTCATAGATTCAGTTTTAAGAAGCTCTTATAAGTGGCACGAGAAAGACAGGGAAGAGGGTTCAATCACATCAAGCTCTGAGCTATCGCAACTTGACAGAGTTTAATACATAATGCATTAAATAGTGGGTCTAATCTTCCTAAAGTCCTCGTTTAAAAAAGCACTTAGAGGTACTAAATAAAATGTACTATTATTCCATCATTGCGAGAGACAGTAATTATACTGCTGGAGGACAAATCATGATACTTTCCTCTACACTTCAGCAGCTCTATATTGCCTTTTCATAGCAAAACGCCACAAATCTGATTAACCCAGACTGTCATTAGTGCACTGTGCATTCCCATTAGGATTTAGCGTTAAATCAGGCTTTAGTGGAAAGCAAATATTGGTATTCTAATTCAAGCAAAAGATGGATTGCAAAGGAAATGACATGGAATATTTTATGATCAACATATGACAGACTACTGAAAGGAGAATTTGTTAGCCAAAAAGGTGTTAATACAATATTTAAAGGGATAGTTCATTTAAAAATAACAATTATTTTGATTTTCCATTTATACGTTTAGACTGTAGTGACATGATCTCCAGCATCAAAGCCATGAAGATCCTCAAACGAGTGGGCGGCACTAAGGGAATGTGGACCAAAGACATGGGAAGTGCCACTGGGAAGGTGTACATCTTAAACGGAACAGAGGATAATACAGTGTATGAATTTGGTACAGTCCGTGAATTCACGTCCTCCCAAGGCACTTCTGGGGCCACCAGCGTCCAGCTCCCTTCGGACTGGCGTGGTATGGGCCATGCGATCTACAACAACCACCTTTACTATCTGAAGCAGGGTGATGAGATGAAACTAATAAAGTTTGATCTTCGGAAGAATATAGTTGTGGACAGTGCTGTGTTTCCAGCTAAAAACCAGCTTCCAGTGTACAGCCTGAATCCCGAGACCTTCATTGATTTAGCAGTGGACGAAGAGGGTCTGTGGGCCATCTACGCCACACAGGAGAATGAGCGGCACATCTCTTTGGCCAAGATAGACCCTAAAACGCTTGACATTGAGCAGATGTGGGACACCCCTTGTGTGAGGGAGAATGCAGAAGCAGCGTTCATAATCTGCGGTACCGTCTATGTGGTCTACAACTCCAAACTACCCAGCCGCTCCCGAATTCAGTGCGTGTTTGATGTCAGTGACATGGTAACGAATGACGACGCTCCACATGTATACTTTCCCAAACGATACGGCACTCATGCCAGCCTCAAATACAGCCCTGTGGAGCAGCTGCTCTACGCTTGGGACGATGGCTATCAAATCCTCTACAAACTCCAAATGAAAAAGAAGCTGGAGGTGTAGAAGGTGTACTGAAGTCTGATGAAAGAAGAGCTGGAGAGGAAATGCCCATGTTATTGGCTTGCTTTTTCTTATGCAATCCGGCTAAGTCGCACTTCAATTCATTTTGCTTTGTAGTTACACAAAGAGCACAACATATGATTGATTGGACACATGTTTGTTTACTAGAAATGAATGTACAGGGCTCAAGAAAGAACCATTTTAACTTAGTTTGCCTGGAGCAAAACTAATAAAATGATTTTATATTTTATGTTGATGTTAATGATAGTTAACAATTCACATAGCAACTTGAGGAACACGCCAACAATATTACAGTAATATCAATATTTAAAAGGTACACTATGCAAGTTTTGGCCTTCTAGTGGTTAAAAAAAATGCATGCATTTTGCAGAAGAACATTGTTTTGGTTGTGCTTCGGCACTGTGGGGATGAATAACCTCACTGCTCACATTCACTACAATGCTTAAGAGATATAACCAGTTTAGATGGAAAGGATCTCAAGCTGACTAGCTGAAGACGTTACTGTAGCTATGCCCATTAATAGACCCAATATTTCCTTAAAAGTAAATCCCAGCACAGCGCTACAACCATTAATGAAATTACCCTTCAAAATAGATAATGCTTTACAATGAACTACATATAACAATTTATCTGTTCAATGAAATATCTGTGACCTCGACTCTCAATAGCTCTAGCTTCAGCACAGGAATCGACTCTTGTTGTTGTGTCTGAAATCACTCACTGGTGCAAAAGCTAGAGCTGTTGTAGAAGCAACTTACACATAATAAAATGTAGTCATTCACTATATCATACTCGTTCTGTTGTCTGACAGAAAATATGTAAATGAGAACAGCTTTATTGGACATTCGGCTATATTATATTAAAAACAGCAAGACAGTAGGCAGAGTGCAAGTACGATGTGATGATGTCACAGCTATGCTAATTGACGCATGGCATCATCTAGCCACATTTAGGGCAGGCTTTAGCTACTTTCCTTTGAAAATATTTGGCAACACTTTTTCTCTATTTACGGATATGACAAGACACGCACGGGTGAGTGACGTATGTACGCAATTTCCAGCGAAAACCATCCCGCTTGGTCTAAAATATTAACACTTTAAATAGACTTACCATAGTGAATCAGGGTAAGACAAAACACGTTTTGAAAGAAGGATTGATGATGTACTGACTCATTATTTGCATCAGTCAATACATTATGAATCCTTCTTATATAGGCTACAAAATATACAAAAGACATGAAAGTTGTAACACTTTCAGCGACGACGGCCAAGTAACTGACCGCTGGATGGAGCAATTATCCAATCAGAATCAAGTATTCCTGAGAGCCACATAAACAGTGTTCACACAGAATGCATTTTTTGCATTCCACTGTGCTGTTTTCCATTGTTTTTCTGTCTTGAGGTCATTTACACTTGATAGTGGAATAAAAAAGCAAGTCTAGAGTGTTTTTAGAACGCTTCAAACACATACTTCTAGCACTGTTTTTCCAGCATTGAAAAACAATGTAAACGCAGCAGTGGAACCTGCGCGCATGACACAGCATTCTAAAAACGCGGTGCTTAAAGGTGCAGTGTGTAGTATTTATGAGGATCTATTGACAGAAATGCAATATAATATACATAACTATGTTTTCAGTGGTATAAAGACCTTACATAATGAACCATTATGTTTTTATTACCTTAGAATGAGCCATTTCTATCTACATACACCACGGGTCCCCTTACAGTGAAGTCACCATTTTGCGCCGTCATGTTTCTACAGTAGCCCTAAACGGACAAACTGCTCTGCAGCGCGCTAGCTACTCTCTGCTGTCTCTGTCCTGTGTCGGCCACCGTATTCGCAACCTCACCGCTAGATGCCGCTAAAATTTACACAGTGCACCTTTAAGTAAAAAAAAAAATCTACTTTTAAAAAATGCGTCTTTAGACCTTTTGTTTTTTTCCCATTCCACTGCCACATGTTCTGTGTGAACTGGCCTTAATCATACCGATTTAACATTTAACAAAGAATGAAAGAAGAACAAAATATATAGAAGCAAGAGCTTTAATCACAGCTTTGAAGTACAAGGGGATGTTCTGAAACAGTAACTATACATTACAAATACAAATTCTCAATATAAAAGGGGAAAAGTGGCTCTGAATAAGGCATTTCATATAGAAACACCAGTTCCAATGATTATTGATATACAATGAGTTCCAGCCAAGCCAGCCAACAAAATACATCATGTTATCTGAAGAGGAAACACCTCAAAGGTAACAGGAAAAATACAGAACAATGAACATTTGTCACATTTTATGTAAAATACAAAATTGGTCTTTGTAAAACAGTGCTTTCTAATTTCAAGTCTTGTTAGAAAGCCAAGGATTTTTTCCATCCTTTGGATCTGACACACAACCCTTGCTATTCATAATGGTTATACTTTGGAAGCTACAATTACTGCATGGTGAAATTGTGAGGATTTTAGCCAGTTGTACATTATGGATGATGCAGGATAAAGCTGTGCATGGCTGCATTTAACTGAGCTGAACTATTGAACAAAGAAAATGATGGTAAATTATTCAAAATACTCACAGAACAATCAGCAACTTAAATGTTTAAATAAGAACACAGCAAAAACAGTTTACACAGGAAGAGATATTTGTAGACAAGATAAAAATTATTCTTGGCATTGGCGTTTTTGGTGGCAGAACAGTTTCACTACTTCACAAACAAAAGTAAAAATCAATGTAATATCTCCGCTCTGTAAACAATATACAGTTCGGCTAATATATTTCAATAGGTTGAACATATTGAGGACTTAACATATCTTTCCAGTCATAAAAATCTCTTAACACATTATTTTATATTCAAAGAAGACAAAAAAGAACTAGAAGGATTATGGCTAAATATACCTATAATAAACTATATCTTCATACTATCATAATGTCAATTAAAATATAATATACATCAATTATACAATATAAATGAACAAATTCACCCTTTTACTCTTCTGGGGATCTTAAACCATCTTGAAGTGTATCTTTCAAACTTTTTGGGTTGTGGCTTGTGGATTTACCCAACATAAGAAAGCAACACTTCCATCGAAACACAAAAAAGCTAAAACTTGGCTAGGCTTAGTTGCACTTTGAAAAGTTTTGAACAGCAAAACGTTTCCTGCTGCATGTCCACACAGACATAAGTTGTGTCACATGTTGCCTAAGGACATATCTTGAATCTCACCATCAGTCCCTGGGAGATACTTGGCTTAAAGATGTAGGGAGAGGACCTTATGGACTGGAGGGGAGTCTGGGAGATGGACAGGACCCCTGACTGTCAAAGCTTGCGGTGCGAGTCTTCCACTGAAAGACAAATGGAAAACAGAAGGAAAAAGAGGGAGAGATGTAAATATTGAAATGAAAATGTACTTTTCCACTCTGGAAACGTTTAAGGACAGACAGTCACCTCCTTCTCAGATTTCTTGGACTCTACGAGCGGGTGCCAGTGAGCGATGGGTTTTCGAGGGTAAGCGAGCATCTCATTCCAGTGATCTCTCCCAAGTCCGTCAGCATGGCTCCCTACACGACAGACTCCAATGATCTCATTATGTCCCACTCTACACACCAGGAGAATAAAGAATAGATTGTGAAGCGCATAGACAACATAATATTTGTACAGAGAAAATATCAGATATTGAATAACACTCACAGATCGTAGTCCATAACTGATATGTGTAAGCTGACTTGATCCATATTCTCTGGGGGAATGTCAAAGATAATCGCCTCATTATATGATGGATTCAACGTGTTCTTTTTTATGGAAGTTTTCTTCTTTTTCAAGCGTCTCCCATCACAAATCAGTGACACCTTCACATACGGATCTGCCAACAGAGCAGGGAGGTGTGACATGAATTCCTTAACGTATCTTTCTCCTTGTCTTCTCATGGTCTGAATATGTCTAATGAAAGGACTTGTAATTCACTTGCTGACAATGATAAATGTGACTGTCCAAGTGTCTAAACAGGAAGACGGAGCAAGCAGACGGATGAAAGAAAGTAAAGACACAAACAAATAAAGGACAGCAGCATACCTGAATAACCGGTAATATCCATGGCTTTGAGGTTCCTACATTTGATGACAGTAAGTGTGAGTCTCCCTGCAGTTGGCAAGTAGCACAGAGAGAACATTATCTCTCCCAGATCCACGCTCTCCTGCAGAATCAAATGGAGATGCTCAAAATCTAGTAGATCATGACATCATTACAATGAAATAACTAATGTTTAATATAGTTATGTTAGCATTTCTGAGTAAATGATGACAAAAAATGTAATTCCTTTAGATTTACATTTCTTTAATCCCAATTCTGTACACTATCATTCAAATGTTTGGGGTCAGTAAGATTTTTTGTTTTTGAAAGAAATGAATACTTATTTAGACTTATTTAGAATGTAATACTTTTATTTAGAATACTAAAGGATGCAGTAAATTGTTGAAAATTGACATTAAAGACATTTATAATGCTACAAAAATGTCTATTTAAAATAAGCTGTTGTAATGGATCACAATTTCCACAAAAATATTAAGCAGCAACTGTTTTCAACATTGATAATAATAAGAAATGTTTCTTGAGCATCAAATCAGCATATTAGAATGATTTCTCAAAGATCATGTGACACTGAAGACTGACTGATAAAAATTCAGCTTTGCTATGACAGGAGATATTAAAACAGATATTTTAAATTGTAATAATATTTCACAATATTACTGTTTTTGCTTTATTTTTAATCAACTACAGTAAATGCAACCTTGTTAAGATTAAGAGACTTCTGTCAAAAACAATAAAAAAAAATCTTACAGACTTACAGAGAATGGTTTTATGAACAATATAGGGACATAAAACCATTAGGAACAATTCCTATTAGTTTGGTAATTTACTTCAGAATTCACATAGGTAGTGACAACCAAATTTTCAAACCAAATGTTTCAGGGTTATATTCATCAAGAAGTTTGGAAGTCAGTCCAGTATTCTCTACACAAATACAAGGATAATTTATGGGATTCACTGCCACGTCTAAATTAGGTTGTTACTCCATAAATAAGTTGTACTACCACGTCTCTTCAACAAGCCTTAAATCTAGAGATCATTTGACTGTGCCCAGGGCGAACTGCCATTAATAAATTGATCTGATAGACCATTCATTTACACAATAAACTGGAGAAAGGTATTGATTGAGTGCATCACACATTCTTAGGTCTTTCTCCCACATTTAACCCATCTTGAGAGCTTTAGCCTTTTGACAGCTCATCTACTGAGTTCAGTGATCTCTAGCATATACTATAATCAATCATGTGAATGCATACGCCTTATCTCAGCACTATTAAAGTCACAGCTAAACACAATACCATAGTGAGATGACAGTACGATTACCTCGTAGACAACTGGGAAATTTCACGAGTCACAGAGCAAGACCAGTTCATTAAACTGCAGTTTGCGTGGCTGATATATCAGTGATATAATTAGGCCTAGCATTGTTTTACTCACAAGTTATCAGTGCAGTCCTGGTGCACTCATCATTGTGCAAATCACAGGATTCCAGTCTTTTTAATGCCAAAATTTGTCATTTTTTGATAAAAGCTTTTATTAAACTGTTCAGTATGTATTAAAGCTGCATGATTCTGGATAAATTGAGAATGACAATTGCTGCAGTCTATTTAAAAATGTTTATTTCATTTGAATGAATTATTTAAAAAAAAAAAAAAACGGTTTAAAGGAAAGATTCAGTGACTCACTCATAGGGCCCTATCATACACCCGGTGCAATGCGATGCCAGGCACGACGCAAGTGTTTTTTGCTAGTTTCAGCCCGAAGCAGTTATAATTTTCACATCCAGCACCACGTTGTTTAAATAGTAAATGCACTTGCGCACATCTGTTCGCCCATGGGAGTGCTGGTCTGAAAACGAGGTGTGTTCAGGCGCATTGTTGGCGCGTTGCTATTTTGAGGCAACTGAAAACGACTGCGCCATTGAACAACAAAAACCTGGTCGCAGTATATTTTGTGTTATTTAAAGGGCGCATTAATAATATGCGCCTATAGGCGGGGTTATTACACACACACAGGGACGCGCAGCAGCATACAAACGTTTTTAAATATTAAAACTAAAAGGATATCTCTGGAGAAGCGTTCAGTCAAATTCCGCCATGGTGCAAGCTCAACTGGCTTTTAAAGGGAATGGGAGATGAGACTCAACGCCCAAAACACACCCATGACTCATTAAGAGACTAGGTACAACCATTTTGGACCATGCGCCTGGCGCACCGAACGTTTTTTCCGTCGTTAAACTAGCAAAAGTGGATTCGGACACGCCCTAAGTGCACCTGCGCCATGCGCTTCAGATCATGTGCTCAGATCGTTAAAATAGGGCCCATAAAGTGAGTTTTGATTAGATTGTTCCGGTGTGGTTTTGTTAAAGGATGAATAGACAGAGACGAATCGTTGTCATTTAGGATCGCGTGGGTGTTTGAATCTAGATCGCGATCTTTTAACGATTAATCGTGCAGTTCTAGTATGTACAGTATATGATTTGGAGAGGCAGTAAAAAGCTACAGTAAACTCTGTCCATTGTAACTAGCAGTGCCATTTTTGACTCCAATGGTACCCTTAGTGAGACCAGACAAGCCTCGGAAAGCTGTTTGGAAAACTTCAATTTCAATGAAAGCGTTGGGAGGAACTGAAAGTGTGCTGCACAATGCTGTCAAAATGTTGCGGGTGAGCGATATAGAAGTGGAGTGTGCGTCTGAGAGCTTTGCCCGGAGAGCCCAAGGCAACTGCCTATACTGTCTATGCCAGAAACCCCCTGCTGAGTAGAAGAGATACAAACCTGGAACTCTACTACACTCTACACTCACTAACATGTAGTAGTAAGAGCCCTGTTGCACTAAAATAACTTGATAAGAGGATGTGTGCAGCACATTAATATGAGGTATAATTTAGAGAAGCCAGATGATAAATAGTCTGGCCTTATTTTTAGAAATTCAGGGCACTGAGCATATCTTTCCCTAAATATATTACATAAATTAAATATACTGACTTAATCAGATACTAAAAAATATACACTAAAAAGTTCTGACCTTGAATAAAACAGCAGTTGGCAATGAATGCATCAGTTTACAGTAAAAAAGAATGTTTCAGTGTTTTTTTGTCAATGAAAGTAAATAGGGTCTAATTTTGTTTTGGACCCCATTGTCTTTCATTATATACACAAAAACATTTGAGACATTATTGAAAATATCTTCTTTTCTATTCTACAAAAGAAAGAAAGTAATACAGGTTTGGACCAACATGAAGGTGAGTAAATGATAACAGAAGTTTCATATTTTGGGTGGAATATCCCTTTAAGACAGCTTTGATTATTGCAGACTCAGTATTGTCATATAATAAGGCAATCATTTTTGTTTATTGCCCTCAATGTTTTTAGTGGTTAATATACATACATTGCACAATTTATCATGTTTGGTAATGACAATTTCGACAAATTACCATATCACACCCCATAGGACATAGTCTGTGAATCATCTAATTATTCACTGTTTGTGTTTTCAGAAATCCTCAATACAAGTGTATTCCTATATTAAAAAACAAAATCATTAGGGTCACATTAATGTGACATAAGCCTCATTAATGTGATAAATCGCCAGTGGTGTCTGGACTCACTAAGTAGTAAAGAGGATGAATTGTCTTACGCTAGTGGCGTACTGGATGTCCTTCCAGATGGATGTCTCCCGCGAGAGGTCTGAAACTTCAAAAAGGTTTTCCAGGATCACCTCACCAATCATATCGTGCCGTGAGAAGCGGTCAAAGTCAAACACGCTCAAGTGGAGCTTTCTGGACCCCAGCTCCTCGTATGGGACTGGAAACTGAAAGGTCTCATCAAACGTGGGGTTGAGCGTCTTGCGGTGCACACGAGTTTGGAATTTACGCTTGCGGTCGGGGAGCAGGTAGATTTTGACATAAGGATCGGAGCTGCCACACAAATCCTTCGCAGGTAGGTCGAATGCCTTGAGGATGGTGACGAGGAGGAGCTCTCCCTCATAATCATACTTAAGGGAGAAGTTGATCTTGCCGCATGTTTTAGCAGTGCCATTCTTAGATGACTCCTCTGTCTCCACCGTGCTCTGTTTGTAGAGTTCCGGTTGGATGCGTCCAAGAGAGGCAGCGGTGCAGGTGGGATGGTCCTCCACGTCTAAATATTCATTTCCGCGGTCCAGACTGGTGACATGGTGCATCTGCCTGGGAAGGTGCTTCTTGAAGGAACTATGCCTGGCAACAATCAGACAAAATTTGGCATCCTGATCTGATGCATTGGTTCTTTCACAAAAAGCACACCAGGTGCTAATCTACATTTGAATTATAACCAGTGATCAAATGCAAATTGATGGTGATAATTCTGGATATGCTGTAAGGTTCCCATAATGTTCTAGCTAAATATGGTTTTACTCTGGAGTTAATGTGGTTTTCCACCATCTGACCTTCTTTGTAGTCAATAAAACCCAGAGACCTCCTTCAGGTCTAATAGTGTCTGACATTTACGAGATTTCCGAAGTATTAACATGATTAGAAATGACTGGAACTAACCTCATAATGACTTTGTACATACAGTAAACCGTGATGACCTATATGAAGGTTTCAAACATTTCTTAATTCTTCCAGAACACTGACCTGTTAGAGGAGGCCGGCTCGGTTGTTTGCCGTGAGATACGCGTACGTCTCAGCAGATGATCCTTCATGGACAGCTGCACGTCTGCAGGGATATCTGGCGACGTATGACTAATCTTCACTGCCGCCTCCAGAAAGTTCCCAGGATCCTTCAGCTTGTCTGTTGCCATAATGTCTCCAAGGGCTGAGTAGTAGTCACCGTGGCCTTCTTCTCTGTGCTGGTCTCTCTCTGGCCGGGTGGGGGCAAGGGCGGTGGAGCTAGAGGAAAGCACTTTGCTGCGCCAGGGCACCCAGCACAGCTTCCAGGTGGCGATGCTGATGACACCCAGCAGGGCCAAACCACACACCGCAAATACAAGCAGCAGGAGACTGAAGGAAATGTCTGGACAGAAGATACAACACGGACAAAAGTGGACATTGTAAAAAAATGCACATAATGGACGTCTAGATACATTTCCATCAATGTTTCAGCTATGCAATTATAAGTGTCCTAAAACAGGTTAAAATTACTATGGAAGCTTGTTTCCGCCACAGAATAAAAAAGGTAATTGGTAAAAAAAAGGTAATTGGTAAAAAAAAGGTAACTTTTTATCTCACAATTCTGACTTTTTTTCTCAGAATTACGTGATATAAAGTTGCAATTGCGAGTTATAAAGTCAGAATTGTGAGATATAAAGTCAGAATTGTGAGATATAAATCTTTTTTCCCCTCAAAATTTAGACTTTATAACTCGCAATTGCGAGTTTATATCTCACAATTCTAAAAAAAAAAAAAAAAAAAGTCAGAATTGCATGATATAAAGTCAGAATTGCAAGAAAAAAGTGTTTATAAAGATTTGTTTTGAATCTTATGCCATCTTTTTCTAGCAAGTGTGTTTATGAATTGAGTTATATTTTAGCTGTATAATTTCCAGCTTGCATTTAGTATATCTTTAAATCTTTATTAAACACTTTTTTCTTGCAAAAAAATGCGCTGTTTGTTGATATGCTAAAATATAAATGGGATGAAAGACATATAATGTACTGAATGTTAGCTTGCTTATTGTGCCCAAGAGAATGATCTATTTAAGTCCACATGTCATTTTAACAAGAAACTATGCTTCTAACCACAGCTCGAGAGCTGTAGTGCAAGCAGTGTTTTGGGGACAAGCATTGTTTTGGCTTGCATATTTCTATATTTAACACATTAATGATGTAAAGGAAAAACAATATAAGGTTAAAACATATGATTTATTTAATTATATGATTGTAATGTCTCTGTTACGTACTGTGTGTAACCCTCGTTCCCTGAAGGAGGGAACGGAGACGCCATGTCGGAGACTGACGAATAGGAATCTCGCTAGAAAAGCCAATCTACTTCGAGTGTAACTAAATGAGCCAATGCACATTGACATGCAATGATTGATTGCACCAGCTGCTCTGCACCGCAGCGTGGGTACATAATGAGTAGCAGGTGCAATGCAAGTTTTTTCGCTGATGAGCCGAGCTGGTGGACGGCCTGGTGGACGGAACCCCTACCATGACTGATGCCCCCTTCCAGTGCCCTGTGTAAGCCTCCTGATCTCCT
This sequence comes from Coreius guichenoti, assembly GCA_039654105.1. Taxonomy (NCBI): domain Eukaryota; kingdom Metazoa; phylum Chordata; class Actinopteri; order Cypriniformes; family Gobionidae; genus Coreius; species Coreius guichenoti. The sequence continues at coordinate 15,106,690 of CM077188.1, forward strand.
CGCGAGAAGCTCTCCCCTCCTCAGGTCACCCAAGCTATTTCACCGAAGTAGACCTCTCCTGATGGCCACCAGGGAGGGCGCCACAACAGGAAATAGGCGCACCTAGAGCATTGAGCGAGCGCTGGGTTGCCGTGACAGCCCATGCTGCAGCCCGACAGCTCGACGGCACACGACACGCTGAGGAGCGAGAGGTCTGTCCGGGTTTTGCCCAGCGGAAAGTTCTCTCTCATCTCCTCGGTCTCCCAGAGTGTCGAGCAGACCTGCGGCTGTGCTTTTACACACAAGCGGCGGCTGGTCAACAGCAGAGGGGACTCAAGGAGAAAGAAGAGTCGACCGGCGTGCCGACGTGGTCATGTTCTCATGCGAAAACATGAACCACCCACAAACACCGTTTCAGCATGCTTATGCCCAGGCATGTGAGACAGTGATCGTGGCCACATCCGGAAACACACAGTGCCATCACACCAACACCAACGAAAAGAAAGCTTCTTCCCCCCAGATTAGAGAGAGGAACAAACAAACCGCTCGCCTCCGCAGCGAAAATTAGTATTGCATCGCACCTGCTACTCATTATGTACCCGTACTGCGAGGCAGAGCAGCTGGTGCAATCATTGCATGCCAATGTATTGGCTTGTTTAGTTACACTCAAAGTAGATTGGCTTCTCTAGCGAGATTCCTATTCGTCGGTCTCTGACGTGGCGTCAGAAGTGACCGACTGAAGGAGAACTTTGTCATTTCTTTTGCTCCCTCTGCTGAAAGTAGAACTGAAAAGTTTAATTGTTTTAGCTATGATTACATTATTAATCAATGTCACTGGTAAACTGGTAAAACGTTTCAAAGCATCAAATGAACTGACACCTGTTTCAAAAGATCTGTACACAAATCAGTTTAAAATCAGTTAAAAAGAGCTTGTGTACATTGCAAAATAAAAACATTTAGAGATGTGAAAACCAAGAAAAATGGCTAATAAAAGCATAATCATAAGCAGTTGCTCATATCATAAGCTCATAAGAGGTTATGAGAAGAGCTCTATCAATGGGACAGTTAATAACAACTTTATAATGAAAGTTCAAAACTGAAAGTTGCTGTTTTTAAAGACTTTCATACTCATTTGGGAACTCAGGTGTCAAAATACATCTGTCAGTCACTGATTCCAAAAAGTGCTTTAGTAAAATATGTCTTTACAGTCAAGAGCATGAAATATTGTTGACAATAGTGATAGCATGCACTTTCAACAATTGCTGAAAGAGAATTAATTCAACCAAATTCAATGGCCAAGTGCCCAACTAAAGGGCTTCAACAACCTTTGTACATGTACCATATGAAAGAAATAAAGCCAAACTGGTTTGTAATAAGTGAATATGGTAATGCTGTTTTTGGAGTTGTTTATTTATCCTCTGGTGAGATATCGATTTTATTTGCAGTTGATTTCATCTAAGGCTGTGTGGCTGTAAGTCAGTTGTAGTGTTTCTGCTCATCTCTTCTCTTTTTTCTGTTCTTTGTTGTTCATCTTATCTTCATTAATTCTGCTTGTTAACTTCAGGTGTCATCACTGATGCTCATCACTCGTAGAGTGAATCTACTTTATTTCAAAAAGTAAATTGTCTTTATTTAACTATAAACACACACTAAGACATGTGATATGTAACACATATGCAAGTTTTGTTGTGGTCTTGCTGGGATCATTCCAGCACCCAAGAGACAACATATGCTGGTCCACCAGCATACCAAGATGGTCCCAGCATGCAAAACATACCTTATGCTTGTCCACCAGCACACTAGCATGATCCCATGCTGGGATCCAGCAAACCAGCAACCAGCATCCCATGCTGGTCCAAGCGTGCAAAACACCCTGGTGACCAGCAATGCTGGATTTTTCAGGCTAACTATGGGCTAACGATGGTTTTGGGAAACGCACCCCTGAACCGGTAAGTTAGTAAGTTTTATCAACTAGCTCGATACTCTTTCACACGGACCCTGAGCCAGCGAGCCATCCTTGTTGAGCCTTGGTATATAAAATCAGCAACAGCAAACAGCTCTTTATAAATTAGAGAAAAAAGAGCTGCTTAAACATCAAAGAGAACCTGTAGAGGTGCTATCAGTGGCTTAGCCTCTCATGCATCCCCGAAAGACTTGATGCCAGCATTCATCGGTTTACTAAAACAGCATATTTCAACAAAATATCTTTCTTTATCCTGTGGTGAAGGTAATTAAAACAAATGTCCTGATCATTCCATGACTGCAGCACACGTCTTGATCAAGCACTCACATAAATATTAATCAGCACATGCTGAGAAGACAACCTACAACGTGGTTGTAGAAATGATCATTTAGTGTGATGCACAGTCGGTTTGCTTCTTTATAGGGACAGCAATCGGTTCTTACGCCTTCGAAATGGGCCTCTTAAACCCGTCTCTAGTGTGAATATCACAGGGTAATGAGTAAATTGTTAGACTGCAAAAAACTTCTCGACACTGTCGGGTAGACAGCATTAACACTGAAGTGCACCCGACTTCCAGATGGAATTGCAAATGAGCTAAATGTAATTACAGACTTCTTCATACAAGAAGAGCAGGTCATTGGTCAAATTCCTGCTCGACGGCAACAATTATACTGTATATCTGAGTGGATGAAAAAAACAACAATCTATTTTTATGATTATTACAAATGCGTTGGAGTGCACGCCTTTCAGGGATGGAGCACTTGGCTGGCAACCAAGAAAACAAACAGGTGCTGTGTACATTCTCATTTCAATCACACTCTCCCAGTTATTCGCTTCTCCTACTGGGGGACTGTGGGAGCACATAAACAACTAGACAAAATATTTAATGTGCCAATAACTGTGGAACTTGGGAGGCTTTGTGGCAAAAAATTATGAATGTACAACACGTGCTGGATATTCAAAATTAATAATTCATCACTTAATTGCGCATGTGTCAATCTATACAGATTGATGTATCAATTAATCTGTATAGTTGACTGCATTTGTATATCTAGGTTATATTTATTATGAAAAATAAACAACAGGGCCAACGTTATCATTATCAGGACTTAATATCAATACCACTATTACTTATAGTTTTGTTTTCAAATACAAGAGTGCTGCAAGTTTTGTTAAGACATTAATGATTTAAAGGGAGTTCACCCAAAAATGAAAATTCTTTCTTCATGTACTCGCCCTCAAGTTGTTCCAGTCCTGTATGAATTTCTTTCTTCTGCTGAACACAAAAGAAGATATTTTGTAGAATATGGGTATCTGGGAAAAATATCTGGGACTACTATGGAAGTCAATGGGGCCCATCAACTATTTGGTTACAGACATTCTTCAAAATATCTTCTTTTGTGTTCAGCAGAAGAAAGAAATTCATACAGGTTTGGAATAACTTGAGGGTGAATAAATTATGACATTATTTTTATTTTTGGGTGAACTATCCCTTTAATGCTGTAATTGCTTTTGAGCTATTTATAATAATAACAAATCATAATGTAATGATTCAGTTGTCCTGTTAACAACTGTTAACATGATTTATTGTTCAGAACTAAAAAAAAAAAAAAAAAAGACTTTAACCATCACAAAACAATAATGATATTAAGTTCATAGGTTACTTGGACCCTCATTAGACCAGATACACAGATAAGAGATGTAATAGCCTCGCAGACAGTTAGACTCTTTTCTGCCACAAATGAAATATTAATGGGTGTGATGCAAGGTTACACAACCATTACACTGTTTACGCTTTGACAGCTTCACCTCACACAAGCCGGAGTGCATTAACAAGAGCCAACTGCAATCCTGCAAAGGCTTCAGAGACTTTGCAGTGATGTGAATGATTCAGTTTACTTTCAGAAACAAAAAGACATAACTGTACTGCATTCTCCTTAGTATTCCTAATGGCAATTTGAACAAGCAAAACATATGCATAAAATGATTCTGTGGTGAAGTAAATACTACAGAAAGAACAAATGTAATTTCAACATTGAATGAGATAGTTCGGGCAAGATTTTAAAAAAGCTTGAACTTATATTTTTCTTTGAATGATTTATGTTTACAATGATTTTTTGAGTAAGTATTAATGTTATAAAATTAAATAAAACCTACTCAACTTTCTGATACAGGTGTTCTCATGCACTGCATGAATAATTAATAATGTTATGTTTTTTAGTTGTATATAGTTTTATCATGGCTTCTGTTGTTAGGTTTAGTAACTTGCTGTTTTGTGACATCTGGAGTTCATTTTCTACTCAAAATAACCCATTCATACTCAAAAACTATCCACTGATTTTTACCGTTATTGTGTACCAAGTATTGAGGTCTCTGTGTTCAGTTGGGTACCTCATTATATTGTGTACATTTTTTTCTTACAAAGTGTAACAAGAAATTATCTCGGTTACGTATGGTAACCCTCGTTCCCTGAAGGAGGGAACGGAGACGTACGTCGGACGTCACCGACGAATTGGGATCACTTCTGGGAGCCCCTATCAGCTTCGAGATATAGAGAACGGGCCAATGGCCATTGGCATGCAAGATTTGCATCTCGTGCTCCGCCCTGCACCGCGGGTATAAAGCGGAAGGAGATGCAGCGCACCTTTGTTTTTCACTGAGGAGCCGAACTAGTGACTCGGTCATGCAGTGATGGTACAGCAACTGTGGCGATGGGACGTACGTCTCCGTTCCCTCCTTCAGGGAACGAGGGTTACCATACATAACCGAGACGTTCCCTTTCAGTCGGTCACGTTCGACATACGTCGGACGTCACAGACGAATTGGGATCCCTTTGGAAAACGCCACAGTTACTACCACTTCCAGTGCCCAGCGAAAGCCCCTCAGACCCCGTCTGTTCAGGGCGGGAAACTTACGCAGGGAGTGTCACTGCTGCTGTTCCGCAAGACCCACTCAGCAGAGTATTGGATAACGCTGGGAAAGCGTGCCCAGGGGGACCGCTGCGGAAGCCACATCCTACCCGTAGGGAGGTATCCTGTGGAATATACACGTATGGACTGGCCGTGGGCAGTACAACATACGGAAGTCCCAGGGGTGGCCCCGGCCAATGCAGGCGGGGGACTACACCGCACAGAGACGGCAGAGCGAGTTCTGCCAAGGGAAAGACACGGGCTCGCCGTAGGGAGCCGTACCGTGGAAGAATACACACATGGGACCGCCATAGGGGTCACAACATATGGATACCCAGCCTAACACAAGTTCCACCAATGCATACGAGTGTTAGACCTGGCATCGGACGATCCGCCACGTCCGACTGCCGCGGGTTGCGGAGGACTCAACAGGGTTCGCCGTTCTGGGGAACTCGACTGGAGCATATCAGCGCACGTATCCGGTCCATGAGGAGGGGAATGGCGCAGCAAGCCGACACAAGAACAGGTCCTTCGGTGTTACTGGCTATTTAAAGCGAGCACACAGGAAGATACCGGCTCTACACGAAGGCTATAAAATCTAGCGAACGTGTTAGGTGTCGCCCAGCCCGCAGCTCTACATATATCTGTCAGCGAGGCGCCACGAGCCAACGCCCAGGAAGAAGCCACACCCCTAGTGGAGTGGCCCCTTAACCCGAATGGTCAGGGCACGCCTTGGGACTCATATGCCAAGGCGATGGCATCCACTATCCAGTGGGCCAACCTCTGCTTGGAGACAGCCTTTCCCTTCTGCTGGCCTCCGTAACAGATGAAGAGCTGCTCTGAGGTCCTGAAGCTTTGCGTTCTGTCCACATACAGTGGGGAGAACAAGTATTTGATACACTGCCGATTTTGCAGGTTTTCCTACTTACAAAGCATGTAGAGGTCTGTAATTTTTATCATAGGTACACTTCAACTGTGAGAGATGGAATCTTAAACAAAAATCCAGAAAATCACATTGTAAGATTTTTAAATAATTAATTTGCATTTTATTGCATGACATAAGTATTTGATCACCTACCAACCAGTAAGAATTCCAGCTCTCACAGACCTGTTAGTTTTTCTTTAAGAAGCCCTCCTGTTCTCCACTCATTACCTGTATTAACTGCACCTGTTTGAACTCGTTACCTGTATAAAAGACACCTGTACACACACTCAATCAAATAGACTCCAACCTCTCCACAATGGCCAAGACCAGAGAGCTGTGTAAGGACATCAGGGATAAAATTGTAGACCTGCACAAGGCTGGGATGGGCTACAGGACAATAGGCAAGCAGCTTGGTGAGAAGGCAACAACTTCTGCCGCAATTATTAGAAAATGGAAGAAGTTCAAGATGATGGTCAATCTCCCTCGGTCTGGGGCACAATGCAAGATCTCACCTCGTGGGGCATCACTGATCATGAGGAAGGTGAGGGATCAGCCCAGAACTACATGGCAGGACCTGGTCAATGACCTGAAGAGAGCTGGGACCACAGTCTCAAAGAAAACCATTAGTAACACACTATGCCGTCATGGATTAAAATCCTGCAGTGCACACAAGGTCCCCCTGCTCAAGCCACCGCATGTCCAGGCCCGTCTGAAGTTTGCCAATGACCATCTGGATGATCCAGAGGAGGAATGGGAGAAGGTCATGTGGTCTGATGAGACAAAAATAGAACTTTTTGGTCTAAACTCCACTCGCCGTGTTTGGAGGAAGAAGAAGGATGAGTACAACCCCAAGAATACCATCCCAACCGTGAAGCATGGAGGTGGAAACATCATTCTTTGGGGATGCTTTTCTGCAAAGGGGACAGGACGACTGCACCGTATTGAGGGGAGGATGGATGGGGCCATGTATTGCGAGATCTTGGCCAACAACCTCCTTCCCTCAGTAAGAGCATTGAAGATGGGTCGTGGCTGGGTCTTCCAGCATGACAACGACCCGAAACACACAGCCAGGGCAACTAAGGAGTGGCTCCGTAAGAAGCATCTCAAGGTCCTGGAGTGGCCTAGCCAGTCTCCAGACCTGAACCCAATAGAAAATCTTTGGAGGGAGCTGAAAGTCCGTATTGCCCAACGACAGCCCCGAAACCTGAAGGATCTGGAGAAGGTCTGTATGGAGGAGTGGGCCAAAATCCCTGCTGCAGTGTGTGCAAACCTGGTCAAGAACTACAGGAAACGTATGATCTCTGTAATTGCAAACAAAGGTTTCTGTACCAAATATTAAGTTCTGCTTTTCTGATGTATCAAATACTTATGTCATGCAATAAAATGCAAATTAATTACTTAAAAATCATACAATGTGATTTTCTGGATTTTTGTTTTAGATTCCGTCACTCACAGTTGAAGAGTACCTATGATAAAAATTACAGACTTCTACATGCTTTGTAAGTGGGCAAACCTGCAAAATCGGCAGTGTATCAAATACTTGTTCTCCCCACTGTAAGTCCGCAGGGCGCGAACGGGACAGAGAAAAGCTAGGGCTGGGTCTGCCTCCTCCGAAGGCAGCGCTTGCAGGCTCACCACCTGGTCCCGAAAGGGAGTGGTGGGAACCTTGGGCACATATCCGGGCCGGGGTCTCAGGATTACATGAGAGTTACCCGCCCCGAATTCCAGGCACGATTCATCGACCGAAAATGACCCTACCCTCTTGATGGAGGCCAATGCAAAGGCTCAAAGGGCGCTCTCTGTAGTGCAGAGGAAGTCCCAAGAGGGTAAAGAGTGAGGGCGACGCTGGCTTCTGTTTAGCCAGCAGCAGAACAGAAATCAAATGAAAACCAAGGATTCTCTCCCGGCCCTCCTCCGGGAGAAGGAGTGGTGCTGCTACCACCTCCTGAAGAGCAGTTCCCTCCATCTCTGGGCAGCCCGTCTCAGGGTCTCTTACGACGGTGCTTGCCACCTGGCTTGGCAGCGGCCTGAGCGGGCTGGACGTCCTTCCTGCTCAGGCCGGCTCCACGCCGACGCCCTGGTGGAGGCTGCTGCTGGGCTTTGGCGGGAGCGGGGGCGGCGGTGGGCAGACGCCCTCGGTGACGAGCAGGCGGAGGCGCTGCGACTGGCGGCTGGGTGGAGGCAGCAGCTGACCGCCGGGGCAGGATGTGCTTGATGGCCTCCGTCTGCTTCTGGGCGGCCGAGAACTGCTGGGCAAAGCTCTCGACCGTGTCGCCGAACAACCCGGCCGAGGAGATGGGGGAGTCCAGGAACCGATATTTATCGGTCTCCCTCATGTCGGCCAGGTTGAGCCAGAGGTGTCGCTCCTGGACCACAAGCGTGGACATCGCCTGACTGATGGAACGGGCGGTGACTTTCGTCGCCCGGAGGGCGAGGTCCGTCGCCATCCGGAGCTCCCGGAGGAGCTCTGGGTCAGGCCTACCCTCGTGCATGTCCATGAGTGCCTGTGCCTGGTGCACCTGGAGCAACGCCATGGCATGCAAAGCGGACGCAGCCTGCCCACAGGCCTTGTAAGCCTTTCCAGTCAGACTGGAAGAGAACTTACAGGCCTTGGAGGGGTGGCGCGGGTCACCGCGCCAGTTGGAAGCGGATGCCGGACACAGTTGCATCGCGACGGCCCATTCCACCGGCGGGATTCCCACGTACCCCTTGGCTGGCCCGCCGTCGAGGGTAGTGAGTAGGGAGGAGCCACTCGGCCGGTTTCTGGCAGAAAAAGGTGCCGTCCACGACCTTGTGAGCTCCTCATGCACCTCCGGGAAGAAAGGCACTGGAGCGGGACGCTGAGAACCAGCGTGACCCGCCCCGAGAAACCAATCGTCCAACCTAGAAGGCTCGGGACACGGTGGAGGGTTCCACATGAGCCCGACCTTTTCGGCGGCCCGGGAAAGCATAGCCGTCAACTCAGGGTCCGACTCGGCCGCTGCGACTCTCCCAGAGGGAGGCAGCGCAGCCGAGTCTTCATCCTCCGAGGACTGGAACTCCCCCTCCGATGCAGCGATCGACATCTGTTCGTCTGCTGGAGCCCCGAAGGTCACCGCTGGACGCCCATGGGAGGGGCCAGTGGTTTCCTCCGGAAGCTCTACTGGCTGCGGCACTTCAGAGGGAATAGGGGCCCGCGGAGGCTGGCTCGGCGGGTTTGCCCTAAACGTGATCCTCAGGTCACCCTGGCTATTCGTCAAAGTAGGTCTATTCTGCTGGGCAGGAATAGCACTAGATCGAGGCATAGGTAAGGGGACTCCACCCTCCCGAAGGTAGGCGAGTCTCGACCTAAGCGCCGAGATAGTCATGTTCCCGCAGTGGGAACATGAACTATCCACAAAAGCTGCCTCAGCGTGCTGAATGTCCAGGCACGTGAGACAACGATTGTGACCGTCAGCTGGCGACAGGGAACGACCGCATCCAGAAACGCATGGGTGGAATGACATCTTGAAAAAGACGCAGTGTCACACCCATGTTGCTCTTTTAGAGGAAACCGCTCTTTTAGTAGTGCTGAAGCACCAAGGGACAACCGCGGCAGAATCACAGGGAATAGTGCAGCCTGTGTCTGCTCTCACTGTGTGGAACGCCCTCACCGAACCAACAGGAAATGCTGTGAAAACAGCATTTTTTTTAACCCCTGGAAGTGAGCACGCGGTCGCGCTGCAGTGTGCCTTTTCCCCAGCACAAGGCAATCTCTCTCGAACTCGCTCTCTCTCTCTCTCTCTCTCTGCTTGATAGGCGCAGGAACAGTCTGTCATCATCAACGCCGTTCGGCTCCGAAGTGAATGACAAAGGTGCGCTGCATCTCCTTCCGCTTTATACCCGCGGTGCAGGGCGGAGCGCGAGATGCAAATCTCGCACGCCGATGGCCATTGGCCCGTTCTCTATATCTCGAAGTTGATAGGGGCTCCCAGAAGTGATCCCAATTCATCGGTGACGTCCGACGTACGTCGAACGTGACAGACTGAAAGGGAACTACTGTGTTGTTTACTTAAATGTTTCTAAGTAAACCATACACTTTAAAAGCATGGCTTCAGTGCTACATTGAGTAAAATTTACAAAAAGTGAGTAAAATGTACGTGAAAAGTATTGCAAAGTAAACTTCAAATAGGTAAGTAGAAATTACTCAACAAGCTCTAACTGGCCAGGTTAAATTTACTTATTCTCTTTGTTAATTTTACATAACTTTGTTTAAGGATTTAAAATGAAAATTACCCCATGATTTACTCACCCTCAAGCCATCCTAGGTGTATATGACTTTATTCTTTATGATGAACACAATCAGAGTTACATTAATACATATCCTGATGTTTTCAAGCTTTATAATGGCAGTGAATGGGGCTCACGAGTTTGAAGCTCAAGAAAGTGCATCCATCCATCATAAACATACTCCACATAGATCCGGGGGGTTAATAAAGGCCGTCTGAAGTAAATCTATAGGGTTTTGTAAGAAAAATATCCATATTTAAAACTTTATAAAGTAAAATATCTAGTGCCCACCAGACCGCCTTCTGTATTCAACTTACGAAGAAAGAGTAATGGCTCTCGCACTTCAAAACGCTTACGCTATGTCCTACATCATACGCCGCGTCAGTTACGCTTTTTCCGTAAGTTGAATATGGAAGGCAGTCTGGCGGAAGCTAGATATTTTACTTTATAACATGTTAAATATGGATATTTTTCTTATACAAAAGCATCGATTCGCTTCAGAAGGCCTTTATTAACCCCCTGGATCCGTGTGGAGTACATTTCTGATGGATGGATGCACTTTTTTCAGCTTCAAACTCGTGAGCCCCATTCACTGCCATTATAAAGCTTGGAAACATCAGGATATGTATTAATGTAACTCTGATTGTGTTCATCAGAAAGAAGAAAGTCATATACACCTATGATGTCTTGAGGGTGAGTAAATCATGGGGTAATTTTCATTTTAAAACGAACTAATCCTTTAAGTAGATTTTACTTGATTCCATACATGTGAAATTTACTTAAAAACATCAATGCAAAAACTTGCAAAAGAATTCGTTTTTTTCAGTGTGCATTCAGACTGTAAATTGTTTTTTTTTTTTTTACTTTTGAGTGGAAATTGTTTTACTACTAGTTCACTGTAATTATGCACATTGGTCCCACATGAATATAGTTACACAAACATAACTTTAACACATTTTCACTTTAACAAAGTTTCAGTAATGTCTAAAACAAAAATTCTGTTGAACATACTTGATAGGATCACATTTGCCTTACATAATTTAATCTAGATTGCACATTTTAGAGAATTATAGTAATTGAAAGCAAAGAAATCAAGTTTAAAAGAGAAACCCAACTCTGTTGTGTAGATCACAATTAATAAATCGGAAAAGTGTATAATGGAGTCTAAATTGATCAAGTAGTATTGCTATTTAACATGACATAATTTTTTTTTTTTCATGAATGAGGTTTAAATGTGTTTTTGCTTTCCCATCTGAAGCTGAAACAAATCCAGTGGAACATTTCCTGTGACCAATAAATCTAATTAAGGCTTGTTTGGTACCAGTGGCAGACAGCACCCAAAGCCCCAGGGTTTTCTCTTTTAACTTCTCTTCAAGTGTCTTCAAATTTAACCTGGTATCCATAGAAACCTGTCCATTAGACATATCCCACCCCCTATTTTAACTCTGCTACATGAGAAGTATAGGGTTTAGCTCCATTGTTGATAGTGTTGCTGTCACTGCTGCAAAATTGCAAACCAAGGCTATATTTTGCTTTCATCTGTCACAGTTTGTTAGAAATACCTTATTCAGTTATCCCTCAAACCTTCATGCAATCATAAAAATAGTGCTGAACACATTTGTCCAATTAGTTTCAGTAACAGAAGCTTTGTGATATAATAGTGGTGGTGTTGCCATCAAATACTGTTCTGTTCAGCCATGAGATTAAATAGAAAAACTGATGATGGTATTTTTAAAAATGTCAAATGAATGATATATTGCAGTAGGACTAAATGTTTCCTTTAAAAAAAGAGCTTTAAATATTATTGGCTGCGTTCGAGAATCTATTAAAATACTTTTTCCAGAACAATAAACCCATTCAATTATTTACCTTATTGATTTGCCATATAAAGTAAATCAGATGCAATGAAAAAAGAGATTTATATAGACCTAACACTTCCTCTCAACCTCTAAGACTCTATGTAAGCTCCATCAAATACTACTGAGCCCTATCAAAGCTCTGGAGGGGAGAGGGTGAAATCCAGTTAAATGTGCTCCTGCTATTAGCTTGCAGCCATTCACAAGTCCCTGTGGTATACGGTTGTGACAGTTGTGGTCAGGGCCGGCAAAGGGAACATAAGGCTATTGCCCACTTTAATGAATAGAGAACAGCGTGCTTGTCATCAACACTCGAAACACAGGCCTAATAAGCAGATACAAAGCACTTTAATAAAGCATCTCAAAAGTGCTTCATTAAAATCGCACTATTTATAGTGCTGGTATGTTGCGATGATTTGCTCTTTTTAATCATTTATTTCATTCACTGCAGGACCAAGTATTCCCTGCATGGACAAACTGCAGGGTGAATTGATGCCAGTAATAAGATCTTACATCCTGCAGATAAGCTGGTAGTCTTTATTTGGCATGAATGCTTGCATCAATTGCAGAGTAGGCCTTAAAAAGTGAAAACACCTAAAGCACAGTGGATAAAATAAAAATCACTGCCATGATTATTTCACTGTCATATTTCCCTCTGCTCCTGCCCTCGTGGCCATGTTGTCAACATGGGAAAGTCCTCTTCTTATGTGCCCTAATCTAGCAGCAATTTGCAGACAAGCAATTATGCTGATTACAGAGCAGTAATGGCCATAGGCTAACTTACGATTACCTCTCTATATTGTAATTCCAATGCCCCTAGTGCATAAAACCCATTTCAACAGTACAGTTACTGGTCATATGTTATGTCTCTGTTGAGTCTTTGGACTGCAGCCACCTTCATTAATCAAACCATTCCACATCAGTGCGATTCATGCAATAGTTATGTTATAGTGATAAAACAGCTATGGATACTTTTCCATTAATGGAAATTAATCTATGAGAACGGTTAGGTACAGTAAGAATAAAAAAAATATGATCAGAACTACATATACATGGAGGTGAGATTGCTAAATCTACAGTCTTTATTTGTCTGTAATATTTATTTTAAAATGAATTTACAGTTGATTCCAGTCTTCTAATTTTCTGACATTTAGAACAACAGCTTGACCGTGTTCTTTATTCCAGACCAGACTATGAAGAGTTGTGTGACTTTGCCTGAAGCGAGGAGCGTTTTTTTTTTCTTCTCTTGCTCCAAGATTGCTCGGAGCGGGGTTTCTCCCAGGGCGGAGCGATTGCTGGGAAAATTGCTGAAGCTCTTGCAGCACTTGGCCACTCTGTGTGTTACTTCGCGCCATGCAAAATTTGATGCTTTGGCTTCTATTAGAACTATTTTTGTTGGTAGAAAAAAATACTTTCATTATTGATAATGACAAACTACTGTTTAGAATGCTGCAGCATATCGGGTAAAAAATTTGCTTTTATAGAGGGTCCCAGGACATGACCTTTGGTGAGATACAATGCTAGAGTGCTAGCAGTTGTATATTAAAGCCATGAAATGGAAGTAGTGACAGATCTTTTCTTCCACACATTCAAGTGAAACATGCTATCAAAAGTCTGTCAGAAAAGGATGGGGTTTATGCAGACTAAATGATTGGAGTAGTCTGCCATATGTCACCAAAGAGAAGTCTGTTTATCTGGAAAATTAAGTTATGACATTATGGTTAAAACTTATGATGTCAATAAAAATTAAAAAAAAAAAAAATTAAACACGTACATATGAATTGTTCACAATAAAATCTGTAACATGCATTTAGAAAATAGATTTTTGAAAAAAATGTTTCTTCATGCCGACTTTAGTTGGGGAGAGGGGTCGATATAATATATGTAAATACAATTTATTTTGCATTGCTTTTTGAAGCATTATGAATGAAATTATGAATCAGAATGCAACTAGAGGAACAATTTGCAGGAAAAAAAAATCAAAGGGAGCAACTGAATATCAGGTCAGTTAAACTTTGAATATAACTGTTTAACAAAGTCATAAGAATAGTGTTAGATTACAAAAAATTAGGTGAAGCAGCAAAATCGCACTGCAGCTCTAACAAGTATATTAGCATGTTCCTCGCCTTCATTGCACCTCACAGACTGATGTGCGTTCGGCAAAGAACAGAGAAGAAGGAAGCGAGACCTGTGAGCGTTTATAAATACAGCTCATTACATGCAAAACTCAAAAGCATTGTTTTCACCCCAAAGGCCACATACATCGGATACAATTCAGGACGGTGTATTTTCCAGATAAGCCAAAGAAATCACATCATGTGCCACATTAGAAGTGCCATTCCCTTCCTTTAGGTTGAAACTGGGCTAGTCTAGCATTTGTTGTGCAGGCGAAAGGGGAGTGTGAGCCAGAGATAAGGCGAGAGAAGAGCTAGCTTACTGGTCTTGATGGACAAGGCCAGTCATTCACAGAATAGGCTGAAGTGAGTGGCCAATCCCTGTATTTGGCTACACAAATACCCCTAAATCTTTCTGTCAACCAAGGAAACAACAAGGGTGCCATGAAAGGTGAAATTGAGGCATTTAAGATGACAATATAGGGTGACGCGGTAGTAACCTTAGCTACAGTTGGCTACTGCTTTAAGCCTAAAGGTAAAAACTGTCCCTATGTGTTTCCATCAAACGCAGTGTACTTTGTGCAAGAGAAAGAGAAATGAACAGAGGAGGCTAGCAGCTTTCAACAAAACCTCAAACCAGTTTTAACAAAACAAATTGAGGTTGGCCATATAGTTCGACCCAGTCATTAGTGCCGTACTGATGACACAGCGCCATTGGTACTATAAAAATACAACCCTGTCAGCAAAAAGTCAACCAATATTATGCACCCAGTATCAGTAAAGCTCATAATAAAACCCTGCTACATTATTTGATAGACAGTTGCCATGTAATGCAAGTGGTTAAGCATACTTTCCCCCAAGTTTACTAGCACCAACATCAAAAGATGTCTCATGAAATCATAATTACATCTCATGCAAGTCACTGGGAAACAAATGAAATATTAATATCATTACTAACAATATCATCAAGCAATAATTGTAGCCCCTGTGTCTCTCACTACAGAGCATTGAAGGCAACCAGTGCCTAGTTGCATCTTTCTTTCTGAGACGTTCTGCCCTAAATACACATTTTGGTTATTTTTCCCATTCCCGCTTGTACCATAACAAGCCATTCCACCTTGGACAGCTAATGCACTGGCAGCACTGTCATTATCACCTAAAGGTTGGGACACTGAGTCAGTGTAATACTAAGGGATGATAAGCAATGCACCACAGCCTGCTGTAGCAAATCTTTCATTTGCCTACATTGCAGCTTTGGGAGATGCAGCTGACAACAATGCTTTAACACTATCACCTCCAGTGTGATCAAATGCCAATGCAAGAGAAGGCTCCAGACAACCTGCTGAGAGGAACCGTGATGGACCAGACTGCCACTGCACCAGCAAAGCAAGTCACTGCACTTGCTGCTGTACCCTTTTTTACTCACACACACATACACACACACACACACATAAACACACAGAACAAAAGCATTCCCTGTGGATACACACATTCTGACTGCAGTTTGAATGAATGATAATCTATGTGTTGTGTGTACACACCATATCCATCCTTCCTTCTTTCAGCACCCTATTCACAAGAGGCTGGATCTGCACACTCTGTGCTCGAATGAACATACAACTAGTGTGAAATGTAAGCTGGTGTCCTAAGCAGCCCATGCAGGGCACCACCAACAACTTCCTTTCACTGCCATATGTTTAATATGCTCAAAGCGCACCGAGACACTATTGTGCGATCAATACAACACTGTATAAAAGACATCAACCTTTGTACTTATGTCATAAAGACTTTCCCTGGGACGAAGCAGCCACAGATGGTGCCTATTAAGAGGTGCTAAAAACTAGATTAGAAGAAAACGACATAAAAGTCTTCCACCCCCTCTCAAAGTTATATTTTATGGAGATTTATTTTTTAATTAGCCTATTATGAAACAGGGCAGCCTATAATCTCTTCAGTAGTCGAGGGAGCTTCAAGAGGTGTTGACGCAAATCAGCTGAACACCTGCATGAAAATCCTATTTGCTGCAGAAACTTTGAACTCTTGAATTAATCAACAAATAGAACGAACAAAATGATAATATATGAAAATAGGGCATATAAGTACACAAATATTCCACAAGTAAAAAAATATAATGCGCCTTTGTAGGTAACGCGGTCCTGTCAAAGCACTTATGTAAAGCACTGATAGGCTACTGGGGGGAAAAATACACTCTCAACTTTATTGAAAACAGAAATATATAAATATATATAATTTCTTACCACAAAGCGTTTTTCCTTGTCTCTCACTTCTGGTATTTCCACTTAAACTCGCTTTCTTGCAGTTTTTGAGACCCCCTGCCTCAAAACAGCTCTTGTCTTTCCGCAAGCTCGTCTCAGAATGAGCTCTCCACAGCAGCTCGCACGGGACCGCGTTTCTATGGCACCGAGAGGAAGCCAGCCATTGCTCAGCGCGAGAGATGCTGTATTGTAATTGTCTAGGGGCACACACACACGCACACACACACACACACACACACATTAATTTTGCCATACTAGAGAGCGGTCACAACTGCTTCAAACAAATAACCCCGCGGCTTATAAATACTGTAGATGCGACAAATAGCCTACGTAGCCTATCACTGTAAAAAAAAAAGAAGAAACTTTACAGTAAAAACCTGTTACCTTAGTATAGATATTGCATTAGATATTATGGATTTAATGTATAATTGTATTCAATTTACTTTAAATAGCCTAAAGTTAATGCGTTAAAAGTTAAATTTGAAAATCTATAGGCTATTACATTCATATAGCCTAGCCTATAGCCTAGGATATATATGCTACATTCATATATAGGATATATACAGTAAGCTATAGGCTTTTTATTTGTACATTTTAGATAGGCAACTTTTTTCTTTTTTTTATTTCAGTTGTCATGTATGTACATTATGGCACATTTTATGCTACATATTTGTTTTGTTTATGCTTTTAGCGTTATTTATTATTATTATTATTATTATTATTATAACCTTATCAATTAATGAGGTTATATGGTTATGATTTGTAAACTACACAGGCACCAAAATGCCACCCAGTAGGCTACTACACCTGTCATTATTTTTTTATAGTGTTACCATCTGTCAGTTTTTTTTACGGTTTAAAAGGAATTTTTTTTTTTTTTACAGTGCACTAATAGCTGATATTATTATACATTTATACTTCTACTAAATTACTATTATTTAAAAAGTTAACTTATGGGAAATTGTATTGCTATAATTGTTCATTTATAATAGAGAATGGATGAAATAAAAAGCATGCATATTAATTAAAAAGCCTCATGAATTTCAAAAAACTGACAAGAAAGGCAGTTGTTATTTTCAGTACTATTAAAAGGCAGGAAGGGTAATTAAGAAAGACTTAAAAGGTTTGACTTTGAAATGCAATGAATCATGCAGTAGACTTTATCAGATCCTTAAAGGGATAGATCAACAAAAAAATATACGTATATTATATATACTGTATATATAAACAGCTATCTGTCTGCACTAAAGTAAGAGTGTATTAAGCACGTGTTCTGAGCATCCTGTTGTATGACGCTGAATGCTGGACCACCTACAGGCATCAAGAGAGTTGGCTAAGTGCCTCAGGTTTATAATCGGTAAGACCTGGAGGGATAAAACGTTGAATGAAGATCTGTTCAAAGTGACCAAAAGTGAACCACTTTCCTCCCGCCTAAAATTTATTCGCCTCAGACTGGTTGGACATGTGACCAGAATGCCCCCCTCCCGCATACACCATGCAATTTTGCACAGTGTGCTCAAGGAGGGTGCTCTCACTGCTGGTAGAAAAGAGATCTGATGGACCCAGGCAGTGCAAAACCAAGCTAAATGGAGGGCTGATCTATACAGAGGAAAGGCTCAAGACCATGCCAACAACCTCCAGTGGCTAATAGAACATTGCCTGGAATCCAACCAACAGACATGAACAATGCTAGTCACTATGCCTCTATATCATATTGTCACCTGCATTGTCGCTCGTGACAGAAGCATATCAAAAACAACAACAACAACAACAACAACAACAACAACAACAACAAAATAGCAGCGATTTACACAACTCGTGCACTGTATTTCAAATCATATGAAATAAGTTCTGCATGAAGGATTACATTTATGATACTTGCTTGACAATCCCATTCCCAATTCACTTTCATTATATGGAAAATAGCTGCCAAGACATCCTTTAAAAATGTATGTAAGACTGTATGTTTTGTGTTCCACAGAAGAAAGTCAGGTTTGGGACAGCATGAGAGTTGAGTAAATGATGACAGAATGTTAATTTTGGGTGAAATGTTCCTTTAATTTTTAATCATGGATCCATGCAGCGTCCAGGTCTGACTGTGACTAGGATCGCAGTTGTATGTACAGTGATGCATGCATGGCTGCATTAGGCTCCTCCGTCTTACAAACCCTGTATCTTGTTCTTACATATATGTGGTTTTCTGCTACTTCTCCAGCTGCGATGTCACGGTTCCCCCTAGCTGACTTCTAGATAGATTAACATCAGTGATCTTGTAGCTGCATTGGGAGGGGGATGTGCTCTTGGTGAGCAGAGCCCTGGACTTTCATCTCTGCTTTTCTCAAAGGCAGTTAAGCAACACATAATACTTCATGCACACATACTTAAACATACTGAAATTGCTCATAAGTACTTCAAGATATAATCTTACACTACTGAATGCAAAGATATTTGCAATTTCATAAATATTCTCAAAATATTTCCTCCCATCTTCCAATGGTGCAGTGCTATCTTCCATTTCTGTCACACATTTCATTTAGTATATTTGAAGCATGATACACATCTTTTATTAAAAACAATTTGCTTAGTGGTAATTGTGGCTTTGTTAACTTTTGTATCAAAACATGAATCAGGATCTTGGAATTCTACATATGGACTTGTAGAAAAGGATGCTAATGACGGCAGAGAGAAGTACTGCGGTTTGAATGCGGAGCCTCTGGAGGGTTTGGTCAAAAGCCCAGCTCTGTTTTAATTTCCATCTCCTGTCTGCAATGAGATACTGTACAACAAGGCTTATTCTAATGTAAATCATGTGGTAATTATGTGCGCTCTCAATCACATCGGCTAGGATTTTCACAGTGCAGACTGATTTTACAAACTAACAGAACAAAGCATGTAGGTTTTATTGGTAATTTATTCCCTGGACATGAGGACAAACTGTAAGGCAGTGGTCAGCTAGAATGGTAATGCGCAAGCATAGTCAACAATTAAAAGGATAATTTACTCAAAAAAGAAATTCTGTTATCAGTTACTTACCCTCGTTCGTAAGACAATATTTTGAAAAGTGTTTTTTTGTTGTTGTTGTTGTTTTGGATGCCATTAAAGGGATAGTTCACCTGAATGTATCACCTGAAAAATGTTCATCATTTACTCATCTTCATGTTGTTCCAAACCTGGCCATTGACTTCCATAGTATTTTTTCTCTCTCCGTATACTATAGAAGTCAATGGTTACCGTCAACTGTCTGATTACTAACATTTTTTAAAATATCTTCTTTTGTGTTCAACCGAAGAAAGAAACTCATATTACAGGTTTGGAACAACTTGAGGGTAAGTAAATAATGACAAAAATTTGGGGGTGAACTACCCCTTTAACTGTATAGACAAAAACAGTCGAAATCATTCTTCAAAATATTGTTCTGAAGAAGAAAGAATGTCATACAGGTGAATAAATGATGACAATTTTTTTTTATTTAATTATTCCTTTAAATAATAGGGAAAAAATGGAGGTTATATAAAAAATAATTAAATCCATCATGTCACACAACAAAATTATAGTGGCAGAAAAGAAATTTCACCCTAAAACAAATCAAATATTTCTGGACGGGTGCACAGTGTTTCATTATTGTATTATATCATATACTGCACTATATCAACACATAACACAATCAAATTAAAATACTGCATGGTAATGATTCAAAGTGTTTTTGGGGTGGGCAAATCACCTTAAAAAGGTGGAGAGGAGGAACAATTCTTGATCATTCTTGTCTATGGGTCATTAATTAAACTAATGGTGCATTATTGCATTAGTATCTTTGTGCCTTCGTTCAGTCCTGATAACTCAACCATGTTTGAAATCAATATTTACAAGCTTTGGATAATGATTCTGCAAGGCATGATGAATTTGCCTTTTGTCCGGTATTGCAATACTGAGTCAATGTCTATAAATCTACATGTGCTAGCAATACAACATGTTGACACAAAAGAAAAGAAATGCTTACGATTCAAAATTTCCTTCTTTATACTACAAAAATCTCACCCTCTACATGCACACAGTGAGTGTGACCTCTATGAAAAGCAGTTCATGTGGAACTGCTGCTGAATATAAACTGAAAAAGTGGTGGATAAGCAGGTGAGTAAAAGGTCTGGATGAAACTCAATTAAAACAACTTGAGATAAACTCCTGCCCTGTGTGTGGATTATAAAGAATAAGCGAGAAAATTAGGTAAAATGCTTATCACTGTCATTGTAGATACTTTTTCTTGTTAACATCTGTATCATTCTCTGCTTATGTTATGTAGCCTTATAGGCATAGTTCACCCAAAAATGAAAATAATGTCATCATTTACTCACCCTCATGTCATTCCAAATCCATAAGAATTTTGTTCATCTTCAAAACATAAATGAAGATATTTTAAAGAAATCTGAGAGATTTCTGACCTTCCATTGAAAGTCTATTTACCCAAAACTCTGATGCTTCAAAATGTTTAAAAAGAGATTGTAAAATAAATCCATATGAAGCGGTTTAGTCCAAGTCTTCTGGAAGAGACACGATCGATTCATATGATGAACAGATTTAATTAATGCGTTTATTCACATATAAACATTGATCAGCGAACATAAACAGAAGCTCAACCGTACATGCTTGACGCTCGAGAACAAACCTCATTGGTTCCCGCACGTCAAACATTTGTGACCAAATTTGTTCGCTGATCAATATTTTTATGTGAAAAAAAGCCTAAATTAAATCTGTTTATTATATAAAGCGACCGTGTCTTTTCAGAAGAGTTGGATTAAACCGCTCGAATCATATGGGTCTGAGAAATATCTCAGATTTCATTAAAAATATCTTCGTTTATGTTCCAAAGATGAATGAAAGTCTTATGGGTTTGGAACGACATTAGGGTGAGTAAATGACAACATAATTTTCATTTTTGGGTGGACTAACTGATTTTTTATTTTTTTTAAAGTTATTTAAACTACAACACACTTAAGCTAAACTCAGCAAAACACATGAGCACACAAACACACATTAAGATTCACCATAATATCAAGTATTATGATTATATAAACTAATTACTAACAAGTCAAGTTCAAGAACAATTAACTTGATAATACACAGGACAACCCCGTATATTTGCTGTATGTATGAACTGTGCCAGACGGTGCAGTTTAAAACCAGAGCACACTGCTTGTGTTTCACAATGCAATGCAGCTAACTTGCTCCATTACCAGAGTGATGAATGAATATGTCTAAAATTGGATTAAAAATGCAAAATAACCATATGTATTTCCCAGATGATAACTGGGCTGTGCTCGCTGAATTAAATGTCATTGCAACAAAATATTTATCTTTGCATATACTTTACAAAGACAAATGTTTTATCTTTGCAACTTTGTCCTTACATGTGGAAACTATCATGAGGTGTGACATAAAAGGAAATAGACAGGAAATAGTCTAGTGTGCATACAATGGAATAGCATGCCAAATAGCTGCATTTTGTATAATCCAGATGTACTACATTCGCCAAGTTGTCATCATGCTAGTCAGTTGCGTTGCTTCATTGCCATTCACAAATCCTCTCCTGTGGCCTCATGGGATAGTAAAGTGTCCATTGTATGCACACTTTTGAAACTCGCCGGAAGTAGTAGGACATCTAGGTACTTTTTACCTACTCTTTTATGAGTACTGTGAATTCAGAGGTACTTCTTTTGTCACATACTGTTTTTCGCCAACTATATAGTAGGGAAGTATGCGATTTCGGATGCAGCCAATATCTTGCTTTTAAAAGATCCTCAAAAATTCTTTTTGAATACACAGATATTTGAATTTGATTTTTGAATTGTTGTCAGTGTAGAAAGATTGCATTCAAATGGCGCATTGTTCGCATCTGGAAACGATGTTGTAGACCAAGTAGTTGCTACAGTAAGGGATGTCTCGTGATACATAATTATTTGGTTTTTGTACTACATTGTTTGACCAAATCAGACCTATTGTGTTGCATGTTATACGCTATAAGAGTTACTTTGAAGTCTGTGCGCTTGGCTAAGATTAAAGTGAGGAAATTATATAGAATTATGTGGGAGTCAGCTCCTACACTGATCTAATGAACTATCATAAATGTTTGGCAGCAGATGAGTTTATGATCTTTCAGCATGTCTTGGAACCACTGCAAGACTGACTGTACCTCTGACCTCTCATGAACGACGGTCTCAATGGCACTTTGTATTTGCTGCAGTGTAATCAACTTTATGAGGTAAAAAACTGTATGTTCTATTCCCAGGTGGTAAAAACGGTTTACTGCCAAAAACTGAAAAGCACTCTAGCTCATGGGTGTTTGTACATCTAACATGTTTATTTATTTGTCACCCTATTCTCTGCTGAACTGTAGAGCTCATTGACCAAGCAAATGCTACATTACGTTTATGCATTTTAAAGAGGCTATCTTATTAAATCAATTTTGAAAACATGCTCATAGTAGCAAACACATCTTGCAGAGGGATATTTGTCTATATGAGTGTTGTGTGTAATTTAAAGACACTCAGCATTTTTTTTTCTAAATGACTTGGACAGTTACTGATGCAATTGTAGAAATACTACTAATAATATGCAATAAAGAGGGGGTTAATGAGATAAAGTCAGTAGAAATTAGATGATTTACATATATATATACATAAGCATACAGCATACATCATTGTGCAAGCCCAAGCATTGCACTAAATATTGAAAATACTGTTGAATTTCTTTTTGTTGAGAGGTTTTCCACTGAGAGGCAATATAACTGTCAACAGCCGCATACATGGCTTGTTAACCTCGGCCCATGCCACTGAACAGAGAACAAATTTAACACAATCAGGGATGAAATGTTACAGTCACTCCATAACAGGCAGATCCTGGAAATTAGATTTTAGAAATGAGTCCATTTGGATGTTGCTCTCGGCCTAAACCCCCTGAATCCTCTCCATGTCCTGCTACAGGGCAGTCTGTGATTAAATTTTCCTTTGTTATAGTCAGGCTCATTTTCAGTCGCCTTCTTTTTTTTTGCTCGCTCTCATCTTTTGAGATGCACGACTTAAATGTCTTGATTCCCAGAAGTGATGCACATGGAGATGGACATCAGAGATCAATGTCCTTTGCACAAAGGGCCTCCATTATCTTATTCTCAATGACCTCAACCTGTTTATGCAGTGAATGAAATAGAAAAGAAAGCAATGGTGGATTTAATGTAGCATTTATGGGATAGCTTACCCAAAAATGTAAATTCTTTCATCATTTACTTCTCATTCCAAATAACAAACTGTAAATTTTTGAAGAGTATCCTGGCTGCTCTTTCAATAAAATGAAAAAAAGGCTGTCAACTACAAAATGACAACAACAACAACAACATAAACATACACTCTCAAAAAGGATGTGTTAATTTTTTACACATTTTTTGTGTTAGGGCTATTTTAACACATTTTGTGTTGAATGTAAGTTATTTTTTTTACATTTTATGTTGAATGTGTGTATAAAAAAATAATAAAAAGGGAAGGGAAGGAAAACAACACTGTATCCAACACAAAATGTGTTAATTGTCATCCAATCACATTGCTGCCTGCCTGCCTCACTCAGCAAGTTGTTAAGTAATTTAGCGCCTCTTTTTCACCGGTGGACAACTTGAATGCTCACGTCAGGTAACGTATTTAGATTTATTTATTATTAGAAACTATAAAAAAATGTCTCTTTTTGTTGTTTGTGAAATTTTTAGACAGTCAAGGTGCATTTACACAGTTAGTGTCCTCTCCTGCTTACTGGTATTTTCACTACAGGAGAGGCTGTGCAGTGATATCTGACGGGACTTTTACAGTTTCTCCTCAAAATATTTTGAGGTAATTTATCCCTCTTTTTCATCGGTGAACGACCTGAATGCTTATATGTCATGTATTTGGATTTATTTGTAATTAGAAACTATAAAAAAGTATCTTTTTCTTTTTGAGGCAGACCACATAGCCGTGGCCACAATGGTCAGATCTGCACACTCTGAAGACGACTCTGGGATTAGAGACTCTGGCATGGTGGCCATGTTGGCTGAGGGCTCAGGCATGGTGGCCATCTTGGCTGAGGTGTTCAGGCGTGGTGGCCATCTTGGCTGAGGGCTCAGATGTGGTGGCCATCTTGGCTGAAGACTCTGGACTGACGGCCATGACGGGACGAGACTCTGGACTGGCGGCCATGATGGAACGAGACTCTGGGCTGGCGGCCATGACGGGATGAGACTCTGGACTGGCGGTCATGATGGGATGAGACTCTGGACTGGCGGCCATGACGGGACGAGACTCTGGAATGGTGGCCATGAGTTTTGGACTGTAACTGATTGTTGATTCCGTAGCAAAAAAAGTCAATCAAAGCAAAGTCCGAGAGGTCAGTGATGTTAGCAGTGTTCAAAAAGTCTCTGATGTGGTCTTCGACTGAGTGAGTCCTTTGGCGTAGTCGGACAAGGGTGACTGCTGGATCCATCTGTGCTCTGGTGTTCTGTTACATGGCAGTTCAGAAATGACAGAGGAGGATCCAAATGCAGTGACTATTTATTAAAACAAAACAACAAAAGTAAATCCAGACAACAAGCAGAAGATTCCAAACAAGAGATAACCAGAACTAAAACAAAGCACACATAACATCCACATAAGACAAGTGAAACACAAGACAGGAATCATGACAGAGATGCTCCACATTTTGAGAATTTTCTGTATTTGACCATTCAGACGCGAAGAGAACTGAATGCGGGATCGCTTTCACTACTCGCTTTTATGATCACCTAGCAAAGACAATTTAAGAAAGAAGAAATACTGGACAAAACATGATTTTTTCATAATAAGTCGGAACACTAAAATAGAGCTGAAATATGGGACTGTCCCGGGAAAAACGGACGTCTGGTCACCCTATCCAGTTCACAAAGCCAATCTGAATGATTTGTCAATCAACGCAGTGATCAGTTAACAGCCAGAAGTGGAAGAATATCAGTGAAAAACAACTTTAACTTAATTTCTTTTCACACAAAGCTATTTGGAATATAGCGCTTGTTTCATATAGAATACTTTAATTATAATTTTATGGTTCTTTTGCATCCTTTTTGAAGCTTAACAACAATATTATTGATCTGACTGCATTGACACCATTGTATGAGAACTGAACTGAGATGGACGATGGCATCACTGTTTTCTCCAGAGCTGCTGTATGAATGAACTAAATTAAATAACTAATGATGAATTACAACCGAAATGAATCAACACTGAACTTATTTAAGTTGAACAATGACATTGCATTATTTTCCTGTTGTTTTTGAAACAATATTGTAAAAAGCGCTATATAAATAAAGGTGACGTGACTTGACTTGAATAAATGGCAGAATTTTAATTTCTGTAAGATCACTGTGGTTAAATTTGCTTTTTTTCTGAGCTCTGACACATACGGTCTGATGCCAGTGTGATATTGTGAAGTTGAGAGACAAGGTTGAACTGCTGAATTGGTTCTCACATTTACTCTACTAGAACATTGGCTGTCTGCATGTATAAATTAGCATTATTCAGATGATGGCACTGCCAAACTCCCGGCAGATTTCGCTATTATAAGAATAAGTTTAGTGCAAGTGAGCATGCTTAAGTCCTATAAAGAAAAATGACAAAGGAGGTAATTTTGGCTGTACCTAGTCTACACCTGTTCAGTAATTAACAGGTATGGACACAAATTAGCTTGGCACACAACACTGGGGTTTGCTAAATTATTTAATCAAACCTCACAGGGCTTCACCAGCACTCAGGAATTCCCCATTGGGTTACTGAGAATTAACTCCCCTGGTAGTGATTTTACACACACACAGCCACACAAAAGTCCCTCTCTATCTTGTTCCTTCTTCAGCAGGGAGGAGAACACATAGATAGAGTGTGTATGCTATTTTCCCTGCTGGTCTGATGTCTGCTCTCTGTTTTATTTATTCATGGCCACATAATGCGGTAGCTGCAGTAGTAAGTCTAGAATGAGTGGCTGGCTCGTTGCAGTGGAGCTTAGTGTGCTAAACTACTCTTTAGTGGCTAATAGTAATGTTCTGCTCAATGTGCTATAGAAACAGACGAAGGAGAGGTGCTACTCTGTAATGCGACTTGCATTCTGCATGGTTTCTCTTCATCTTTTTCAACTATGGTGGAAAAAATGAGGTCACCCTCCACATGCCCTCCGTTGCTCAACCATTATACTCAGTCATATCCCTCTCGTCATGTTTGAAAGGAAATGTAATTGATTTAACCTTGAGGGCTTCTATACAATAGAAATGGGGTTGAGAAAGATGGTCATCCCTAACATATGCCATCATCATGTGCTTGAGTGGCATTATATTGACTTTGACTATCTTAAATTCTCCTTCCTCAGCACTCTTTTTATACAAGCCAGTCAATAAACTTGTAATGCTTGTTTACAATGAGAATAAATGATGGCTTCAGTGTTTATACCTATAGCTTTGAGTATATGGGCATGGGCCTAACCTGATTAAGATCTTTTTAACATGCTTTTAATTTTTATAAATAGAGTATTTATTCATTTACAAGTCATAACTGAAATGTAATAAATGCATGGATAAATGCAGAGAACAGCAGGTAAATATCAAGCATGAGCTGTTAGTCTTGTGAAAGCATTATTTTTTTTGATTTAATGATTAGTTTAATAAAATATAAAGGTGGCAAATGCAATCCAATAATTGCCCTTTCAAAATTTAATAGTAAAAAATGCTACTTAATTGCTCAGACCCCATGTTTCGGATAGTCTTGTAGGGTTTGATTCACTAAAAATGAATGGGATTCATTTGTTCTGGAATTGAACTGCACCTGTTGCCCTGTATGCTTTTGATTCACTGAAATGAGCTGCGTCACACATGGTCTCATTGTAGATTCTCTCACTTTATAGCTGAATCGACTTTGACTGTTTCACAATTGATTTTGCAACATAGACAGTGCTATTGAACTGAATTGAATCAACATTGAACTGACCCAAGCTAAATAACAACATTGTCTACTGTAGAACTGCTTATAGCTGAATTGAACTCATTTCATAATTGATGAACTTTACAGTTATTGAACTATACTGAATCAACACTGAACTGACTTGTCTTCTGTAGAGCTGCTTTACAGAAGATTATTGAAGCTGCTTTGAAACAATCTGCATTGTACAAACCCGATTCCAAAAAAGTTGGGACACTGTACAAATTGTGAATAAAAAAGGAATGCAATAATTTACAAATCTCATAAACTTATATTTTATTCACAATAGAATATAGATAACATATCAAATGTTGAAAGTGAGACATTTTGAAATGTCATGCCAAATATTGGCTCATTTTGGATTTCATGAGAGCTACACATTCCAAAAAAGTTGGGACAGGTAGCAATAAGAGGCCGGAAAAGTTAAATGTACATATAAGGAACAGCTGGAGGACCAATTTGCAACTTGTTAGGTCAATTGGCAACATGATTGGGTATAAAAAGAGCCTCTCAGAGTGACAGTGTCTCTCAGAAGTCAAGATGGGCAGAGGATCACCAATTCCCCCAATGCTGCGGCGAAAAATAGTGGAGCAATATCAGAAAGGAGTTTCTCAGAGAAAAATTGCAAAGAGTTTGAAGTTATCATCATCTACAGTGCAGTTATCATCATCTACAGTGCATAATATCATCCAAAGATTCAGAGAATCTGGAACAATCTCTGTGCGTAAGGGTCAAGGCCGGAAAACCATACTGGATGCCCGTGATCTTCGGGTCCTTAGACGGCACTGCATCACATACAGGAATGCTACTGTAATGGAAATCACAACATGGGCTCAGGAATACTTTCAGAAAATATTGTCGGTGAACACAATCCACCGTGCCATTCGCCGTTGCCGGCTAAAACTCTATAGGTCAAAAAAGAAGCCATATCTAAACATGAAAAGTGGAAAAGTGTTCTGTGGTCAGACGAATCAAAATTTGAAGTTCTTTTTGGAAAACTGGGACGCCATGTCATCTGAACTAAAGAGGACAAGGACAACCCAAGTTGTTATCAGCGCTCAGTTCAGAAGCCTGCATCTCATGATGGTATGGGGTTGCATGAGTGCGTGTGGCATGGGCAGCTTACACATCTGGAAAGGCACCATCAATGCTGAAAGGTATATCCAAGTTCTAGAACAACATATGCTCCCATCCAGACGTCGTCTCTTTCAGGGAAGACCTTGCATTTTCCAACATGACAATGCCAGACCACATACTACATCATGGCTGCGTAGAAGAAGGATCTGGGTACTGAAATGGCCAGCCTGCAGTCCAGATCTTTCACCCATAGAAAACATTTGGCGCATCATAAAGAGGAAGATGCGACAAAGAAGACCTAAGACAGTTGAGCAACTAGAAGCCTGTATTAGACAAGAATGGGACAACATTCCTATTCCTAAACTTGAGCAACTTGTCTCCTCAGTCCCCAGACGTTATAAAAAGAAGAGGGGATGCCACACAGTGGTAAACATGGCCTTGTCCCAACTTTTTTGAGATGTGTTGATGCCATGAAACTTAAAATCAACTTATTTTTCCCTTAAAATGATACATTTTCTCAGTTTAAACATTTGATATGTCATCTGTTGTATTCTGAATAAAATATTGAAATGTGAAACTTCCACATCATTGCATTCTGTTTTTATTCACAATTTGTACAGTGTCACAACTTTTTTGGAATCGGGTTTGTATAAAGTGCTATTGTATATAAATAAAGGTGACTTGACTGGCGGTGTTGCGGTGATGCTAAACAGTAGTGCAGGAAACAATTTTTTTCGCACTGAGTTTTGTCAGCACTGGCAAAAGAATACACATGCGAGAACCAAATGATGCTTCGGTCCCTAACGACCAGGCAAAACATTAAAATTGACAAATTTGGATATGGTTACAGGTAAGATATTGCTTTGTAGCTCCATTACATAAATGGCATAAAGTGCAGGCTTGAAAGCATCCAGGCCTGTGTACACATTCACAGTCAAAGTGAAACATAGAAAGATTCTTTGAACTGTGGGGGGCAAAACCTGAATTATTAAACAAACAGCTTTTTTGTTACGTTTAGATCTGACATCTTTGAAATATTCATTCATGAGAAAACTGAGGCATGACTTCAACACAAGCAACCCATGAATTCCTAATAGAAATGACGTTCTTTACTACAGTGCAGCTGCAGTAACACATGCTCTTCCACTTCAAGAGATCTGTTCGAGAGGGATGTTGGACAATTGCTTCAGATAATTAGCAACAAACTGCAGAGTGTTGATCAGTGCTCTCTGTTACGTTCCCAGTCGTGCTCTATCGTGTTGGGTTTTGGCATTGCATGAGCGCTGCACCACCTGGCTCTCCTGATGCATGACCTTTGCTTTTTGGCAGGCTGGGTTCAGCTCTCGCCATGGGGTTGCGGAGGCCAGCGGCAGTCCTCTATTCATCTAGTATTACTGCCTGTGGACTGCAGGTTCCAGAGCCTCCCTTACTCCTAGTCAAGTCAGCAGGCATCTTCCCTCACACACTCAGCACTTCCTTCCTAATTAGAGCTCAATCATTATGACTTTATGACATTATGAGCTTTTTTTTCTGTAGCATTACTAATGGAAAAAGTAGTACAGAGCACTGGTTTTGCAATTTTACATTGGACATCAAGTGGCAACCCAAAGCAGTACCAAGTCTAATGGAGGCTGGGACATTTTCTATTGTCTTGTGCAGTTCACATTATGGTTTTCCATGTTTTTCAGCCTGTCCGTGTTGGAAGCTGACTAATTTGGCTAGCTTCTCAGTGTCAAAATATGATTGGATTGGACAGATGGTTTTGACATCAGCTTATTTCTCTTAGGATTACTGATTTTGATATGTTAATTATGCACAATTATATGATTTTTTTTGTAATAATATTTAAATTGTAGTATTTAAATGACATAAATAATATTTTATAATATTATATATAATTAATTTTTTTATAAATATGTATTTTTATACATTATCTTATATTATTTGAATTTAGCTTTGTTTTGTTTTTTCTTACATCTCTGACCCACCATAAACCTATTTGAGGACTGGGATATAGTACTGTATATTAATGTATTAATTGTGTGTCAGTTGCTGTTGTTGTTCTTAAAGTAGCAATATATCACATGTAAAATATAGGCAGGTTAGCATTAGATCTCAGGCTATAGATTTTGTATTATTTACATGTAAAATACACATGACTCCTGCCTCCCCCATTTATATGTCTATGCATTTAAATGACTTGCATTATTAAAGAGATCATTGGCATTAGAGCTTTTCTGTGGCGTCAGTTATTCATGTTTATTTGTGGATAACACACAGTGGCATTCACTATTCTTAAGGCCGGGAACATGATGCAGGTCAGGGCCTGCGGTGGCTTATTTGATTTCTCCCGTGACAGAAACTCAGAGTGACAATTATATTCTGTGTCTTCCTCCATGGCAGTTTGCCAAGTATGGAATTCATTATAATTTGTATTGCTTTAGACATTCCTATCACCTGCCAACTGGGAGATATCACAGCTCCTTTGATCTTGTGTCCAAAATTCAATTTCATGTCAATTTTACCTTGTGTGACTGCTGTGAACCTGAAGTGTGGATTGATGCATTGTAAGACCATCCATCTTTCTATGAAGCACATCAATGAAATTTCTCTAACGAAGCTTAATTGTGCACTTGTCATTAGAGGTGCCACGGTTACAAATGATCTAAATCGCCAATGACTAGCATCCTTAATTTAGTGGAGAACAACATCAAACACAAGCAGGCTCATTAGGCAAATAAAAAGGTGCCAGGTAACTAATGGCAATTCATTATTTATACAGAACTTACTTTCAAAAAGTCTGTTACCTCTGTTTTAATCGAGCAGAAAGTGGGCATATCTAAAAGGTCACGATCCTTTGAAGTCCTACCTCACTCTCGCGCATATACGCAGATAAACATAAGCACGTCCCCCACCCACGTCACCCCCAACAAACAAGCTTCCCATCAATCACTGCAGGAAACTTACCTGCGCTGGATATGTTGGGTTTTTCATTGGTCAGAAGTAGTAGGAAATCCTGACAAGTTTCCGAGTCTAGGAGAGGGCTGTCATCCAGGCAGAGGTCAACAATAAGGGCCACTGCCTTCTCACAGAACATGTCCTGGTCCTCAGTGGCGATAGCACTCATTCTGTGAACCCAAATCCCAACTGCTTTGTCCTTTTAGCATCTAGGACGTGATCGTAGCACTTCAAAAATAGATGCAACTACTTCTACTCTCTCTGCAACTCTTGGATGTTCGCATGTGGGTGAATGGTTGTGTGGAAAAGGGGGCTTGATGAAGCAGTAGTAACCCAAGGTGCTCTGGGAGCCAAAGTGCTGCATCACATTATGTCTAGATCTTCCTCTCAGCTACTCAAACACAGGTTTTGGAGATTTTTGTCCCTAAGCCAGTTTTTGTCCACTCCCCTCCCCTTGTTCCTCCCTTCTCTTGTCATTCTTACATCGGATAGGGAAAAGGAGAGCTCCTCCTCCCTTCCACTGCTCCTCTCCCTTTCTTGGCCCTGAATTTGCTAGATGCTTTTTGCTATAGACTGCATTCCCCAGTGTTCAAAGTTTCTATTATTTAGTTTGATGGAACATCTGCATTCTCATCTTATGTTCTTGTGAAGTTTTTCCTTGATGCTATAGCCAGGTTGTGGGATCTGAATGTTTTTCAGGAACCACAGCTGCCAATATTTTACTGTAAATTTAAGTGTAAATTTTTAACAGTGTAGCTATTGATCGTTTGATGATGCATTTTTGTTGAGTAATGGTAAGCAAAATCCTCGAGGGGATCCCCTTTCTTGGGCCCATACACTCTAACATTAATATCACAAAACATGGGTACTTTATTAATAAAATATTCCATCATGGTCAGTGGTGCATTTCTGTTTCAGATATACACTCACCTAAAGGATTATTAGGAACACCATACTAATACTGTGTTTGACCCCCTTTCGCCTTCAGAACTGCCTTAATTCTAAGTGGCATTGTTTCAACAAGGTGCTGAAAGCATTCTTTAGAAATGTTGGCCCATATTGATAGGATAGCATCTTGCAGTTGATGGAGATTTGTGGGATGCACATCCAGGGCACGAAGCTCCCGTTCCACCACATCCCAAAGATGCTCTATTGGGTTGAGATCTGGTGACTGTGGGGGCCATTTTAGTACAGTGAACTCATTTTCATGTTCAAGAAACCAATTTGAAATGATTCGAGCTTTGTGACATGGTGCATTATCCTGCTGGAAGTAGCCATCAGAGGATGGGTACATGGTGGTCATAAAGGGATGGACATGGTCAGAAACAATGCTCAGGTAGGCCGTGGCATTTAAACGATGCCCAATTGGCACTAAGGGGCCTAAAGTGTGCCAAGAAAACATCCCCCACACCATTACACCACCACCACCAGCCTGCACAGTGGTAACAAGGCATGATGGATCCATGTTCTCATTCTGTTTACGCCAAATTCTGACTCTACCATCTGAATGTCTCAACAGAAATCGAGACTCATCAGACCAGGCAACATTTTTCCAGTCTTCAACTGTCCAATTTTGGTGAGCTTGTGCAAATTGTAGCCTCTTTTTCCTATTTGTAGTGGAGATGAGTGGTACCCGGTGGGGTCTTCTGCTGTTGTAGCCCATCCGCCTCAAGGCTGTGCGTGTTGTGGCTTCACAAATGCTTTGCTGCATACCTCGGTTGTAACGAGTGGTTATTTCAGTCAAAGTTGCTCTTCTATCAGCTTGAATCAGTCGGCCCATTCTCCTCTGACCTCTAGCATCAACAAGGCATTTTCGCCCACAGGACTGCCGCATACTGGATGTTTTTCCCTTTTCACACCATTCTTTGTAAACTCTAGAAATGGTTGTGCGTGAAAATCCCAGTAACTGAGCAGATTGTGAAATACTCAGACCGTCCCGTCTGGCACCAACAACCATGCCACGCTCAAAATTGCTTAAATCACCTTTCTTTCCCATTCTGACATTCAGTTTGGAGTTCAGGAGATTGTCTTGACCAGGACCACACCCCTAAATGCATTGAAGCAACTGCCATGTGATTGGTTGATTAGATAATTGCATTAATGAGAAATTGAACAGGTGTTCCTAATAATCCTTTAGGTGAGTGTATATCTGTATATTGGAGCTGACTCTTGTCAGTTGATAAGCCATAGGACAGCATGAATGTTGGCAGTTAAGTCACACATCTTTTTACACA
Organism: Coreius guichenoti; assembly: GCA_039654105.1. Classification (NCBI taxonomy): domain Eukaryota; kingdom Metazoa; phylum Chordata; class Actinopteri; order Cypriniformes; family Gobionidae; genus Coreius; species Coreius guichenoti. The sequence continues at coordinate 15,140,232 of CM077188.1, forward strand.
TTTAATATTTAACTTATATATATTCAATATTTAATGCACATTTAATATTTATATTTAATGTGGAAGTCTTGTATCCCAGTGGCTAAATATACTGACATAATCACTGTCTGTTAAATCACTCTATTAGTGATTATACTGCATTTGAAATAGAATTTAGAAAAATATACAGTGGTGGTCAGAATTATTGGCACCCCTGGTAAATATGATCAAATATGGCTGTAAAAAATAAATCTGCATTGTTTATCCTTTTGATCTTTTATTCAAAAAATTCACAAAAATCTAACCTTTTATTGAAGTAAAAGAATTGAAAGTGGGGGGTAAATCACATTATGAAATTAATGCTTTTCTCCAAAACACGTTGGCCACAATTATTGGCACCCCTAGAATTTTTTATGAGTAAAATATCTCTGAAGTATATTCCCATTAATATTTACATTTTTTTAGCACACCAGGGTGACTAGGAACATGAAAAATTTAAGGCCAAATTCCCTTAATCATTCATCACAATGAGTAAGGCCAAAGAATATAGTTCTGATGTGCAGCAAAAGATTGTTGAGCTTCACAAAATAGAAAGTGGCTGTAGGAAAATAGCTAAAGCATTGAAAATCCCCATTTCCACCATCAGGGCAATAATTAGGAAGTTCCAATCAACTAAAGATGTTACGAATCTGCCTGAAAGAGGACGTGTGTCTATATTGTCTTAATGCACGGTGAGGAAGAAAGTTTGAGTGGGCCAAAGACTCTCCAAGGATCACAGATGGAGAATCGCAGAGATTAGTTGAGTCTTGGGGTCAGAAAGCCTTAAAAAAAAAAAAAAAAAAAAAAAATCAAACAACCCCTACATCACCTCATGTTGTTTGGGAGGGATTCAAGAAAAATCCTTCTTGCTCATCCAGAAACAAACTCCAGCACATTCAGTTGTCAGACAAAAGGGACCTGGTTCTATGATCAGATGAAACTATAAAAAGAGCTTTTTGGCAGCAAATCCACCAGATGGGTTTGGTGCAAACAGGGATAAAAAGTACCCCATGCCCACGGTTAAAAATACCGCTGGATCTTTAATGTTGTGGGCCTATTTATTTGCTGGAGGTCCTGGACATCTTGTTCAGATACATGGTATAATGGATTATAGCAAATACCAACAGATAAAAAATCAAAACCTGACGGCCTCTGCTAGAAATCTTATAATGGGCCATGGTTGGATCTTCCATCAGGATAACGATCCAAAACAAACATCAAAATCAACATACAAATGTGTCACTGAACACAAAATGAAGCTTCTGCCATGACCATCCCAGTCCCCTGACCTGAACCCTATAGAAAATGGGTGGGGTGAACTGAAGAGAAGAAGCACCAACATGGATCTGGGAATCTGAAGGATCTGGAGAGATTTTGTATGGAGGAATGGTCTCTGATCTCTTGTCAGGTGTTCTCCAAACTCATCAGGCGTTATAGAAGAAGACTCAGAGCTGTTATCTTGGCAAAAGGAGGTTGCAAAAAGTATTTAATAAAAGGGTGCCAATAATTGTGGCCAACGTGTTTTGGAGAAAAGCATTTATTTCATAATGTGATTTACCCCCCACTTTCAATTCTTTTACTTCAATGAAAGTTTAGATTTTTGTGAATTTTTTGAATAAAAGATCAAAAGGATAAACAATGCAGATATATTTTTTACAGCCATATTTGATCATATTTACCAGGGGTGCCAATAATTCTGACCACCACTGTAAGTATTAATATCTTTCAAAAAAAAACAAAAAACTTTTGAACGGTATATTGTGTACTTATATGCTTTTATATATGACCTTCACTGGTCATTCAAGACATTGAGAGCTTTTTCTGAGGATTGATGCTTGAATTGCATGAATCATTGTCTGATGCAGTTTGTGGATGTTAGAAAAACACTCAACTGCATTTCAAAACTGTATCTCAGTTCTTAAAGAAGATAAGATTGTGTAGTAAAAATCTGCCTTATTAAAAATTTACTGAGAGAGTAGAAGGAAGAGTGTAGCAAGGACATGGCCTGCTGCTCTGCCTAAAACTTTTATGTTTCCATCTACAAAGCTTAGCTTTTCGCATAGAGAACCTGAAGCGTTTGTGTTACTAAGAAAGTGCTGAATTGAGAATACATTAAAGAGGCTTGAGTCTCTCTCATTCAAAGTCAGTGCATTCAATTGAAAATCTCTATAGGTTGTCACCAGGGATGAGTACTTTTCAAGGGACTATAAAGGCTAAACCATATTGTGGTTCCATGGAATATGACCTGATCTCACAGTGTTCCTGTGCAAGCACAAAAACTGACATTAAATGTTCCCTCATGTCTTTACTGAGAGGTACAAATTCATAATTGATATTTTTGCTGTCTTTACATTTGGCACTATGGCTATGATTTTGATTTGTCAAAATAAAGAGAAATGGAAAATGAGAGAGAAAAGTTTGAATAGTGACTATGTAGAACGCAATCCTTGAAATGGATTGAAAATCCTCCTCATCAAATGATTTTGCTTGATCTATGCTCTTAAAAAATATTTTTTTTGGTTTCTTTTTTTATGCTATGAACCTCCAAATATAAAGATCTCATTGCAAGGAACCCCCTAAATTTTAAAGACAGCTATACATTTTCATGTATAAAGACCCATTTATACTGTGCAAAAACCATATTGTAAAACATTATTTGCTAATTCCATCCATCCATCCATCCATCCATCCATCCATCATCTTCCGCTTATCCGGGGCCGGGTCGCGGGGGCAACAGTCTAAGTAGAGACGCCCAGACTTCCCTCTCCCTAGATACTTCCTCCAGCTCTTCCGGGGGAATATCGAGGCGTTCCCAGGCCAGCCGGGAGACATAATCCTTCCAGCGTGTCCTAGGTCTTCCCCGGGGTCTCCTCCCGGTGGGACGTGCCCGGAACACCTCCCCGGGAAGGCGTCCAGGAGGCATCCGAAACAGATGCCCAAGCCACCTCAGCTGGCTCCTCTCGATGTGGAGGAGCAACGGCTCTACTCTGAGCTCCTCCCGAGTGACAGAGCATCTCACCCTATCTCTAAGGGAGCGCCCAGGCACAACCCTATCTCTAAGGGAGGGCCCAGTCCTTTCGGGCATGACCCACAACTCATGACCATAGGTGAGAGTAGGAACGTAGATCGACCGGTAAATCGAGAGCTTCACCTTACAGCTCAGCTCCTTCTTAACCACGACAGACCGGTATACCGCATTACTGCAGAAGCTGCACCGATCCGTCTGTCAATCTCCTGTTCCATCCTTACCTCACTCATGAACAAGACCCCAAGATACTTGAACTCCTCCACTTGAGGCAGGAACTCTCCACCAACCTGAAGCAGGTAAGCCACCTTTTTTCCGACTGAGAACCATGGCCTCGGACTTGGAGGTGCTTATTCTCATCCCAGCCGCTTCACACTCGGCTGCATACCGTCCCAGTGCACGCTGAAGGTCCTGGTCTGAAGAGGCCAACATGACAACATCATCCGCAAAAAGCAGAGACGAAATCGCGTGGTCCCCAAACTGGACACTCTCCGGCCCCTGGCTGTGCCTAGAAATTCTGTCCATAAAAATTATGAACAGAACCGGTGACAAAGGGCAGCCCTGCCGGAGTCCAACATGCACTGGGAACAAGTCTGACTTACTGCCGGCGATGCGAACCAAGCACCTGCCCTAGTTGTACAGGGACCGAACAGCCCTAAGCAGGGGGCCCCGGACCCCATACTCCCAGAGCACCCCCCACAGGACGCCACGAGGGACACGGTCGAATGCCTTCTCCAAATCCACAAAGCACATGTGGATTGGTTGGGCAAACTCCCATGAACCCTCCAGCACCCTGGAGAGGGTATAGAGCTGGTCCAGTGTTCCACGACCGGGACGAAAACCACACTGTTCCTCCTGAATCTGAGGTTCCACTATCGGCCGAATTCTCCTCTCCAGTACCCTGGCATAGACTTTCCCGGGTGGCTGAGAAGTGTGATCCCCCTATAGTTGGAACACACCCTCCGGTCCCCCTTCTTGAAAAGAGGGACCACCACCTGGTCTGCCAGTCCAAAGGTACTGTCCCCAACCGCCACGCGATGGTGCAGAGGCGTGTCAGCCAAGACAGCCCCACAACATCCAGAGACTTGAGGTACTCAGGGCGGATCTCATCCACCCCCGGTGCCTTGCCACCGAGGAGCTGTATTTGCTAATTAAGTTGTATATAAGTTCTAATAAGTTGACACATTGTATTTTATTTTGAACGTTTTATTATCTACTTCTTTAGAAAACCAGCTGCTGTTGCTGTTAGTCTCCATGCAGTCAAAAATAATTTTGATAGGATGAGAGTTATTTGAGAAAAATGATTTAAGAAACTTTATTTTTGAGGGTGCAATGTTATTTATGGCTCCAAAATTATCCCCACAATTATTTCCTCCTCCAAACTGAATCAAACAGAAACACGTCTACAGAAATAAGGAAAAGCAATAACACAGTCAAACAATCACAGACAGAGTGTGAAAACTTTAAAGGAAAAAAAAAACAGAATGCTTGTTCCTGCTCATATTCCTTAATAGGGAGCATCTGCTTGGAACAGGCTTATCGGCTCCTTCCGTGCAGGCCTAGAACACAGATGAATATTTCATATGCAAACCGTGTGGGGCCTCAGCTGCAACCGGTGACTGTCTCTACCAAGAGCATCTAGAGACACAGAGACCAGAGATGGAGAAAAATAGCCAGTCTCTGGAGAACTCATTTCAGCTATTCTGTTCTGTATGGGATGCTCTGAAACGTGATTATTTTGAGAGGTGAAAATCATCTCTGAAACGCACAGCTGGAGCTATGACACTTTTTTTGACAATTTAGATTTTTCCGACAAGGAATTCAAATGTTACATAGAACTCTTATTAAAGAATATTGAGGCTATACACTGTAAAAAAAAAAAAAAAAATCTGTAAAATAACAGAAAAGGTCCAGGCAGCTTATTACCAGGACATTATCCAGTAATTTTACGGACATTTCCGTTAATCCTAAAACACAACGCAATGAAGTCCAAAATTCAAAATACAGGTAAAGCATCTGTAAAAAATAAATACAAAAAAATCCATCCAAATAATACAGTATATTGTGCCCTACTTTTACAGTTTTTTTTAGAGTGTACATACTTCTTTCTGGCAGAATATATATATACATATAAGGATATACACTCACCTAAAGGATTATTAGGAACACCTGTTCAATTTCTCATTAATGCAATTATCTAATCAACCAATCACATGGCAGTTGCTTCAATGCATTTAGGGGTGTGGTCCTGGTCAAGACAATCTCCTGAACTCCAAACTGAATGTCAGAATGGGAAAGAAAGGTGATTTAAGCAATTTTGAGCGTGGCATGGTTGTTGGTGCCAGACGGGCCGGTCTGAGTATTTCACAATCTGCTCAGTTACTGGGATTTTCACGCACAACCATTTCTAGAGTTTACAAAGAATGGCGTGAAAAGGGAAAAACATCCAGTATGCGGCAGTCCTGTGGGCGAAAATGCCTTGTTGATGCTAGAGGTCAGAGGAGAATGGGCCGACTGATTCAAGCTGATAGAAGAGCAACTTTGACTGAAATAACCACTCGTTACAACCGAGGTATGCAGCAAAGCATTTGTGAAGCCACAACACGCACAACCTTGAGGCGGATGGGCTACAACAGCAGAAGACCCCACCGGGTACCACTCATCTCCACTACAAATAGGAAAAAGAGGCTACAATTTGCACGAGCTCACCAAAATTGGACAGTTGAAGACTGGAAAAATGTTGCCTGGTCTGATGAGTCTCGATTTCTGTTGAGACATTCAGATGGTAGAGTCAGAATTTGGCGTAAACAGAATGAGAACATGGATCCATCATGCCTTGTTACCACTGTGCAGGCTGGTGGTGGTGGTGTAATGGTGTGGGGGATGTTTTCTTGGCACACTTTAGGCCCCTTAGTGCCAATTGGGCATCGGTTAAATGCCACGGCCTACCTGAGCATTGTTTCTGACCATGTCCATCCCTTTATGACCACCATGTACCCATCCTCTGATGGCTACTTCCAGCAGGATAATGCACCATGTCACAAAGCTCGAATCATTTCAAATTGGTTTCTTGAACATGACAATGAGTTCACTGTACTAAAATGGCCCCCACAGTCACCAGATCTCAACCCAATAGAGCATCTTTGGGATGTGGTGGAACGGGAGCTTCGTGCCCTGGATGTGCATCCCACAAATCTCCATCAACTGCAAGATGCTATCCTATCAATATGGGCCAACATTTCTAAAGAATGCTTTCAGCACCTTGTTGAATCAATGCCACGTAGAATTAAGGCAGTTCTGAAGGCGAAAGGGGGTCAAACACAGTATTAGTATGGTGTTCCTAATAATCCTTTAGGTGAGTGTATATACAGTGGGGAGAACAAGTATTTGATACACTGCCGATTTTGCAGGTTTGCCCACTTACAAAGCATGTAGAAGTCTGAAATTTTTATCATAGGTACACTTCAACTGTGAGAGATGGAATCTAAAACAAAAATCCAGAAAATCACATTGTATGATTTTTAAATAATTAATTTGCATTTTACTGCATGACATAAGTATTTGATCACCTACCAACCAGTAAGAATTCCCAGAGAGCTGGGACCACAGTCTCAAAGAAAACCATTAGTAACACACTACGCCGTCATGGATTAAAATCCTGCAGCGCACGCAAGTTCCCCCTGCTCAAGCCAGCGCATGTCCAGGCCCGTCTGAAGTTTGCCAATGACCATCTGGATGATCCAGAGGAGGAATGGGAGAAGGTCATGTGGTCTGATGAGACAAAAATAGAGCTTTTTGGTCTAAACTCCACTCGCCGTGTTTGGAGGAAGAAGAAGGATGAGTACAACCCCAAGAACACCATTCCAACCGTGAAGCATGGAGGTGGAAACATCATTCTTTGGGGATGCTTTTCTGCAATGGGGACAGGACGACTGCACCGTACTGAGGGGAGGATGGATGGGGCCATGTATCGCGAGATCTTGGCCAACAACCTCCTTCCCTCAGTAAGAGCATTGAAGATGGGTCGTGGCTGGGTCTTCCAGCATGACAACGACCCGAAACACACAGCCAGGGCAACTAAGGATTGGCTCCGTAAGAAGCATCTCAAGGTCCTGGAGTGGCCTAGCCAGTCTCCAGACCTGAACCAAATAGAAAATCTTTGGAGGGAGCTGAAAGTCCGTATTGCCCAACGACAGCCCCGAAACCTGAAGGATCTGGAGAAGGTCTGTATGGAGGAGTGGGCCAATATCCCTGCTGCAGTGTGTGCAAACCTGGTCAAGAACTACAGGAAACGTATGATAATTGCAACTGTAATTGCAAACAAAGGTTTCTGTACCAAATATTAAGTTCTGCTTTTCTGATGTATCAAATACTTATGTCATGCAATAAAATGCAAATTAATTACTTAAAAATCATACAATGTGATTTTCTGGATTTTTGTTTTAGATTCCGTCACTCACAGTTGAAGAGTACCTATGATAAAAATGACAGACTTCTACATGCTTTGTAAGTGGGCAAACCTGCAAAATCGGCAGTGTATCAAATACATGTTCTCCCCACTGTGTATGTATATATATATATATTATGTACTGCTTTAAATACTGTACATTAATTAAATTCTAATAATAATTTGCAAAATGTACTTGGCTATGTAATGATCTGATTCTGTACAGAGAAAGTTTAATTTATTCTTGTTAATATTCTTGATAGAAGCCATCCTCTAACGTCAAACTACTTGGTTTGACTTTGAAGCGTGTTGAAGGTCTCTATATGACCCCGGCTTAGATTTACTGTATTTGCTCCACACATGCACCCCTGGGACATCTCGATTAATATCCATCCTGATGCACCGAATCAGTATGCATGGGTTTTCATTCAAACAGGGGAACTCAACAGGAAGTAATCCGTATTTTCCCACGTACATCTAGATTGTTGAATCACCTGTGGGATTTACAGTACATGAACTAATGTAGTACACAGGCTGTGTTTTAATTTTTCAGTGGTTTCTGAAATTACAAAGATAATTTCACAGCATTTTTAATGGTACTGTGCTGGCAAAATCTGCAAACTTTGCAATAATGTACCCTATCTTAACTCAATAGCTCAAAAGAAATAAAGGTATAGTAGCTGATCAGAAACGAAAGTATTATAATCCATGTTCATGCAGTACTTCAGTTTATTATAATTTGGTTTTATTAATCTTCCCTTCCAAAACTAAATTCATCTCTCTGCTCACATTAGGGTGGCTGAACAGTTGGGATGCTAATAAGGTGCAAATTCCGAAGGAGGGCAATGCATGTGTCACCTTCTCCAGATTCAAAGATGTTATATTGACGCAGTTCAAGGAAACTAATGCACCCACTAAGCAACAGTGTTAAAGGGATTTCGCCCAAAAAGGAACATTCTCTCATTTATTCACACTTGTGTCATTCAAAAGCTGTATGTTTTTCTTCTGACTACCCAAGTCTACGTTTATGAAAATGTCTAAGCTCCTTTTTTCCATACACTGAAAGTGATTGGGGACTGTCAAGATGAAAAAAGGACAAAAAAACACCGTAAAGCATCATAAAAGTGGTCCATATGAATCATGCACTAAATTTGAAGTCTTCTGAATACATGTGATCACTTTGTGTGAAGCAAACTGAATTTAAATCTTTGTTCACTGAAAAACTTGATCAACAGCCATGGTCACATTCATTTTTATTGTGAGGTAAATAAATTTCTCCTTTTGTGTTTGACACTAGGCCGTAACCATGTCTTGAACATTGGGGGCGACCAAATTTATTATTATTATTTTCGTGGGGAATATTGTGGGGTTATTGGGTTATAGAGTGGTGCAGGTATGACGTCACTTTATAGGCTAACCGGCAGTTAGCATCTGGGAACGTTAGAATGTTAGAGGAACGCTAGAATAACGTTAGGGGATGTAAGAATAATGTTAGAATAATGTTATGGGAATGTTAGAACAATGTTAGAATACTGTTAGGGGAACGTAAGAATAACATTAGAATAATGTTCAGGGAACGTTAAAATAACGTCAGAGGAACGTTAATATAACGTTAGAATAATGTTCTACAAACCAAAACATACCAACAACACATGAGATAAAAAGTCGAAAGTATGACATAAACAGTAATAAAATCTGTCATATTAGAATAACATCCTGGGAACGTTAAAGGAACCTTAGAATAGCGTTAGAGGAATGTTAAAATAACATTAGAATAAATTTAGAATAACGTTCTGGGAACGTTAGAATAATGTTAGGGGACCATAAGAATAACGTTAGAATAACGTTCTGGGAACGATAGAATAACATTAGGGGAATGTTAGAATAACGTTAGGGAAACGTTAAAATAACGTTCTACAAACCAAAACATACCAACAACACATGACATAAAAAGTCAAAAGTATTACATAAACAGTAATAAAATCTGTCATAGAGTTAGAATAACATTCCCAGAACGTTAGAATCATGTTAGGGGAATGTTAGAATAATGTTAGAGGAACGTTAAAATAACATTCCTCGAGCCAAAAACTCATGTTCTATTTCCGTTAAGAAAACTTTCCCGACTAACCAAAACAAACCTTAGAAAAGAACATTCTGGGAACCAAGAAAAAAAAACGAACATTCTCTTTATTGAATAATTACTTATAATTAATATAGATGTGAGAGTAAATACAAGGTCGTAACCATGTCTTGAACATTGGTTGTGGCCTTGCATTTTCTCTCAACATTGACATCATTTTGTAGGCCAACCGGCAGTTAGCATCACACTGATGAAAAAACATTTTCCCAGAAGGTTTGAGTTAGAATAGTTTATAAGAGCATAATTATAAGCATAACGAGGCTGTAAAAGCGGACTGAGCTTACCTGTTCGGCGTGATGATGTTTAATCTCCCTGACACCCTCTGTAGTCCCATTTAGCCACTTGTTAGCAACCGCCTTTTTCAAGACGCATAACTTAAAAAAATCACGAGTCTGGTAATACTGATGTATTTTATGTCGTAGAATAAAACGTGAAAGTGTCTTGAGCTTGTGTTCACCACAGACCTTATTTCAGCCATTTAACCAAAACCCCAACCCATTGACTTCCGGACGATGGAACCGGAAGTGCTAAAATGCTATCTTGTTTCCGTGTTTTGGCTTACAAAGTGATGCCATACCTGAACCACTCTATATGTGTTTTTTTTTTTTATTCAAAGGAATTAAATGATTAAAAAGAAATAACAATGGTTCCAGGTCTATTGTAGTTATGAAGTAATCAATTTAAACTCTTTGCAAATATATAATTTTAAAATGTGCACACATTCACTCTTAGTGCCGTTAGACCGCTTTTAAAACTTTCTGTCATCCTAACAACAAACAGAGCGGTGCAGGGGGGTGGGGACAATTTGGCCATTTCTAATTACTGCAGGGGACTTGTCCCCCTCAGTGTCTATGGTGGTTACGGCCCTGGTTTGACAGAAGAAAGAAAATCATATGGCGACTTGAGAGTGAGTAAAAGATGACAGTTTTTTTGGGGGGGTGAACTATATTTCTTAAAGACCCTTAACATTATTACTTGCTTTTATCACAAGTTCATGTAGAGTTTTTACTGAATTCCGAGTAATGATTTCCTGTCTAAAAGTTTTATCTGTATTTATACACACATTTATTCTACTACAATTGTTTTTGCATTTCATCTTCAGTTGTGAAGTGTGAAACTAAACTGCACTGCTGAGCAGCTTTGAAACTATAGAAGCCCATTTATGCCACATTAGAAAAAATGCTTTGGTAAATCATAATTCTGACATAGAAAGCCATAATTATGAGATAAAAAGTCAAAATTATGACATACTAAGTCATATTGAGATAAAATGTCAAAATGATGACATAAAATTAATATGATGAAATAAGTTGAAATAGAGAAAATCATATCAAATTATGAGATATTAATTATGTATTATTTATGAGATACTATAGTCAATTATGACGTTTTTTCTTATGTGTTCAAAATGGGCTTCCATGCATTTTTACCATAAAATATTTCATCCATATTTGAAAATGCCCTTCTATCAGTCACACTTCTTACATAAAGCAGATTTAAAGCAGCATAAAGTGAGTCTTATTCCACATTACATTTCTTCCCAGAATCCTTTTCATGTTATTCTACTGTGATATTTGCCTGTTGAATTGTTTTTTCAAGCATGTTCTTTTCCCTGATATTGTGACATGTGAGATTCCACTGGTTTTCCTTCTAGTAGTTTCCAAATATATTAGCCTCATTTTTTTTGTGGCCTGTTGTTCTCCATTAGCCAGTGATCCAAATACACTTAGCAGAGTCCTAGATAATTCTGTGTTTGTGTAGAAATAATGCTGACTGACAGAATGATTAATTACATCTCTGTGGCATAACACATTCTGAAGGATGAATCTGTAATGGCCTAAGGAAAGTAAATACAGTAAGGAACCAACATTTACTGGTTTCTCTTTTTTCTAGTTCACTGTGTTAGTGTCACAATTACCTTGTCTCTGTTTTCATGGACTCTTATTTTGATATTATTTTGTCCTGTTGTGCCTATGTTCAGTTCCTGTGTTTTAGTCCCTGTTTCCTGTGTCGTCATTGTTATCTTGTTACTTTCCATGGTTACCCTTGTTTGTTACCATGTCACCTAATCACCTGCACCTGTCTATCATTAGTCCCTTGTCATCTAGTGTATTTAAACCCTCAGTCATCCTCTGTGTTAACGTTTTGTGTTTGTCCTTGGGTTTATTAAATGTGATTTCTATGGAGTCAAAATAATGGCACATAGATTTGCAAAAAAATAAAGTATTGCAAAAGAAAATGAAGTTTTGCAAACAAAAATAAAGTATTGCAAAAGAAAAATAAAGTAATGAGAGAAAAAAATAAGTTTTGCAAAAAAAAATAAAGAATTGCAAAAGGAAAATAAAGTGGTTTCATTTGCAACGCTCCTTTTATTCTGCGTTTCAGTCAAGTGAGTTTGCGATACTGTTTCCCCTTTGCGCTTCACTTTTCTGTGCGTTTCACTTCATGGCACTGTTTTGACATGGGGGGTGGAGTCAAGAAAATGGGGCGTGCTCAGCGGACATGGTCACGCCTCCCTCCGAGTGACATCATCTGCTCGAGACGCAGATCAGCACGGATGAAGGCACCATGGCTGAGAGGCATGCGGGTGGATCGTTTCCTTGTACTTACACTTTTACTAGCATTAAAACAAGCATGGTTTTGTTTTGTTACGACTAAATGTGTATTAAAAGCATTTGCTTAAGTTAGAGATCATGTTAAAGTGGTGTTTATTATTAGCCGTGGACTACTGGCCAACGTGAACTGTCTGAAAATAGGAGGAGATACACACCTTCCACCTTCCTCTTCTCCCTTTTCCCATCACATATGACATCGGAAAGGCATTTACTTTCAATAAAAATTAAGAAAATGTTCTAAAAGTGGAAATAAAGTGCCTAACAAAATGTTTAAAAATAATAAAAGTATTTATTGGGTAGGGTTAGGGGTAGGTTATTATCCCATTAAGGCGGCATCCATTTAAACATTTTAATAAATATAATAATTTACACTATGTTATTATTTTATCCTGTTAATGTACAACAATACTGAGGTGCAAATAGTATGTATCTGCCAAAATAAAGTATAAATGGCATCTAATTACTATTTACACATATTGCAAAGAACTGCTACTTTTACATGGTGTAAATAAAAATATATCGCTATTTGCACCTATTTTTATACTTACATATTTTAAATATTTTAAAATATGAGGGAAGAACAAAACACTAAACTTAGTGAAGGTATTTACCTGACAAAATAATTTGGCAAAAAAAGGCAAACTGCAGCTACATGTTTTAGCAAAACAAAAAAGCTCACAGGAAAAAGAGCATACATTGACTGCAACATAATCAGTTATTAATATTTCATTGGTCCTCTCGTTTTTGCACGTGTTCATAAATTCTTTGTATGACAGCCTGGAAAATTATGTCCGTACAACTTGGCATGTTTCATTGTGTTATCACAAATAATACAATTGACTCCAATCACAACTACGCAACATTCTTACAAAATCTTTAACACATTTTTAATAATATTTGAATAAAGGGTGAAGATCACTTTGGGCCACTACTGTATGGTAGTTCATTGACTTTCTAACTAACATTCAAACTATACGGCAAAAGCAAGACACTTTTATGGGGATTTCGGGCTTCCCTGGAGCTGTTGAAACCGTTGATGGAACTCGTGTTCACATCATTGCTCCAACTGTAAATGAGGAGACATAGGGTAAATGTACCTATTAAGCACACTACTATCTTTGAGCTCAGATTATAAAAAGAAGAAAATAATTTATCATCCTGCTTGATGTCTTAACCAGTTGATGTGTTTGTTACTATACATCTCCTGTAATTTCAAGCTAATCAGACCATTGCACACTGAGATATGGGTATGCATGTGTTCATACTGTCTGGTGGCCATTTTGAAAGCTGTCTGAAAGCTTTCACCAGAAGAATAGCCCCTTAAATGTGCATTTTTTAGACGTTTAAGCCTTTATTTTGGATAAGTATAACTTCTTACTGCAAAATTAAGAGATTAATGTTTTAGACTTTTGCATATTATAACCTGGAACCTGGATGTGGGAAATAATTACAGTTCGATCCAAAAGATAGTTTTAGCAACATAGCGCAGATACTATAGAACATTGTTGGCTTACTAGCTGTATAAGATTGTGTGCTACACTAATATATTACTTCACAGGCATTACTGGCTTGTACTTTTAAATCCATTATAATATAAATTTACAGTTTATTGATGTTCTGTGGTTTTACACTGCTGTAATTTTTAAAGACTTCATATTATTGTAAGGTGAGCTTAAAGGGTGCACTACTATGAAAATCACAGCTTCAGTGTGACATCAATAACAAAAAGTATAATTTCATAGATATTTTCAATAATAGCTGTTCATATTAAAATATGTATGAACTTAATACATGACCTAGATTATTTGTTTAGCAAAATTGTCCTTTTAAATTTAATTTAATAATATTTATTAATAAAAAAAAGGTTTGCTGTTCCAATAAAGCTCAGTGTGCTCCCTTTAAGCTCATCCACATTGAACGTCTATGTAAATACTTCATAAACAGACTTTAAATATTAACTGATGGTTGTCACTTCAAGTTAATCTTTATAAAATTATTCTTTAAAAATGTTGTTTAAAATAAACAAGAATTTTCCCAAAAAAACATGTTGTGAGCTTAATGGCAACAGGGGTGTGCTTAAAGGGTACAAACATGTACCCATTAGGCACAGCCAGACTTTTTGCATTTAATGATGTACATCTTAATTGAAATGCTTTTGTCATTTAAAATAAAATTAAATATTATTGTGTGAGAGATTAATATTTTATTTTAACATAACTTTAATACTGAAACCAATACCCTGTGCACTAAAATGTCTCAATGTAGACTTTGGTGAGCTTAATAGGTACGTTTACCCTATATCAATAGAAAAGGATCCCACAGCATCAACACTAATTCATGATAATTTTGCACAATGCAATTTTTTCAAATAAATTTAAATATTAAAGTTTCGGTGTCTTAATTAAATGCTTGTACTATAATTACATACAATGATTGGTGTCATGCTGCTGTGACTTCACCCTTGCGATTCACTATTGGCTGATTCATTGGTTGAGGGCGGCCATTTTGCGTTGACATCATTGTAGTCCTTAGTTTGCAACACTTAAGTGCCACCTCAGTCCGCACTTAAGAATCAGAGAGTCTAAGATTTTACTGAAAGTTGCTTTTAGCTTCCTTATAAAAGTCTCCTACTCTTAGACAAGTCCTACTTTTTACTAAGAATTTTTTGACACTTAAGTCAAAGCTTAAGACTATTCTTAATAGCATTTCTGAGAAGTTTTATACATACGGGCCCAGGGGACATCTTGAGGCTAAAAGTAGCTCCTAACTTGCCAATTTAGGAGAAACTCTTAAAAATAATGAGCGTGTCAGTCTTAATTTTAGGACTCCTAAATTTTTGCTCTAAGAGTATTTCACAAAGCATTTTAGCACTAAAACTAGCTCCTAAATCTGTGAAACGTTATGAGTAGTCAAGAGGACTCCTAAGTCACTAAGACCAAATCACAAACAATCCGCCTCAGCAATCCACCCAAAGACACTGTTGAGGAGATAGGCGATAGAGCCTTGGGTGCTGAACCTTTTCTTCATAACTGCAATACACATTTTGATTTGTAGATTTTAATCTACGATATAACGCCAAAAATAAATCTTTAATAAATAAATAAATAAATAAATAAATAAATAATGTCCGATTACCTGTGGCAGTTGTTTTCACGAGTTTACACTTACAAATGATTGAATAGAGTAAAGAAATATAAGCGTATTTGACGTACTGTCCGAGGCGACCGAGGGCTCCGAGCTTGGAATTTAGCCCAAAGCCGAGTTCTGTCCCGCATCGCAGACCGAGAGTGAGGAACGGGGTGGCGGAAGGATGCAGAAAACTGTCGAGGTAACTAGGTGAGTAGGCTCCCGGCTGATATACCTCCTCTCGAGCTGATTAGATAGACAGTTTGAACGTGCTCCTCATGAACTTTTTAAACTTTTTTTTTTTTTTTATAAAACACAGTTTTCGCTTGAATTCTGCAATCTCTCGAGATGCAGACAGGTAAGAGGCTGACAATTAGCTGAACATATACTTGTTTAATTAGTGACACTTGGCCTACTTTTTAAAATCTTTATTTGAATATGGCAACATTTTTATTTTAAAATCTTTATTTGAATATGGCAACATTCTTATTTTAAAAACTTTATTTGAATATGGCAACATGCCTTATTCTACAATATTTCTACGATTAAATCGCTGACAGAGACTCCTCCCCTATCAGCCAATCACTGTGGTCATAGTTAGTAAGCGTGATGACATCATCCATAGCAACAAGGTCAACCCCGCCCTTACTCTTAACTTAAGACTTCTCTCTATTCCTTAGTAAAGTTGGTCTCAGCAGCTTTGTGAATAGGTTTTAAGAGAAAACTCTTAACTAAGAACTTACAGCCATTTAGGAGAACTCTTAGTGGTAAGATAAAATGTGTTGTGAATACGGCCCCAGATTTGACAGCTGGAAATTTCTTACATTTCTTAAAAAAAAATTAAAAAAAAAGTACTGTCCATTTATACTTGTTAATTTCACCAATTATATTAATATTACCCAGAATCTTTTGGACATTCTACTACTGTAAAAACCTTTGGAGGGTAATTTTCAATGGAAGCTATTGAAGAATAATTTTCAACATATTTTGTACATTTCATATATCTTGTTCTCCTACTTTTTTCTCCTCTGAAACAATATTAACATTAATAAGTGACTATAATGGAAATGTTTATTTCGCATTAGTCTCCCTGGAGTCAATGTGTCACCATTATTCTGGTGATCAATATCTCTCAGCATGTGCTCGGATGTGTGCACATGCAGTTATTATAACTGCATATACAGTGGTGGTATGATTCTAATGTATGATCATGTGCGGATTTACATAATTATTTACTGTCAAATATAAAGATGTTTCTGAATCTCATTGTGTATTCACAGAAATCCCATTTTCATGCTCCGCCATCTGCAATGTTGCTTATTAATGAAGAAAAATGATGCACATAGTAATAAATGCTACGGTGTTGTGCCACGAATGGCCGCTGGCTTCAGGCCATCCAAGACTGTAGTATAAGATGGATGTCAGTGGATGCTAGAGTTAAGCTATGATCTACAGCCCTGGGTGTCTTGTTTCCAGATGAGAAAACAACTAATGCAGAAAGGTCTAATTAGCTATCAGTCTATGTCCTGACCTGCACAACCGTGACACACCAAACAGAGATACAGAGAGGAAGATTAAAGGATAGGATAAGGCAAGGTGGATCACTTCGAATATAGAGGATTTCGCAGCTGTTTGATCTGTCCAGACCATCACTCTTAAGTCTTTGTTAAAGTCAGCGAGGGAGGTTATACTCCCATTAGTCTGCCAATCATCTAGATAGATTTACTAACACATTTTTATTGCACTCTAGGAGAATTTGCAATGCTTTGTATTAATGCAGAGACCTGAAAATTGTGTTCAAATGTTAAATTAGCCATAAGTCACCACATAAATTCACAATTATAAGAGAATGTCTCGGTTACTAACGTAACCTCGGTTCCCTGAGAGACGGGAACAAGTATTGCGTAAGTTTAGCTTACGCTATGGGAAAAACTCCTTTTCTCGAGAATATGAAGCCAAAAATTATCCTTATAATTTTATATATGTAAAACGCAGTGCAGCTGCACAGCAGACCCAAGCAGAGCGTACTAGCGCGCTGATTGGCTGTGCTGCGGCAACTGCACAAACTTATGGCAAGGCGGCTGAGGGGTGCGAACCAGCGCCCAAAGCACATCAACTACTGCCTAAATTTGCATGGCTAAGCTATAAAAGCCCATACTATGCCATAGGATTCAGGTTAAATCGACTGAAGCGATCCCCTGATCTAAGCACAATAGCACGGCGGGTTACGCAATACTCGTTCCCTTCTCTCAGGGAACCGAGGTTACGTTAGTAACCGAGACGTTCCCTTTCGAGAGTACTCTCGTATTGCGTAAGTTTAGCTTACGCTATGGGAACCCAATTTAAAATGCTGTGCGTGCTTAAAAAAAAACTTCGCCCCATACTATGGCCTGGGACGAGAGCCCGAGGCCCATAGAAGAGTAAAAGTTATGAGTCCCAAAAAGAGGCCAACGAGTGGTGAGCCTCATATAAGGGTATATGTAGCGATATTCCTGTCATATCATGTAGATAAAAACTAGACCGGGACTATAATTATTGCAAATGTGTTATACATTTGTTTATATAGAATTTTAGATAAAAACTAGACCGGACAGAGTCGGGTCTTATAGTTATTGCAAATGTGTTATACATTTGTTTATATGGAATTTAGATAAAATCTAGACCGGACAGAGTCGGGCCTATATTTATTGCAAATGTGTTATACATTTGTTTATATGGAATTTAGATAAAATCTAGACCGGACGGAGTCGGGCCTATAGTTATTGCAAATGTGTTATACATTTGTTTATATGGAAAGAACCCTAGCTTACAAAGCAGGAACCTCCAAGTTATAAAATTTAACAAATGTGGACGGAGAGGCCCAGCCTGCCGCCGCACAGATATCTTCCAGTAGTATTCCACTGGACCAAGCCCACGACGAGGCCATGCCTCTAGTGGAATGAGCTCTAACGCCTATGGGGCAGCAGAGACCTCTTGACTCGTAAGCCAGAGAGATAGCATCTAGTATCCATCGCGACAATCTTTGCTTCGTGATCACGCTCCCTCTGGTGCAACCGCCAAAGCATACAAAGAGCTGTTCTGACTGCCTGGATGCGGCAGAACGTCCTAAATAAACTCTAAGAGCCCTGACGGGACAGAGTAAATTCGCGTCTCTTTCGTCCTCAGACAAGGGAAGAGCTGATAGTGAAATGATCTGTGCTCTGAACGGAGTGGAGAGCACTTTGGGTACATACCTGTGTCTTGGTTTGAGGACAACTCTGGAGTTGTTAGGCCCAAATTCAAGACAGGAAGCGCTCACAAAGAGCGCATGTATATCGCCAACTCGCTTGACTGAAGCTAGTGCAAGCAAGAGAGCAGTTTTGAGCGAAAGGTGCTTCAGGCTTACAGACTGAAGTGGCTCAAATGGGGAACCTTTCATGGCTTCTAGGACCGTGGAAAGGTCCCAAATAGGAACCGATGAGGTTCGAGGTGGGTTCAGCCTCCTAGCTCCTCTGAGGAAGCGCACGATTAGGTCGCTTTTCCCCAGTGACTGTCCGGCCACATGAGCGTGAAACGCTGCTATGGCCGCCACATATACTTTGAGCGTGGAAGGGGAGCGACCCGCGTCCAAAAGCTCTTGAAAAAAGGAGAGCACTTTTGCCATTCCACATGAGTGTGGGTCCAGGTTCCGCTCTGTACACCAGTTTGAGAACACTGACCATTTTAGAGCGTAAAGCCACCTGGTTGAGGGCGCTCTAGCTTCAGAAATAGTATTCAGCACCCCTTTTGGGAGGTTCCCGGGCATCCTTTGATGGGCCATACATGAAGGGCCCACAAGTCGGGAAGGGGATGCCAGATCGTCCCCTTCGCCTGTGTGAGGAGGTCTCTCCTCAGCGGTATTGGCCATGGGGCTGTTTCTAGCAGCTGAGTCAACTCGGAGAACCATAGTTGGTTCTTCCAGAGAGAGGCTATTAAAAGCACTGCACACTTGCTCCCCCTGATCTGTGTGATGACCTGAGGTAACATCGCGACTGGAGGGAATGCATACAGCGGGCGGCTGGGCCAGCACATCCCTGCTTTTGGAGAAATATGTTGGGCAATGAGCATTGTCTTCTAAAGGCAAAGAGATCGACCTCTGCCTTGCCGAAGACGCTCCAATTAACTGAACCGTTTGTGGGTGAAGAGACAAGTCCCCTGGGGGAATTTTGTCTCTGGATAGCATATCCGGGCCCTGGTTCAGAATGCCTGGCACATGCGCTGCCCTAGCGAGCGCAGGTTGTGCTGAGTCCATAAAAGGAGGCTTTTGGCCATGGTATGCAGGTTTCTTGACCTGAGTCCACTCTGGCAATTTATATAGAATACCACTGACATGTTGTCCGTTTGAACTAGATCGTGGTGACCTTTTATGTATGGGAGGAAAGCTTTTATCGACCGCTGTCATCTCTAGATAGTCTATGTGCAGCCGCCTCGCCGAGCTTGACCAAAGGCCGGAGATAGGCCTGCCTTCGTGCATGGCACCCCAACCTAGGTTGGATGCATCTGTCGAGATCACTTCCCATTTTGAGACCGTGCCCATACTCACGCCAGACTGGTACCAGTCGGCTGCTTTCCAAGGAGCCAGGGCTTTGATACAGCCGTGATTCACTTTGATGCATAAGTGGCCTGACCGCAACGCACGAGCCGGTGCGCAGGGTTTTAATCAGCGCTGGATGGGGCGCATATACAGTAGGCCTAGTTTGATACTGCTGATGCTGAGGCCATGAGGCTTAACATCCTCTGAATGTTTGAGAGGAGTGTAAGTGCCAGCTTCAAAACGACGCCGCTAGGCACTGGATGGCGAGCACGCACTGTGACGTAAGCCGCGCTTCTCATCTGTATCGAGTTCATGACTGTTCCCAGAAAATAAATATTCTGGCTGGGAGACAGCACGCTCTTGCAGTGTTGATCCTGAGACCCAGACATTCTAGATGGCTGAGGAGCCAGGACCTGTGAGTTATAAACTGTGCCTCTGTTTGGGCTATAACCAGCCAATCGTAGAGGTAGTTCAGTACTCGCACTCCCCGTAGTCTCAGGGGGGCAAGGGCTGCATCCATGCACTTCGTAAATGTACGGGGTGCTAGGGATTTCTTTGGAACGAGGAAGTAGCGACTGTAAAAGCCTGACTTGTTTATTGCTAAGGAGACAGATTCCACAGCTCCTTTTTCTAACAGTTTTGACATTTCGGTGCGAAGCACGTGACTCACGTCGCTATTCACCGATGTCTCGACCACGGCGTGAAAGCGCAGGGGTCTGTAACGAGGGGTAATAAAACGAGTAACCTCGTTTTATTATTATGTTCAACACCCATTCTGATATACCGGGGATGGCCTCCAAGGCCTCAGCCCGCATAGCAAGGGGTTAAATTAAGTTTGGAGACGGGCCGCTCTGTAATAGGGACCCGGTCGCCCGGCTGGTTTGTGCTTGTGACACTGTGGGAACAGCGCGTATGTGTAGTGGCGCGCACTTAGTGGGCGCGCGCTATACATTCAGAGCGCTTTCGGTGCGAGCTGGAGAGCGAGCTCTCGGCGCGAGCTGGTCAACAGGGGATAATCTGTGTGAACAGTGCTTATGTGCAGGGGTGCATACTGTATAGGCGCGAGCTGGAGAGCGAGTCAACAGGGGATAATCTGTGTGAACAGTGCTTATATGCAGGGGTGCATACTGTATAGTGGGCACACTGCCTGCAGTCAGAACAGAGGAAAAACTTTGTATTTTATTAGGGTCGTTGTTAAAACGGCGTTTGTGTGCAGGTGTGCGTGTTTGATAACAGGCTAGTTGACTGCAATATTTATATCTCCAGCCGCCTGAATAGAGGGGACTGGGAGAATGTAAAGGAAGTCTGTGGTGGTAATCCGGCCACGGTGGGACTTTTGTGTGATTTTGTGGCGCTGAATTAACAGTGCTTATGTGCAGGGGTGCATACTGTATAGTGGGCACACTGCCTACAGTCAGAACAGAGGAAAAACTCTTTTTATGGTTTATTAGGGTCGCCGTTAATACGGCGTTTGTGTGCAGGCATGCGTGCTTCATCACAGGCTACTTTACTGCAATGTTGACATCTCCAGCCGCCTGAATAGAGGGGACTGGGAGAAGTGTAAAGAGTGAAAATGGCGCAAGGCTTGTGATGTCTTCTGTGCTTCGGTGAAGAACTCGGCGCTGTGTGAAGTGCTTATGTGCAGGGGTGCATACTGTATAGTGGGCACACTGCCTGCAGTCAGAACAGACTAAAAACTCTTTTTATAATTTATTAAGGTCGCCGTTAATATGGCGTTTGTGTGCAGGCGTGCGTGCTTCATAACAGGCTCGTTTACTGCAATGTTGACCTCTCCAGCCGCCTGAGTAGAGGGGACTGGGAGAAGCGTAAAGAGTGAAAATGGCGCATGGACAGTGAGCGCGCGCTGTGACGTAAGCCGCGCTCTCATCCGCACCAAGTCTACGACCGTTCCCAGAATGGGTGTGTCGCTTTTGACTGCCGTCCCCCTAGCGGAGGGCGGGCAAAGATGTGCGGCGACCGCTTCCTCAAGAGGGGGAAGGACTCTCATAACCTTTTCTCTTTGCGCCGTCGAGTGACGAGAACGCTGAAGAAGCCGAGGATTTGAGACGAGATTTCATTAGCTCGTCGTGAACTTTCAGGGAAGAAGGGGGCGGGCCTCTGCAGAGGGGCCTGACGGCGGCCTTGCAGAAACCACTCGTCCAGCCTGCTTCGCGTGGGTTCCTCGGGATGAGACCAGTTGAGTCCAAGGACTCAAAGGCCCTGGTCAATGAATAAGACCGGCGAAGAGGATTCTGAGAGTGAGACACGCGGGGAGAGCTCCAGCGTAGGCTCGCTCGTCTGCTCTGGCATTCTCTGTCTGAGCCCGCAGGGTCAACAGCGTCATTTCGTCGCACTCCGGGCATCCGCCCTTAGAGAGTGCAGCTTCGGCGTGGTCACGGCCTAAGCACGCGGTGCAAGGAATGTGACGATCCCCGCCGAAGAGAGGGCCTCTGACCGGATATACGAGGCATCTGAAACAACGTCTCAGCTTTTTTGTGAGTGTGTGTGTTGCAGTGGCGAACACACACACAGCTTGTAAGGATATAAAAGGATATCGAACATGCCGGAAGGCGCAGCTGGAACAGCAAGGGCTGAAGAAGGAATCCGCCATCCTCAGAGCTGCAGGGCAGGAGCTAGTTCCGCTGAAGGCTTGTCGACGGCGGTGACTTCACAATCCGGAGGTCAGCGAAGGGAGAGTCCGCTGAAGGAGATTAAATCTGAATCCTATGGCATAGTATGGGCTTTTATAGCTTAGCCATGCAAATTTAGGCGGTAGTTGACGATTGGTTCGCACGCCTCAGCTGCCTCGCCATAGGTTCGTGCAGTTGCCGCAGCACAGACAGTCAGCGCGCTAGTACGCTCTGCTTGGGTCTGCTGTGCAGCTGCACTGCGTTTTACATATATAAAATTATAAGGATAATTTTGGGCTTCATATTCTCGAGAAAAGGAGTTTTTCCCATAGCGTAAGCTAAACTTACACAATACAAGAGTACTCTCGAAAGGGAACAAATGTAATGACTTATAAGACACTTAGCTGTCAGTTTTTGATTTGGACACAGACTCTTAGTTATTCTGCATGGATTGTTTTACTGAAAGCAAATTGTTTGTATTTTTCATCCTCGTGTTGAAGGGTATATATATATATATATATATATATATATATACAGTGGGGAGAACAAGTATTTGATACACTGCCGATTTTGCAGGTTTGCCCACTTACAAAGCATGTAGAAGTCTGTAATTTTTATCATAAGTACACTTCAACTGTGAGTGACGGAATCTAAAACAAAAATCCAGAAAATCACATTGTATGATTTTTAAGTATTTAATTTGCATTTTATTGCATGACATAAGTATTTGATACATCAGAAAAGCAGAACTTAATCTTTGGTACAGAAACCTTTGTTTGCAATTACAGAGATCATATGTTTCCTGTAGTTCTTGACCAGGTTTGCACACACTGCAGCAGGGATTTTGGCCCACTCCTCCATACAGACCTTCTCCAGATCCTTCAGGTTTCGGGGCTGTCGCTGGGCAATACAGACTTTCAGCTCCCTCCAAAGATTTTCTATTGGGTTCAGGTCTGGAGACTGGCTAGGCCACTCCAGGACCTTGAGATGCTTCTTACGGAGCCACTCCTTAGTTGCCCTGGCTGTGTGTTTTGGGTCGTTGTCATGCTGGAAGACCCAGCCACGACCCATCTTCAATGCTCTTACTGAGGGAAGGAGGTTGTTGGCCAAGATCTCGCGATACATGGCCCCATCCATCCTCCCCTCAATACGGTGCAGTCGTCCTGTCCCCTTTGCAGAAAAGCATCCCCAAAGAATGATGTTTCCACCTCCATGCTTCACGGTTGGGATGGTGTTGTTGGGGTTGTACTCATCCTTCTTCTTCCTCCAAACACGGCGAGTGGAGTTTAGACCAAAAAGCTCTATTTTTGTCTCATCAGACCACATGACCTTCTCCCATTCCTCCTCTGGATCATCCAGATGGTCACTGGCAAACTTCAGACGGGCCTGGACATGCGCTGGCTTGAGCAGGGGGACCTTGCGTGCGCTGCAGGATTTTAATCCATGACGGCGTAGTGTGTTACTAATGGTTTTCTTTGAGACTGTGGTCCCAGCTCTCTTCAGGTCATTGACCAGGTCCTGCCGTGTAGTTCTGGGCTGATCCCTCACCTTTCTCATGATCATTGATGCCCCACGAGGTGAGATCTTGCATGGTGCCCCAGACTGAGGGAGATTGACCGTCATCTTGAACTTCTTCCATTTTCTAATAATTGCGCCAGCAGTTGTTGCCTTCTCACCAAGCTGCTTGCCTATTGTCCTGTAGCCCATCCCAGCCTTGTGCAGGTCTACAATTTTATCCCTGATGTCCTTACACAGCTCTCTGGTCTTGGCCATTGTGGAGAGGTTGGAGTCTGTTTGATTGAGTGTGTGGACAGGTGTCTTTTATACAGGTAATGAGTTCAAACAGGTGCAGTTAATACAGGTAATGAGTGGAGAACAGGAGGGCTTCTTAAAGAAAAACTAACAGGTCTGTGAGAGCCGGAAGGGGCGTTTCCTCCAAGGAGACAAGAGAGGCAGTGCCTCCTCAAAAAAAAAAAACTGGATGAGAAAATAATTGATATTACAAAAATAAAACAAAGCAAATATTACAAAATTTGACGATTACAATTGTAAAAAGTCACTCGTTTTTATAAAGTAATACTGTCCAACAGCGACATCCGCAGATGAAGTTACAGCGGAAGGCGCGCCTCCTCTGTCCCCATTGTGTCAGGGTATGGTACATGAAAAGGGAGCGAGGACTCAAGTGCAGGAAGAGGTGACTTTATTAACTAACAAAATAAAACAAACACAAACCAAAAACCCACGAGGGGGAAAACAAACTTGAAATAAACTTAAATACCAAAATTAGTAAACAGGAACATAACAGGGAGCAGAACATCCAAACAGGGAACATCAAATGTAAGACAACGATCCAGCACAGGACTGCAGACATGAGGGGATTATAAAGGGTGACAAATTAGGCAGGTGATGAGGGAGAACAGGTGGGGCAAATAATCAATAATGAGATAACAAGAGGGGCAGGGTCAGGACAATACCAGAGACATGACGTAAGACCAAAACATGACAAACCAAAGCACATGGCTAGAAAATAACAAAAACACCACATGTGCTAACAAGACAAGACAGACATGTGACATTACCCCCTCCTTAAGGAGTGGCTACCAGACGCTCCACCATGGGACCAGAGAGGGGCGGGAGGGACAGACCAGGGTGGGACGGGAGGGACAGACCAGGGAGGGACACAAAGTTCAGGAGACCTGGCCGGCGCACACCGTTCAGGGGGCCAAGGCGGCAACTTCGATTCCAGGGGCCAGGACGGCGCACACAGTTCAGGGGGCCAGGGCGGCGCACACAGTTCAGGGGGCCAGGGCGGCACACACAGTTCAGGGGGCCAGGGCGGCACACACAGTTCAGGGGGCCAGGGCAGCCCACACAGTTCAGGGAGCGGAGTCCTCTCTGGACTCGAAACAGGAAGCGGAGCCCTCACCGGACTCATAACAGGAAGCGGAGTCCTCTCTGGACTCGTAGCAGGAAGCGAAGTCCTCTCTGGAGTCCTAACGGGAAGCAGAGTTCTCTCGGGACTCGAAACGGGAAGCAGAGTCCTCTCTGGACTCGAGACGGGAAGCAGAGTCTTCTCTGGACTCTGATCACGGGCTGGAGCCCTCTCAGGACTCTGGTCGCGGGCTGGAGCCCTCTCTGGACGCTGGTCAGTGACTGGAGCCATCTCTGAACGCTGGTCAGTGGCAGGAGCCATCTCTGGACACTGGTTAGGGGCTAGAGCCATCTCTGAACACTGGTCAGTGGCAGGAGCCATCTCTGGAAGCTGGTCAGGGGCTGGAGCCATCTCTGGATGCTGGTCAGGGCCTGGAGCCATCCTTGGATGCTGATCAGGGGCTGGAGCCATCTCTGGACGCTGGTCAGGGGCTGGAGCCATCTCTGGACGCTGGTCAGGAGCTAGCCACGGCAAGGCAATACATTTGGGCGGCTCTGGACACTACTCCGAGACGACCGCGGGCTGCTCTGTAACAGCCCCCGAATATCTGGAGGAAGCCCTGTGCTCCTCCCAAGCACGTAGGACTGCCACCACATAAAACCCCAGCACAGCCCTCCTGGCCATGTCAGGACTCAGGATCACCGGACCTGGAACCACCGGACTCGGAACCACCGGACCTGGGACCACCGGAGTCGGATCCTCCTTAGCAGAGGTCTCCGACAAAGTGGACCCCTTCTTCCTCCTCCTTCTCCGTTACAGGGTCATCGGAGGACTGGGGCCTCCACTGACTGCAGATGGCACGTAACAGTCAGTGGGCTGGGACTCTGCTGGCCGTAGATGTTTAGGCTCACCAAGATGTTAGATGTGGTGGACAAAGTCCCAGAATCCCAGATGCCCCAGCTTCTCCATCTCCCCCGGGCTGAGAGGCATATCCAAACAGATATTATACACCTCCTTAATCTCCGCCTCCGTGTAGACCATGTGATTGACCTTAATGAGGAAACTGCAGGCAAAGTCCCTCACGTCAGCTCCCTGCTGACGGATGTAACATGAGTTCACATATCTGACGAGTCTCAGATAGTTGGAGGGTTCGGTGGGGGGAGATGGAAAAAGGAAGAGACCCATCTTCTGCTGAGTCCTCTAATGGCTGGATCATTATGTCAGGGTATGGTACATGAAAACGGAGCGAGGACTCAAGTGCAGGAAGAGGTGACTTTATTAACTAACAAAATAAAACAAACATAAACCAAAAACCCACGAGGGGGAAAACAAACTTGAAATAAACTTAAATACCAAAATTAGTAAACAGGAACATAACAGGGAGCAGAACATCCAAACAGGGAACATCAAACGTAAGACATCGATCTAGCACAGGACTGCAGACACGAGGGGATTATAAAGGGTGACAAATCAGGCAGGTGATGAGGGAGAACAGGTGGGGCAAATAATCAATAATGAGATAACAAGAGGGGCGAGGTCAGGACAATACCAGAGACATGATGTAAGACCAAAACATGACAAACCAAAGCACATGGCTGGAAAATAACAAAAAAACCACATGTGCTAATAAGACAAGACAGACATGTGACACATTGCCTTAAAGCAGATACTCCAGTTTGGACGTGTACACGGACCGCTGCGGACAGCACGGACACGGACTACTTGTATTTATACTACTGAAAGTGTATGCTGGGGTCCGCTCGGCGGACGGCGTGTTCCACACATGTGCAGTAGACCGGCGTGTACACTTTCACACTTCTAATTTCCCTCCACGAATTATTGCACATCTGGCTGTCTTTATATTGTTTTAACGACGGATTGTAGAGGTGCGTGTAGCGACGGACTTCACAGCCTCTCTTCAAATTCGTAGTTCGTGTTGTTTTTCCAGCACATGCGCAGCTGGTGCTTTTGTAGCCTAGTGACCGCGCATACTTGTCCAAAAATAGGAGGCACGCGGATGTCCGCAAAGAGCATCCGCGCACACCCTCCGATGACGCACACGCGGATGTCCGCAAAGAGCATCCGCGCACACCCTCCGATGACGCGCACTCGGAAAGTACAACACTTGCTTAACACTAGCTTAATGTGTGACTGAATTTTGGAGTAGCATATCTGCCTGCAAACCCGGAGGCTGCATTTTCAGGACCGCATTTCTAGGACCACAGTTCTAGGACCCTAGCAATGATTTAGTTGTTTAATTGATTAAGTTTAATTGATAGCCCTAAACCTACCCATTGGTAACCCTGTTGAAATATTTAAACTAATTTAAGTAATTAAGTTGAAAAAAGCCGTGCCTGCTGTTTTGTTAAAAATAAGGTGGAAAAAGTTTGAATCAGGTCTCCTCTGTTGGAGTACAGTTGGCTAGATGGCGCTGTCACACACAAAAAAACTAGGGTCCTAGAAATGCAGTCCTGAAACTGCGGCGATCCTAAAAGAGCAGCCTCTGGTATTGCAGGCAGATAATATTGGGAATTTTGTGCTGGGTGAAATGAGTGGGGGAAAGTCACGTGAGAGGAGGCAATGCCTCCATCGCGCTATGATTGGATATGATGGGTTATAATTGGATATGACTGATTCATGCGATAAATCCCGCCTCTTGTTTTCGTGCGCGTTCACGGATCGGCCTGAATGAAGATAATGATGCCGTTAAAGGGAAGACTAGGCTAATTATTTGTTTGTAAACAGGATGCGCGCACATCATGGCTGCAGAAAACCCGATCGCTTTGGCTAGTATTACACGGATACGGTATACAAGTTAGATTTAAAAAGATTATAGTTTATATTGATTAGATGTTATTTTCAAAATGTGCTCCACATATGCTTGTCACCTAGCGATATGCACTGTTATTAAACGAAATTGACGTTATAGTGAGTGGGATACGTCTTACAGATCCGTTTAATTGCCATAACACCTTGTCAATGGTTAAACGATGAAACGAAATGGCCAAGCATCCAGTGGCCAGAGATATTACCTGATCGACACTCCAAGTGTTCCAATCCTATTTTGTGTTTGCAAACAGCGATGACGTTTTTTTGTGGGCAGAAAATGGCAGTTATGTCGTAGCAATCTGTGGAAGCCACGGAATAAAAGACTAAAAAAAAAGTTAATTTCGAGTTTATATCTTACAATTCTGACTCTTTTTTTCTCTCGCAAATCCGAGTTTATATCTCACAATTCTTAGAAGGATAAACAGAATTGTGAGATATACTCGTTATTCTGTCTGTTTTCCTCAGAATTGCGAGTTTTATATCCCGCAATTCTGACTCTTTTCCCCTCAGAATTGTAATACAAACATTTACGAGTTATAAAGTCCGAACTGGGAGATATAAACACGCAAACGCAAGAAAAAGAGTCAAGAATTGTGAGATAAAAATGTTATAAGCTATGTTTAAAAGTTATCTATGTAAAATGTTATAGGTTTAAATATTATTTAATGCTGTAACTGCTATGTATGTATGTCCCCTATGCTATGTGAATACTGCATATGTGAATATTATGTAGACTTACTGTTTACATCAAATTAATGCTTTAATAGTAGACTAATCATTGCAGGTTTCATCAGTCCAATCTGTGACTTGCAACATATATCTGCGTTTAGCTTCAAAGGGCGTCTTCAACGACGGAATTCAATAAAAATGAAGACCGTATTTTTTGCATTCCGATTCTGACATACAAAGGCATAACAAAATTTGTTTTCTCTTATTCTGTGGATTCTGCCCATTTTCCTCCACTTGTTATGCTATTTTTCTGCAGCCACTATGCGCGCGCAGCTGCAAGACAAGTGACGTAACTGTGACGTCTGCTCTAAATGGGTCTATAGAAAAAGTCAGAGCAATAGAAAAACAGAGTTGCGACACGCTTTGATCTCGCCGTCACGTGGTTCATAGAGCTCTCAATAGTTCCAAACAACTCCGCGGTGTCAATCTGTTTGAATAGGATTAAGCAGGATAGACAGCAGTTTCACTATATTTGCAGCAATTTCTGGTAAATATTAACAAAATATGTGCATCGACTTCGAGTAGGCTTTACAGTAGCATTTTACTCTGGGGAGAGGTAAAGAAGAGACAATGTTAATGTTTTTCTTGAGTGATCTGGTTATTTTATTTGGGTCATGTGAATGATTTTACAGCGTTGAGTATTGTAGCCCATCACCGCCATTTCTGTTGAAAAATCATATGTTTAATTTACCGGGAATGAGAATCCTCTCAGTATCGATCAAAACAAGTTTTATACAGTCTCAAAACGCTGAATGAATTTTAGTGCAAGTTTACGTTTTACACGAATCTTCTCATTATCTACAAATCCCCTCATCATAACAAACAAAGCACAGACACGATTTAAATAAAGATTTATTGTGAAGTTTAGTCAGATGTTTTTGTTTTTCATTAGACTTTGTGATGTTCCCTACAATTAGCCTATATATTTAACACTTCAGTACAAATAAAGTAACAAAAATAGATATTTTAATGTTATAATGACTTGATAATCTATAAAAATTAATTCAAAAGAAGAGAAAAAAATGTCCAATGAGCCAATAAGTGTTCCTCTTCCGCCATCTACTGGTTCTAGTGGTCATTTCTTTTATCATTTTAATGTTGTTAACGTCCTAATGTTATTTTATGATACTCACATAAGCATACACAACAGGTGAATATAAATGAACGATGCTAGCATATACATAATTTAACCCAAGAAAGAAGTTTTAAATAGTGTTTAAAAAAAACAGGGCAACCAATTTAATTCAACTCATATAATTCATATCCAGGCGCTAGATACGTTATTCCTTGAATGGGCTGACTTCATTGAAACTCATTCGACAGAAAGATCTCAGAGAGACTAAAAACTGTTGAAATATGACAGATAGCATCTGGATATAGTAGCTGTTGCAGTGCTGCTCATGTTATCTAACTGCAGTTAGAGTCTATTATATAACAACTAGAGGAGTAAACAAACTTTGAAGTTGGCTTGATAAAGCTAGACCTGAAAGTTTGAAAAAGTTAATTAAAAGCTTAAAGTTTGAAGGTTTGAAGTTTAAAGTAGTTTAGAGTTTAAAGTAGTTTAAAGTTTGACAGTTTTAATGTCAATACAGTCTATCAGAAGATAGGGTGTTAGGGTGTTACTATGCAGTTGCTAGGGTACTCGGGCTGGTTGCTATGCAGATGCTAGAGTACTCAGGGTGGTTGCTATGGTGTTGTTATGTGGCTGCTAGGGTACTCAGGGTGGTTGCTAGGGTGTTACAATGTGGTTGCTAGGGTACTCGGGCTGGTTGCTAGGGTGTTGCTATGCAGTTGCTAGGGCATTCTTGGTGGTTTGCTAGGGTGTTGCTATGTGGTTGCTAAGGTACTCTGGGTGGTTGCTAGGGTGTTGCTATTCGGTTGCTAAGGTACCTGGCGTGGTTGCTAGGGTGTTGCTATGCGGTTGCTAGTGTATTCTGGGTGTTTGCTATGCGGTTGCTAAGGTACTTGGGGTGGTTGCTAGGGTGTTGCTATGCGGTTGCTAGGGTACTTGGGTCGGTTGCTATGCAGTTGCTAGGGTACTCAGGGTGGTTGTTATGGTACCCGGGTGGTTGCTAGGGTGGTTGCTAGTGTGTTGCTATGCGGATGCTAGGGTATTCTGTGTGTTTGTGTGTGTGAGAGAGAGAGTGTGAGAGTGTGATAGATAGATAGATAGATAGATAGATAGATAGATAGATAGATAGATAGATAGATTGCTAGGGTGCTCAGGGTGGTTGCTACATTGTTATGTGGTTGCTAGGGTACTCGGGTGGTTGCCAGGGTGTTACTATGCGGTTGCTAGGGTACTCAGGCTGGTTGCTATGCAGTTGCTAGGGTACTCAGGGTGGTTGCTATGGTGTTGTTATGTGGTTGCTAGGGTGTTACTATGCGGTCGCTAGGGTACTCTGGCTGGTTGCTAGGGTGTTGCTATGCAGTTGCTAGGGCATTCTTGGTGGCTGCTAGGGTGTTGCTATGTGGTTGCTAAGGTACTTGGCGTGGTTGCTAGGGTGTTGCTATGCGGTTGCTAGTGTATTCTGGGTGGTTGCTATGCGGTTGCTAAGGTACTTGGTTTGGTTGCTAGGGTGTTGCTATGCGGTTGCTAGAGTACTCTGAGTGGTTGCTAAGGTGTTGCTATGCGGTTGCTAAGGTATTCTGGGTGGTTGCTAGGGTACTCTGGGTGGTTGCTAAGGTGTTGCTATGCGGTTGCTAGGGTACTCTGGGTGGTTGCTAAGGTGTTGCTATGCGGATGCTAGGATATTCTGTGTGTGTGTGTGTGAGAGAGAGAGAGTGTTAGAGTGTGATAGATAGTCAGAACAAATGTATAGATAGAGAGAACAAATAGATAGATAGATAGATAGATAGATAGATAGTCAGAACAAATAGATAGATAGATAGATAGATAGTCAGAACAGATAGATAGATAGATAGATAGCTTAGAAATATTAGATAGAATGGAAGTTTGAATCTCAGTGGCTTAGAAATAGTACATAGAATGGCAGCTTAATTGAGTCTAATGGGCTTCAGTGTGTTTACATTTGAATTTTGTCAGTTGGACTTTGAACAGTCTTGGCTCATCTGAACTTTCCGTCAATGAGATTTTTCAGAGTTTTGATCGTCATTTTTAGGAAAACCGTAAATCGGATCAGTTAGAAAAGATATAGCATACTGAGTCAGAACAGTCTGAAGGTCTGAGCCGAGTTTGGAAATATGTAGATTTAAAGCTCTAGGAGGAGTTAGAGTTGCAAATTTGAGTCAGAAGTAGAATAATAAGTTTAAATAGGATTTCAATAAGTTGGCTCTCTCAAGCCAACTTAATAAACATCAACTCTAATGCGCTTCATAAAATACCACTTATATCAATATTCCTGAGAGGTCAACTAATGCCATAAAATCTCAAAATATGCAGTAATTTCATCAATTTGCCAGCGAGTGTGCTTGAGATACACTGAAATGATTGGGGTTCAATGCTGGAACTATTGGTTGTTTGGAACTATTGGTCGCTCCATGACACGCTTTACTTCCGCATTCCTCAGTTCCTATGGAAGTCTATGGGAGTGTCGTAACTCTGTTTTTCAACGGCTCTGGAAAAAGTAAGTAAACAACAGCCATTTAGATATCACCGCTTTATGTCACGTCAAAATCAAACTTGAAATGGCCTGAAAACATGAAGCCTGAGCAAACAGCTTGGGGAAATTAAAGGTAGCTACATCGTCGTGTCTGTGTACAGTGTAGCCTACATGTACAAGCTTGATGATGACTGCTGAAAATAAGTTGTCTATTAAAAAGAAAAGCTGAACATTAGTTCACAAATAATATATATTGTTTAAATTGTTACTGCATTTAGTAAAAATACTAACTTGATGAAATGTATACTTGGTTTTAATAAATAGAACATAACATAACGATACAAAATAGAATTGTACAATTATTTGGTCTCTCTTTTTTATGTAGCTAATGTTTATTTAACCAGGGAAATTAAGTGTAACAGGGACATAAATTTACATTTGATGTATATAAAAAATGTGAGGACTTTGCCTCCTCAATTTAAAACACCACCACACACCACTGAAATATATATATATATATATATACACACTCACCTAAAGGATTATTAGGAACACCATACTAATACTGTGTTTGACCCCCTTTCGCCTTCAGAACTGCCTTAATTCTACGTGGCATTGATTCAACAAGGTGCTGAAAGCATTCTTTAGAAATGTTGGCCCATATTGATAGGATAGCATCTTGCAGTTGATGGAGATTTGTGGGATGCACATCCAGGGCACGAAGCTCCCGTTCCACCACATCCCAAAGATGCTCTATTGGGTTGAGATCTGGTGACTGTGGGGGCCATTTTAGTACAGTGAACTCATTGTCATGTTCAAGAAACCAATTTGAAATGATTCGAGCTTTGTGACATGGTGCATTATCCTGCTGGAAGTAGCCATCAGAGGATGGGTACATGGTGGTCATAAAGGGATGGACATGGTCAGAAACAATGCTCAGGTAGGCCGTGGCATTTAAACGATGCCCAATTGGCACTAAGGGGCCTAAAGTGTGCCAAGAAAACATCCCCCACACCATTACACCACCACCACCAGCCTGCACAGTGGTAACAAGGCATGATGGATCCATGTTCTCATTCTGTTTACGCCAAATTCTGACTCTACCATCTGAATGTCTCAACAGAAATCGAGACTCATCAGACCAGGCAACATTTTTCCAGTCTTCAACTGTCCAATTTTGGTGAGCTCGTGCAAATTGTAGCCTCTTTTTCCTATTTGTAGTGGAGATGAGTGGTACCCGGTGGGGTCTTCTGCTGTTGTAGCCCATCCGCCTCAAGGTTGTGCGCGTTGTGGCTTCACAAATGCTTTACCTCGGTTGTAACGAGTGGTTATTTCAGTCAAAGTTGCTCTTCTATCAGCTTGAATCAGTCGGCCCATTCTCCTCTGACCTCTAGCATCAACAAGGCATTTTCGCCCACAGGACTGCCGCATACTGGATGTTTTTCCCTTTTCACACCATTCTTTGTAAACTCTAGAAATGGTTGTGCGTGAAAATCCCAGTAACTGAGCAGATTGTGAAATACTCAGACCGGCCCGTCTGGCACCAACAACCATGCCACGCTCAAAATTGCTTAAATCACCTTTCTTTCCCATTCTGACATTCAGTTTGGAGTTCAGGAGATTGTCTTGACCAGGACCACACCCCTAAATGCATTGAAGCAACTGCCATGTGATTGGTTGATTATATAATTGCATTAATGAGAAATTGAACAGGTGTTCCTAATAATCCTTTAGGTGAGTGTATATATATATATATATATATATATATATATATATATATATATATATATATATATATATATATATATATATATATATGTGTGTGTGTGTGTGTGTGTGATTAAGACTTAAAATTTACTTTAAGATTTACTTTAAGACTTAAGATTACTAAGGCTACATTCAGACCGTCACCCCATATCCGATTTTTGTGCATATCCGATTGAAATCCGATTGAAAAGTGTGAACTGCAAAAAAAAAAATCACATGAAATGCGATTTTTGACAAATCCATTTCGAGCTACATTCATATGTGGTTTGAAATTCCCGCATTTCTGGGAATCTGTTTCAGTCTGACCGCTCTGATCGGATTTTGCGTGGTTTGTGGGACTTAAACGTAATGTAAACGTTGCCAAGTCTGTGGTTTTCCCGTGGAATTGGGCTACTTTAACACTGTTGCCGCGGGCAGTTTTTCATGTGGCGGTGTTGAAGCGACCCCAATAATGTGATATTTAGCCCCGAGAATGGGAACCCCGCCAAAAACCGCAGATTTTACCCCCTGGAGCGCGATTTTTACATCAGTTTCTCACGCCATGTAATACATAAACATCAGATGTTGTTATAGAAAACTGCTGAAAGTCGCTGCAGAAACAATGCTGTGTTGTTGCAAAGTTCCAGAGACATGTTTTAAAACCAACGGAGACGACAGCACAGAATAAAGCCGCTTACCAGTATAACGGAGGAGGTTTCTGCCGCTGCCTCAGAAGACACAGGCAAATGCGGCCAAAATCCAATTTTTTTGCTCACATGACAGATCAGCACAAACCACATGGAATCTGATCTTTTCAATTCTGATTTGTGCCACTTCCATATGTGGTACTAAACCCGATACAGGTCTGATGGTGTGCAATGTGACCGCAGTCTGAACAGTCATATCGGAATTCATGCGACTTTTACATCACTGTTGATCAACGTTTGTCACAATTCAGCGCTCATGGGAGTCACTTCAAATATGTTACATAGGCCTACCTGAAGTTATCAAGACAGTTGCGAAAGGTCAGTGAAGGACAGTGATGTGTCAGAACTCATAAGTATTACAGTGACAGCTCTATATACAAGCAAAACTAAACGTAAATGTTTAAAAACTCTGCTCTTTTTTTTGCATCCTCGTCTTTTTCATATTGCTTGCACATAAATTTGCTGGCTTCGGCGGCAAACGTGTAATAAGTCCAATAAACGCGTAATCGCTTACTTTAATGTCCTCCGTGTTTACTTCCGTAAGACCGTGTGCTGCGTGACGTCTTTTTATCGTTCTTTTGCACATGTGGTTCAATCCAGGACCATGATCTGTTCACACTGGAATCTGATACTGGCCACATTTAAAACAACAATGTGAACAGCTATACAAAAAAATAAGATCTGAGCAATAAATCGAATTTATTGAAAGGCTACGTTCACACTGTCAGTCCAAATCCGATTATTTCTGTATCCGATTGGAATCTGATCTAAAATTATTGACTGTTCACATTGTGTATTGCAACTGTTCAGATCTGATTTGTGTGTCCATGCCACGTTTTCGTCTTCCGGAATATCTGCATTGGTTTTTATGGCAATGACGTTGCGTTAGTAGGCGTACGCCAAAAACAACAACAACAACAACAACTGTAACATAGAGGGGTTTGCAATACAGATGTTGTCTTATTTACAACATGACAATGTGTAGCCTGCCGCGCTATCACTACTGCGTTTTCTGAGGCAGCGGCAGAAACGTAGGAAGCTGGTATAAGCGAATTTATTCTGTGCTGTTTTCCACTGGTTTCAAAACATGTCTCCGTTACATTGTCATTTAATAGGGGTCAATTGAATAGGATTTCAAACCACATACTCAAAACGGATTTGTAAACTAAATGCATTTCATGTGATTTTTTTGCCGTTCACACTTGCTAAATCTGATTCAATTTGATATGCACACAAATCGGATTTGGATTGAGTGTGAACGTAGCCTTAAACCACACAAAATCCAATCAGAGTAGTCAGACTGAAACAGATTTCCAGAAATGCGGTATTTCAAACCACATATGAATGTAGCTCGAAACAGATTTGTAAAAATCGCATTCATGTGATTTTTTGCCGGTCACACTTGCTAAATCTGATCGGATTTGGACTGACAGTCTTAACGTAGCCTTAATCACGGACAAAAACCAGACCATTTGAGACCCTTGTATCAGACAGAAAATCTAGATTAATGCCTCTTTTTTATGTTTACTTTCTTTTAGAACATGAACAAAATCTTGAAAAAATAAATAAAAAAGCCCTCACGGACATGTCATAACACCCACGCTATGGAATCCGGCATTCATTATTCCCTCTTATTGCGATGGATGAGAGCTCTGCTGTAATGCAATCAGTCTGGAGGGGGAACCGAAATGAGAACTGTGAGCGATGGAGCTCCTGTAGGCACCTAAGAAGATCTTTAGAGACCATCATCCATTTATTCACTTTGAGAATTCTGCGCGAGGATGTGAGTGGAATGCTTGATTCTAGATCATTCCAGAAGGGTCATTTAGCTTCTCAGCAGCATATGCTACAGTACGGCTAAAAATACACAGAGTTTCAATGTGGGAGGTTTTAGCAGGGCTACTGTAACTGTGAGTTATCTTTGCTTCCTCTTACTGTGTCTAAGGAGAGATAAGAAGCTGCTGACCTCAGGTGGGGGCACTCTGGCATGTGGCCCTGTCTTAATGAGGCAAAATCCAATAGTTAGCTTTGTAATGAGCGAGGGTCAGCCTAAGAAAGACCTGTGCCTGTGTGGTAATCTATAAAGTGTTTTCTACGTGGGAGGATTGGAAATTGATTTGTGTCCGTGGTGTGCTCTGTCTAGGCTTTATCTCTATACAAAGTCGAACCTGATCAGGAAGAAGGTGGGAAAAATGTAGCTGTTATTTTAATGTAGAGGTTATTTTAAATGTTAATTAGAATGGGTGGTATGTAGAAAGAGGTCTCTGATGAAGCTTAAAATAGTTTTATAAGGCTCGAGTAATTATCAAGATAAGGTTTATTGCTGTGAAGTGGTACAACATGGAGAGTGGACAGAGAGTTATGCTAAAATGAACGTACAACAGCTTTTTAAACCTTAAAGCGAGGAGCAACTTTGTGTTTGTGTGAGTGTGGGTGGATGGGTGGCACACGTATGCTTTACATGTGCTGGATCTATTAACTAATGCAGCACATGGAATTCACACATAATTTCAAATAAGTGGGAGGCTATTTATATTCGTTAAGTGTTCTGAGATCTTTTGCTTCAACATTAAGCTGCTTGTCACAGCAACAATTGTGGGTTGCTACTGTATATAGTTTAATTACAGACACAATACTTTTAGTCCAGTAACCAACGCAAATGAGCATGCACAATTCAAAATCCAGTATTGATTGATATATATCCACCATTGACCATACATTTTTAAAAATTGGATGCCTTTGAAAATCATTAGAGACGCCCAACCATCATACTTTTTACTTTACACAAACTCATTCATTTTACTTTCTGGTGGTTACTTTCCATTGTTTTATACTGAGACAATTATATTTACTGTTAAAAAACTTTTATTCGACACGGACAAAATGATAAAAAAAGTGACATTAAACACTTATACTGTTACAAAAAAAATCTGTTTTAAATAAATGCTGTTCCTTTGAACTTTCTATTCATCAAAGAATCCTAAAAAAACAAAAACAAAAAACTATTAATAAAATATTAAGCCAAAAATTGATTGTTTTCAATTGATAATAATAAGAAATGTTTCTTGAGCACCAAATCAGCATATTAAAATGATTTCTGAAGGATCATGTGACACTGAAGATTAATGGAGTAATGATGCTGAAAATTCAGCTTTGCTATCACAGAAATAAAACAAAAGTTTAAATATATTACAATATTACAGTTTACTGAATTTTACTCAAATAAATGCATGAGACTTTCAAAATCTTACAAAAAAATAAAAAACCTAACTTGCATCGTTAAACCCAACTGTCATAAAGACCTTTCTCCATTTGTAGATTTTCATTGAAACATTATTTATGTTCATGGCCCCCACGCCCCCCACCCCGCCCAATGCAGGTGATTTCAGGTTTTTACAGTCCTTGGTGTAAACCAACCCCATCCCATATAAACATGAACCTGCAATGCAGTTGCAACTGGCTCACTTCAAAACCACTGTGCTTTCTTTGTTGATGATAGCCTGCAGGCTGGATACACTGAACTCAGTATATTTGTGCCTGAGGGAATTAAATCTGACAGCGTGTGAGCCCAGAGGAATATCTAGCAGCACACTCACTCTCACACGCAAGTGTTAACAGCTCCTGTCACCAGGAAAAGCAGCAGAGACAAAGTGTAAAGGCCCAGGTGACTTTCAGTCCGTTGATTTCATGTGATAGCAGAATCATGCTTACAGTCTGTCAGAGTCCTGTATTTACTAGGTTTTACCACCAGGGGGGAGTAAATGCATGAGGACCAAAACCAGAAGGAGCGAATAAAGAACATGGTAAACCAAAACAAGTTTTTGCTTCAGTCAGAGCCAGGCCTACATGGAATCTGTATCCACATAACTCCACAGATTTCCACAGAATTGTCATTCAATAAGCTATAGACATCCAATAAGCTCCAATTAAATATTT
Source organism: Coreius guichenoti (assembly GCA_039654105.1). NCBI lineage: Eukaryota > Metazoa > Chordata > Actinopteri > Cypriniformes > Gobionidae > Coreius > Coreius guichenoti. Next base: position 15,179,167 of record CM077188.1, read on the forward strand.
TCAGCTATATCTGAAATATAATATATATATATATATATAATATAATATAAATATATTCGCTTTATCATATTTAAATGCATTTCGCAATAACTATGCAATATTGTCCACATCTTGCAGTCATGTCTTATTCATGAGGTGTCAAGAGGTGGATATGGAGGAAACAGAGTAGGGAAAGGATAAAACTCACTGTAGACATGAGTCATGGGAAACTAAAGAAATAAACTGAAGGAAAGGGCAAGACAGGGGAGTGGAGGAAAGGAACTGATTAAAAACCATCTGATCAAGACCTCAGGCGGTCTTTCTCTTTTTCTCTTCACCCTCTCTGACTGCAGACTTTAGCTGTATGCTGCTGACAGTTCCAATTTCAAGCATCTAAATTTAACCTTGAAGATAAATGAACAGTTAGATGAATAGAAGGGGAGACCGGGGCAATTGTGACAGGGGGAATTATAAGACACTAAAATGTCTGAATTTCTGAAAATTATTTTTGAACATCTAGTATTAAGTCACCATGAAATCAAATTTGACCTTTTTTTTTTTTTAAATTCACATGCCCTGGTAATCTTTAATCAAGAAAACACTTCCTCTCCCTCTTGCAACTAAATCTGTTCTCTTCTCTGATGACATGTGCACCCACACGAGAGTGGGACGATAACCTTTCCCCTCCAGAAACCTGTCACTCACATGAGATTGCAGCAATTAGCAAATGACAATGATCCAATCAATTCCACGGCACAACAGGGAAGACGATCCCAACTTCTGCTTCATGCCAACTTTACGCTAATATCTGTTTTATATTGATTTTATCTCTAGGCTGTTGGTTAGAAATTGCCAACACTGTAACTGGTAGCAAACATACAAGTTGGCTGCAGTTGTAACATATATTAAAAAAATGTATTTCAGATCGTATGACTTGATTTTAAGTTGATTTTAAAATTAAATGTATATATTTAAAATTAAATATATAATGAACATCATTTCATTAAAATGTCTAGTATCATGTTGGAGACTGATGACTATATTTAAGTAAAATAATTCCCAGTGACTTTCAAATATATGCAGTACAATAGTAATGTCCTAAACAATTATATATATAATTTTTGTTTTATTTTTTATAGCTTTAAGAATTATTTTATTTATTATATTTAATAATTAATATTATTACATTAAGTATTGAATAATCATATTAAGAGGTTTCCTAATATAAGTTGAAGTTAATCTTAATTTTTAATTTTTACTGTAATTTTTGACATATAGAGGTGAACTTTTCAGCAATATTAACTACTAATTTAAGTATTAAGAAATGATATTACTACTTTAAGGTTTACTCCTATTTTGATTATTGTGGGTTAATATGATTTTTTTTTCAATGTTACAATTGCCCCCAAAATGACAATTTTATAGTCAACATTATGATCAATGTTCAAATCAATTATCATTCTTTCTTATAATTGAATTATAAAAGTCTTTCTCAATGTAAATATTAACTATTACTTTTGGAACACATGTATGTTTCCTATACCGAAAGATGGTTGATAAATTTAGTAATTTAATGTAAAATAAAACTACATTTGGCCCCAGTCCACTGATACAATGGCCTTAATGTATTCATCATTCTTTTTCCAAACTAATGAATTAATCTGCCGAGCTGCTAATCATTTTAAGAAAAGCTTGTAGAGACAGTTAGCCATGAGTCTGAGCAGACACACATGCTCAACTCACAAAAAACAGAGATAATGAATATATCATCAAGACCATCATTAATGCATTAATTTATTACTCTGAATGAGGGTAGTGAGACCATAGAAGCATGTTTACTTTGGCAGAAAGGACAGCCGGTGTATATTTTGTGCACATTTTATCAAAGATGAGGTAATCTCTTTTAATCTGTTTTAGATTATAGACCATGGTCAGGTGTGGGATAAGGGTTTAAAACAACAGATTTACCCTTCCCTTAAATGTCTGACAGACCCAGTTTATAAAAGCATAGTTGTTGTCAACCTGAATGGATTAGGGATTTGTCACACCTGATAAGAGCGATCTTCTACATGTTGATGGGATCTGATCCAAAATAACCCAGGTATAGATCATCCAGGTCTGCCATTCAGCTCACCAGCTCAGGGCACCAATCAGTCAGGAACATCATATCCAGCTCAAAGGTCCAGACACCTTCAACATGTCCACATTCCATATACATGATTCACTGTCAATAGCAAGGACAAATAAGTCTCAAATGTGATGGATAGCACCATAAGTTTTTTGCACCGCAGTGACAGAATAAGATCTTTTCTCCAGACACACTGTGTCAGGAACAGCTATAAAGAAGCCAAATAGTAGTGATGGTGAGTTTTAGCAGAAGATAAAGGCAGTATTGTCTGTTTTGCAGGCTGTCTGAGTAAGTGTGCTTTATGCCCAAGGTGTTTAACAGCGAGGCGGGGGAGAGAGAGCTGCAGAGGGTTAATACTCCACATATGGCTAGCTTGGCAAGCCAGGAACAGGTTTGCTTGTACTTAAATGAGATGGGGGTAGGCTGGCAAGAGAGTGCCTCCATTATTTTAAAGTCACTATAAAATCAAAATTAACTGTTCTTGTTTTTTTATGGAATATTGCATTATTTATTATAAATTAATTATTATCCGTGCACATCATTTCCATGTTTACTGGCGTATAAGGGGACCCTACGTTTTTTCTTGTTCGAGAAGCTCACTCATAGATGTGTCACAATAGGGAAGAATTGACTATAGGAACTTTCGTTTTATGGTGACTTTAACCCACTTGAGTCACTTTTGGAATAGAAGAACTGCAGCATATGATTGATGATGAGAACTGAAAACATTTAACAGCTAATTATGATGTATGTAAACAAAGAGCATAAATGTTTAACTGGTTATTTCAGCTTTTTTCTGGTGGTAAAGTATGTTTATGAGCTGTTTAATTCATACAATGTACTCAAAATAAAAATGAATTAAAACAAAATTAAAGCCACAATATGTACTTTTTCACCGCTAGAGGTCGCTTATTCAAAACAAAGGCGTAGCTTGATGACGCCTGGATTTCGCAGAGCTTTTATTATGCCGCAGACGACCACTTCCGCTTCTTCCGCTTCTTGCGCTCATATGTATGTGGGGTAACGCAGCGCTGTTTTATCATATTGGATACATTATTTGAGTGTATTGATAGTTATGTTATAATGCTACTCTGTGTGTTCGCTCGGCGACTACTATGAGACACTTGTTGCACACTGCAGTAAGCTAGATCGATATTAGGAATGGTAAAACATGGTACTCACTGTAAATCAAGAAAACGAGATTTAAACAATAAGACTGTGTTGAGCTATATAACAATGATTAGTTTTCTGTCGATGAATGTATCCAAACAGTTGGTCACCTGTCTAATAAAACATAATATATTAAAGCGTCTTTGGAGTTTCCATGGTTTCTACAAAATAAAACCAAGGGGTAAATCAAGGGTAATGCGGGTATGACGTCATTGATAGGCAACACACGGACACGGTCCGTGTCCTGGTTAAAACTGCTTATTTCTCTGGATTAAACATTCTTGGAAACATTTGGGATAATGTAAGTGCACAAGTCAACAAAATATATAACATTGTGGTTTTTGGATATTTTAATCCAAAAATCTTACATATTGTGCCTTTAATTATTAAAACTAATGCTGCCTTTACGTGCTATCGGAATTATCGTAAATACCAGTTTCCTAGTTAAACTCAAAGTCAAAATTTTAATGCGATGAGCTTGTAATCACGACTTCAGAAGTGGAAAGTAGGAAATTTCCGATAGCATGTGAAGGCAGCATTAAGCCATAAAATGATCACATGATGGGAAACCCTAAAAGGTTCTATGAAGCGAATGACAGAACGCTTTAAGGTTCTATAAAGAACCTTTTCTACTAAGAATGACACAGTTCAGTACTGTAGAGCTTAAGAAAGTCATTTGTCATGGCATAAAATTGGGTAGATGTCAGTTGTTGGACAGCAGAATAAATGTAGCATTTTGCCTTAAATATCCTCTCTGAAAGGTAAAATGAAATGTCAGATTGCTAAGAAAAGACTGAAGATGGGAAAGGGAGTTTGGGGAAATGCCTGCCTGTTTAAAGTAGGTGATACACAATGAAGTTAGAGGTAGTAACAATATGAAACGGATGAGACAACAGTGTGTTTTTATGGAACAACGTGTCTGCTTTTTTAACATGACACAAAGCTGTGCGTGCTAAAAAGATGTCATGTTGACTTTGAAAGTGGATATGCCATGTTCTTAGAACGCAATTCAATAAGTTTCAGTAAACCTTGAGGCCAGAAAGGAGACAAAAACTTCGTGCGTCAACGACACAGTCAACAGGTCCTTTTGTGTCTCTGCAGCACAGAAGGTGAAGCGCTTTGGACGTCATTCAAGCATACAGATAAGATATTTTAAAGAAACGTAATAGCTTTGCAGTATACTATAGGGAACCACCATTATATACGCTATACATCGAATATACATGTCAGTTATATCAAACTTAGTTAAAGTGACTTATCTTGCGCTTTGTTTTTGGAGGATTGCCAACAGCGCGTCAGAGCCCATGTCTGCTCTACTGCAGATACTCAGCGGACGGTTTATGGTCGGATGTCTCATCTCTGAGAACAACAGATGAATACGCCGGACTTGGACATTAACCCACATGGTTAACAGCACATAATGCATCGATACGGATCGCCACCCAAGAGCTGGCTTGGACTTCGTTTGCGACTTGGTAAGTGGCATTTGTCTTATGACTTACCGGCTGCAATAAAATAAGACATGTGAGGTGTAGGCTACCTGTATATTGTGCATATTTGTGGCAATGATGACAACTAGTGCTAAAACAGCGTGCTGACGCGATAAGTTTTGAGGATGTCTTAAAGGGACAGTTCATCTGGAATTTTGCTGAATTTCCCAGTCACTCTTTTCCATTTAATGAGAATGAATGATGACTGAAGATATAAAGCTTCAAAAATCATCATAAACGTATCATTAAACTATTCCTCATATGCACCACGTAAGCATGATGAAATTTGATTGAGTTTTGATTTAATGAGTTATTAGACATACGCTACTTTGCACAAATTTGGGGTCAGTAATATTTAATCTCTTTATTTTAACTTGGGTGATAACCAGGTAAGGGTGGTAATTTAGACTACCAGAAAGTTTTGCAGGTGTGATGTCTAAGTAATTTCTGTACATTCTGAGTCTTACCCTAGAATAGTTAGCTATTGACTAAACTGATTGTACTGTGTGTTTGATACCTGAAAATAGACTGAACTTGGTTTAACTTGTAATTATGTTTGTCTGTCTGTACAGGATTATGTCCTTTTTTGGCTATTTAAATCCAGCCTTCCACTCTTGGTCATGGCTTTTCTCATTCCTCACAATTGGCTAAATTGTGTTTACGTTGTGACAGGTAGACAGACAGCTCTGTGGTTTACTTTACTTCTCCACTGGCTTATCATAAGGAAATGTTATTCAATCTGTATCAACAGTCAACAGCTCTGTTTCAACATCTGCAAGGGTAGATTGCATTTAGGTTGATTTATCCAGATAAAAGTTATACCAGCTGATTTTACAGGAAGTGGTTCCAATTCATAGATGTTGACTATTATAAGTAGAGGGTCAGTATTAATGTTATTACATTTTAAAGGTACAGTTAATTTCCTTCCTGTCTAAAAGTTATTTTCTATAGATTTCCTTTCAGTTGGTTACATGAAATGTCTTTACATGCCCTTATAACCCTCACTTGCTAGTTAATTTTTTTTTCGAGCAAGATTGACCACAAGGTCGCGATTTTTATATTCTTTTCGTCAATATAAATAGTTTGAAATCCTTATAAAAAATATTTTGACAGTGGAAACAAAGTGACTCTTCCAACCGAAGGAAATTCCTCTTATGTTCTGTCTGTGAGGTCCAGGGCCATAGTTATTAAATTCAAACGTCAAACTAACAAATGGGGCTTTTATGAAGCTCACAGTTTATCAAGCTATTGAGTGGTATTTCTTAAAATAATGTCAAATATAGTCTAAGCGTTGGAATTTATGATGAAGAACATCAGAAATAAAGACCTGTTTACCTGATTTTGAATTGCATGGAACTGTTTTGGCTATTTGGAAACTGTCACTTGGCTGACTAATTTGCCATCTAGCCTCCAAACCAAGCCCATAACTGGTTTCAGATAGACTGGCCTGTTCGCCGTGTGCATGACTGTCCTAATGCTAGTGTTTTAAACAAAGATAAACAATGTCAGGAGAATCACAGATCAGAGGATTAGCCTAGTTATTATAATTGACTGTAGTAGCTGTCACACCACAGTGTGCTTTCATGTGTGGCCAACATGCTGGTGGTAACATATGTTTTACATGCTGAGTATTATGAGCTGAAGATAGCATGATGACTAGCCAAATGCAATGCTGCAAACAAAATTCGGGTGTGGTGTGTGATGATCATTAGCATTTAAGTAAATTAATATTACTTGTATATTATATTACTATCTCGCAAGGTGTGCTAATGCACCATTGTATGCAGATGGACAGTGGGTGTCTGTAGCAAATTTTTATTATGTCTTTTAAAAACTATAAAATTATTATATGTATACTGTATATAATCTAAATATATATCTAACACTAACTTGTTAAATTAATAGACATAGTGACTTGTGAATAGACATTCACAATGACTTCTAGACTGTTTTATTTATATGTATCCGATTAAAAATAAAAACAATGTATTTCTTAAGACATGTTTTGTAGTCATGCTTTTGTCTGCCACAATATAGTATCTTGAATTATCTTCATTTGGTTGCTTTTATCAGTGAGATTATATATGATTAACTTGATGAATTAATTAGGTAACTCGATTAACAGTCCTAGTTTTTATTTAAACTCTTCTATGTACTCAGAATCATGAGTGAGCACAATAGTACACCAGACGACCTATTCGAATAGTCAAACAACAGCTATAGAGCAACATACAGCAGAAACAAGACTGCTATTATGTCTCAACAATAAAGTTCGAACGTAATTATTTAATGTAATAACAGCCAGATGAAGTGAGCTGTAATTATAAAAGACGTTGTTGTACACAAAGTCGCAGAGAGAAATGTCTAGGTGAAGATCAAAAGAGCTTTGTTGTTTGTACGTGTCCCAGCGAATGATTAAGCTGACAGAGTCTGAGACTGCGGCGTATTGGCTTGACTGCCACTGGAAGCCTGGTCATTAAAACTAACCCCTGCACGTCACACTGCTCCAAATCACTACCATATGGCTGGAAATGTTGGATCCCAACAGCTAAGACTCTCCCATGCTACTCTCTAATTTGTCAGAGCAAAATTAGAAATTGTGGGGGTTCTGGAGGGCACTCGCCAACTCTTGCTGCTATTCTCTTAATCTTTATCTTAACCCTTTCTCATTTTCAACCTTTTGAGAGGTTATTGTCCTCCATTACTTTCTCTATATCACTGACTGTAGCTTGAGAGCCTGTAAACTGTATGGTTTCTGCTCCTTTGCTCTATACGATACTGTAACTTTGAGATGCATGGAGTTTGTGGGCTACAAGTAGGTGGACATCTCAAAAGGCAGCTTTGTATCTCTTGCCATTCTGAAAAGTCACAGGTCCAAGTCTCCCTCACATCCCAGCATGCACTTCACATGTGTATGAATGCATCGCTTGTCTGGCGTGCTGTGTGGGTCAAGCCCCCCCCCCCCCCCCCCCCCCCCTCTTTTTCCCCCCCTTCACATACTGGCTCACAAAGTCCAAAGCACCCTGCCTGGAAACTTTAGAGAAATCCAGTATTCAGAGAACTTTTCTCCACAAGAGAAGCCACTGAAATTTTAGTACATTCTGTAATTTGGGGAAACATGAATAGTAATCATCTAAAGACTGATGTTTGGTTCAAGGTGTGAAGATCATCATCTCAATCTCCTCTGTGTGTTAACAAGTGAGATGTGGCATTAGATTTATCGGTTACGCTTGGATTGTGAGGCACAATGTTTTATTGGCGACGGCATGGGTCTTATGAACTGGAAACTCTGCCATGTACTCAGAGTGAGTTGGGGGTGGAGAAGTACACCTGGACCTCCCTCATGGACATTACCCAGAAGTCTTGTGGTAAGAGATTTTAATTGACACCATTGAATGGTGTAAGACAGTTCGGTTGAATCATTATCTATTTTTTACCCCAAAGGTCAATTGCAAAATTGTATTTTTAAAGTTGTTTGTTTGTAATTTAGAAGATATTACATAAAACTGAAAATGGATAGGCTGCGTGTTATTTCTCATGCCGTGTTTCTTCTTACAAACAAGTACGTTTTTCATTGAATGACTGGTACAAGATTGCAATATTTTTCCCAGAGGGCCTATAGTTCACCCACAAAATGAAAATTTTGTCATCATTCACTCACCCTCATGTTATTCCCAAGCATGCATGACTTACTTTCTTCTGTTGAAAACAAAGATTACTAGATTACTATGTGTTAAAATATCCATGCTGCTCCATATAATAAATGTGGATGGAGACCATGGACTATCAAGCTTTGAAACGAACAAAAATCCATTTTAAAAGCATCATAAAAGTAGTCCAAACAACACATGCACAATTTTCCAAATCTTCTGAAGTCATATGATAGTTTTATGTGAGGGATAGGCTGAAATTTTAAATCTGGCCTAGAAAATCTGTGGTCACCATATACTTTCATTGGAAAAGAGCAACAACAAAGGACATTCAGCTACAGTATAAATGAACTCGTTTTGTGATCCATGGAAAAAAGTAAGTCCAAACAGGTTTTGCAGACAGTAAATAAATGATAGTTTTATTCCATTTTATTTATTTATTTATATGTATGTGTGTGTGGTCCTGGTAAACCCTACGTTATGGGGATAAAAATGTCTTCACAAAGATGAGAAATCCTTGTCCTTGTGGGGACATTTTTGGTCCCAATGTGGAAAGCAGCATATAAATCATACTAAGTGTTGTTTTTTGAAAATGTAAAAATGCAGAAAGTTTTCTGTGATGGGTAGGTTTAGAGGATAGAATATACAGTTTGTACAGTATAAAAATCATTATGGAATGTCCAAAAACATGAAAACCCAATGTGTGTGTGTGTAAATCTATGCTTTTACACTTAGATCTAGTGGAACAAAATGGCTTCTTCCTTTTTTTTTAAACTTTTGTTGTGGCTTTGTGTGAAGAACCACATGTTTGGTTTCCACTAAGTAGTCAGAAGGTTTAAGACACTACTGTGACACCAAAGTGCAGAGGGAGAGTGAGTTTTAGCTTGTCCATACTATCCTTACAACAGTATTTAATCTGTGTGCTAATGCCCCAATTAGGACCCACTCTGAATGACCTTTGCCTCTGGAAGTATTTTATTTTAAGTCTAATCACTCACTCTATCCATCTTTCTCCATACAGTCAAACAAATGTTTTTTTTTCTGTTTACTTAAATCTTTAGATTTATTTTAAAGCTTGTGAAATAAATTTGACAGTTGTGCAATGAAGTGAAGTGTGTCATTTCTGTGCCTCTAAGTGGGACCAAAAAGTGCTGTGAAAACAACTATTTACAAACAGGTTTCCCAAAGACATTGCCCATCTGTCTATGGTTACATAAGCAAGTTGTTCCTCCCTAAACTCATGGCATCGGTTGAGTTAATTTTGCTATGTCAGGTTCTTTCCAATCTCATTTCCCAATCTCAAGCCCAAAACGCAAGAGGATTAGTTAGCTAGGAATAAAGAATCAAAGACAACTCCGCTTCCAGACCTTCAGCTGATAATGTTTTGACATTCTCAGACCTTCCAAAACATATACTGGCATCCATGGCATCATCTTGGTGTTCCTCCAATGGAGGCAAAAGGAAACAAGTATTAAATATTTCCGCTCTAGCACTTGAGACAGTAGATGTGCTTAATGCTCCTCAGGAACTTCAGCAAACAACTGGGTACACAGAAGGGCATGAAAAACAGATCCTGGCATTCTGCACATTCCTTACATAGAGAATTTTTTTGGAGGTGCCCTCTGCCTCTCTGACTAAAGAAGGAGAAATGGAATATTCTTCATCGAGAGATGGAGGCGAGTATGGAGATGGAATGTGAGCAGTGTTGAGGATAATATCTAGAGTCTGGCTACTGTGTGGTGATGCTCGGCTTTCAGGATGTTGGAAAATATGCAGATGCCTTGATGTAGTAGGAACTGCGCACCTTTTAAATACCATGGTATATGAATATAGCAAACATTCACAACCATTGTATATGTTCTGTCACTTTTTTTCATTGATGAATGCATATGCTGCAAATGACTTTTTTATTTCATGAAGGTTCAGAGGGGGGAAAAAAAAATAGTTTTGGGTTTTTAACTTTTTTCAAAAGTGCCCAGAAGTTAAGAAACACCCTTGTATCAATGTACCATCACTGTAGCATAGTATTCTTACTATTTTGTAAAAAAGCAACCTGTATAGGAATGTTTCTCAGTAATATGTAATGTTGGCTGTTGTTGTCTGTAAGATTGAGCAGTTAAATCAATGAAAAATCTTGCACTTTTTCACATTAAACCCTGTGGGTTTCTAGGTAAGAGGAATACCACTGCCCTCATTGAAAGGAAAATCAGCCAGTCTGCCAGCAAACTTGTAATGTCTGGAAATCTTAGATTTCCGCCAATTTTTTTCGCTCTCTGTCTGTTTTTCTCTATTTTTCCTCTTTCTTTTCCTTTTTGTGTTATTGTTAATTCCTTCCTCAAGGTTTAATATTTATTTGAATTTTTAATCATCTCTCCTGGTACCAGTTTCTAGTCTTTATGGACTTGCTAGCATGGCTGAAGGAAAGGATGGAAAGGATTTATATATGTTATAAAGAGATGCATGCAATTTTATCAGCATATCATGCAATTAAGTTGGCGCAAATTGTATCACTAGTTCTTGTTTTTGGTTCTCAGTTTTTTCATATGCTCTCTCCTACATATCCCCCCAGCTGCCTCATCTATTGCCATATTGCTGTATTGCTGTTATGTCTTTTGGCTCATGCCCAAGGACATATCCCCCACAGGCTCACTGTGTTCAGAAGAGTCCTTCCATGGTACCCTGTTATGAAATATCTCAATCATATTTATCTCCTTCATTAATGTCCTCTATATTACTTCTGGATACTTGATACTTACATATAGAGCTGTTGAGTTTGTAGCCCTAAAACTAGGAAGAGAAGGGAAAGTGTTCCCTGTTTTTTCTAATGGGTCTTTAAAATGTTTTAGTTGGTTTCATTGTAAAATGTGCTATGACAAGCACAACTATGTGAGTTTACATGCTTGATGTTTCAGACAACCATTGTAGGTAGTATTTATGTAGCAACTTGCTAGAAGCTTACATTTTCAGACAGCAGTTTCAAAATTCATGTTTGAAGACTGTGTGTAATGTATGTTGTAGAGTGAAAGTTTCTAAGTAATATTACCTTATTTTTCTTATAAATCCAAAATTAGCATGTAAAAATCCATAGGAAATTAGCCTTCATGTGCGATCACATTTACCGTTGTTTGTCAAATCCAGTCGTTTAAACAGGAATCCACTCAAACGAAAATGATTTCGCAATGGGTTCAGGTTGGTCTCACAGATTCGCAAAGAAAGTTGTTGACCAAAAGAAAGCTGCTTGGTTTGAAAGCTGTGCTTCATACATCGCTACACTATTGACAACAGACAATTAACCTTTTTTGTTTGTGAAATTTAATACAAATTGACCTCACTTATAATTCCTTCCTACATACAGTTGACCTTTAACCTCTGTTTGTGTGTTGTTTCAGGTGAGAAGCCTGCACAAGAGGAGAAAACCGGCATCTTGTGTCAGCATCCCAACTGTCCCGAACGGCGGCTTGCTTCCAAGGTAAGACATCAGAATGTGTCACACGGCATAGGAAAGCCCTGCAGGGGTGACACAAAATGGTAAACTTTCACCACTTAGTGTTTTCGTGAACTCTTATGGACAAAAAAATCCCAAGTATGTCTATTGCATTTATCGCAGGGAATATTCCAGGACAATAATCATTTGTCAGCATGTGCACTTAGGGAACTGACAGGAAAAACAAAAGTTTTGTTTGTCTTTGTGCTGTTGAAAGCTCAGTGGCGAGAGGAGGGATGTGATGTTATAGGTGGCATTTCACCAGCCTTCTCCTGGGAGTCTGGGGATACGGGCATGGAAAAGTGAGATTATTGTTTGCACATATATGAGGCTGTTCGCACATAAACACACTTAAACAAAACACAATATGTCTCTCCCTTCCTGTCTTTCTCTCTCTCTCCCTTTATACACTGTCTCTATTCCTGTCTCTCTCTTTTTGTCTGTTAAAATGTAATACATCTAGTCTGGTGACACGTTTTTGATTGCGTTTTATTGTCATGGGTTCATTGCCAAACTGGTTTAGCTAAAGAGTCAGTGTTTAGCTAAAGAGTCAGTGTATTCCTCCCAGTGTCCCTCCTTCTTTTAAACATCAGTCACTCACATTTCCTCACTGGCAAACCCGGTGCCTATTCATTACCTACACTTTCCACTTTTGTGTTTTAACAGGTGTTCCTTTACCTTTAAAATTGTCAATTACAATGCTGCCGCAGTAATGTGCTGATGTATTGGTCTTCAGGTTGGATATAAACAGTGTTTGAATTGGACAAAAACAGGCGCCAGTATTACCTTTCTTTGCATATATATATATATATATATATATATATATATATATATATATATATTATGTTATTCACTTCACCTGTCAGTGGTCATAATGTTATGCCTGATTATATATATATATTATATATACACCAATCAGGCATAACATTATGACCACTGACAGGGGAAGTGAATAACACTGATTTATCTCTTCATCACGGCACCTGTTAGTGGGTGAGATATTTTAGGCACAAAGTGAGCATTTTGTCCTCAAAGTTGATGTGTTAAAAGCAGGAAAAATGGGCAAGCATAAGGATTTGAGTGAGTTTGACAAGGGCCAAATTGTGATGGCTACAGTAGATGACTGGGTCAGAGCATCTCCAAAACTGCAGCTCTTGTGTGGTATTCCTGGTCTGCAGTGGTCATTATCTATCAAAAGTGGTCCAAGGAAGGAACAGTGGTGAACTGGCGTCAGGCTCATGGGCGGCCAAGGCTCACTGATGCACGTGGGGAGCGAAGGCTGGCCAGTGTGGTCCGATCAAACAGATGAGCTACTGTAGCTCAAATTGCTCAAGAAGTTAATGCTGGTTCTGATAGAAAGGTGTTAGAATACACATTGCATCGCAGTTTGTTGTGTATGGGACTGCATACACCAGTCAGGGTGCATGCTGACCCCTGTCCAGCGCCGAAAGTGGACCACGGAGCAATGGAAAAAGGTGGCCTGGTCTGATGAATCACGTTTTCTTTTACATCATGTGGATGGCCGGGTGCGTGTGTGTCGCTTACCTGGGGAACACATGGCACCAGGATGCACTATGGGAGGAAGGCAAGCTGGCGGAGGCAATGTGATGCTTTGGGCAATGTTCTGCTGGGAAACCTTGGGTCCTGCCATCCATGTGGATGTTACTTTGACATGTACCATCTACCTAAGCATTGTTGCAGACCATGTACACCCTTTCATGAAAACGGTATTCCCTGGTGGCTGTGGCATCTTTCAGCAGGATAATGCGCCCTGCCACAAAGCAAAAATGGTTCAGGAATGGTTTAAGGAGCACAACAGCGTGTTTGAGGTGTTGATTTGGCCTCCAAATTCCTCAGATCTCAATCCAATTGAACATCTGTGGGATGTGCTGAACAAACAAGTCCGATCCATGGAGGCCCCACCTCGCAACTTACAGGACTTAAAGGATCTGCTGCTAATATCTTGGTGCCAGATACCACAGCACACCTTCAGGGGTCTAGTGGAGTCCATGCCTCGACGGGTCAGGGCTGTTTTGGCAGCAAAAGGGCGACCAACACAATATTAGGAAGGTGGTCATAATGTTATGCTGATTGGTGTATATAGTATCGGTCAAAAGTTTGGAAACATTACTATTTTTTTATGTTTTTGAAAGAAGTCTCTTATGCTCATCAAGCCTGCATTTATGTGATCAAAAATACAGAAAAAAAATAATATTGTGAAATATTATTACAATTTAAAATAATGGCTTTCTATTTTAATATACTTTAAAATATTATTTATTTCTGTGATGCAAAGCTGAATTTTCACATGATCCTTCAGAAATCTCCCTTAAATAAATACTTTAAATACATGTTGTGTACATAAGTGTCTATTACCCGCCCCTAAACATCACAAAAACAACTGAAGTGTGATTGGTGGCTTACATGTAAGTCAGGTAATTATAGTTCATATTTGAATGGGCAATGATTGGTCAAAATAATGCAGATAATACCTGGCTTTTGAGAATAACACTCTTTTGTCTAGTAAGACCATGGAGGCAGGCTATCTTGTTGAGCAGGTACAGATGAGAATAATATGGTTTTTTTTTTTGTACGCAAGAATAATTCCCGGTACCAGCCTTCTTCAAACTGTGGATACAGATAAACCCAGTATAAAGGAAACCGATAAAGTTTGTTTACACGGAGCATGTCTGATTCATTATAGGACATCGCAGTGATGTTTGCTTGTTTTTTGGTGTCCTACATTTCCTGTCTGCACAACTCTGCCTGTGTCCTCTGAACTTAGTGAGCTTTTGAAAAGAGTCTCTGGGTAAACACTTCTGTTTCTAGTCTTCTCTGATCGAAGCCAGACTTAACTTAATGTACCCAATGTTTTTATCTGAACCAGGAACACACTTATGTCATTACCCTTAAAATATGGAAAGATGAGAGGAACTCTTGTTTATTTGAGAAGAACGAAGGAGAGTTTAAGTGTGCGTATGTGCGTGTTAATGTTTTGAGGTCTTTGTGGCTCATCTCTTGTGGGCTACAAACTTCATGCAGGTTTGTTCTTCCTGTCTCCTGCAAGGGGTCAAGAGGTGAAAATACACAAAGATGATGACGGTAGTTTGCTGTTGACGTTTAACTGCTCATCCTGCTAGCTGACATTTAAAGGTGAAGTGTATATTTTTCAATGTTCAAATACTCTTATCTCAGAGGCAACTGTAAGTAAGCAATTCATAGATTATTTTCCCTGAAATCAAGTGTAAATAAATAGAAATGGTTCTGTAGTGTTTTCAAACCATTATTCTGTTTGTTTGAGCATCCTGACCAGCAACAGTGACTCAACCAATGGCATGAGTTTGGGGGCGGGGCTATCTGTTTGTCTGACCAATGGATGCTAGTAGAAAGAAATGACACACTTCAGCTTTAAAGTCACCATGAAATCAAAATTCTGTGACGAGATCCCAGCAATAGCAAAAAAACAACGATCCAGTCAATTCCCAATGGACAAAATCAAGTCCCGCCCTACCTTTTTTCTTATTTGAGAAGCCGTTCCACTTGGATATGTGTCACAATAGGGAAGAAAAGACTATCGCAACTTCCATTTCATGCCAACTTTAAGTTTTGCTCTTTTCTTGTGCGTAAACATACTGGTATTTTTATATATACTTTATTTTTATATACGTATACATACTTTATTTTTGTAAGTCACAAAACTAGACCTATTACAGATTAATTCCACACAGTATTAACACAGAACAGGATCTGTAATATTTTAACACGGCATGAGAGTTTGTGTATGTATATGCGTATTTGCTTTGATAATTTATGTGTGTGTGTGTGTGTTTTCATGCTTGTGTGCATGTGTAAATGTGTGTGTGAAAGTTGTGAAATAGGCCGACCGTCCTCTTCCCTTACACAAACACAGACTAAACAGTGACTGCACTATAATAAACACAGACATTAGCAGCTGACTGTAATTTGTGTTGTAAAAGATGAATGTGCTGCTTACCAAGACATTACTAAGCTGGAGCAGGACAGAGTATTATGGGTTAGCAGATTGGATAATGGTGTCTTTCAAACACTTTCTTTATGAAAATACCAGAATGTTGCCCTGTCACAAGGTTGCCAATGTCTTGGCTTCAAAGGCATGGTTTCAGTTAGAAAAGTAGGTTAATTGCTTTTCAGTCTTCAATAATATATTTAATCTATTGGCTTCAGGTTAACCTGGCATCCCGTCGCAATGAATTTTCCTCACAAAGTAATTTTAAAGACATCAAAAAGCTTGCAACCATGAAATGAGCTTATTAAAAGAATCGTTCACCCAAAAAGGAAAATTGTCACCATTTATTAATATAGTTCCAAACCTGTATGACTTTCTTTCTTCTGAGGAACACGAAATATATGTCAGTGTTTTTGTCCATATTTGAAAGTCAATGTTGGTTGGAACCCAGTGTACTTCATAATATTATCTTTTGTGCTGCTTTTCCTTTAAAAATAGCAAGTTCTCAAACTCGTTTACAGTCGTTAATATGATTGAAAGGATTATTTCAGCTTCTGCAGCAGATCTGTGCTGTGTCTCCTCTGTCACTGCTTTATGTCTCTCTTTTTGTGTTGCCTAACAGCTGAGTGTGAGAACAGACTGAACTCACACCTGTAACACAACAGTCTCAGGAGACACACACATTCAAAACTTAATGTGCTGCCTAAAATATTTCAAGGACAAAAGAATTGAAAAGTGGAGGAAATCAGTGTTCGTGGAACACTTTGGATTGTGAAGCCCCACTAACACTTTCGACCACCAGATGGAGCAATAATACTCAGCTATTAGGAAAATATCTACTGTGTGTGTGTGTGCTAGGAAAGTCACATGGACAAAATAATTCAAATGCAGATTTTAACTTCAATTTAATAAAGTTTAATTAAAGTGAATTACAATTATTTTAATTATTGCAAAAATTATTAATAAACTATAAAACTATATTTTATATTTCATTTTTATCTTTCTGTTAAAGGTTAAGTGTGTGATTATTTTGATTTTAAAATACTCTCATATCACATAACCATAAGTAATTATTTTGCAGGTTGAATTCCTGAAACGTAAATACTTTCTCTCTGTGCCGCTCTCAAAACGTAGTTTTTTTTAAAATACTGACTAACCCTACCCGGCAACATTGGCTCAACCAATGGTGTGAGTTCAGGGCGGGGCTATCGGTTTAAGTGACCAATGGAAGACGTTAGGAGTGTTTTGTGAAACCGTTTGGAAACCATTGGCTGCATCCAAAATCGCATACTACCCTACTATATAGTAGGCGAAAAACTGTATGTGACAAAAGAAGTATGTCCGAATTCACTGTACTCATAAAAGAGTAGGCAAAAAGTATCTGGATGACCTACTTCTTTTGGCGAGATTCTGAAGTGTGCATATCACTTTACTATCCCATGATGCCACAGAAGAGGATTTATGAATGGAGGTGAAGCGACGTAACTCACGCTGGTATAAGTCACATGATAATGACAACATGGCAAATGTTTGTCCAGATTACATTCATACTACACACATTCATACTATATAGAACATATTTTTATAGCGGTCGTGAAGAGTATCCGATTTCGGACGCAGCCAAAGTTTACAATACTGTTTCATATGCCACTAATGGAGGTAGAAATGACATGATTCAACTTAACATTTGATTTAAATAATATCTCCTAAGTTTTTCTCCCGGTTGTACTCACATCGGACAACCTATATTACCTCGTATTTCATGCTGTACCAGCTGTCAACATTAAGATCTCTAATTCTCTCCTTCTTGTTTACTCTCTTTTGCCAAACGTAGCTCTCCACTCTCTCATTCACTCCTTTAAAGGAGACCTCTGATGTCACCAGGCAGGAATTAAGACTTTGTGTGAATAAAGAGGTCACAATGCATGACCCCTAAGGTGTAAAATTACAGTCATTTTCAGCTCTGCATCAGGTATCGAAACCTTCCTTGCCTCAGGCGTAGACACGTGTAATGACGACATGCTTCAAAATAAAGACAAATGTCAGTCTGATATGATGAGCGCATGGGATCAACATAATATATTTTTTTTCAAAATCTGAACATAAAAAGAAGAAAACGATTCTATTTAAAGTTATTATACAGCATTAATATCTTAAATTGAGCAAGATATTGTTTAGATACTACATATCATATACTGTATAGAATGTAATTTACTAATGCTTACGCAAAACGTACCGTGTGGCACCCTGTTTAACCCAGGAAATTTTTCAAATGCTTGAGTGCTTCCCGTCGTTCACTGAGAGACAAACAGTGAGCTCACACTTGTAGTCCTCTTACGCATCCCATTCCTCATAAGGGAAGGCAGAGAGACGTGGCCACAGAAAGTTGTTGTGGATTTAGAGTTGAGTAAAAACAGGAAATGGATAGAAGAGTGACGTTTAACTGTTGGAAATGATGACACTTCTTTCTTCCCATGTTTCTGAGAGAATGCCGTCAATGGGGCATGCTTTATTTGACCTGTCACTTCCTTTGCTGTTTGGTTTCATTTTTTTATAGTCTTGTTTTTTTTCTGAGATCATTAATGGCAGAATATGAGATCTTTGAGTTCAGTATGTTTGCATATTGTTGTTTCATCATATGGTTATTGTGACTTTAAGGCACAATATTTTATGAACTAAGTCATTATTAGGCCTTACATCAGCCTGCTATATAAAGTACAGACAAAGAAAGAGAGGAAGGATGGAGAGAGTAAAAAAAGGGGGTTTTAATACTGTAATATTCTGGATTCGGTAGATGTAAGCTCAGCCGCAGGCTTCAAAGACTTTGTTTTTATGTAGGATATCCTGACACCACATGACCCAGCACCCTGCAGGGGTGTACTCTGGGAAGAGTCTGAAGTAGATGATGGCAGGAGGCAGTTGTTGATGGAACGCACCGGCATATAGCGGAATATTGAGCAGAGAGTAAAACTGTGCTCTGGTTGGTGTAGATAGAGAAATTGTTTGAAACAATTTGTTTGAAATTTTATTTGCAACATTATAAATGTGTTTACTGTCACTTTTGATCAATTTAATGCCTTACTCATGAAAAAAGTATTAATTTCTACTTAACTTCTACTTCTCTCTCTCTCTCTCTCATATATATGTATATGTATATATGTGTGTGTGTGTGTATATATATATATATATATATATATATATATATATATATATATATATATATATATATATATATATATATATATATATATATATATATTATTAGTGCTGTAAAATCAATTAATCGCATCCAAAAATCATTAGGATATTAAGTAAAGATCATGTTCCATGAAGATATTTTGTAAATTTCCTACCGTAAATATATAAAAAATGTATTATTAGTAGTAATATGCATTGCTAAGGACTTCATTTGGACAACTTTAAAGGCAATTTTCTCCATATTTAGATTATTTTTTGCACCCTCAGATTCCAGATTTTCGAATAGTTGTATCTTGGCCAAATATTGTCCTATCCTAACAAACCATACATCAATGGAATCTCAATTTCAAAAAATTACCCTTATGACTGGTTTTGTGGTCCAGGGTCACATGTGTGTGTACTGTGTATAATTATTATGTATATTTGAATACACACACATACATGTATACAGTATATTTAAGAAATATTTGCATGTATATACTGTATATATATTTATATAATTTTTATTATGTATAACTATAAATATTTTATATATAAATATAACATTTTTTTTCTTAAATTGTTCTGTGTATTTATATATACATAATAATTATACACCGTACACACACATATTATGTAAACACAAACTTTTATTTTGGATGCGATTAATCACGATTAATCAGTTCGACAGCACTATATATATACATATATATTTCTTATATAGTATATATACTATATAATGTGTTAATGTCTGTGATTAATATTTAACATCATCACATCATTTCACATAATCACATCATTACTGCACTACAAGCTGATTGGCCTCTGTTGATCCTGCAGCCAATGAGATTGCTTGCTCAACATTTAAATCTGGTTTAGCATTTGCTGTAGGCCAGACTAGTCCTGCAGCACACAATCAGAGTTCCTCTGAAACCCTCCACCTCCTCTGGCTCCACCTGCATATAAAATAAGACAATTAAAATTCTCTAGATTATTAACACTTTTTAATTAGAATGCAAATGGTAATCCTGACAGATTTCTATCTTTCCCAAGTGGCAGGTGCTGTACTTATATGTTTGTTACCAACATGGCCACCGAGTGGACTGACTTGCCTTAAAGGGATCAGACGGACAAGACTAATGCTGCATGATAATCTTAAAATGCCCCTAACTAACATGCTGATATATTGGCTTATCACTAATATTATACATGCATGCATTTGTCTAAAAACTGTAGGTGGCTGCTGATCTAAGGTACATTTCATCTAATCACTGTAGATGATAAATGACAGAACTAAAAATGAGAACAGGCAATGAGAATATGCAATGAAAGATTATAAGTGAGGCAGAGCTTTGTGTGTTTGTTTTTTGTATGGGTGGTTGGACAACTGTGTTTGTGCACGGCAAAATCAGTGGGAGCGGGTGTGGCTGGAAAACCGCAACTCTTTAACACCCTCTTTTAGATCTAGTCGGTACACACAGCTGCTCTATCTGAATCACCTACATCACCACACACACACACAAACTGTTCATAAGCAGCTAGTAAGAAAGGAAGGAAGCAGGGGAAGTGGAAGAGGGGAGAGAGGGAGAGCAAGAAAGGGGGGGCGTTGGGCATTCAAAGCATCGAGTTGTCCCGAGACTCTACGTTGTTCTCTGACATTCTTACGGACTGTGGAGAAGCTGTCACTTCAGGGGGGAGAGAGACAGGCAGGCGCTCGCAGACCTGCACACACACATGCGTGTGACACCAGCATCAGGTGTGTGTCATGAATGCATTATTGTATGTTATTTCACGGCGGCAGCTGAGGTTTTATGGTTGTTATTAAAAAGTCTCTGAGCTGTGTGAAGTGCTGTGTTTTTTAACACAGATGTGTGAAAGGTCTCAGAGAAATGAGGCATAGTCAGACTGATGAAAGAATTAGTGCTCTCTCTTAGCTATCTGGTTATCTAGAGTCTTGCTGTGTGCTTTCCTCCAATGGCGTTTTGTTCTGAGTCACAGTGTCATGCTGTAGTGCTTGTTAGATATTGCACTGTGTGGTTATTTTAATCATTTTCTTGTGTAAAATCTCTACAATGACCTTTAAATGTGGGCGTGCACTGGTGTGAGATTGTTTGAGGTCTGTTCATGATAACTGCGAGGAGAGAACAATAATGGACTTTTTTTCCCAGTCCTCTCCAGGCCCTTTGTAAACAACTGCACAAGACAATCACAAGCTGATTGCTCTACATTCTCTTGAGGTCATGTGGGGCAAAACTAAAGATGGATTTTGCGCTCAAAAGGCCTTGTAAACCTTACTGTGCCATTTGGCTTACGGCAGAATGATCGCCTACGATCTTTACAAAAAGATGTTAGTGTTTGGTTTTTAGTAATTGTTTCTTAAAGTAATATGTGTGTTTTTATTTACACAAATTAAATTTAATGTTATATCGTATTTAAAAGAGTTATGTTGGCCATTTGCACAGATACGAACAATCAGATATATAATATTTACGAATGTTATATATATATGAACATATAAGGATGCTTTCAAATGTGGCAGTAAAGGCATTTATAATGTTACAAAAAAATTATATTCGAAATAAATGCTGTTCCTTTTGAACTTTATTCATCAAAGAATCCTGAAAAAAATATCATGGTTTACGCGGAAAAATTAAGCAGCACAACTCTTTTCAACATTGATAATAATAAGAAATGTTTCTTGAGCACCAAATTGGCATAAAAGAATGATTTCTGAAGGATCATGTCACTGACTGTAATGGCTGCTGTAAATTCAGTTTTGACACCACAGAAATGAGTATTAGCAGTGACACACCTGAGAGATTTTATATTGCACATGAAGATGCAGCAGTGGCTGCTGGATTTGTGTTACTTTACTTCGGAATTAATATAATTTTTGTGTGTTTCAAAATTAAGTATGAAACAAATATGACAACTTAAGAAAAAGAGAAGAAAAGGCATTGTTTCAGCTTTCGGAGTGATTCTCCGAAAAAGAATTTTTCCTTACTGTAACTCATTGCAAAGGCATTTCAAATCAGAAGACAAAGACAAAGGGAAAAAAAAAAAAAAAAAAAAAAAGTTCCAGGTAGGATAAAGTAACAGTTTGGCTTGGCAGTAGTTTCTCACAACCTTATTTAGCAGCAATCTGGCTTTACTTGTTCTCAGCTGGAAGCTATAATCGATCATGAATGCAAATCTTCACATTTTCAGTCATTTCAGTCAGGTTTTTGCGATTTATATAACCTCTAGAATCTGCCCGTTTTCCTGTTGCTTGTCTCCCATTGTTTGTTGGGGTTTGCTGGCACATGCTCTTGCTTACTCACTTCTTGTGGTTTTCACTCAGAAAGTGCTCAGGCGCTTTGTCACTACCTCAGCATTTGTTTTGGCACCTTCAGAAGCTTGAGTATGTGTGCTTGAATATATTTTCAAGGTTTTCATTTGATCCTGAACTTGAGATGTAGCCATGAGTAGAAAAATCACTGCTTTTCATATGGCGGCTTGTTTTTATTTGCATGGCTCTCTGTCTGAGTGTGTGCTGCTTCTGTTGTGAAGCATATCAAGAGAACAATAGAAGGAAGCACACAACCAGGAGGTCTTAATCCATCTTTCTTTTTCTATCTTTCCACACTTTATTTCCTGCTGCTGTTGGTTTTATAGAACTTGTCTGAAATGGCCTTTGGTAAGAATGCTAATGCAAATTCATGGTATGTTGAGCCTTATGGTAACATAATGTTGCATAATAGCACAGCAGGATGTTTCTTGAACTTTGTATGTCCCTAGGGTTGATTTTTTTTTATTGGGTTTTGATTTTTATTCAAACTAACAGATCTCAACTTTTTTCTTTTTGTTAGTATATACAGTATGAAAGGGATAGTTCACCCAAAAATGAAAATTCTGTCATCATTTAGTCACGCTCAAGTTGTTCCAAACCTGTATAAATTTCTTTGTTCTGCTGAACACAAAGGAAGATATTTGGAAGAATGTTTGTAACCAAGTAGATCTCAGCAGCCATTGACAACCATAGTGGGGGGAAAAAATACTATGGTAGTCAATGGCTGCCGAGATCTGCTTGGTTACAAACATTCTTCCAAATATCTTCCTTTGTGTTCAGCAAAGGAAAGAAATTCATACAGGTTTGGAACAACTTGAGGGTGAATAAATGATGACAGAATTTTCATTTTTGGGTGAACTATCCCTTGAAGGACACATTAAAGTTATGGAAATATTATACCATGCTGTCATCGTTCATTTTTGATATTTTTCAAATGCCTTTTTTGTGAAGATTCTGTTTAACCATTGTCTTAGTTTGGCACAGGCTTTATTACACTATGGAAATCATAAAAATGCAGATTATTGCATTTTAAAACATTTGATAAGCTAAACTATCAGAGTCAGAAAGAGCTGTACACAATGGAGATTCCAGTACAAAGACAAAATGAGTCAGTGGAACTCAGTATTTTTTTTTTAAATATAATATAAAATGTATAAAAGACATATATGCATAAATAACATGTGAAATAAACATCCACCATTTGAATATTTATCATGAATGCAAATCTTCACAATGATTTATAGACATTTTTACGCAAATTTCGTCTGCCGTTCGTTGTGGCGCCATTTCCACCGGTGAGCAATTTTGCCACTAATAAAATGTTATCAAAAGTTAGAGTACTTGTTTACCATGGAGTCAAAAATGTCAGTGCAGAGGATGCTTGAGGTGGAATATGAGGCATGTAATGTGTGAAGATAAAAACAGTAAATATCAGTTGTGAACAGAATATATTGTGTGATTTATTTCAAATTATGCAAAATATATCACAGAATTATGCAGAATATATTGTGCAATTTATTTCAAATTATTATAAATTAAAAAATTATGAAAATTGTATTTATTTACTTGCGTAAGATGCATAAAATGTAATTTTCATCACTGTCATATCCACCACAGAATGCTATAAACACAAAATAATTTTAGATGTGGTAACAATTGCACTGTGCTGAAAATGTTTTTGACTTTTCAATTTTTTTTTTATTAAATTACAGAATTCTCCTGTGGTGTATGGATATACACTGTTGGAAATTGTTAGAGGACAAATGAAATAAGCAAGTGAGAGTGTGAAAATTGCTTTAACAAGGTTTATTTTAACTTTTTAAGTCCCCAGGGCCAGAAGCGCCCATAGTTGAAGAAACACCCATCAACATTAAATTGAAAGAAATTGGGTTTTGGTCATACTGCCAAAAAACAATTGATGCGCACACATTTGGATTTCACACTGCTGTGTTTTTCAAAATTTGACATTATTGATGTATGATTTATGCCTCAGGTTTGTCACCACCCATCGTGTCAGAACCTTAGAGACGGCAGCCCACTGCACCTCTGTGAGTCATGTGACTCAAACTGCCATCCCGTTGCCCGTGATGGCATGCTTTTTGACAGGCACCCACGGTTTGACCTGCAGCCACAAGGTAAAGCTCTCTCTATCTGTTCTCTTTTTCAACCTTTCACTTGTTTCAGCAATTCAGATGAAAAATGAAAATAGATGTCAGCTGCTCTCAAGACAAGGATGACACTTATGGTTAATTATAATTACCAGCTTCTGGCAGGATGTTAGAGTTGCCTTACTTCCTCTCGCCCACAGGTTCCATCCTGGCCCGGAACGTGTCCACTCGTTCCTGTCCACCTCGCACCGGTCCCCCCTCTGACATGGAGGACGGAGAGGATGGATGCGCTGACCTAGGGTCAGTTCTTTTTCACATTTATCCCTTGATTCTTACATCCATTATGGGCACAGGCTTAGGTTTGTTATAATGAAAGAGGAAGTATGTGTACTTTCCAGTGGCGTCATCTGCTGGAGAACATCTGGGATAGGATTATCTATTTCTTTTGATGATCAAACAACTTTAGGAAATGGAAAAATGGAACGAAGAGCATAAATCTGACCTCTTGAGTTGGCAGCATTATAAATGAATGGGTACAAACTGTGTTTTTGGCAGGCTTACTGAAACAATGTGAATTACGCAATTAATTCGATTTAAGTAGCTTTAGCATTACGCACATGGGGGATTTCACTAAGAATGAATTAGTACTCCTGATATACACTGAACAAAATTATAAACGCAACACTTTTGTTTTTGCCCTCATTTTTCATGAGCTGAACTGAGATCTAAGACTTTTTCTATGTACACAAAAGGCCTATTTCTCTCAAATATTGTTCACAAATCTGTCTAAATCTGTGTTAGTGAGCACTTCTCCTTTGCCGAGATAATCCATCCACCTCACAGGTGTGGCATATCAAGATGCTGATTAGACAGCATGATTATTGCACAGGTGTGCCTTAGGCTTGCCACAATAATAGGCCACTCTAAAATGTGCAGTTTTATCACACAGCACAATGCCACAGATGTCGCAAGTTTTGAGGGAGCGTGCAATTGGCATGCTGACTGCAGGAATGTCCACAAGAGCTGTTGCCAGTGAATTGAATGTTCATTTCTCTACCATAAGCCGTCTCCAAAGGCGTTTCAGAGAATTTGGCAGTACATCCAACCGGCCTCACAACCGCAGACCACGTGTAACCACACCAGCCCAGGACCTCCACATCCAGCATCTTCACCTCCAAGATCGTCTGAGACCAGCCACCCGGACAGCTGCTGCAACAATCGGTTTGCATAACCAAAGAATTTCTGCACAAACTGTCAGAAACCGTCTCAGGGAAGCTCATCTGCATTCTCGTCATCCTCATCGGGGGTCACGACCTGACTGCAGTTCGTCGTCGTAACCGACTTGAGTGGGCAAATGCTCACATTCGATGGCGTCTGGCACTTTGGAGAGGTGTTCTCTTCACGGATGAATCCCGGTTCCCTTTCAGTCGGTCACGTTCGACGTACGTCTCCGTTCCCTCCTTCAGGGAACGAGGGTTACATACGTAACCGAGACGTTTTCACTGTACAGGGCAGATGGCAGACAGCATGTATGGCATCGTGTGGGTGAGCGGTTTGCTGATGTCAACGTTGTGGATCGAGTGGCCCATGGTGGCGGTGGGGTTATGGTATGGGCAGGCGTATGTTATGGCTCCCAGGATAATAATACAGTAAAACTGCACATTTTAGAGTGGCCTTTTATTGCACACCTGTGCAATAATCATGCTGTCTAATCAGCATCTTAATATGCCACACCTGTGAGGTGGATGGATTATCTCGGCAAAGAAAAAGTGCTCACTAACACAGATTTAGACAGATTTGTGAACAGTATTTGAGAGAAATAGGCCTTTTGTGTACATAGAAAAAGTCTTAGATCTTTGAGTTCAGCTCATGAAAAATGGGGGCAAAAACAAAAGTGTTGCGTTTATAATTTTGTTCAGTGTAGTTTATTTGCACATGCTGTTTGCATTGTTTTAGTACGCAAGTCACTAAAGCAAAGATACAAACTAAAACATGGCATTCATTGTAGGTTCAATCATTCCTTGTTTTTGTGCTTCTCAGGGATCGCAGAAGTGGAGGAATGAAACTGGTTAAAAAGAAGACCAGACGCCGACACACAGATGTAAGAGAAGAATTAGAGTTCTGATTTTTATTAAGTCTGTGTGCCATATTTTCTTTCTCAAACAAATGATTTAGTTTTGCTGGCAAGATTTTGGGACTTGATATACCTCTGAGTCAGTGCTCTTGACCTTTCTTTGTCTGAAGATTTAATCAGAGTTTGTATTTGCGACAACTGTTTTCCTAAAGCATAAGTTGATAGTCCGTTCTTCACTCCTGTAGGATCCCAGCAAAGAGTGCTTCACTCTGAAGTTTGACCTAAATATTGATGTCAGCATGGAGATTGTCCCAGCTGTGAAGAAGAAAACCTTGAGGTAATTTTTAGTTTGAACCCCTAGGTGGCGCAATTAACAAATCAATGCATTTAAAATCATGTATAGCTGACCTTTTAGCTTTGTGTTTCAGAGAAGTCCTGGGAGCCGTGTTTGAAAGAAAAGGCATCGAGCTGTCACGTGTCAACCTGTTCCTAGATCAGTCCAATACCCCACTTTCACTCGGATTTGAAGCCTACCGCTTCGGTGGCCACTACCTCAGAGTACGAGGTAATGTTCTCCTTACAGTACTTCTAAGCACTATACTGTGAAATCAATAGACAGGACTGTCTTTTGGCTAGTCAAAACAGATTCAAACAGAAGTACTCATGTAAATATTAGAGAATCGATTACAGTATCTATTTTCACTCATTTTCTTAATATAGAAATAGAGATAGAACACTTTTGCTCATTTAATGTTGCTAACAGTCGCAGATTATGACCAATAATAATATATAAAGAGTGAAAGAAAAAGTATTGGACATTTACTGGTATTCCAGCAACAATTTCTAATGACATTAGTAAAATAAATTATAATATAGCCCCATAAAAAAAATATAGCCACAATCTGAATAGATTTTGATTGTTTGAAAGTTTGAGTAAATGATTTGGTGAGCTGGAGAGGTGGATCTCAATGCAGCATCTTATCAGAGAAGGAGAGTTTTATACCGGCGGGTCATTTCCTCTGACTTTTGCTACTTCAGCATTTCTTATATTTTCATTCACATTTATGCATTTGGCAGATGCTTTTATCCACATTCAAGGTGTACAGTTCATATGCATTTCCTACAGTACATTTCCTCTGAATCAGACCCAGTAGTGCCTTTTTTAATGTTTTCTAATAGAAAATATTTGTGAAAATAATACGTAGACCCTCCTCAAACTGTTGTAACAGCGTTGAAATTAAGAATTCTCTATAATTTCATTATGATCTGAGAATGATCCAAAGAGCAGTCTGACTGTTCAAAGGGAATTAAATAGTCACATTGAATAATTTTATAATTTGTTTTTTACTATTATCAGCAGGAGAATTGATCAGAAATTAAATAAATTCAAGACAATTTTCAGGCAAGCATAAATGCTTAATGTGTGTGTGTGTGTTTGTGTGTGTGTGTGTGTGCAGCTCGACCAGGAGAGGAGCTGAGGGTGGAGAGGTGTGTGAAAGACCCCCGTTCTCTCAGTCTGCCTATCATGAGGTCCTCCAGCACACATAGCTCCTCTACTGACCGAACAGAGCATGGCTCTCTGGGACGCCGAGAGGCAGCAGACCTGCGAGTCGGCCTGGTAGGTCACTCTCTCTAATATAGGGGAGACCAGGCTAGTTGTCACAAGAGAAGTTTCATGAATTGTTTTGTTCTTTTAACTCTTTCGATTTTATTGAAAAGCCTTAACGAAAGGGTCCATGGTGACCGCTTACCACATTTAGTAAATTGTACCTTATTTCCTGGGCATTAATGATGAAAATGTATAATTTTATAAATAATTTTTTTTGTAGTCAAGTCTTTAAGGGACACGTTAAAAAATGTGGGATTTTTAATGTTTTTGTATGAAGTCTCTTACACTCAAGACTGCATTTACTTGATCAAAAATACAATAAAAACAGTAATATTGTGAAATATTATTACAATTTAAAATGTATTTAATGTATTTTTAAAAAAGTTATTTATTCCCATGATTCCTTTTGTAATTTATCTTTGATAAATAGAAAGTTCAAAAGAACAATTTTTTGTAACAGTGTAAAAGTCTTTGCTGTCACTTTTGATCGATTTAAGCCTTCCTTGCTGAATAAATGTACTCATTTCCTTAAAAAGAAATTACCCCAAACTTTTGAATGGCAGTGTATGTGCCTATACAGAAAAAAAAATTACTTTTAAAAATTAAAGGTAGAGTAAATATTGAGTAAATATTCACCAGAGTAAAAAGTGTGACAACCAGCCCCAGTCTCCACATTATCTTTTTCTTTGTCGCTCTCGTTCATTCTAGCATTTCTGTCACATCCAGTTACATTTCCTTCATCATTTTTTACTGATCTTGTAGGAGTGTACAGTATGTGATTTTTATCTTCTGAAACCCGTCAATTCCACCCATTGTGCAAACACGATTGCGACATAATTACGATAAATGTTTTTTCCGAAGTCAATGGTTTTTTTTAAGTACTTACCGCAAACCCTGTGAATGACTGGATTATTGTTTTGTGACCAATGTTGTGTTGCCACCTGTAACTTATTCCCAGTATAACTCTCAGTTAAAGACCACAAGGATCATTGTGAATCAGCCACCCTGTTTAGGATCATATCAGAGACACGTTCAGGGTTGAGTTTGTTTAAATACAGGGATGTGTCTCGGAAATCCTGATCATGCTGCCAAAGGACTTGACTTCCACTTGAGCAACATGTGCCAGCCTGAGTATTCATGCTCAAAATCAAACAATAAACCTTCCCAATAAAGTAAACACACATCCTTTTAATGTACCCTGTATGAAATTTCGAATGTGTTTTTAGGCCTGTGCTGAATTCACCCACCTCCATTTCCTATGGAGCATTTGCCTACGCTATCAAACAGGAGCAAAGTTCAAAGCTCATGAGATTTTATTTCCTTGTGACTGTCCGAAAGTTCTGCTTCATCAGCAGTTCAGTGGAGCACAAGGTTAACTGATTTCACCCAGGATGTCCCTGATGGAAAATCCTGTGGAATTAGTCATAAAGAATGGATTTTTTTGGACTCTTTTTTTATTTTTCACGGGAAAGAAAGAATACAACAAAATGTATTTGTACTCCTTCAGTCTACATATATACTGATCCTGGTTCAACTCGGAGAGATTGGTAACTAAGAATGACAGGTGCAGTTTACTCTAAAGATGTAATGAAGCGATTATGTTTCTGTACTGCAAGGTTGCTTTTACTGTACTGTGGTCAGATGTCTGCTGTGTCCTAGCCAGTCCGGTTTACATAACTAGCCATATAAGTGATTGTCAAGCCATAGAGAAATGATAAGATAGTGCCCTTCAGTCTGTTAATTCCATCTGGAAAGACAGTGTGTCATCTCAGTGAAAGGTGGAACAAAGTGGAACAGAGCGGCCAGGAAGGATGACAGGAGGTTCAGCATTGGCACCAAGGTCAAAGGTCAGATCAGACTAACACACAAGCAGAGAGAAACACATATGGAACAACACGGGAAGATAGAGAAGAAAAAGAAGAGCAGCAATCAAGAAGTTTGGTGTCATTTTGAGGGACTTTTGAGGTGGATTTGAAAGCAGCCATCATCTGTTATGTTTCTTTTCTTCAACCATGACTCAAAACTTGAAGAGGACTAAATCATTTTCAAGGTATCTTTAATACCGGATCTACTAGAACTGCTCCATCTGGACTTTTACGTCTTTTATCCTCTTGCATGGTAAAGAAATCCGTGCCAGCGTGGAAATGCTGAATTTCCGTCAGAGGACATGGAATGTGCCCAGCATTTCAACATTCCCAGAGGTTCCAGGTGGAATGCTGATCCACTACACTCCTCTGAATGAGCTTCCCCGGATTCATGCCCACAGACCTCATACTGCGGGGTTGGTGGCCGCCCGTGTTCAGCGCTTCGAAGCTGGGGACGCACCACCTGCCAGCCCCAAAACTGTGGCTACACCTACCCCTCCTAACAGCCCCACGTATCCACCGGGAGATAATAAACAAGGGATCAAGGTAATACTGCATTATGCAGGCTTAATATCAGTCTCAAATCGTCTGGTGCAGGAGAAGATTGTGGTTTATTTTCTCTGTAAAAAATATCAGGTAACCTAAAAAAAATATACTTAATGTACTTAATGTACTGTGTGTATACTAAATTAACTAGTTTTAAATCAATTTATTATATTATATTATATTATATTATATTATATTATATTATATTATATTATATTATTTTGTATTTAATACAAAGTAATTTCATAAAGGTCAGTTAATTAAAGTCTCTTTAAATGTATCCACCTAGACCGTAAAAAATGGTCTGTTGTCTTACTGGAATATAAATCCAAATTTGAGCTATATAAAATATATAAAATATATATGGCTATATAAAATATGTATGTTTTTATAATGTATGTAAAATATAAAACCAACCTATCACTTGCAGGCAATTCTGTTATATTCAGTTTTTTCCCTGTTACATCAGATAACATTTTGCCCTCATATTATCATTATAATTTTTAGTTTTTGTGTGACTTACGATTAATATGAAATATACCACTTTTATGTTGTAATTCCCTTTATTATGTTGTTTAATACGTTTGATAAAGTAGTTAACCCCAAGACATCTTCACATCAAGATGCATCCCCCGTGTTGTGTATACAATTTTTAGATTTTGTCAGAAATAAGATTGAGTTTCTTTATTTTTGTATTCCTACTGCCTATCATACCTCTAATTCTTCCAATCCTGCCCCTAATAATGTCCAGCTAACAAACTTTAATCCAATTGATCTTAATAAATTGATAGTTAATTTTAAAACTAAAACTGACTACCTCACCAGTGGATATCATGCCGACACGTCTCTTTAGTAAATTGTTAGGTGTGATTGGCCCATCTGTTTTAACTATCATGAATAGTTCATTAAGCTTAGGCACTATTCCATCCTGCTTTAAGCATACAGTGATTAGACCATTTCTGAAGAAGCCAAGTCTTGATCTGTCTGATTTTAATAATTTTCGGCACAATACCTTTTTTGTCGAAAGTGTTGGAGAAGGTTGTCTTTCTTCAACTCTCTGCATTCTTAACAGATCATAACATTCATGATAAATTCCAATCGGGGTTTAGGGCCCGCCATAGCACCGAAACCTCTTGCTCACTCTTGGATTCAGGTAACTCCGCCATTTTAATTCTGCTCGATCTAACAGCCGCCTTTGATACAATCCATCACAGTATTCTTTTAGATCGTCTACATCAGGAGG
This sequence comes from Coreius guichenoti, assembly GCA_039654105.1. Taxonomy (NCBI): domain Eukaryota; kingdom Metazoa; phylum Chordata; class Actinopteri; order Cypriniformes; family Gobionidae; genus Coreius; species Coreius guichenoti. The sequence continues at coordinate 15,211,003 of CM077188.1, forward strand.
TTGGGCTTAGCGGCATGGTCTTGCGCTGGTTCTATTCGTATCTCTCCAAAAGGTCTGTTTTAGTTAAAATTGGTAATCATTCATCACCCTCCATTCCTCTATCATATGGGCTCCCACAAGGGTCTATATTAAGTCCTATCTTATTTTCTCTGTATATGTTACCTTTGGGGTCTATTTTCAGGAAATATGAGATCACATACCGCTGTTATGCCGATGACACGCAATTGTACGTTCCACTACATCCACTTGATATGTCCTGTTCCAACATTGCTAAGTGTCTGGATGAGGTAAAAGGCTGGATGGCTAAGAATTTCCTTCACTTAAATGAGAGCAAAACTGATGTTGTTGTTTTTGGCCCTCTTAGTTCTTCGCCACTTATTTCTAGCTACCTAGGGCCACTCTCTAGAAATGTTCACCCATACGCAAAAAATCTGGGTGTATTTCTTGACTCAGAGCTGAATTTTGCTAAACAAGTTAGTGCTGTGGTGAAAAGTAGTTTCTACTACTTAAGGTTAATAGCTAAAATGAAACCTTTGCTCTCATCTAGAGATCTAGAGACGATCATCCATGCTTTTATATCATCCAGACTGGACTATTGTAATGTTGTGTATTTAGGACTCTCTCAGTCATTGGTGAATCGATTGCAGCTGGTTCAAAATGCCGCTGCTAGACTATTGACTGGTGTAAGAAAGAGGGACAGAATCATCAAGGATTTTATCATCCCTTCAATGGTTACCTATCAGATTTCGGATCAACTTCAAGGCCATATTAATAATTCTTTTTTAATTTTAAATGGTCTCGCGCCCTCTTATTTGTCAGACCTTATTATTACGCACCGGCCAGTAAAGAATCTAAGATCGGCAGATAAATTATTGCTCCATGTACCACGATCCCGACTCAAGAGAAAAGGCGATCGTGCCTTTTCGATAGCTGGCCCTAGGCTATGGAACAACTTACCGCTTGCCGTCCGCTCTGTCCCCACTTTGACCGCTTTTAAAATAGCTTTGAAGAAGCAGTTTTATAGCTTGGCATTTGACTCTGACCCAGGAGAGAACTAAATATTAATTGTATGGTTGTGGTGTTTTTGTTTTTTCTTTGTTTGGTTTTATTGATTGCTTTGTACAGCACGTTGGGCTGCACCTGAGGCAGTAGAAATGTGCTCTATAAGAAAATAAACTAAACTAAACTATCATCATTAGGCCCTTGTCTTTTGTGGGAAACTGAAACTTAAACTGTCTTTCTTGCTATGCAGCATCATATGATTAGAGAGTGTTTTACTGGGGAAATCTGGGTAAATGTGTAACTACAGCTCTGGAAAAAATTAAGAGACGACTCCAAGTTCAGAAATCAATGTTAAGTGGTCTCTTATTGTTTTCCAGTGCTGTATGTATAGAAGCACCTGGAATGTTTAATGCTTATGCTGGCCTGTGTTTCCTTATTTCTTTCATGAGTAAAATGTGCCTCATTTTCACCTTCTCTACATTATTTATGGAAGGAGGTACATTGTGAATGTTCTGCAAGCAATATTGCATGAGCAAAAGTGCTTTTACACAAAAAACATACATGTTTGTAAACACAACATGGCCAGCTAGTCTGAATCGTTCAGCAATCAGCAAATTTATCCCAATAATACTGGACAGGATGACAGAGAGCTCAGCAGAGTTTTTTCCATCTTGCTTTCTTTTACCTGATCTCAGTGTTGGTTTTGGACAGTTCAGAGAGGCTCTCTGCAAAATGCAAATTAGGCCGTTATGCAAATTAGCATCCAATTAGTCACAGTCACTTAAGTCACCTTTGGATTTATTACAAAGTGAAGAATCGTGTGTTGTGCCTCAGAAGACAGGACCCCAAATGTGTTTATATTCACAGTGCATATTTAACATGTATCGACCATCATCTATCCTTAAAGGGATGGTTCACTCAAAAATTAAAATTCTGTAGTCATTTACTCACCCATCATGTCGTTTCAAACCTGTATGGCTTTTTTATTCTGTGGAACACAAAATAAGATATTTTTAAGGATGTTTCAACTATTTTTGTCCATTCAGTGAAAGTCAGTGGAGTCTAAAAAAACAGGAGTCATACAGGTCTAGAACAACATGAGGGTGAGTACATTTTTGGATGAACTTGTCCTATTTTTATGCAGAAACAACTTTAAGAAAGCCATTTGTAGTGGCACTGTGACACTGTTCGAGCATCCCAACAGCAACATTGGCTCAACCCATGAACAGTCTGTCTTGCCTGATTCGGAAAATATATTTCATTATTTTTGCACATTTAAACGTTCTTATTGTTTTATAAACTGCATGCCAGCATGTTTAACTGCACTCCCGTTAAAGAGATGCAAGTATGCAAGTAAAGTAGGATGTACTATATCCAAATTTTATAGATAATTAGTTTACATTTTTCGACAATATAACAATCAAGCAGTTGAAATTTGCTATATACATGACGCTTAAAGGGATAGTTCACCCAAAAATGAAAATTCTGTCATCATTTACTCACGTTGTTCCAAACCTGTATACATTTATTTGTTCTGCTGAACACAATGGAAGATATTTTGAAGAAAGTTCAACAGATCTCGGACCCCGTTGACTAGTAGGGAGAAAAAAATACTATGGTAGTCAATGGGTTACAAACATTCTTCCAAATATCTGCCTTTGTGTACAGCAGAACAAAGACATTTATACAAGTTTGGAACAATTTTAGAGTGAGTAAACGATGACAGAATTTTTATTTTTGGGTGAACTATCCCTTTAAGCGTCATGTATATAGCAAATTTCAACTGCTTGATTGTTATATTGTCGAAAAATGTAAACTAATTATCTATAAAATTTGGATATAGTACATCCTACTTTACTTGCATACATAGTACACTCATGTAAAGCAATATACTGTATACTGCCTGATTTTATTTCATTCCAAAATGTAACTATTATCGCCCAGCTCTTTATATAAAGTTGGATATGTATATATCCATATCTATATATTGTATACTATATAGCAAATCTAAACTGCTTGTATTGTGGCAAAATGTAAACTATATTATCACCCAGCTCTAATCTGCTAAATGCGACTATAAAGCATGAAGATATTAAGTTATTATAAACATTAACATTAAGATTTTTTTTTTTGTACGTTGCTCAGCACTGATATTCCCTTTCACCGCCTGCATTCACAGCAGATGTGCAATAAACATGGTTTTGCAGTCAGCTCATGTCGCTGTTTCAGAGCTGTTGATTTTAAAGCGAGCCGCTGCTGGGATCAGTTGTTTGAGGTAACTGAGGTAGCAGAAGGAGCTCCTCCTCCCCTGCTCCTTTCCCCTCTCTTCCTGTTCACACAATAGGAGGGCAGGATTCTGCAGTTACTATGACACCCGGCCAGCCCTCCTCAGCAATGCAGCGTTCTACCGTTCAGTCCTCTCAGCCTCCTTCAGGTTCACTTGCACGCACGTATACGCGCAAGCCGACGAGCCTGTAGAAGTGGATTTAAATGCACTAGTCGTTTGGCATCAATGTAGCTTTTGTGAGGGTGCAGGAGGGAAGCAGGTTGTAGGAGATTCAGTCTGGGCGCAGCATGGGCCTGGCTCTCTTTTGATGCCGTGCAATGCTGTGGACTGCCTTGGAAATGCCTCTGACATCTACGGTGAGCTGATTATTGCTTGTCTTCTGTGTTTGACACTCAGACTTTATCTGCATGGTTCATATAAACCTTTTTGTAATCGAATATGAATGTTCAAAGACCGCCTGTCTGGGAATTAATGGGGGAAAAATGTTGCCTGCAGCGCTTATATTGCTTTTCATAATTGAACTCACATCTCTTCATAAATATAACAAATATAATGGGTTCATCAAGCATATTGGCTTGTTTTAAAAGGGATTTTATTAGTGAATAAGCCCAAATCTACTTTTTTGGCATGGTTAAGTGTATACACAGGTCTCTGTGATAACTCTTGGAAATATAACATCTTCACATGCTGGCTGGGTGCAATGTTGACTTTGTGTTCCTCAGAGAGAAACTAGCCAAACAAATGAGTCAAACAGGTTCTCCAGATGGACATAGACCAAGACAATGTCAGCTTGTCATCTTTGAAGGATGACTTTAATTAGATTTCTGCAACCAGGATGGTCTGTCATATGCAGCAAGTAGGGGAGCATTGATTGGTCAGTGCTGTTCAGAAACAGTGAATTTCTCTGATCAGAGCAAAAAGCTAAGAACATACTGACTTGATCTAGAAATGTTTATCGATCTGGGTAAGCAACAAATTGGCTTTTGTTTTCATCATGAGGACCATCTTGGGCACAGAACATTCTGTCTGTTCAGAAACATTGCCATTGTCCCAGAACATTGACGAATGAATTGGCCTGAAGATCTTCAAGATCTGTGTCTGACGAAAAATGCCAGGTTTGTTTTTAACCCATTGTAATTGCGTTTTCCACTGAAAAGAAAGGCATCATCAGAACACAATGTCCAAGTAATGAGCCCCAAGGGACATTGAGTGGCTTTCCCCACTACACTCATGCATTCTTCATTTATTTCCATTGTCGTGAACAGGGAAAAGCCTTTCCCCTGTTTTCCGAGACATGCCTTGCCTCTTTTCCTGTTGTTGCCGAAGGGTTCCTCTCGGGTCACAGGGTTCGCTAATTCTTGTCAGTCAAGTCTCTAATGCTTCAACCTTTCTGTGCGGAAATGTTGCCAAAACCCAAATGGTCTTTTTACCTGTTGACAGCTGAATATGCTCCCTAAGGTCAACAGTTTTTTTCTTTTTCTTTCTTGACACATATGTGCTGTCCCATCTTCGGGTGAAAGATGTCACTGAATGTACAGAGATGGTCTGAGAACAGGCCTGTCTTTGTTTATGTATAAATGTCCTGAGTGTTTTGTTTGCACTTCCTTACCTGTCAGAGCCAGGCTACTTCTGGCACTTTACATTCCACACTTTAGACCGACGACTTCACAAAGTTTGCTGCTTTGACTTCTTGTCAAAGTTTGCATGACAGATGCATTTCCTCTGTGACTATTGTTACATTGTTGGTTAATTCAGCTTGCCTATGCTTAGTTTGCTGTTCTAAAAGTAAAAAAAAAAAAAAAAAAATCGTTTAATATGCAACATTTTTGTCAATGTTTTTATTTTTCAGAAAGTGATCAGAGGTTAATTTGTGTCAGAGATAAATACTTCAAGTGTGTAACCAATCAAATAAAAATGTAGTTTTAAAGTTAGTTTAATGTAATTTTTTTTACAATAGTTTTAAAAGTATAATGCATTTAAATTTTTAATTATAGAATCGATAATAATACTAATTATTATTATTATTATTATTATTATTATTATTATTATTTAAAATAACAATTATTATAAAAATATTACATATTAATTGTATTATTTTTTGTTTTGTTGCTGCTGTTATTTTTTTAATATTCAATTTTAATTTTCAAATAGTTTTTTTTTTTTTTTTTTTTTAGAATAGTTTTAAAATGATAATAAGGTATTTAATATTTTAATTATAGAATCAATAATAATAATAATAATAATAATAATAATAATTATTATTATTATTATTATTGAAAATAATAAATATTATACAAAATAATACATATTAATTGTATTATTTTGTTGTTGTTTTGTTGCTGCTGTTATTTTTTAATATTTATTATTAGTCATTTAATTTTAAAATAATTGAAATGTTTTATATATATATATATATATATATATATATATATATATATATATATATAAACTATACGGGATTCCCTGTTTTTCTTCTTTTTCTCTTTTGTGTTTTTTGTCCTTTAACTCGCCCCCACCTCAGTTCAAACATTTGTCTGTTTTTCCTTTTCCTTTTTCTCATTACCTCTCTTTTTCTATCTCTCACTTTCTGTCTGTCACAGGGTCAAGCGCGTCGGCGAAAGAACATGCCGGAGTTTCTGGGTGATGCCAGCGTCCCCAATCAAGACTCCGTATCCCAGTTGAGTGGTTCTCTCCCTGGATCTATAACGGGTACAGACCGCTGGAGGAACCGCGCCGCCAGCCGTTTCAGCGGCCTCTTCAGTTCCAACTCAGGAAACGGCTCTCTTGGGAAGGTCAGCATCTGTGAGCATCCAAGGGTTGTTTTACATGTGCAAGGCACTTTCTCATATGCAAAACAAGCACTTGCATATTCTTGGCAAGCTTTTTGCATTTCACACTTGAGCGAGTGTGTAACCACTAAGGAAGAGATAATAATTTGTCAAAATATTGCTCCACTTAACAGTGAACAAAAAACAGGAAAATGTACAAGTAGACCTTTCCTATAAGTCCACACTCAGTTTTCTCTCACGTGTAGTGACCTTTGGTGTGTATTTTTTAGCATGCCCTAGAGATTTAGGTTAGTTGACACCCTCTGACTGGCTCAGGAGTGTAAAACTGGGGTCAAAGATCAAGCCGGGACCTCTTCCTCTCTATGTGACTTGTAAAAATCACATATAATAGCGTGACGTTGGTCCGGTAAGGACAACAATGCCTGCTTAGAGGCGACCATGAGATCATTACATGTGTCTTGAGATTTACTCCATGCTGCAAACAATACACCATAGTGTTACTATATAATACGAGTAATCATTTTGTGTCTAATATTAAACATAACTAATATGGGGTAAAATAAAGATCCATTTATTCTTATTTTGAATAGCTCATGTTATGCTTAGGATGTACAATATATCAGTACTATATTGTTATCAGATTATATTAAATATTTAATTTATCTGTCAATATTGAATATTTAATTTCTCATGCTTATTTTCCCTATTTTTTATATTTTTGATTACCTTTGTCTTCATCTACTTAAATTTAATCTTTAAAAACCCTAATAATTTTTCATTTTTCAACCATTTTTCATACTGTACATTACAATGGTGTGATGTCTAAATTCACTTAAAATTATAGATTTTTTTTAGTTTTGCTAGTTTTTAGTTTATTTAAACAAAATAGTATAGACTTTTAATGATTAATTTTTTATTTCCTCTTCACTTTATTTAATATTTAAAATTTTCTTCTCAGGAGTGTGATCGTGTGGAACAGCTGCAGAGTAAGCTATACTCATACACTATGTTCGGATTACCCAAGATGCCACCGCAGCTCTCGTTCCACAGAGACTCATGGGAAGAGGAGCCCAGCCTGGAGCTAGAAGAGAGCTGGAAGCAACTTTTGGAGAATCCTGAGGTAAACACTCCCCTGCCCAGCGCATAGCTTTGAAAATTTGTATATAGATACATTAGGATGTTATAACCAATAATAAATTCGGGCTCAACGTCATCTGACTTTATGTGCAACAATAAACCTGTCAGATTAATGACCATAATCAGTTATGAATGGTTTTATAACTTCAGCTTTTCCATTGATGTTTTTGTGTTAGGTCTTTGCAGTGTCATGGAGATGGATGTTTTATTGCTCTTGTCATGATCGGTTTTGTAAGAGTAACTAAAGTAAAAAACTAAAGTTTTTTGTAATTCTTAAGCAAAGCCTACACTACACTCTCTACTAAGTATCTAAGTATCAAAACAGCCAATGTTTTATCATGACCAACTCACTGGATAGCATGTTCAAACATTCATATAGCACAAATCATTCTAATATTCTGATTTGGTGCTCAAGAAACATTTCTTATTATCACTGTTGAAAACAGTTGTGCTGTGAGAAATTTGTTTCTAGATTTTTTGATTAATAGAAAGTTTAAAAGAAGAGCATTCATTTGAAATCTTTTGTAACATTATACAGTCAAACCAAAAATTATTCAGACACCAGATATAATTTTTTACTAAACACTATAGTTAATTTATGTAAGTGAGGATAGCAAAATAAAGTAAACTGTGACATATTATACCCAAAGATTCTTCATACAATGGACTACCAGTAAAATTTATAAAGATTTGGGACCAAAATTATTCAGACACTTTGACCACCTGACCATGTTTTGCTTAAGTGTTTTTTCTTTAATTGCTAATGCGACCTTTTACACCACAGACTGAACAAAATTAAGCATTGCTTGGTAATTGGTTGACCTAAATTGGTATTATCTAATTGTGTACTTAAATATAACAGCTGGCATCTGATTGGTTGATTGTAATCCATTACATACCTTTCTATCAAAGTTATCTGACATTATTAAGATGAATTTGTTCTGACACAGTTTAACTGAGTTCTTGTCATATTTTTATTACAATTTTCTAAACTATAGCGAATAAACTGTGATAATGTGAGAAAATGTCTGAATAAATTTTGGTTTGACTGTATATATTTATGATTGGGTGGGTTTTATATATTTTGTTTTTAAATGTCATTTTTTTTCTTGTAGATTTTAACCAGACGTCAGTGCCATCAGCAAGAGGCCATATGGGAACTGCTGCAGACAGAGTCAGACTACATCAAGAAACTGCACGTCATTACCGATGTAAGAACCTGCTAATGTTTACTTCAATACATTAGCATTGCCCTTGTATAATCTGTGTAAATATATAATAATGCCATTGAAATAGGTCTCATGGTTTTCAACAACAAGACAATAAGAGGAATTTATAATAGTTATCTTTTCTAGTGCTCATTTGAACTGTAGCATTTATGGTACTTTTATGTGACTTGTGACAGTTTAGATCTGACACTTTATAGCACGGCATAATCGCAATCTCTTCCTCTTTTTCTCCAGCTGTTTCTATGTGGCCTGCTGAACCTCCAGGAGAGCGGTTTACTAAGTGAAGTCGAACCTGTGCGTCTCTTCAGTAACATTCAGGACATTGTGCAACTGCATACATCCCTGTGGGCTGAGGTCATGTTGCCAGCACTAGAGAAAGCCAGACAGAAAAGAACAGTGCTCGACCCCACTGAACTACATCAGGGCTTCAGTACTGTGAGTGTGCACACTATCTCACACAGGAGACACTAGTATATTCACACTTTCATGTTTTTTAAGACTTAAAGTTGTCACAACTGAATTAATTTTTTTATGCAGTTTGGTTTCCGATTCAAGCCCTACATCCGTTACTGCATGGAAGAAGAGGGCTGTATGGAGTACATGCGCACTTTACTGAAAGACAATGAGCTCTTCAAAATATACGTAACTGTGAGTAATTATTACGATCCAATCAGACACATTAACCGGCAAATATAAAGGCACCTCTGGTGGTTCATTGTATATGTGATATGAGAGGTCTTTAGCATAATAACCTGTATTGTAACAGCACCCTCATGACTCAGTGATTCCCTCAAGTTCTGCTTGTGCTGTGATTGTATGTTTATGATTGTTCACCAAATGAGACTTCCAATAAACTTTTCCATCCTGTAGTGGGCAGAAACCCATAAACAGTGCAACCGGCTGAAGCTGACAGACATGTTAGTGAAGCCTCATCAAAGACTTACTAAATACCCACTGCTGCTCAAGAGCGTGCTGAAAAAGACTGATGACCCGCCAACTCGTGAGGCCATTAACAGAATGGTAAGAGATTAAATCTTTCAAAAATCTTTGAAATAGAGCACATGTGCACAGTATTTAGTAGTATATCATTTATTTTAATGTTATTTACAATAGTATATTCAAGCCACTGGGATTGCCATTCAATGCCAACTTGAATTGAATTATCTATAATATTATGAAATAGAGAAAACAAATAGAGAAAGATAGAATAATTTAAAAAAAAATTGGGGGAGTTGGCCAGTTTTGAAAGAATATAAGTAATAGTATAAATATACAGTGGGGTTCAAAAGTCTGAGACCACATTTAATTTCTTGGATAAAGAAAAAACATTCTAAGAATTTAACCCTGGATAAAGTTTAAAATGTATTATTATATTATATTATATTATATTATATTATATTATATTATATTATATTATATTATACTATACCCTGGACCACAAAACCAGTCATAAATCGCACAGGTATATTTGTGGCAATAGCCAACAATACATTGTATGGTTCAAAATTATCGATTTTTCTTTTAAGCCAAAAATCATTAGGCTATTAAGTAAAGATCATGTTCCATAAAGATATTTTGTAAATTTCCTATCGTAAATATATCAAACATTTATTATTAGTAGCAATATGCATTGCTAAGGGATTCATTTGGACAACTTTAAATGCGATTTTCTCAATATTTTGATTTTTTTGCACCTTCAGATTCCAGATTTTCAAATAGTTGTATCTCGGCCAAATATTGTCCTATCCTAACAAACCATACATCAATGGAAAGCATATGTATTCATCTTTCCGATTATATATATTGACCCTTATGACTGGTTTTGTGGTCCAGGGTCACATATTATGTTTATTATGTTATGAGTATGTTCTGTTCTGTTCTATTCTATTCTATTCTATTCTATTCTATTCTATTCCATTATAAATTGTTATTATTGCAGAATAAATATTTAATATATACTTCTGTCCCTCCATTCATTCTCCAAACCGCTTATCCTTTGTAGGGTCGTGGGAAGACATACTTAAACCTTTTTTTTTAATTCAACTTCTCACTCAAATTGTTATAGTAATAAAAAAAATCACTAAACACTTTGGAATCCACTGCACTGTATTTAGGGGCAATTTTTTTTTTATATTTTTAATTTATCATCTTCTATTTATATTTTCTTTATTATCTATTGACATCCCAATAATATTTTTTGTCAGGTGGCTGCTGTTGAATGCTTCATCAACAGTGTGGACTCACAAATGAGACAAAGGGAGGAAAAACAGAAGCTGGCTGCCATCGCTGGACGTATAGAGGCGTATGAGGCCGTGGAGGGGGCCAGCGAGGAAGTGGAGAGGGTGAGACACAATGAGGCTTTCGTATGTCATATGGTTTATATTAGATCCTGTATCTTTTGTGTATTTTGTCATTTACTGAAGAAACAGGTAGCAACTCCATTACCTGCTTGATGTCTCTATAATCATCCATCATGCATTGATCCTTCAGATCCTCAGGGAATATAATAACTTTGACCTGACCGCTCCGGTGATGGGCGCCCCACCTGAAGAGACCCGTCAACTGCTCCTAGAGGGAGCTCTGAAGATGAAGGAGGGTAAAGAGAGCAGGGTACGATTTCTTATTTTTATTTCTTAAAACAGATCCAACATTTCTGAGTGCACTTTAGTAAGCAATAGATTTTTAACTAACAGCCAATAGTTGTCTAAAAGCTTCTCACCGGTCTCCATTACCTCCTGTTTCCGACAGATGGATGTGTACTGTTTCCTGTTCACTGACGTTTTGTTGATTACTAAGCCAGTGAAGCGTGTGGAGAAAGTAAAGGTGATCCGGCAGCCTCTTGTCATCCATAACGTAGTGTGCCGAGAGCTGAAAGACCCAGGAAGCTTCCTCCTTATCTACCTCAATGAGTTTCACTGTGCAGTGGCCTCCTATTGCTTTCAGGCCAACAGTGGCACTCAGGGCCGCAGCTGGATTGAGGCCATCTACAACGCACAGGTATTAGAATTAAATAACACTCCGCAAACCTTTGGTTACTAATGGTTGGTTTCTTAAAACCATTGGGCTTGATTGCTAGTTTTAATATGAAGAGTTTTTCCATGCAGAACCAGCTTCAGAGACTTCGCTCCGAGTCCCAGAGAGATGACACAGATGACAGAGATGAGGATGAGACGGAAAGCAGCATGTCCACCTCCAGCTCTCCATCACTACAGCACAGAGAGCCTCTAGACAAGAGGTACTGTTTATAAATGATTCCTTATATACCGTATTAACTCTTTCCCTGCCATTGACAGAAATTTCCGGCTTACTGTGTTTTCACTGTTATACGGTAGGGGGCGCTATTACACATCTTCTGAAAGTGTATTGAATCTCCTGATCAAAACACATGCAAAGAAGACGCAGAAACGTGCAATATTATATGTAATCATATACATATGTAAAATAATGTTATCATCAACATTAAACAGCATATAAATCAAAACTGCCTAATGTTACTGAATGAAATGTCGACCCAGGACGAGCTATAGGACTGTGCAAACATTAGGGGTGTTGATGGACTCGATTTACTCCATCTGTGTTTTGATCATCATTCTGAATCCGATCTGGATATAGTCTTTTACAAAAACTTAATTTTCTCAGCTTTTTCTCAGCTCAACTCAAAATGTTTTTTTTTTTATGAAATTTACCCACATTGGGGTAAGTTGATGAAAAATAATGCATTAAGCTAGACTAAAACTCTTTTTTTGTTTAAAAGCAGAGGGTCTGTTCTTTCTTTTGACATATTGCATGTTCAGATATCAATACAACAAAATATTCTGGAAAACTTTTTTAAAAAAACAAAAACTTTTTTAAAAAAAAACGCTAGTGGGGAAAGAGTTAAGACTATGTAGATTATTCATATAAGCATTAGCAAATGTAATATATATATATATATATATATATATATATATATATATATATATGAGAAATATATATATATATATATATATATATATATATGAGAAATATAATAAAATATTAATCATATTTATTTATAATATAAAATATTTAAAAAGGGATATGGATTTAAGATATGGATATGATACGGATATGTTTAAGAAAAACTATAGCAATAAATATAATATAATAAAATATTATAGTAATTTGCATCATGAATAAACATTAGCATAGAAGTACTATGGTCACTGGGTGGGTCTCATTTAGCTCCCTACTTCACTAGTCAGGGAACTGATCAGGTAGTCAGCCATTTTAAGGGCTGTCTTAATCGCAGAATCCTTCCAGGGCACTGAAACGTTCGCTCCCTAAAAAGTCCCACAATGCACCGTGAAACCCAGGGAGCATTAATGCTCAGTATATTCCCTTAACAAGCGCGAAACTTAAATCGTGTGAGCCAACTCAATACACATAACGGCATGTAATATATGTTTTTAAAAATACAAACAATTATTTTATTATATTTCAGAATAAACATACATCACTAGACAGTTAATGAACATAATCTAGCTAACATTTATTATTTATTTACTGCTGAAATGTTGCATGTATATGTAACAAGCAAAGTATTTATTATAATATACTTTAAATAACATTACAAGTAATGTCAGAAAGATATCAGCTCTGCTGTTGTTCATAAATACCAGTAGTGATGTTGTACAATGAGGACGTTGTCATGTCGCCGGAAATAGAGTACTCAGTGTCCCAGTGTGTAAGCCAGCGTCCTTTACTGTCCTTGCCAGTGCCCGAATTTGTGAACATGATATTCTGATTCTTGAGCTAGGGAGCTGATTGAGACGCACTCACTATCACTACAGCTCTTAGCATGAACTGCATCTAAATTGCACAATACATTTTGTGAAAGATCACAGTACATCAAGCACTCTAATAAATATTCATTTTCTTTTCCAAAAGCCTCTCTCCTTCACCAAGTCACTCCGATGGCTCCACGGAAACCCTTTCCGTGGCTGCCATGGAAGAAGCGGATGAGGTTGGGTCCTTGTCGACTGTTCAGACTGCATCGTTAAAAAATTCCCTGCTGTCTGATTCTTCAAGCCTGCGGGATTCCTTCTCTACTAGTGACAGCAAAACTCTGGAAGTTCTGGGGGATTTGGTCACAACGGACTTGGATGCAGAAAGTCGCTCTCTTTCTATAGACAGTGCGTATGGAACTCTCTCACCTCAGTCCCTGATCACAGAAATTGATTTAAAGGGAGCGGTTTGCCAGAGCGAGGGAGAGGAGACCGATGCTGGGGAGGAAGAGGAGGCATTTGAGGATGATGAAGATGGTGACGAGGAGGATTCCATAACCTGGAATGGCTCCCAGATTACTGTAAATGAGTCCTACGTTTTAGACCATGACCATGCTAACAATAAGGAGCTTGGGCAGAAGAATAACTTTTCTGGGATGTCTCAGGTCATGGATTGTCGTTCCCAAACGCTGCGGCGCCGTTCGCCCGTCCAGCCCCGCTCAGACTACTTGCAGCACTTTACCCTCAGGTCACGCTCCGAAGATGACCTCCTTCAATGCCTCACCGGTCCTCTCCGCCCCTCTGGCAGTAACAATGTAAGCAAGAGCTTGACACACCTCGCCAAACAGACGTCTCACAGCGCTGAGTTATTCCAGACGGACGAGGAAGGCCTCTGTGAGGATCCAAAAGCATTGTCGAGCAAACTGACGAACACTCTTATGAGAGCAGAGGCCAGGCATGTGCATAGGACCCTCAGCTGCCCCAATGGCCAGGCAGACTGTGAGATTACAGAGACTGAGACATTCCCCGCTGGTGGTCTGGAGGAAAAGAGTGACTTGGTGCTTTCCCAGCAGCCACATCAGCAGCATAAAAAACTGACGGTAGCTCAGTTACACAGGATACGTGCTACCATGGTGCTCAATTCAACATTGACAGCATCGTAAGTCTACAATCACACTTAATATTTCACATATTTAGGTCATACTTCACCCCCCTCATACTTTAAAAAAAAAAAAAAAATTTATATTTTATAATGCATAAAATATAAAAAAAATCATAAAAATAATATATAATACATTTGATATGATTTATTTTACACAAAGATAATGAAGTCTATTTTAGGGTATTTTTTCATTGTGACATTATTTTAGAATCAGTTAAGAATCATTCTCCCCCAGCTGTCAGTAGCTTACAGAGCCACTAAAGGGACATGGTGGTGGAAAAAATATGAGATGGGAGGAAAAATTATATTTCAGTGCTTTTGCATTCTCTTGTAAAAGTTTTGCGTTCCCCCAAGAAACTTTGTGATCTCATATTTTTTTCTTTCACCATGTCCCTTTAGGAGCTCTGTAGTAGCTTGTTATAATATGAAAAATAATAATTATCATTACAGTAATGCAAAAAAAAAAAATCTATTTAAATATTGTAATTTTAAAGTACACTACCGTTCAAAAGTTTGGAGTCTGTAAGATTTTTAAAAATGTTTTTAAATGAAGGCTCTTATGCTCACCAAAGATGCATTTATTTGATCAAAATACTGTAAAAACAATAATGTTGTGAAATATTATTACAATTTAAAATGATTGATTTCTATTTTAAATGTTTTTTAAAATGTAAATTATTCCTGTGATGGCAAAGCTGAATTTTCAGCATCATTACTCCAGTCTTCAATGTCACATGATCCTTCAGAAATCATTCTAATATGCTGATCCTTATTATCACTGTAGAAAAAGTTACAGTGCTACATAATATTTTTGTGGAAACCATATATATATATATATATATATATATATATACACCATGATATATTTGTTTCCAGGATTCACTGATGAATAGAAAGTTAAAAAAAAAAGCATTTATTTTAAATAGAAATCTTTGTAACATTCTACATGTCTTTACTGTCACTTTTGATCATTAAAAAAAAAAAATCTTACTGACTCCAAACTTTTGAACAGTAGTGTACATTTGTAAAGTACAATTTGGTAGTACTGTATTTGTTATACTAAATTTCTAGATGATTATTTTCATTACTGTAATGAGAATGAAACTTTGTCATGAAAAGGTCCTAAAATTGAATGCAAAAGTTTATAGTTTCAATCGTGTATCCACAAGCAAGTTGCAATTAAAACAAGCCGCTTAGTCCTTGTCTGTCTTCATCAACTGCACATGGTACTTTAGCCATTTCTATATGTCTAAGTTGCTATTAAGAGATGTCAACACTAATAGCTTGCTGACAGATTGTTCCTGCAGGTTGTTACAAAACTGTCCCTCCTCATTGTTAATGTTCACCGCAGAGTGTGGCACATCATTAGCTGTCAGTGTGGACTCATTAAAAGACAATGTGCTCTTCTGATATAGCTTTTAATAGGAGGAGACAGTGATCTGAGTCAGTGAGGCACAGGATAGCCAAACCCCTATTGTCTAGCTGTCTGTGGGAAGCTGGCATTTCAACATCCAGGGCTTTTGTCCCTAGTGTGTTTTATCTAATAATCTCAGTCTCCACCCAGAGTTATTAGAGAATTGGACCTTCAGAGAGAATGACTTCATCTACTGAGTACTGAGTTTTCCACGTTTTTCCATGTATTGTATCTATTTTTACCTAGTGGAGGGTCTCTAATTGTTCCTTGATGTTTTGGTATTACAAAACGCTATAATTGTTACCAGCTGTTTCGAAAATAATATAAAAAGATCATATTACAGATATGTTATTAATTTGCTATTTATATTAACACTATTCTTTTTCTTCCTCTAGGGAAGTTTAATGTTTGAGCATATGAAGCTGATGCCATTAGCTGGTCTTTTGGTGAGACTTAAACCATGTCTTTGGTCCAAGACTACATCTACAAAGACGTGTACCCAAGGGGACGTTCAACTCAGTGACAGGAAGAAAACCAGGGAGAACGCTGTGGATCTCTCAGTTAAAAGCCATGACCATAATTCAGTAATTCAATATTAACTATGAAGTTGAAGGGTCATACATACCTGTCTGACAATTAAAAAATAAAATTATTTAACGATGCAACAGTCAGGGCTTTTGCAGAGTAAAAGGGACAGAAAAAGAATCATGTTCTTTCTAACTTCTAACGTGTACTTCATGCATTACTGACCTGTGGAGGTCTGTTATCACAAAAAAGTATGAATATAAACTCTAAAGCACTCTTAATTCTAGAATTAATTGTCATTTTGTTTGATGGGCAGAAAAATCATTTGACCTCTTGAGTCCTAAGGGCTTTTTGCTAGATGATGAAGCTCCTAAAACACCTAAAATTGATTGACTCTTTTAGGTTACTGAATCACACTTCACTTGTGAAAAAAAAGAACAACTGTGGACTACTTTTGCTTCTAACGCCACAATAAAAACCGACTTGCATGCATTTGTTTTTTTTCAGTGTTCTGTAAATATGGTATTTATTGAACCTGCTTTGTTTTGTAGAAAATATCCTTATTGTTGATGCCTTTTGATTGTTATGTCTCTTTTTGGCACTGTCTCTAATTTGTCTTTTGACATTATAATAAGGGCTGAATCCATGTCTTGGATTTTATCAGTTTACATATGTATGTAGCTTCAATATTTACAGGTAACAAATTTGCACAGTGCTCCCAAAAGAAAGAAAGAAAAAAAAACACAAACTTCCAATTAAAATGCTTCAAATGCCAAATCCACTACCAAAATGTCTATTTTGTTTATTAATAACAAAACTGAATGAATGACATAATTTCTTGTTAATGAGAAGATATACACTATATTGCCAAAAGTTTTGGGACGCCTGCCTTTACATGCACATGAACTTTAATGACATCCCATTCTTAATCTGTAGGATTTAATATGGAATTGGCCCACCCTTTGCAACTATAACAGCTTCAACTCTTCTGGGAAGGCTTTCCACAAGGTTTAGGAGTGTGTTTATGGGAATTTTTGACCATTCTTCTAGAAGCGCATTTGTGAGGTCAGGGACTGATGTTGGACGAGAAGGCCTGGCAATTTCCGCTCTAATTCATCCCAAAGGTATTCTATCGGGTTGAGGTCAAGACTCTGTGCAGGCCAGTCAAGTTCCTCCACACCAAACTCGCTCATCCATGTCTTTATGGACCTTGCTTTGTGCACTGGTGCGCAGTCATGTTGGAACAGGAAGGGGCCATCCCCAAACTGTTCCCACAAAGTTGGGAGCATGAAATTGTCCAAAATGTCTTGGTATGCTGAAGCATTAAGAGTTCCTTTCACTGGAACTAAGGGGCCAAGCCCAACCCCTGAAAAACAACCCCACACCATAATCCCCCCTCCACCAAACTTTACACTTGGCACAATGCAGTCAGGCAAGTACCGTTGTCCTGGCAACCGCCAAACCCAGACTCATCCATAGGATTGCCAGACAGAGAAGCGTGATTCGTCGCTCCAGATAACACGTCTTCACTGCTCTAGAGTCCAGTGGCGGCGTGCTTTACACCACTGCATCCGACGCTTTGCATTGCACTTGGTGATGTAAGGCTTGGATGCAGCTGCTCGGCCATGGAAACCCATTCCATGAAGCTCTCTACGCAGTGTTCTTGAGCTAATCTGAAGGCCACACGAAGCTTGGAGTAGAGGTCTGAGAGCCGCGGGAACCGATCAGTTTTCTTGCGGCGCGTGAGTAAATTTCCAAATCAAAGACGGTGGCGGTCGGTAACTCTGGTGTACTTTGGACGGGAGCGGGCGGTCTGACAATAGCCCGGCCGCTCCCGACATCCTTTGACAACAGCGTATCCGCGCTTGGACTTGAAGTGAACAAAACGTTCTGCAATGGTGGCGTTCACACAGTTCCCAGTTCCCTTCCCTGAACCTTGCAATATATGTTCTTTGCATCCCGTCCACTAGAGCACCTTCAGAGAGAGCATTCAGCCGTTGTGGTCCGATTTTGGAGGAGAGACGTTCGGTAATGAAACTGTCGTCAGTCAGCGATATTCTGTTCTTGCATGGATGACGTTAAAAATATATTTCATTTTGCAGTAGCTATAAGCCGACAGTTTTCGTTTATTTGGATTTTTGGCTTATAATTTTGAGTGACAGATGTTGTATTTGATTTAGCCTATTTTTCTCTGTGACATTTTTTACGGTGTTGAGAGTATCATGATAAGACAAAATAACAAATACAATTATTGTATAGCAAACATTGTATATTTGTTATCCCAGTCACTCTCTCTTTAGGGGAAATTTAAATCTCGAAACGAGGTCTAAATTTATCGGGATCGGTTGGGTTGGGAAGAAAACCATTCTAAGCGGTAAGCGGGAGAACACAGAGTGAATTTTAAGTGGGAGCGGGTGGGTGCGGAATGGAACCTAGCGGGAGTGGGACGAAAAAAAAAAGTCCCGGTCAGACTTCTAGTTTGGAAGTCTGTAGCTATTGACACAGCATCAGCATGCGCTGACCCCGCGCTGTGATTTTACGTGGCCTACCACTTCGTGGCTGAGTTGCTGTTGTTCCCAACTGCTTCCACTTTGTTATAATACCACTAACAGTTGATCGTAGAATATTCAGTAGTGAGGAAATTTCACGAATGGACTTATTGCACAGGTGGCAACCTATCACGGTACCACGCTTGAATTCACTGAGCTCCTGAGAGCGACCCATTCTTTCACAAATGTTTGTAGAAGCAGTCTGCATGCCTAGATGCTTGATTTTATACACCTTTGGCCATGGAAGTGATTGGAACACCTGAATTCAATGATTTGGAGGGGTGTCCCAATACTTTTGGCAATATAGTGTGTCACAACTCACAACAAGAAGTGTATCAGAGTGAGTGACTGCACTAAAAAATCCTAATGTTTGTCCTTCCAACACATCTGAATGCCATTTGTCTCACCTTAATCAGGTGTTTAATTTCTTTAGTTGCATTGTGTGCATGTTTTCCGATTTGTAATCTTTGCAAGCAACATGGTTTTAGATAGGGTTGCCACCTTCAGTGTGGCAAAGTAAGGGACACTGTAGCACTTATAATGTAATAACTACACATAATGTAAAAACTGCACATAATGTAATATTACATTATTAGGCCTATTGTAATAAAATGTTCATAATGTAATAATTTTCTCAAAATGTAATAAAATCTTGAGCTCATCATGTAATAAACATTTTTATATTATGAGAAATGTATTACATTATAAACTCACCAAAAACATGTCATATTTTATTATTGTAATAGCTTTTAAAACATAAAAAATATTAGTATTCCCTTACAGTACAGTTTTAAAAAACAAAATACAGTCTTAAACTACCTGCGAATGCAACCAATTTATATATTCATGCTATTATTATTATTATTAATAAACAAAGTATATATAAAATGTACTGTAAAGGAATACCAGTGCTTTATGTTTAATAAACATATGGTAACACTTTAGTATGGGGAACACATTCACTATTAACCACGACTTTTGCCTCAATAAACCCCTAATTTACTGCTTATTAATAGTTAGTACGGTAGTTTTTGTAGCCTTTCAGTTTAGGTATTAGGTAGGATTAAGGGATGTAGAATAAGGTTATGCAGAATAAGGCATTAATATGTGCTTTATAAGTACTAATAAACAGCCAATATCCTATTAATATGCATGCTAATAAGCAACTAGTTAATAGCAAGAATTGAACCCTAAAATAAAGTGTTACCAATATGAATATTTAAATGTTGCATTTCGCAAGTAGTTAAAGACTTTTTTTTTTTTATTATTTTTTTAAAATGTACTGTAAGGGAATACTAACATTTTTTTATGTTTTAAAAACTATTACAATAATGAAAATATGACATGTTTTTGGTGAGTTTATAATGTAATAATTTTCTCATAATGTAAATGTTATTACATTATGAGCTCAAGATTTTATTACATTTTGAGAAAATTATTACATTATGAATTACATACATTATGAATTACATTATGAGCAGTTATTACATTTTGAGTTGCTACAGATACCCATTCAGGACAAAAAACAAACAAAACCAACTGCATCAAAGATTTCAGCAGATTATTTCAACATGACAACTTGACAGCTCAACAATAAACCATGGGAAAACATGAGATCAAGTATGTGAACTTGCAACAGAGCACATATTATATTATTTTACATTTGATTATTTTATTTCTTTCTAAAGAACTCTTTAGTAGCCTGTTTGGTGCACCTTAAAGGGTTACTTCATCCAAAAATGAAAATTCTGTCATGTCATCATTTACTCGCCCTCATGATGTTCCAAACCTGTATGAGTTTCTTTGTTATGCTGAACACAGAAGAAGATATTTTGAAGAAAGTTTGTAACCAGGCTGCTTTGGGGCACCATTGACTTCCATAGTTGGAAAAAAAAATACTATGAAAATCAATGGTGCCCTAGAACTGTTCAGTTTCCCACATTCTTCAAAATACACTCACCTAAAGGATTATTAGGAACACCTGTTCAATTTCTCATTAATGCAATTGTCTAATCAACCAATCACATGGCAGTTGCTTCAATGCATTTAGGGGTGTGGTCCTGGTCAAGACAATCTCCTGAACTCCAAACTGAATGTCAGAATGGGAAAGAAAGGTGATTTAAGCAATTTTGAGCGTGGCATGGTTGTTGGTGCCAGACGGGCCGGTCTGAGTATTTCACAATCTGCTCAGTTACTGGGATTTTCACGCACAACCATTTCTAGAGTTTACAAAGAATGGTGTGAAAAGGGAAAAACATCCAGTATGCGGCAGTCCTGTGGGCGAAAATGCCTTGTTGATGCTAGAGGTCAGAGGAGAATGGGCCGACTGATTCAAGCTGATAGAAGAGCAACTTTGACTGAAATAACCACTCGTTACAACCGAGGTATGCAGCAAAGCATTTGTGAAGCCACAACACGCACAACCTTGAGGCGGATGGGCTACAACAGCAGAAGACCCCACTGGGTACCACTCATCTCCACTACAAATAGGAAAAAGAGGCTACAATTTGCACGAGCTCACCAAAATTGGACAGTTGAAGACTGGAAAAATGTTGCCTGGTCTGATGAGTCTCGATTTCTGTTGAGACATTCAGATGGTAGAGTCAGAATTTGGCGTAAACAGAATGAGAACATGGATCCATCATGCCTTGTTACCACTGTGCAGGCTGGTGGTGGTGGTGGAATGGTGTGGGGGATGTTTTCTTGGCACACTTTAGGCCCCTTAGTGCCAATTGGGCATCGTTTAAATGCCACGGCCTACCTGAGCATTGTTTCTGACCATGTCCATCCCTTTATGACCACCATGTACCCATCCTCTGATGGCTACTTCCAGCAGGATAATGCACCATGTCACAAAGCTCGAATCATTTCAAATTGGTTTCTTGAACATGACAATGAGTTCACTGTACTAAAATGGCCCCCACAGTCACCAGATCTCAACCCAATAGAGCATCTTTGGGATGTGGTGGAACGGGAGCTTCGTGCCCTGGATGTGCATCCCACAAATCTCCATCAACTGCAAGATGCTATCCTATCAATATGGGCCAACATTTCTAAAGAATGCTTTCAGCACCTTGTTGAATCAATGCACGTAGAATTAAGGCAGTTCTGAAGGCGAAAGGGGGTCAAACACAGTATTAGTATGGTGTTCCTAATAATCCTTTAGGTGAGTGTATCTTACTATGTGTTCAACATAAAGAAATTTATACAGGTTTGGAACAACTGGAACAACAAAGAATTTTCATTTTTGGGTGAACTATAGCCTATGGCTTTTAATCAAGCAGTTTTTTTTGGACAAACTTTTAGAGCGCAGTGCAGAACTGGATCATATTGGTGAGCTGTTGACCTGTCAAATAATTGCAATATTTACGTAATCCAGAAGGTGGCAGCAAAGATCTACTTTTTAATCTTTTACTTAATTTGTTGTTTGTACAGCTGATGGAAAAATATGTGGTCATGCAACTTATTTTTCCATCCTCATCTTCATTTTTATGTAAACCCAAAATATAAGTAGGCCAAAAAGATTAAATCCACTAAGGCACTTAGTATTCTTATACAAACCCGATTCCAAAAAAGTTGGGACACTGTACAAATTGTGAATAAAAAAGGAATGCAATTTCATAAACTTATATTTTAATCACAATAGAATATAGATAACATATCAAATGTTGAAAGTGAGACATTTTGAAATGTCATGCCAAATATTGGCTCATTTTGGATTTCATGAGAGCTACACATTCCAAAAAAGTTGGGACAGGTAGCAATAAGAGGCCGGAAAAGTTAAATGTACATATAAGGAACAGCTGGAGGACCAATTTGCAACTTATTAGGTCAATTGGCAACATGATTGGGTATAAAAAGAGCCTCTCAGAGTGGCAGTGTCTCTCAGAAGTCAAGATGGGCAGAGGATCACCAATTCCCCCAATGCTGGGGTGAAAAATAGTGGAGCAATATCAGAAAGGAGTTTCTCAGAGAAAATTTGCAAAGAGTTTGAAGTTATCATCATCTACAGTGCATAATATCATCCAAAGATTCAGAGAATCTGGAACAATCTCTGTGCGTAAGGGTCAAGGCCGGAAAACCATACTGGATGCCCGTGATCTTCGGGCCCTTAGACGGCACTGCATCACATACAGGAATGCTACTGTAATGGAAATCACAACATGGGCTCAGGAATACTTCCAGAAAACATTGTCGGTAAACACAATCCACCGTGCCATTCGCCGTTGCTGGCTAAAACTCTATAGGTCAAAAAAGAAGCCATATCTAAACATGATCCAGAAGCGCAGGCGTTTTCTCTGGGCCAAGGCTCATTTAAAATGGACTGTGGCAAAGTGGAAAACTGTTCTGTGGTCAGATGAATCAAAATTTGAAGTTCTTTTTGGAAAACTGGGACGCCATGTCATCCAGACTAAAGAGGACAAGGACAGCCCAAGTTGTTATCAGCGCTCAGTTCAGAAGCCTGCATCTCTGATGGTATGGGGTTGCATGAGTGCGTGTGGCATGGGCAGCTTACACATCTGGAAAGGCACCATCAATGCTGAAAGGTATATCCAAGTTCTAGAACAACATATGCTCCCATCCAGACGTCGTCTCTTTCAGGGAAGACCTTGCATTTTCCAACATGACAATGCCAGACCACATACTGCATCAATTACAACATCATGGCTGCGTAGAAGAAGAATCCAGGTACTGAAATGGCCAGCCTGCAGTCCAGATCTTTCACCCATAGAAAACATTTGCCGCATCATAAAGAGGAAGATGCAGTTGACAGTTGAGCAACTAGAAGCCTGTATTAGACAAGAATGGGACAACATTCCTATTCCTAAACTTGAGCAACTTGTCTCCTCAGTCCCCAGACGTTTGCAGACTGTTATAAAAAGAAGAGGAGATGCCACACAGTGGTAAACATGGCCTTGTCCCAACTTTTTTGAGATGTGTTGATGCCATGAAATTTAAAATCAACTTCATTTTCCCTTAAAATGATACATTTTCTCAGTTTAAACATTTGATATGTCATCTATGTTGTATTCTGAATAAAATATTGAAATTTGAAACTTCCACATCATTGCATTCTGTTTTTATTCACAATTTGTACAGTGTCCCAGCTTTTTTGGAATCTGGTTTGTAATATTCAGAAACAAATGTGCTACGTGCTACAGTAGGCTATATAAGTTATCACGATATCACATATTTATAATTTAGTACTGAAATCGGTTTTCAGTAAATGTTTGGTGAAATGATAACTGCTTCGTTTATTTGAGCATGAATCTCAAGGGCTGCTTTCACATTATAAAGGAGCTGAAATACAGTTGCTGCTCTTCTCTTTGGTTTTTTTTTTATTTTTGGAGAATGAGGCTGTCTTAATTGCTTGTTCCCTAGAGTTTTATGGCTCATTGCGGGAGCTGAGTCTGCAATGTGGCCCATAACCATGCTGCGAGCTAAGCCTGTAAACACACCAACAACACCTTGATGAAGCAGCGACTGGGGCACCATCAGTAATTATTACCAGGCGTTACACAACATACGTCTCTGGCTACTGTAGGCCTATATCAAAGACAATATATGGTACCACGCAATTGAATGATCCTCTGTAAAATATAAAAAAAATAACAGATTGTTACATACAAAATACGTTTTAATAATAATAAAAAAAACTGTCCAGATCGTATTCTTTTGCCACAAAAAATGTTGCGTTCCTTCGATAAACTTTGTTTTGTGATGGAAATAACAGGAGGTGGGAGGGAAAACTATTTTGCTTTTTCAAGCTAACGCAAAGTTTCTCGGGTACCGCAAAAGTTTTGTTGGAGAACGCTAACGTTTTATGAGCAAATGCAAAGTTTCTCTTGGGAACGCAAAAGTTTATTATTTCGTGAACAACGACTAACAGAGTTCCGAAAAATAAATAAAAAATAACTAGGACTAGGACGTCGACTTTCTCTGTAGCGTATTTCGTTTTCTTAAGAGAACTGTGTTTGAAGTTTTCATATTTGCTTTTATTTCATATCCCTGCTGGATTACAGGAATTATGAACAAAGACAGTATCTGAAGGGTTTGTTCGTGTTTAAAGGGGGGCAGGCTAGGCGGAGGGACTGTGAATACTGAAGGTGGGTCAGTAGAACAGACTGCCGCCGCTGCTGCTGATGTCGCTGGTCGACAAACAGCAAGTGTTCTTTCGCGATACATGTTTGTCAGGTGAATAAAGCCTGCTAAATCGGCTTTATATTGTTTTCAACACATCCTAGAGTGGTCCAAGAGGATATATCGGTCATGAAGAACTTGGCTATGCCCTTGTGCGCGCGAGCGTTTTTCTTGGCTCAGCGTGAGTATCTGATTTATCCAGTAAAAGCAAAGTTACTGTTGTTCTTTAAGTTTTATTGTGGTTCTATTTACATTGACTGCTGATAGAATAGTGGATAAATGATTGTCTATTATGTATTTAAACAGACTTCTAAAAATGTATAGCCTAATTTTGAATTAAATGCATCAAAGTGTGAGTGTTTGTGTGGTAGGCTATGTACAAGAAACATGTCAGGTAACTCTCACCCCACATATCTTTGTATATCTTTGCATGTCTTTTGAGAGTCATTGTACATGTTTGTGAATGTTCTCTTCTGTTTAAACATTTTATAATGTCATGTAATGGGTTTTCAGTCTGTGTTTTGCACTGTTGAGACCCAGACCCAAATGTCAAAACCAGCTGGCGCAGATAACTTGCAGATACCTGTGTCCAAGACTGATGACTTTGTTTTGAACTAACCCAAAGAAAAGTTTCAGCTTCCAATAAACCCGAATTGCATGACATGAGCACTAAAAGTTAAGTACGTAAAAGAAAAAAAGCAAAGGAACTATATTTCTGGATATTCGGTTGAATAAATCCTAGATGTGGCATGGAATTTTATTTTGTTCGGAGGGGAATTCAGGTGGTTGGCATGAGATGTTTATCCACGATGGCCTTGTTAAAGTGTCTGATGGTTCACCAAGAGCCGAAGCTTATTATTTTGGAGGTCTCTGCTCTGAAAACAGAGTGAATCAAGAAAATTCCCCTTACCTAACACATTGGACCTAGAATTGCGTGTTTAGAACTCAAGAGTGACTCAGGGTGATTCACATGACACAAATTTAAAGCAAGTACTATTATTTAGACCTACTCATCTTATTGCAGATTGAGTCAGTATTGTAAACTTATGATTAACCAATTTTTGTGAGTTAAGACGGGGCCCCATTGGCCGTTTTTTTTTTCAGTTAGAGCTTGATGTTTCATGGTAAACAACCCTTGTTTGAACTGGACCTGTCTTTGCCTCCATATTAACTTCTAAAAGGATTTGTTCCATTCATCTAGCCTGCTGGATGCTCCGTACACTGACTTACTAAAGTAAAATGCTCACTATACTTACTCTCTATCTTGACCATTCAGCTTAAATGTATGCATTTGACATGTTATTATAGTTTCTGAGTGGAAAATCCCAAAACATTATGTTTCTGCACACCCAGCAGGTCTGTAAGACAACAAAAGTCTACTATATTTTAACCCATGTAAACAAACCTTACAAGGCTTTTAAATATACCCAGGCTCAGAGTTTTCTACTAGGCTGAGATTTACTAGGCTTATTTCAGGTGTAGAACTATTTATGAAATCATTTCCATCATTAAAAAATACAGTTCTTTATTAAATTATATTCAGTTCCTTTGAAGTTGTGCTCCATGAATATCATAAAAGAACATCTGAGCCCTGACTTCAGACTTAGAAAATGAAACATTTGCTGTAGAAAGAGAGAGTGAGACAAGTTTAATTAAATTCATTTTTAAACTTCTTTAATACTCATTCTGAAAATCTGTTCAAACATTTTATGTTTTACTGTAAAAAGCTTAAAGGGAAAGTTCACCCCAAAATGAAAATTGTCATTGTTTACTCACCCTCTTTTTTCTGTGAAACACAAGATATTTTTTTTTTTTTAAATATCCCAGTGTTTTTTTTTTTTAGTGGGGTCCATTTAAATTATTCTTCTGTTCTACAGAAGAAAAAAAGTCACACAGGTTTGGAACGACATGAGAGTGAGCAAATGGCACAGAATTGTAATTTTTGGGTGAACTGTCCCTTTAATTTGAATGAAGAATGTAATATGAGAAAGATATAGAAAGTTAGATGCAGTTTTGTAGGTTCACAGTCTCATGTGCAGGTGTATCTTAGCCCACAGCACGTTAGTGTGAATATGAGTGTGCGTCTGTGAATGAAATATGCATACGGACAAGCCCGCTGCGTTTCAAAGTGCTTCCTCAGCAGATTCCAAACCCTTGACCCTCTCCCTCCACCTCCTCTGTTTTTCGCTCTGATGTCTGTGGTTTCTCTGGCTTCTAACACATCCTTATTACTGTCTTTCTATTGCCCTCAGGATTTGCTGTACATTCACAAAAGTATTTTCTTCTTTCTCATTTGACACAAAATCATTGACATGCAACAACCCTCAAGCAACCCTTAAAGTTGAAATTCCATGTGAAAAGAAGTATTACTGTAAATTTTTTCTTTATCGTAGAAGTTTTTAAAAAGTTTTATATTTTGTGCTGCCTTTCAGAGGAACTGTCTATTGTACAGACAGTGACAGATGCCTATTCCAGTAAAGTCATCTGAATGATAGTCACAGCTGTTAAAGACAGCTGTGCAAAAATAACTACTCTGCTCTGAATTTTCATGAAACAATGTTGTGAAACACTAAAAACATTCTACAGAGTGTCTGTTTGTGTTTGTTTTGTACTGTTTGTACTGTTTTGTGTCTTTAAGTGTGTGGGTTGTGTGAGTAGAATTTAAAAAACAAGTAAATCAACCCATTTTAAATCTCTTTTATTTCTAGCATGCTGAAAAAGGAAGAAAATGTTACCACTTTATGACTAAGGGAGTGGTTGGATTGTCCCAGACCCTCTTAATGCAAGAGGATCTGGGACTGTTCAACCACTCCCTTAGTCATAAAGTTCATAAAATGAAAATTCTGTCATCATTCACTCACCTCATTTTGTTTTAAAAGTTTATTAAAAGTAGTCTATTGTGCACTATATTCCAAATCTTCTGAAGATTTACGGTAACTGTGGAACATGCATGTGAGTCATTATTCCCTGATAATATTCCAATTGAGTGAGCTGTTAACTGCTGATTCAGTGATTCATTTGATGAATCAGATTTGACAAGTTATTTGTCGATTGAATAAAGAAATGAACTGAACAAATCAGAGAAAGGAACTGATTTGTTGTTAACACTTACAGTAAGGTTCAATTTGTTAAAGGCACAATATGTAAGATTTTTGGATTAAAATATCCAAAAACCACCAGATCAATGTTATATATTTTGGTGACTTGTGTGCTTACATTATCCCAAATGTTTCCAAGAATGTTTAAATCCAGAGAAATAAGCAATTTTAACCAGGACACAGACCGTGTCCGTGCGTCGCTTGTGAATGACATCATACCCGCGTTACCCTCGATTTCCTGTTTTATTATGTAGAAACCATGGAAACACAAAAGATGCTTTAATATATTATGTTTTATTAGACAGGTGAGCAACTGTTTGGATACATTCATCAACAGAAAACTAATCATTGTTATATAGCTCAACACAGTCTTATTGTTTAAATCTCGTTTTCTTGATTTACCGCAAGTACCATGTTTTACCATGCCTGCGCAACAAGTGTCTCATAGTAGCCGTCGAGCGAACACACAGAGTATATTATTACATAACTTTCAACACACTCAAATAATGTATCTAATATGATAAAACAGCGCTGCGTTACCCCACATATGCATGAGCGGACAAGCGGAAGCGGCGACTGTGGCATAATAAAATCTCTGTGAAATCAAGGAGTCATCAAGCTACGCCTTTGTTTTGAATAAGTGACCTCTAGCGGCGAAAAATTACATATCTACATTAGTTAACATGAACTAACAATGAAAAATACTTCTAAAGCATTTATTAATCTTAATATTAATTTCAACATTTACTAATACATTATTAAAATCAAAAGTTGTATCTGTTAATATTATTTAATGGACCTGAGCGGATATGAATTAACAATGACAGTTGTATTTTTATTAATTAACGTTAACAAAGATGAATTATTACTGTAAAAATGTATTGCTTGTAATTTATGCATTAACTAACATTAACTAATGGGGCCTTATTGTAAAGTGTTACCGATTTGTTTATGAATCAGACATTACTTCTCTCATGAACATGTCAAAGAGAGCTAGGGCGAATGTCTGTGTTTTCTTTTTTGGTGAACTATCCCTTTAAGGTTGATTTGAACTTCAACTTGACAAAAATTTCTGTGATTGGGAATAATATGGGCTTAGGTAATATCTAGTTAAATATTTAGTCTAAAATCTAAAATTTACTTTAGATTACAATGGAATGTTTTATTAGCTGTGAGTGTTTTGACTTTTCCTGCAGATGTAAGGAGAGGTGTTTATTTCTGAGAGTTACACTCATACTAACATCTATAAATAGTCCTTTCAGACATAAGTGATGCAAATTCTAAATATTGGTGCTACTCTTTTTTCCCTCTAAATGTTTGCTGACAAAGAGCTTTTTTACAAACAGGGAAACTTGCATGACTTGGCTGTCACTGCATTCCTCTATCTCTTTGTGTATCATCGTATCTTTCCTATATTAGGAACTATTACTTCCTATAAAACACCCAGCCTGTCAGATTAACAGTGCTGCTCAAGCGCCTGCTGATTTTTTCAGAGCTAATTGTCTAAACAGTGATTTCTGAAAACAGTGATGATATCTCTGAACTTTAACCTAGTGGGATGAAATTCATGAAGTGTGTTTTTAATTTTAACTTGTTTTTCTGTTTGCTTATTTTACAGTTCTGGCTTCATTCCTCTTCAACCCTGGTAAGTGCATTACTTGAATCATAAAACTTTAAACAAAAAAGCCAAAAATATACACTACCATTCAAAAGTTTAAGGTCAGTGAGGTTTTTTAAAGAAATTAAAACTATTCAGCAAGGATGCATTACATTGATTAAAAGTGACAGTTGTTACGAACTGCTCCGAGACACGAAGGTTGAGGATCCAAATGCCGTATTTATTAGAAGGGTAATCCACAATCGTCGTCAAAAGTATAGGCAAGGTCAAAACACAGGTAGGCAGTCCAAACAGGCAAACAAGGCAGGAGACAGAGGCAAAAGGGTAATCCGGGACACAGGCGAGAAATCCAACAAACCAAGAGACATGAAACCGGTGAGAACGCTCAGAAGTGCAGTGTAACAACAAAACAAGACTTAGCCAAGAATGACAGGGTGAACAGGCTAGATATAGGCAGAGGTAATGAGACACAGGTGTAAACAGTGAGTGCTGATGAGTCCGGGCAAAGGATTATGGGTGATGTAGTCTATGATGGAATGACAGTCCGGGTTGGAGTGCCCTCTGGTGGTGATCAGGGGCACTCACACTGGTGAATTGATACATAGCCCCCCCTCAAAGGAGCGGCTTCCAGACGCTCCTGAAATGGTCTAGGAGGGAGGTGGAGCGGAGGCGGACTCAGGGGCGGGATGGAGGGCCAGGCCCGTGGAGCGGAAGAAGGCCTGGAGACTGAGGCAGAGCAGAAGGCCAGGAAGGAGCAGGCTGGGCAGATGACCAGGGTGGCGCAGGCCGGGCAGATGACCAGGGTGGCGCAGGCCGGACAGATGACCAGGGTGGCGCAGGCCGGACAGATGACCAGGGCGGCTCAGACAGTTCAGGAGGCCAGGGCAGCCCACACAGTTCAGCAGGCCAGGGCGGCCCACACAGTTCAGGAGGCCAGGGCGGCCCACACAGTTCAGGGAGCGGAGTCCTCTCTGGACCTGAAACAGGAAGCGGAGTCCTCTCTGGACTCGTGGAAGTAGACGGGAGCCCTCTCTGGACTCGTGACAGGAGGCGGAGCCCTCTCTGGACTCTGGTGACAGGAGGCGGAGCCCTCTCTGGACTCTGGTGACAGGAGGCGGAGCCCTCTCTGGACTCTGGTGACAGGAGGCGGAGCCCTCTCTGGACTCTGGTGACAGGAGGCGGAGCCCTCTCTGGACTCTGGTGACAGGAGGCGGAGCCCTCTCTGGACTCTGGTGACAGGAGGCGGAGCCCTCTCTGGACTCTGGTGACAGGAGGCGGAGCCCTCTCTGGACTCTGGTGACAGGAGGCGGAGCCCTCTCTGGACTCTGGTGACAGGAGGCGGAGCCCTCTCTGGACTCTGGTGACAGGAGGCGGAGCCCTCTCTGGACTCTGGTGACAGGAGGCGGAGCCCTCTCTGGACTCTGGTGACAGGAGGCGGAGCCCTCTCTGGACTCTGGTGACAGGAGGCGGAGCCCTCTCTGGACTCTGGTGACAGGAGGCGGAGCCCTCTCTGGACTCTGGTGACAGGAGGCGGAGCCCTCTCTGGACTCTGGTGACAGGAGGCGGAGCCCTCTCTGGACTCTGGTGACAGGAGGCGGAGCCCTCTCTGGACTCTGGTGACAGGAGGCGGAGCCCTCTCTGGACTCTGGTGACAGGAGGCGGAGCCCTCTCTGGACTCTGGTGACAGGAGGCGGAGCCCTCTCTGGACTCTGGTGACAGGAGGCGGAGCCCTCTCTGGACTCTGGTGACAGGAGGCGGAGCCCTCTCTGGACTCTGGTGACAGGAGGCGGAGCCCTCTCTGGACTCTGGTGACAGGAGGCGGAGCCCTCTCTGGACTCTGGTGACAGGAGGCGGAGCCCTCTCTGGACTCTGGTGACAGGAGGCGGAGCCCTCTCTGGACTCTGGTGACAGGAGGCGGAGCCCTCTCTGGACTCTGGTGACAGGAGGCGGAGCCCTCTCTGGACTCTGGTGACAGGAGGCGGAGCCCTCTCTGGACTCTGGTGACAGGAGGCGGAGCCCTCTCTGGACTCTGGTGACAGGAGGCGGAGCCCTCTCTGGACTCTGGTGACAGGAGGCGGAGCCCTCTCTGGACTCTGGTGACAGGAGGCGGAGCCCTCTCTGGACTCTGGTGACAGGAGGCGGAGCCCTCTCTGGACTCTGGTGACAGGAGGCGGAGCCCTCTCTGGACTCTGGTGACAGGAGGCGGAGCCCTCTCTGGACTCTGGTGACAGGAGGCGGAGCCCTCTCTGGACTCTGGTGACAGGAGGCGGAGCCCTCTCTGGACTCTGGTGACAGGAGGCGGAGCCCTCTCTGGACTCTGGTGACAGGAGGCGGAGCCCTCTCTGGACTCTGGTGACAGGAGGCGGAGCCCTCTCTGGACTCTGGTGACAGGAGGCGGAGCCCTCTCTGGACTCTGGTGACAGGAGGCGGAGCCCTCTCTGGACTCTGGTGACAGGAGGCGGAGCCCTCTCTGGACTCTGGTGACAGGAGGCGGAGCCCTCTCTGGACTCTGGTGACAGGAGGCGGAGCCCTCTCTGGACTCTGGTGACAGGAGGCGGAGCCCTCTCTGGACTCTGGTGACAGGAGGCGGAGCCCTCTCTGGACTCTGGTGACAGGAGGCGGAGCCCTCTCTGGACTCTGGTGACAGGAGGCGGAGCCCTCTCTGGACTCTGGTGACAGGAGGCGGAGCCCTCTCTGGACTCTGGTGACAGGAGGCGGAGCCCTCTCTGGACTCTGGTGACAGGAGGCGGAGCCCTCTCTGGACTCTGGTGACAGGAGGCGGAGCCCTCTCTGGACTCTGGTGACAGGAGGCGGAGCCCTCTCTGGACTCTGGTGACAGGAGGCGGAGCCCTCTCTGGACTCTGGTGACAGGAGGCGGAGCCCTCTCTGGACTCTGGTCACGGGCTGAGGCCCTCTCTGGACTCTGGTCACGGGCTGGGGCCCTCTCTGGACGCTGGTCACGGGCTGGGGCCCTCTCTGGACGCTGGTCACGGGCTGGGGCCCTCTCTGGACGCTGGTCAGTGGCTGGAGCCATCTCTGGCATGGCGGCGACCATCTTGGTAGAGGGATCTGGCGTGGTGGCTACCATCTTGACAGAGGGATCTGGCGTGGTGGCGGCCATCTTGGCAGAGGGTTTTGGTGTGGTATTTATTAGAAGGGTAATCCACAATTGTCGTCAAAAGTACAGGCAAGGTCAAAACACAGGTAGGCAGTCCAAACAGGCAAACAAGGCAGGAGACAGAGGCAAAAGGGTAATCTGGGACACAGGCAAGAAATCCAACAAACCAAGAGACATGAAACCGGTGAGAACACTCAGAAGTGCAGTGTAACAACAAAACAAGACTTAGCCAAGAATGACAGGGTGAACAGGCTAGATATAGGCAGAGGTAATGAGACACAGGTGTAAACAGTGAGTGCTGATGAGTCCGGGCAAAGGATTATGGGTGATGTAGTCTATGATGGAATGACAGTCCGGGTTGGAGTGCCCTCTGGTGGTGATCAGGGGCACTCACACTGGTGAATCGTTACAACAGTAAACATTGTAAGCATTTTACAATAGATATCTATTTCAAATAAAAGCTGTTCTTTTGAACTTTCTGTTCATTAAAGAATTAACATTGATAATAATAATGATTTTTTTAGCAGCAAATCAGCATATTAGAATGATTTCTGAAGGATCATGTGACACTGAAGACTGGAGTAATGATGCTGAAAATTCAGCTTTACCATCACAGTAATAAAATACATGAATATATATAGAGAGAGACCTACTTCTAGAGACTTCTTGTAAAAGCATTTTAAAATCGTACTGACCCGAAACTTTTGAACAGTATCTACAGGACTGAGAATGCTGTAACTACTAGTTTACTGTTGCTGTATAGCAACATATGGTTTATAACAACAGCACTGCTCCTTTTACTTTAAGTAATCACATATGATAGTGTTTTTTGATCATTAGAGCTAATCTGTTTTTCGGGAAACCCTGCCCTTTGTGTCTCAGCGCTAGGCCAAAGTGATGGCAGTGGCGTGGTGGTAGCCATGTACAATATCAGCGCCGCCCAGGGATCACAGGCAATGTTGCAGTGTCATAGTCAGCGCATGGTATGGACCCAAGACCGCCTAAAGGACCGCCAACGGGTAGTGCACTGGGACTTACTTCGTAGTGGCCCAGACCATGCAATGGAACGTGTTTTAGACATGTTTTCTGCTGGAGACCAGCGAATCTACAATGGCTACAACCAGGGACGCATTAGCATGCCCAAGACTGCTTTTAAGGATGGTAACTTCTCATTGGTAATTAAAGGTGAGATACTTTGGGCAACACAAATGTTACTTAATCAATCTCTCTATATGTATGTCCATTTAGAAAACTCTACGACCTCAAGAACACTTTAGCAGCCACCTAGCTATATAACTTTCAATCCCTTCAAACTGCTTAAGTATTCAAAATACATAAGGCCTATATAACTTTCACACAAACTAACCTTCAAACTTAAAAAACTTCCAGGCAAAGCCCCAGTGTTCATTTTCTAGACGAATTAATAATTTTTTTCTGGGTCCCTTCATACAGATGTTGCAATGAGTGACAAAGGGATCTACTCCTGTAACCTGCATCATCATTACTGCCACCTGTACGAGTCGATCAAAGTTCAGCTCAATGTCACCAAATTAGGTTGGTAAATTCACTTCATATTTCAGAGTTTTCTTGTCTAACTATTCTTGGCATTTAACCTGCCTCTTGATCAAACGGTTCAAGTTCATGCCAAATAAGGATCTGTCTGCCGATTAAAGAATGGAAAGAATGTGAAGACCGTTTGAAAAGAGAATTTTGCCCTCTCCTGTTCATCTCCATTCACCAACTTTTTAAAAATATTTAAACAATAAATTGCATATATACTGTGTATATATATATATGCATTTGCATTTTATTATTTAAATACATAATATATATTTGTCTTGTGTTTTTGTTTTTAAAAGTCATTTCTGCTCACCAAGGTGCATTTGTGTGATCAAAATACAGTAAAAACTGTAATATTGTGAATTACTATTACAATTTAAAATAACTGTTTTCTATTTTATATATTTTACAACAAAATGTATTCCTGTGATGGCAGCGCAGAATTTTTGATTTGTTGCTCAAGAAACATTTCTTATTATTATCAAAGTTGAAAACAGTTGTGCTGCTTCATATTTTTGTGGAAACTGTGATTTTTTTTTTTTAATGGTTAGAAAGTTTTTAAAAAAAACAGCATTTATTTGAAATAGAAATCTTTTGTAACAATGTAAATGTCTTTACTGTCCTTTTGATCAATTTAGTAAAAGTATTAATTTCTTACATTTTTTCAATAACTTTTGAACAGTAATTATATATGCATACTCATATATGTGTGCTGCATACTCATTCAGCTGTGGTTTTCTCTCAGCACGTAAGGAGAGGCGGTTCTGGGACGGTCAGAAGGCTGTGTATGTGGTTCTGGTGGGCACCACGGTGGTTCTCCCTTGCGTTAACCGCCGGCCCATCTGGACAGAGGGCAACAGTCAGGAGGACCAACAACAGGTGGTGCACTGGGATCGTCAACCTCCAGGGGTCCGACACGACCGTGCCGATCGACTCATTGACCTGTACGCTTCTGGTGAGAGGCGTCACTACGGGCCGCTGTTTGTTCAACAAAAGATGAATATTTCTGCTACAGCATTCTCGCAGGGAGATTTTTCTCTGATTATCTCAGACATCCAGCTCCTAGATCAAGGGCTATACTCCTGTCATCTCCACCATCACTACTGCGGCCTGCACGAGAGACGCATCTTCCAGCTTTCTGTGACCCCTCCGGTCCCTCAGATCCCTCAGGAACCCACAGATGAACCTCAATATCTTCCCAATGAAGACCCAAGTAAGAGAAACACCCACTTTATACTTCATAAACTACTAGTAAAAGAACTGGCAGTTTTGTACACATCTGCTCTTTCTTTATTACTATTTTCAACATTTTAAAATTATGATATGGTATGGGAATTAAATTAAATAAGAATAAACAAAAATCGGCACACTGCCACTACTGCTCCCAAAAATAAATTTATTAAAATATACAACATTTTGAAAATGAAGTCAGGCAAACAATTGCAAACGGTTTCCCTGACGAAGACATTCAGGTCAAAACTTTGTATATTTTAAAGGGATCATGAATTGAGAAATCAACTTTCCCTTGAGCTTTTGATATATAAAAGGTCATCGTAATATAAGAATATCCTGTAAGTTTCAGAGCTGAAAACTTCCTTGTTAGTCAAAGAAAAGCTTTTATTGACAGCTGGCTCAGCAAACGATTGATCTGCGAATGTTCTTCCCTGTGACGTCAGAGTGCAGTGAAACGCCGCCTCAACAGAAGAAGAACGGCTAATTCTGTAGCCCCTCCCACTGACTCTCACCTGACATGTTATAGATAAATAACATAGGCCTACGTGGAGCTAAACCGGATCGAACTTCCAAGCAATAAACATGCCGCATATGTTGCATAGGGCCAATGTAGACGTGATATGGGATTGAAATATGGGCCCTATATGGGTTTATCCATGGGTTCCATGACGGCCCTATTTAAATTAGCCCCAGTATGGACAAACCCATTTAGGGCCCATGCTGGGGCTAATTTAAATAGTGCCGACATGGAACGTATGGACAAACCCATGTAGAGCCCATATTTCAATCCCATATCACGTCTACATTGGCCCTACCATGAAATCTTGGCTGGGTAGTCATGTATTGTCTCATAGTCTCACAGCACACAGGGGATTTTCCAGAATTATCCCAATTTATCACAGAATAGTTGCTGCTGTCAGGAGTTCTTGTTTGTTATTTGACTCGTTATGACTTGTTTGCACCTACAGATTGCAGTAAATATTTTTCTTGTGAATGCGTGTCTGTACTTTATAAAGGGTGTCTAAAATGGTTGTCATTGAACTTGGCACACAACTCACATGTTGCATGAGGCTAAATGCCAGTGAAGACCACTTAAACAGGTAGGACAATAGAGTGTCCATCTTAGAGCATCTTCAGCCGAATGTACCTTTGCAAATCAGAGCCCTGGGCTAGGGAGTTCTCCTGATTTAATTTACCTTTCTTTCTCTGTTGATGTTCTTAGTTTGTCATTTGCTTGTATTTACAAGAGAAAGAGGCAAGGGTTGATGCTCATTACTGGTTTAGTCAACACTTGTTTTACAGAACAGTTTTGCATTACTTGGTCAGCATTTATTAAGCCAAAGAAAAAACACTCACCACCCTGGAACTCCCCTTTCATTTCTTCTAAATTGAATCTGTATTGACTAAATGATAAACATATATTTATGAGAAAGAAAAGAGAAGGATAAATTGGGTGGATGTAATCACAAGGCATGAACTCAAACAAACAGTCTTGACCTAAAACAGTCTGAGGTAAGTCTGAAGATCTGGTTACGCTGCTGTCTGGGTTTCCACATTCACATTCATTAAAATGCACCAGTTCTCTTTTTAAATCTTATTCTTCTTTTGCTTCAAGCATGCTTCTTTTTCTCTCGCTTTTTTTTTCACTCGCATTCCACTGCCGTTCCCTCTCCCACTGTCACAGCTCGCTTTCTCAGTTTGAGTTCTTCTCTGGTTCGGATCATTCAATAGCCATATGTTTTCCTTTGAGGTACTGCCAGGCAGACAGGCGCAAAGTAGGATAAGAAAGTGCTTTTTTATTTGCATAAGATGTGGAGGTAGGTGATGTGAACTGTCTGGGAGACAAAAGGCAGAAAGGAATAAATGCATAACTTATTTTTTAACAGTGACAAAGATATTTGGGTAAAAGAAGGGTGGGGATTCTGCAGAAAAAAGCTCTCATAAGAGAATGTGGGAAAGTCATTTTCTATGGTTTAGTAATACTGTGTCTACTGGACCTTAGACTACACAAACCTCAGTGGAATCTTGTGGATAATCACAGACTTTTGGGCAAGAAAGAAAAGAGCTAAACACTTTCTGCACTGTTAAATTCATTATTAACAACTACATATTTCTGCATGGCCTTTTTTTGCAAAAAACATGGGCGTCTGCAGTTACTGTTACTGCGCTGTTTTGATTTGCAGTGTGAGTGTCTGTATTTTGTTTTGTTGCCAGTTGTTTGTCTTGGCTCTCTTGCTTGACTTAAAGGGACAGTTTTGCCATCATTAATTACCCTCATGTCATTTCAAACCATTATGACTTTCTGTCTTTTTTTTGTGGACCACAACATTAAAGCTGTAAAATAGATGCAAAGGCACTATAAAGATATCATAAAAACAACTTATGCACTTTATTCCAAGTATTATGAATCCATATGATAGCATTTATTTTCGAACATTCCAAAATTTTAGTCATTATCAACTGAAAAAGTCTCACTGAAAAAAAATCTCCTTTGCATATTTGTGAAATGAGTAGCAATGACCATTTAACGAATGAGTCTTTTGAATCATTTTGAATCATTAATCACCCTCATATCATTTCAAACCATTATGACTTTCTCTTTTTTTTGTGGAACACAACATTAAAGCTTTAAAGTAGATGAAAAAGCACTATAAAGATATCATAAAAACAACTTATGCACTTTATTCCAAGTATTATGAATCCATATGATAGCATTTATTTTCGAACATTCCAAAATTTTAGTCATTATCAACTGAAAAAGTCTCACTGAAAAAAATTCTCCTTTGAATATTTGTGAAATGAGTAGCAATGACCGTTCAACGAATGAGTCTTTTGAATAATTTTGAATCATTAATCACCCTCATGTCATTTCAAACCATAGACTGTAAAAAAAGATGGACGACACGCCTTCACTCTCTTTCATTGAAGTAAGTGAAGCCGCCAGTGTCCATATATGGCGCTGATATCTTGGGTCTCGAGTCTGCGCTGTAGCAACTTGGAGCCCGAGTCGGTGCAATAGTGAGCGTGAAATGGTGCCGTGATATCAAGGTCCCGCCCACACTCCCGCCTAATCAACAATTTTTTTTGTGAAATAAACAGTTATGGAAATGTAGAAATTAAAGTTAAAGCTCAAATCTCATCCCGAAGTTCCCGAAAATGTCCATTGGTGCCTCAGTGACTACTTCGCTCAGAGAAGCTGTCAATCTCAGCTGTCAATCATAACGTCACACCCCCATTTTTATAGCATCAAATAACTAACTAAAACCAAACTTATTTAAAGAATGAACACTTGAACTAACATCAGTGTGATAAAAACTGCCTAAAATAACAGAAACCATCTTCGGAAAAAAAAGTATTTGACGTTTATTTGATTGTTTAGTTTGTCTATATCCCATTACATTACATGGCACAATTGTTTCAAACCATTATGACTTTCTTTTTTTTTTGTGGAACACAACATTAAGGCTTTAAAATAGATGCAAAAGCACTATAACGATATCATAAAAACAACTTATGCACTTTATTCCAAGTATTATGAAGCCGTATGATAACATTTATTTTCCAACATTCCAAAATGTATTAACTGAAAAGGTCTCACTGAAAAAAACTCTACTTTGCATATTTGTGAAATGAGTAGCAATGACCGTTCAACGAATGAGTCTTTTGAATCATTCTTTTGATTTATCTTTTTTTAATGAATTGGCCAGTCTGGTGAATTCACACCAGTCTGAATTGTTTGTTCATGAGTTTTCAGCTCACTGGAGGGGAAGATAATCAGTGAAAAATGACTCAAAGCAGAAGCACTAAACAAATTGTGTGATGCTTTTAATGATGATCGAATGTTCGTTTCTGGCTAAACTATTCCTTTAAAGCATCAGATTTCCTCAAGACACCCTTAGCTCTGTTTTGCTGTGTTGTACAGTGTGCAGCCTGTTTACAAATGTCAGTCTGTTTGACTTCCAAGCTTTTACTTGGTCTTTTTTAACTGTTGCTGCTTCTCTTTGTGGTTTGACATATTTATCTGCCATTTTTCCCCTCTTCTGTTTCTTAAACTCACTTCTCATTTCATAGTCTTCTCCTTTTTTTTGGCCATTTTCTCTGTTTTTAACCTCCGTCTCCATTCATTTTGGAGTTTTTTTGAACAGCGTCTTGTTTATCTGCAGGAAAAGGGAAGTTTGCTTCATCTGTAAAGCATCTGGCCAGCTGTAGCAAGAGCTCAACATTAGACAGTGAGCCATAGGGAGGAGACTGTTGTAGATTTAGGTCAGCCCACCCTCAACATCCCCTCATTCCCCCTTCAACCTTCCCTCAACTCTTTCTTAAGCCAACCGAAATGTGTCAGTCCTTTCCTCTGTCTTATCTAAGCATGAAGAAAAAGACAACTGTCTGGATCCAGCACAGCCATTACATAAAATAATTTCCTTTTTGGACTTTCCATAATTCTGTTTATCCTCTTATAGTTCAAAATCTTTCTAAACCAGGTGGTTCCAATCATGTAAATCACTCACTTTCACAAGGATCTGGCATATCAATGATTGTTTAAAAGTTGCAAGGTTTGAGCGTATTGATGTTCCCCTATGGTCTTAGAAGCAGGACAGTCCAAGACAAGTCCCAGTGGAAGTCCTGTTCTGGATTGTTTGGTCCATAAATGCTCGGCTTTTATCATGAGCCCAAACTCAACATCATCATAAACATGGCTGTTCTTGAAGACATCTGTTCATGGACAGTCAGGAAATAGTAAAGACTGCTTCTCAAGATCTGGGAGATGCCTTATTGCTTTTGAGCAACCGTTTTTATTATTATTATTATTAGTATTATTATTATTTGTGACATGAACATGCAAGGGAATTGCTTTTGAGCAACTGTTTTTATTATTATTATTATTATTATTATTATTTGTGACATGAACATGCAAGGGAAGTCTGAAGCTAAGCAAAACAAATCTTTGCAACATAACCATAAATAGCTGTTGGGGAAATACTATTGTGAAGAAGCTTCCTTTGTGGTTTACCAGAGGGGGAAAAATACAGAAATAAATGTATTTCTAATTTTTAAGTTGCCATTTTAGTAAAAAAATGTTTTTAATTAAGGGAACAACCGTGCAATGTTGTGACAAAACACACTATACTGCTCTTTACCACGGCTCTTGACTGCCAGTAACCAGTCATATCCGGCTTTTTTTATGAGGTCTTCTGAAAAATGAGGGTAGAAGATCCTTCAGCTGTTACTGATTACAGTAATCTACCCTAAGATATTAGCTTGTGTTCCCCTCAGTGCTGTGGCTTCAAACATGTACAATAAGAGGTTAAGATTGAGATTACAGGGCAGAAACTGTTCACACAGATAACAATTGCTTAATGGGGATGTTTCAAGCGGTAGTTAGCAGAATTAGCTTGTTCTCACAGAGAGTGGTTGGTACATTAGAAAGATTACATTTTCCGCTAGCGGGACACTTGGCACTCTTTTTTTTTTTTATCGCCTTTTTTCATATCACATATTTTAGTAATCATCATAAATTGGGTATCATTCAAAAGCTTACGAAATTCATCCTGTGATTTGGACGTTGCGTTACCATTGAAAGGTACTCTAAATTCTTTTAGCGGGCTCTTCCCCTAGTGGACAGTGTCAGGTTTCATAGTACAAAATTTATTTTAACTACTTTTTATAACCAAAACTTTTTCTAAAACCAAGGCTGCATTTATTTAATTAAAAATACATTAAAAGTCGTTATATTGTTTAATATTATTGTTTTCAGCATACTGATTTGGTGCTCAAGAAACTTTTCTTATTATTATCAATGTTGAAGTTGTGTGGCTTAATATTTTTGTGGAAACCATATTTTTTCAGGATTCAAGTATTTCCTTGAAATAAAAATATTTTTACATTAAAAATGTCATGTTGGATCAATATAATGCATCCTTGTTGAATAAAATTATTTTAAAAATCTAAAATCTTACTGACCCCAATGTGTGTATATACACTGAACAAAATTATAAACGCAACACTTTTGTTTTTGCCCCCATTTTTCATGAGCTGAACTCAAAGATCTAAGACTTTTTCTATGTACACAAAAGGCCTATTTCTCTCAAATATTGTTCACAAATCTGTCTAAATCTGTGTTAGTGAGCACTTCTCCTTTGCCGAGATAATCCATCCACCTCACAGGTGTGGCATATTAAGATGCTGATTAGACAGCATGATTATTGCACAGGTGTGCCTTAGGCTGGCCACAATAAAAGGCCACTCTAAAATGTGCAGTTTTACTGTATTGGGGGGGTCCGGGGGGTCCGAAAACCAGTCAGTATCTGGTGTGACCACCATTTGCCTCACGCAGTGCAACACATCTCCTTCGCATAGAGTTGATCAGGTTGTTGATTGTGGCCTGTGGAATGTTGGTCCACTCCTCTTCAGTGGCTGTGCGAAGTTGCTGGATATTGGCAGGAACTGGAACGCTGTCGTATAATATATATATATTACCATGAAAAAAAGCTTCAAACAATAGAACAACTTCACAGCAATAATATCTCAAGAAGCACGAAATATCTCACTTAATTTCAGCCATGGCCCTTTTGCAAGGTCCAAACATAATAGGAGTCTCTAAGTGATTTTCCACATCTCATAATACTTTTCTAAGAACCATGATGTCATATTTAGTCATCTCCTGTCGTCATTTTAGGCTGCGTGTCTTTATGTCTGTATCATAGACAAAGTGGTGCAACTTTGGCTTATTTATTTAATTTATTAAATTTTTCTGTGGAAGCAAAATGGCAAAGTCATTCAGTAAAATAAACCACATAGTACCTCCCAATTTCCCCCCATCCCTCCCTCTGTTTTCCACCACTCTTCTTATTTAAATCCATGTTTTACTGCCAGGAGGAGAAAAAAACCAGTGGATCTCATTCTGGCTGAAAAACACGTGGCAGTTTCCGGTCTCTCTCAGAATTTTGACTAGTTAAAATATACAAGCGCACAAACTATTCTGCTGAAACTATTTACATTAGCACATTATATTTTTGTCCAAAGCCACTTAAAATGCATACCTTTAATGCATTCTATCTGTGTGTTTATTTTCTGACAATCAGTCATGACCTTGTGTTGCCAACACAATGCTCTGAACTATAGAAACACAAGCAATGCACTCTCTCACCTCCAACATCTGTTTAGCCCTAGTGCCATCTGTACGGATTCTTCAGTTGTCTTCAGTTGACATGTTGTAGATATTCCTATGAATCCAGCTCCAATGAATATCTGGAAACTTTGTTTTATAATAAACAAATAATTCAAAAGTATATTAAAAGTACCATTCAAAACATAACTATGTTAAGATACTCTTCAATAGGTTTATTATTTGCTCTGTATATTTTACGTTCTTCATCTATACTACTACTTTCACTGTTGAAGTTATTTTTTGTTGTTCTTTTGGAGTTCTGTGGAATTCTGTTTCATAGCAGGTTAATCATTATTTTTGTCATTATATACATTTTTTTTTTTTGTTGTAGTAGCAGTATATTTAATATAGCATCCATTCTATGTAAACTAATGTGGAGCCGAATAAATAGCTCAGGAGCTTGGATGATAATGGTCTCATTTTTTTAAACTCTCAAGGCATGAAGTCAGAATACGATTAAATCTGCAATATATATCCTTCTGAAGTGCTGAAGTGTGCTTTTTCACATAAAAAGGTTCTTCTGTGTAACCATAAACCTCTATAAGTAGCTTAAGCTTTATAGTAGCACAGGGCCCTCTGCTGGTTACTGAAAATGACAAAAAGGATCAAATTCAAGGCCAAACTCTTCTTGATCATTTTCTTTTTTAGACACCAATATGGTGGAAGTGCCGCCACATGTCATCAACGTCATCTTGCCAGAGCAAAGGAGTCACTTCCTGCAGCAGCTAGGCTACATCCTGGCAACTCTCCTCCTACTGGCCCTTATTGTGTTGGCTATCGTTCTCCTCACACGTCACCGGAAAAGACAAGGTTTTTTCTGCCCTTTTATTGGTCACTTCAATCTGTCGTTTTGCATTTTATTGCTCTTATTTTGAGTGTCTTAATTTGTATAATGTAACCATGGTGAAAATAGCTCCTTTGTTGCACCCAAACAGTGTCTTTCAACCACATAGTTATATAGCATGTAGGCAATATGTGACATTTGCATGCTCAGATATGATTTATGCTGCATTTGATTTCATATTTGCAGCTAATTTGTTTTTTATAAAATGCAGGCCAAGATTTTGATCCACGTAAAGTTGAAAGCCCACCGCTACCGACGGTGACGTATGTGTGAGTACCCACTGATGTTAAAATGCCATCTGTGAACATTAAGCATCAGCTGTCAAGCATAAAACATCAACTGTCCTGGTGTGTCGTACATCTAGGGGTCACACATCATGCGTTAAGAAAGAATGTGAGCGAAGCATCCCAGAGGGGAAGTCAAGCAACCAGGAGGAGACAAAGTTGGGTGAGTTTACATCAGATTTCCTCTCAAAATGCTCCACCACCTTTGAAAGGACTTGGACAAATGTATTTGTGTTTGTCTCCACAGACTACAAAAACAATCTTCTGAAGGAAGCTGAAATGTCCAAACTTTGCTCCCCAAAAGCCATTGACCTGGACAGAGGTAAAATGGACTTGATCGTGATTATTTTCTGCCATTTGTCCTTGTCTGAGAGAGGTTTACAGGCCTAAAATGTGATTCACAAATATAAACCCCAAACTAAGTGCATAAAGACAACTAGACACCAGGACAACTAGTTATCAAATGTGGTTCCATTAATACAACACATATACTCCCGTTCACAAGTTTAGATAAAAATGATCAAATTGCATTAAACTGATTAAAAGTCACAGTAAAGACTTTTTACTGCGTTGTTAGATCTTTTGAACTTTCTATTCATTAAAGAATTGTGTATTTAAAAAAAAGTATCATGTTTTCCACAATAATATTAAGCAGCACAACCATTTTCAGTGGTGAGAAATAACAAGAAAT
The DNA here is from genome assembly GCA_039654105.1 of Coreius guichenoti. Taxonomy (NCBI): domain Eukaryota; kingdom Metazoa; phylum Chordata; class Actinopteri; order Cypriniformes; family Gobionidae; genus Coreius; species Coreius guichenoti. Next base: position 15,255,597 of record CM077188.1, read on the forward strand.
GTTTCTGGAGAACCAAATTTAAGTGATATTTACAAGCATATTAGAATAATTTCTGAAGGATCGTGTGACACTGAAAACTGGAGCAATAATGCTGAAAATTCAGCTTTGCCATCACATGAATAAATTACATTTTAAAATATATTAAATTAGAAAGAAGTTATTTTAAATTGTAATAATATTTCACAATTATTACTGTTTTTACTGAAAGGCAGTGTATACAGATGATATTGATTAATTGTCATGAAAATGTACATTATTATTAGGTGATGTAGCAGAGAAGCAAGATATATCAGTACCATATTGTGTCTCCTGAAATTCACACCCTCTTTTTCTTTTTTCTCTGCAGAGATGGAGAAGCCATCTTGGAAATAAGTGGTACCTTGCCACTGGCTGGACCAGGGGCAGATTTGGAAATCTGGAATTCAAGGAAAAAGAATGAAATGTGGAAAGGCAACAATATGGCAAGGAAATAATAGAAAAGAAGGAGAGAAGGACACAGTTGTATCATTTTTCTGACTCAAGATCCTCCACCTTTTTTGGCTCTTGTGAAGCTTGCAGGAAGCACCAGTCTCACCAGCAGTATTTTGGACAACTGTTATATCAGACTAATGGCAATCATTAGAGCCATTTTAGAGCACTAAAATGTCAAGCAAAAAGCTTAAAAAATGAAAGAATATAGTCTGCATTTTTTTACTGAATTTGCCCAATGCTGCCTATGAGTGAGAAGTAAACACACCCAGAGTTATGTGTCCTGAGTGTCAGAATGTTTATATTGGTGTGAGATTTGGACAATATAAGGTTGAGGAAGAAGGAAGAACCACCTTCTTATTCATTGTGGTTTTTAACCGATTTAGTAATTAAATCAGTTGTATAGCCACAAATATTGCAGAAGCTATTTGGTACATCACAAAATGCATTTTTATTCTTTGTTCATATTTTTTCAGCTTCTCGATAGGTTTAAGCTGTGCTTTCTGAAAGCTACAATTTATAAATCTAGCATTCTTTTATGCAGACACCTGAATGCCTTTATTGTATTATATGAACAGCATGATTATTAAAAAGTCCTTTTTTGTTCTTAATGAAATCATACTTGGTCAAGTATATTTTGCTTATATTGTTGATTATAGACAGTTTAGGCAAAATATTTTATATTGTAAGTCTTCATAATATTCTAGACCCATTTAAATCAGTATGTTTTCTCATTTTGATATTCTTTACCTCTTACTAACTGTTACCACTAAAAAGCTACATTCCCCTTAATGTATAACATTTCCTATCAAAATCATCTGTATCCTGTCATCTAGAAATACTTTAACACCTTTTTCATGTTATCATTTGTATATTTTCATGTTTACTTTTCTCATGTTACAAAACTTACTAATTGCTTTTGTCACAGTTTATTTGAATATTCTGGAATTTATTGTATTTGCTTTCATCCATACTGCTCTATGCTAACAGGCAGCTTTGAGGTCATTTGCAGCAAACAATTAAGTGTGAAACTGATGCTAATGCATCAAGGTAACTACAACAAGAAAATAATTTCATTTGAACAATTATTAAAGGTACATGATGTAACTTTTGGCCCTCCAGTGGTTAAAAAAACTGCATGCATTTTGCGTAAGAACATTTTTTTTGGTTGTGCTTCAGCTCTGCATGACTGTGCGGATGAATATGGTTCTTTCTCACAAATAAAAAAGAGAGAGATTATCCTACTGCTCATAAAGCATTCACTACTAGGCTTAAGAGACCAGTTTCTTGGTTGCTGATTCTTGTTTTTTTTACGAGCTTGGTCGTGGTCTTTTTTTGCCAGCAGACTCTCCTCTGTTCTGCTTTTTCTAAATGGATGATTCTCTGGAGGTTCGAGATTTAGCCTTTCAACCTCAACCTTTCTCGCTCATTGTGACAATTAACCTATGACGCTCCCACACCATACACGTGTCAAAGTAGCCAGAGCAACTTTTCTCTATTTACGGATATGACGAGACACGCATGGGTGAGTGACGTATGTACTCAATTTCCTGCGAAAAACCATCCTGCTTGGTCTAAAATATAAACACTTATAATAGGCTTACCATAGTGAATCAGGGTAAGACAAAAACACATTTTGGAAGAAGGATTGAAGATGTATTGTTAATTTTGAACTTAAAAAGTTACATAGTGTACCTTTAATATGGCTATGCACATACATGATAGCAAACATTTCTTTTCTAGCTTGCTCAAATCAGTGTTATTCAATGTGTACAGCTATATTTTAACAGATTATTAAGGTGAAGCTATGAAGCAATGCTTACGCCCATCATGATGATTAAATGACACTCGGTCACCCTTTTATTTCCCTTAAAGGCTCCAAATAAGAATCTGTTGATATCACATTGATTGAGGTTCTGAGGGGAATTTGCTGGGTAGACTACAGTGCTTTTGGTACATGATGCCACATAATGGATACTTGATTATTCCCATCCTGAAGCGGTTTATATTATTGATGATTTAATTTTCCAGTTCACTGCCAATGTTCTCTCATTCAAAGCAGAATAAAATAAACACAATTTAACCTCTGGATTATCTTTTGCATGTGCCAGTACTGTAGAACGTGTGATGCTCAAACAACATCTCAAGTACTTGAGGTTTTTGATCATGGAAATCATTGGTACAGCTGCTTGCTCATGATTCAACAAAAATACAGGAATATCTGATGAACTGCACTATAAGATTGCTGCAATGTTTTGACAGACATTTCTTGTCATTTTACCCTGAGTCATATCAGTGCTGTCAAAACAATTATCTCAGCCATCAAAATACTTTTGCCATACAGCAACTCAAAATGTCTTCCACTTTGTTTTTTAAAAATTTGTAAACATAAAAACTTGGGTAAATTAGAATTTTGAGAAATTAATTGTTTTTCTAGCATGAACCATCAAAAATCTGAGCTAATTTATTTAATAAATGAAACATAATTGAATAAGGGTGTAACAATACCCTCATGTTACGATTCGATACATATCACAATACGATATTATTGTGATACTCCAAGACATATGGTAAAAGGTTATCATTAAATGCAAAAATTGGTATAACATTAGGGGTGGAAATAAATAGGCTTGGACTTGATGCTGGTAACCCAATGCACAGGACAATGGTGAAACCAGAAATTTTTTTTTTAGACAAATAGGCTTGCACTCTGTCATTGACTAGATATATTTAAAATAATGTAGGCCTCTTTTTACTTGTAACATAAGATTTGGCATTATCAGGACCCACAAATATTCCCCCATTGCATTATTATACATTATATTCAACATTATACATAGTAGTTTAATGTAGTACTGACACTAAAACTCTGTAAACTTTATTTATATATTGGGTGAACTAGGCCTATACACAATACAGATTGTCACTATCCACGATACATACTGTTGCATTTTTGTATTGCGATATATTGTGACATGATTGTTACACCCCTATAATTGAATGAATTAAAGTTTTCTATAGGTGAGATTGACACTAATCAGTTGTTTCAGGAAATAATATTAAAACTGTGTACCAAAATTAATAACTTTCTTACTGATTTGATTTATACTGAAAAAATAAAGCTACATTTAAATGAATTCGGATGTTCCATTAACTCTTCGGTAACACTTTACATTAAGGTTCCCTTTGTAAAGGGTTTATAAAGGTGTTTGTTAATGACTAATAGCTCATTTACAAATGCATTATAAATCGTTGATAAGCAGTTAAAACTGCATGAATAAAAAGGGTGACTTTAACGCAATAGGCTACCTGCCAAATAGTGAGCCATTTTTAACTCGCATGAAATATCATCAAACTTTATTTTGAAAACAAAAACGAGCACAATAACTTAATGAATATTTAAATTCCAATATTAGTTACTTGTGAACCTTAAGTGTAAACCTGTTAACCATTTATTAATGAGTTACAAACATTAGTAACCAATCATACACATAGAAATCAGTTATTATACACTGCTGTGGATAGGCATCATGAGCTTTTTGTGGAATATCATGGGTAAGACAGTAACTTCTGGTAAGGAACATTTTAAGAAAAGTGGCAGTCACAAGATATTAATGAGAAAACCACAAATAATGTGTCAGTCTGACTATGATAATCTATTTTTGCTGCATCATGAAATAAATCAGGAATATGGTTTTGAGTTAAATAAGTGTGAATAAATACATTAAGCATTTATAACATGTGAGTTAAAAATGGCTCACTATTTGGCAGGTAGCCTATTGCGTTAAAGTCACCCTTTTTATTCATGCAGTTATAACTGCTTATCAACGATTTATAATGCATTTGTAAATGAGCTATTCGTTATTAACAAACACCTTTATAAACCCTTTACAAATGGAACCTTAATGTAAAGTGTTACCAACTCTTCAAATTCGAATTTGCTTTTTTTGAAGCAGTAAACAGGAAATTCGAATTTGAAGAAGCATGTTTTTTTAATTGAGGGTCCATATTCTGTAAAACAGTTTGCATCGCTTCCGGTTCAAATCTGTTGTATGTGCTTCGTTAAATATAAAGCTGTTTTACTCAAGATATCCTCAAAGGAGCGATAAAGATGAGCATAAACGATATCCATCGCATATGTAGATTAATATCTAAAAGGTTTTTTTTTTGTAATTTTTCTTCTTCTCACAAACATTCGGATAATAAAACTGAATAAAATGCTAACAATAAAAATAATTAGCCAGGTTACCTTAAATGTCTGTAGATATCGCAGTCATTCCATAGAGTGCGTTGCTTTTGTCTACCACTCGGTGGCAGCACTGCGCAGGAGAACGGCTCGGTTATTCCAGGCTGATTCTCTCAAGGATGTGAACCTTTCCTTCCTGTTTCAGTAACACAGGCAGCAAAACCTCCGCATAGTGAGCTGCAGTAGATATCTATCAGGCCTCCATAATGGCAGTGTTTTTATCCTTAGCGTTAGAAAGTCGCTTACTTCACAGCTTCAATCGCGCTAAATGCGTGATTGTATTCATTTAGCATCCATTATTGTAGACATTGTATTTATTGTCGCCGCACGTCTGTATAGGCAGCATCAGGAACACGCGCCGTTCTCCGGCAATTGTTCCCACCATATTCTCATGGCGGAGACTAAAATCATTTACCATATAGATGAGGAGGAAACTCCCTATTTGGTGAAACTGTCAGTGGCTCCAGAGAAGGTAACTTTGGCAGATTTCAAAAATGTCCTCAGCAACCGACCGGTTAACAGCTACAAATTCTTCTTTAAATCTATGGATCAAGATTTTGGGTAAGTGAGATGATGGGAATTGTCATTGTATTCATTCATTCATTGTATTCAGTCCCTGGTGCGAATGAAGCTGTCATCGTGGCAGAGATGATTTGTCATCATTGGCACCTGTCATGTGTGATGGCTGTATCATCTCCTCCTTTGTGGGACCAGCATCAGAATACAGTCATGCTCTTAGCGGTGCAATATGCCGTAGCACAACATACATCTCTTTGCTTCTTTGATTTGCATTTTTAACTGGTTTGTTTGCATTGTAATCTAAGTTTGACCTTTAACAAGAGGAGTGAAAACACAACCAGCGATAACGGGCACTTGTCAATAACAGACGAACAATGTCATGATTCTGACTCGTTTTCTGAAATATTGCTTTCATCATAAGCTGGTTTGCTGGTCTCTCAGCTTGGTCTCGGCTGTCCTGTGGGCTGGTTGTAGTGATTTTCAGCTGGTCAGACTTGGAGACCATCTTAACCCAGCTAAGACCAGCAGACCATGAGTAACATTATCCACTCTAGTCTTGCCAGGGCTGTCTGATGTGATTGTCATCCTCTATTAACAGCTGGCATTTCTTGAAAAGAGATGATTCAGAAAATGAAATGTTTGACCTCATGACCTTTTTGTAATGCAGGAACAAACTGAATATGAAGATTTTTTCTTTAATTAAAATTAGTTTATAGTTATATTTTTACTGTGATTAATTAAATATCAAATTAATAGATTGTCAAAAATATGACATTTTAACATTATATGAGTAAATTATTTTTTATTATTGGATACAGTCAAGTCACCTTTATTTATACAGCGCTTTATACAATACAGATTGTTTCAGAGCAGCTTTACAGTGATAACAGGAAAGGCTAAAAGAAAATATTATAATTGTCCATCTAAAATCAGTTAAATCAGTTATGTTGTAAAGATAATCAATTATTAAATTAGTTAATTTTATCTATAGAGCAGTTCTGCAGAAAGCAGTGATGTCATCATCCAGTTCATTTCTCATCCAATAGTGTCAGTGCAGTCAAATCAATAATATATTGTTGAATATTAACCCTTATTTTACAGACAAGGCTTAAGCCTAGTCCCAGACTAAAATGCGTTGTTGAGCTGTTTTAACTGGAGCGACTTGCACTGTCATATCTTAAAATATATCAGTGCCATTGTTTTGTCTCGAGATGCACACCAGTAATGTTTTTTTTTATTTTATATAAGGCATGTTTATAAAAGCTACTTAAATACTTGAACTAAGGCCTAATCCTGGCTTAATCTAAGCCCTCTCTGTGAAACCAGGCCTAAGTGTCCCCAACTAAGCAAGCCAGAGGCGAAAGTGGCAAGGAACCCAAACTCCACCAGGTGACAGAATGGAGAAAAAAACCTTGGGAGAAACCAGGCTCAATCGAGGGGCCAGTTCTCCTCTGGTCAACGAATGAACACAGTGTGATTATGATTCAGGCTGCATCACAAGTCAGAAATCAGATTGTGGATCGGTATAGCATTCAAATATTTCATCCAGTTCCTTCTGCTGCAGTCTAGAAGGTCAAGACTGCTGAAGTAGGACAGGCTGAAATCCCCTGAAGTACATATTTGTGGAGACATCCCCTTGGACTATTGCATTGTATAGTTTGATGCCTTTTATCAGTCCCAGTCTTTTACAGTGGCTGCAATCACCTATCTGGCTTCATTTATGTGCACTCATAGAAATGTCTTTGGTTTAATGTAACTTCAAACCAGTATACTCAGATCCTGATAAAGATTCATTGCAAGGACTGTTGCCTCAGGCTGTTTATTGCAGAGTGCACCATTAGATCCTCATTAGCTTACAGAAGGTCATTAGCTTACAAACTGTTTTATAAGTGGTTGATTATTACTCATTATGTCTTCACTTGCAGAGTTTACATCAGACTCGGGTTAATTATTGTTTTCTTTTTTAAAACCATTAATCAGGCACGATGAAGTAAGACTGATTGCACATTTACACATTTGCATGTGTTTTGTCTTGCCAGTTTACACATTCAAGTGATTTTTAACCTTTCACGCACAAAAAGAGGTGAAGAACTCAATTCGGTACTTGCGTGCTGTTGCACACAGCCACACACACAGAGCTGCGTTTCAGATAGCATGCAAACACCTCATTCACGTCTTCTTGTGCTTGAATGGACACATGCACAAAATTGTCAAAGTACCCGTCTCAGCGAGTATTCTCGTAAAGTCAGTTGAGAAAGAAATCGAATGTGTATCATTTATATTGGATCCTTGCATTAGGTCTTAAAGTGACAGCAACCTATAAATACATGCTGCTGTCTGTCATTAATGTTAATCAAACAACAAAACACAGCTTTAACAAAGATTAATCTATATTTAATTTATATAGTAAACACTATAGTGTTATTTTACATTTATTACATTTCTGTGCCTGAATCCTACTGTTAGACCTTACTTTATTTGTAACTTTGTTATATTGTATTTATCTATGCTTGTAATTTGTGTGTTTGTTCTTATGTTATTACTGACTGTTCACTTGTCTTTAATAATGTTTGAACTTTATTAGTTAACTTAGGCTAGTAGTTTTTACTGTGGTATTGAAATATTTAAAGGTGCTGTATGTAAGTTTTTCACTTTACTAAAGCATAAAAATACCATGATATGCTTGCAGATATGTACTTACTTACGCCTATTACCCCTACTGGGGCATAGGCCACCGACAAGGGTTCTCCAGGGATCCCGGTCCTGGGCCAGTCTCTCCAGCTGTCCCCAAGTGCGGCCTGTACTTTTGACATCAGCGTCCAGGTCTCGACGCCAGCTGTTTCAAGGTCGGCCTCTCTTTCTTTTCCCTTGGGGGTTCCATGTAAAGGCTTGCCTAGTGATGTTGAAAGCTGGTTTACGAAGAGTGTGTCCTAACCATCTCCAGCGACGTTGGATGATATCTTCGTCTGCTGATTTTTGGCTTGTGCACTGCCAGAGTTCCTGGTTGCTGATGGTATCGGGCCATCTGATCTGAAGAATGCGCCGCAGACATGTGTTGATAAATGGCTGTATCTTTTTGGTGGTGGTTACAGTGGTCCTCCATGTTTTAGCGCCATAGAGCAGAACTGACTTCACGTTTGTGTTAAACACCCTGATTTTGGTTTTGATGGACAAGTCTCTTGAGCTCCAGATATTCTTTAGTTGGAGAAAAGCTGTCCTGGCCTTGCCAACCCTCGCTATCACATCGGCGTCAGTTCCACCCTGTTTATTGACGATGGTGCAGAGGTATGTGAAGTTGTCCACCTCCTCTAGCGTTTCCCCTTCCAGCACGATGGGTGATGTGTTGGTAGTGTCGACCTTCAGGACCTTGCTCTTTCCTTTGTGGATGTTGAGGCCAAGGTGAGTGGAGTTTTCTGCCACGATGCTGGACTTTTCCTGCATCTGCTGCTGGGTGTGGGAGAGAAGGGCCAAGTCGTCCGCAAAGTCGAGGTCATCCACTTGGTTCCATAGAGTCCACTGGATGCTGTTTTGCTTTTCTGCTGTGGACGTTTTCGTGACCCAGTCGATAGCCAGCAGGAACAAAAATGGCGACAACAAACAGCCCTGCCGCACTCCTGTTTGTACCAGGAAAGCGTCAGTGAGTTGACCGCTGTGGACCACTCTGCAAGTCAGTCCTTCGTAGGAGTTCCTGATGATGTTGGTGATTTTTTTCCGGCACCCCGTAATGTCTAAGCAGCCTCCAAAGTGATGCCCTGTCCACGCTATCAAACGCTTTCTCAAAGTCAATAAAATTGACGTACAGGGATGGGTTCCACTCGAGAGACTGTTCCAGGATGATGTGCAGAGTTGTGATCTGGTCCGTGCATGACCTATCTTTGCGAAAACCAGCCTGTTGGTCTCGTAGCTGGAGGTCGACAGTGTCTTTCATCCTTTCCATTAGAATCCTGTTAAAAACCTTCCCTGGGATGGATAGTAGTGTAATCCCTCTATAGTTAGAACAGGAGCTCAAGTTGCCTTTCTTTGGTATCTTAATGAGGTAACCCTCTTTCCATTCTGTGGGTACTTGTTCTTCTTCCCAGATCTTCTTGAAGAGGGTATGAAGCATCTTTACTGTAGTCTCTGTGTCAGCCTTTAATGCCTCTGCTGGAATACTGTCGGGTCCTACTGCCTTGCCGCTTTTCAATTTCGTAAGGGCTTTACAGATTTCTTCCTTAGTTGGTGCACTACAGTCTATTGGCAAGTCTATATCTGCTGGTTGGATATCTGGTGGGTCCTGTGGGGCTGGCCTGTTTAGCAGCTCCTCAAAGTGTTCAGCCCATCGTCGCTTCTGTCCTTCATCATCATTTATCTGTTTTCCTTCCTTGTCCTTTACTGGTCTTTCTGGTTTACTAAACTTTCTAGATAACTTTTTAGTGGTGGCATACAAGTCTTTCATATTTCTTTTTCTGGCTGTTTCTTCTGCTTCAGCTACTAGGGTCTGTACATAGTTCTTTTTATCTGCTTTAATATTTTTCTTGACACTCTTGTTTGCTTGTTTATATTGTTCCTGTGCCTTAGCTTTCTCTGCACGTATGCGGCTGTTGTTTATTGCCGCTTTCTTCTCTTTTCTATGTTCTATTTTCTTCAATGAATCTTCCGAGATCCACTCCTTGTGCTTTTGTGAGCCCAATACTTCTTGGCAGGTTTTGTTCATCGCCTCCTTCACCGTCTTCCATTTCTTGTCTACCGTTTCCTCTTCACCATCTTCTTCCATCGTTTTTTGCAGAACTTGAAATTTGTTCTCGAGTGTCATTTTAAACTCCTCCAGTTTGGTTGAATCCCTCAGAAGTGCTGTGTTGAATCTCTGTCTCTGGTTTGACTCCCCTGTCCAATTTCCCCTAAGTTTCAGCTTTACACAGGCGACAAGGAGATGGTGGTCAGAAGCAACGTCTGCGCCGCATCTAATACGCACATCTTGGAGGGACCTCCTGAATTTCTTGGTAATACATACATGGTAGATATGTAGGAAACATGCTAAATTCACCTACTTGTTTCTCAGAAAACCAATGCTACAGCCAGTTATTCTACTTTGAAATGTGCGTTCTGTGTTTTGGTCTGTGTGATACAGCACGCCGCCAGTTTTTCCAATAGTGTTTCGTCACCACAGGTTGCCAGTTGGCAGAAAACACAGCGTATTGCTGCCATGGAAGCCAGCAAACAAACTGGGTCAAAGATTGGAGATTCTACCCGACCTAAAAAGCCTCAGTATCCATCAAAAAATCTCTATGAACGAGAGCATATTAAAATGCAGATAAATCAACTCATCAACTTACAGTGTGGCTTTCATTGTCTCCTGTTGCATGTCCTCAAGCTGGCAACCCATTGAATTTGGACGGCAGTCAATCCTACATACCGCACCTTTAAAGTGTGCTTTAAAAATAATATATAATATATATATAAATATATATAATATATAATAATGTTTTTGGTGATCCGAATCTGTGACTCAAAAACCGTAATATGATCTGAACCGTTTTGTGATCCGTTGCACCATCAGCAACAGAGTAGATCTATTCCACCAAGACCAAATACATTAACTTTGTCATATCCATTACCATGCTAAACTCTCAGAGAGTTGTCATGATAGAATTATAGTAATGGTTCATTTTACAGATATCTCAGATCTGTAATTGTGGTGTTTTTTTGTTTGTTTTTTGTGTGAAAAAGTTAGGTTCTTTGTCTGGCTATCACCAGACCAAGCTCAATTTAAGATTGAACATTGGTCTGGGGAGTCTGCTCTGTATTTTCTACTGCACAAGAGGCTGATAAACGAGCATTATTCAAATGACTCTATACGCAATTGGATGGTCCTTCAACCAATCAGACCACAAGAGGCGTGATCAACGGGCAACGACCCATCGCTTCTCTGTCCATCATCATGTTAAACCCGCCAATAGCGCGCCAGGTGGATAAGCCAGTCTGTGATTGGTTCCCGCAAAAGTGTAACAGAAGCAGTGGAAATGAATGTACAGGTTTCCAGACTGAGTTGCAGGGCGAAATCAAATCGCCGGCAGATCAGGCTGGGTTTACCCAGTCTATTAAGTTCTATAAATCTATTGCATTTTATTTTATAATGGTACTCAGGCTTCTTACATCTTTATTAGACATCTGACTTGATCTTTTGAAAAATATAACAAATCACTTTAAGTAGTGTAAATCAATCTTCATCATCATATTTCATTTTTGGGTGAACTATGCCTTTAATGTTTTTGATTGACTCCCATATTTGAATACCATTTGTTTCAACGAAGTTGAAGAAACGTTCCTATTAAAAGTCACTTTGACGTCATGCAAATTAATTTCAACTTTCAAGACGTGGCAACATTAACGTGCCATCAGTTCTTGTCTTACAAAAATTTAGGCATCTTAGCTTCCTGCTGCTACATTGACATTAAATTCCTCCATATCTCTGTATTTTCTGATAAGTTTCATGTACTCTGTATTATTTATCACAAAACGTTCCTTTTTAATGAGATGAGGAGAATTTCCATTGCAAAATACAGATTAGCTGAACTGGCAGTCTGGCACCAACAAACCTTTTCATTTACATACAGTACATGCTCGCTTTTCTTAGGTAAATACTATTTCTTCTGTCAGATACACATGCGTGAGTTTGTAAAGACTCACTGGTGGCTTATTCCTTCTATGCAGTACCTTTGTAACTTCGTAATTTAAATGCTTGTGTTGAGTGTTAGCTTATGAAAATTTCTACTAGTAATTGATCGCATACATGTTGCCACATGGACTTCCGGAAAAATAAAGAAAACTTTATGCATTCTAGATAAACTTCTGAATGGGTCATTCAATGTCATGTCAACTCAACTCAACATTTGACAGAAATACATAAATGAAGAACAAAATATATAACAAAATGTCAAAATGAAATTTTTTAGGAAAATGACTAAATTACTTTAGAAATATGGCAGCACCATTATTTTATTTTTACACAGAGATAGGTAGGTAAAATTAATATCTGTTGACTTTAAGCAATCCTTGTTGCATTATATGCCAATGGTGACAGTTCACACATTAGAAAAATTACTTTTCATGTTCTTTTTCCAAAGCTTGCGTACCTATCTGTAACTCGTAATATCCTTTTTAGTGCTGAGGAAAAATTAATCATGATTAATCGCATCCAAAATAAAAGTTTGTGTTTACATAATATATGTGTGTACTGTGTATAATTATTATGTATATATAAATACACACACATGCATGTATATATTTAAGAAATATACTGTATATATAATTTATCTTGTATATAAATATTATTTTTTTATATAATTTTATAAAATATAACATTTTTCTTAAATATATACATGCATGTGTTTGTATTTATATACACATAATAATTATACACAGTACACACACATATATTATGTAAACACAAACTTTTATTTTGGATGCGATTAATCACGATTAATTTTTCCCCAGCACTAATCCTTTTAGATTCTGATTCTTAAACTTTTCTTTTGGTATCTTCTTTTTAAGACCATATGGTTCAATTTCAGAGATATAGGGGTGTCAATGTGGCTCTATGTGCAAATTGTTGAATTTTACACGTTTTCAATGGTCGAATAAACAAATGTGGGTCAGTTTGCATACATCTTGACGTTTTGAATTTAATAGCTTTTCACACAGCACTTAATCCTGGGATCATCATTCCAAACCCTGGGTAGAATTTATCCAATCATGACTGTTGACACTCCAAATATGCAAATAAGAACATTAATCCAGGGTTTAGGAATGTACAATGTGAAATGTCATATACCTACAATTGTAATTGATAACTCCAGGTAAAGTATGAGCCGTGTGAAACATGAAATATGATTGACCCAGGATTCCGTTTATCCGGGTTTAAATTTACCCAGGGTTAACCATTCAAATTGTGAAAAGCCCTTAAATGTTCAGTAACGCGTCAAATATTTCTTCTGGTTTGAGACACTGAATAATAAAGTGAAATGCGTTACAGGGCCAGTGACATCTGCAGATTTTGAGAAGCAGCCAAGGTTTTTTTTTTTTTTTTTTAATTTGTGGATTTTATTAATGTGGTTAGCTATTTATAGATTATATTATGAGAATCTGAGCATAGTTGAACCATAATAAATGACAGAAAAGGAAGGAAGACTATATATTTTGACAAATGTTGTGTAGTCTATCAATTGTCACAAGGCTTTCTCGTGAGATGAGGAGAATTTCCATTGCAAAGTACAGATTAGCTGAACAGACACCAACATCCTCACTGAACTTTTCGTTTGAATACATGCACACTTTTTTCAGACAAACACTCTCCCTTCTGTCAGATACACATGCTTGAATTAGTAAAGACTCACAGGTGGATCATACCTGTTCTGCAGTACCTTTTCAAGTCTGTAGTTTAAAAAAGGGTCATAATTCAATGAACTGTGTCCTGTCTTCAAGAGAAGAGTTTAAAGGAATAGTTCACCCAAAAATTCTGTCATCATTTACTCACACCCAAGTTGTTCCAAACCTGTATACATTTCTTTGTTCTGCTGTACACAAAGGAAGATTTGGAAGAATGTTTGTAACCAAGCAGATCTCTGCCCCCATTGAATACCATAGAAATTTATATAGGTTTGGAACAACTTGAGGGTGAGTAAATTATGACAGAATTTGTGGTGAACTATCCCTTTAACTAGACATAAGTGATAAAACCGCACAATTATATAATCTATTATTGTTTGTATGTGTTTTTAATCCTTGTAAACAAGGTTAGGTAACTATAAGACTGAATGTTTTTGATTGGTTCCCTCATTTCAATATGGTTTAGGAAGAAAGTTAACCATTTCATCTTTACAAAGTAGCTCAAAGCATTCTATTCAAATACTCACTATGACGTCATGCAAATGAATCTCAAGTCTAGTTTAACACAACATGTTCTTGTAACAGTTGCTGTCTGTCTTACCATGGAGATGTTTGGGCTTCTTAACTTCCTGCTACTGGCACTCCATACGTCTGCCGATAGACCTGTTCCAGGATTAGGGAAGGAAATCATCCATGTGGAGAAGAAGATGTTCTGGTATGATGCAAAGGTGTATTGCCTAAATAATTCTGGAAAACTGTTTGTACCCTCAGATAAGAATGATCTGAAGAATCTCAGCGGTACTGGCAGCCAGCTCTCTTGGATGGGAGTTTATAAGTTTGTCTCAGCTTGGTACTGGGTGGATGAGACCAAATCCATTTATTTCAACTGGTATGGAGAGTGTACCTCAATGAGCAAGGATGGATTTTGGTTTTATACCACAACATGTGACACTAAACTATTCTTTGTGTGTAAGAAGACTTCTGGAGGTTGGGTCTTAGTCAAAGAAAGTAAAACTTGGCTGGAGGCAAAACAACAGTGTGAAACAGATCACGCTGGTCTTGCAATTATACGTACTGATGCGGACAACAACTTTATACGTGCTATGCTGGCTAATAGTTTGGCTTGGATTGGTCTGGCTACAGTTAAAGAAGATACTCCTTTGACAGAGACCTGGAGATGGATTGGAGACAACGGGCCTGTCACATACTCCCAGTGGTTTAGCTTTTTATTTTGTGCAGTGATTGATTGGAGAGGATTCTGGCATGACTGTGCTTGCTTTGAGGAACACCCTTTTGTCTGCTTCAGAAACGTTAACACTATCCTTGAATTCAGGATGGTCAATGAAAATAAATCCTGGAAAGACGCTCAGACTCATTGCAACCTGTTGAACATGAAACTAGTCATGGTGAAAGCCCAAGCAGAATTGACTACACTGGTGTTATACATCCATGACATATACAGCTCTTTCATGGATAATCTTTACTTTTGGATCGGGTTGTATAATAAACCTTGGTATTCTGCTAATGGCCAATTAATGATCCAGTATTGGAACAGAATGCAACCGGATAATCTAAATTTCATGAATAGAACCATATCACCAGCCAGACAAGCTTGTGGAGCTTTAAAAGATGGTGAGTTGTTCGATGAGATGTGTGTAGATCTACTCCCTTTCTTTTGTCAGGCCAGTGTGCGCTCTATGATCCTGGTGTCAGAACCCAAATCGTGGATTGAGGCCTTGACACACTGTAGAGACAGATATGTGGACTTGGCAAGTCTGGCATCAGCTATGGAACAGCACACGGCTGAGAAAAAGGTTCAAGATGTCCAGAGTGATTATGTATGGATTGGGCTGAACTTTCTGGTGGGTAGTTGGATCTGGGTGTATGGGGATAATGTACAGTATGTGAACTGGGTAAAGGGTGGAAACCTACAGTGCCCAGTTGCGCGTCGCTGTGGTGCCCTCAGTGTGGCAAACGGGAAGTGGGAGGCCAGACCGTGTGAGGAGAGACTGGAATTTCTCTGTTTGCAGGCTTAGAGACAAAAGGAGACCGAAAACCTGCTCATTTACAGGAGAGTTTATGGAGTTTCTCAATTTTTATTTGTTTTTCATAGTGGTGGTTGGTATTAGTTCATTAAAATGTTGCTAATAAAAACAGAGAATAAACTATTCTGTTACAGTAGCGAACCGTGACTCTTGGACCTTGGCCCTCTCACCCCCTTTTTTCTCTGAGGGCCTAGAGGGCCCTGACGGTTCCTCCCTGTTCTGTTATTGCTAATGGATAATAGTGCAGTAATTGCAAAGTAGAATAAGTTGTTTGCCTAATGCTTCTTAGTTTTAAAGATCCTAAACTAAAAACACAGCAAATTTTATTTAATAAATAGCAGTTAAGTTTTTGTTAACTCATGTTTAGTCTTTTGTGTAGTCATTAATTCTTTGGAAAAATCATGAAAATAACTGATACATTTTTTTTTTTGTAATTTTAATTTTTTAAAGTATTTCACGTGTAGAGTAAAAAATTGCTATATTGATTGTGATCTAATTTGTGAGTGAATAGTTTGAGTAGGTTCTTTTCAATGAATCAGTAAAATTAGTTAACAAGCAAGTTTTAATGATTCATTTGTGAATTGTTCTGAATTTGGTCAACAAGTGTGAGATCCCTGACTATTTTTTATTTTTTACAAATCTGCCATGGTAAATTAATCTCTCAATTGGTTTGTCCTTTCATGCATGTGCTTAATCTGTATGTGAAATGTATGCTTATACTGTTTTTTTTTTTTAATAATCAATCATAATTGTTACAGTGTAATCACTCTGAAAATTAAATATATTTAATGTTTTTTTTAAGAATTTCTCTTGGAAACATCAACCTCATAAAATCAAAGTGTTATACTGTCAATTATGGACTTGTAATTAAGACATTTTGACTTGCGGCTACCAAGTCTGAATTAAAGGACTAGACCGATTAAAAACATTAGCTCGGTCAGATCACATACATTTCTCATTGATGTTAAAATACTCCTTCTGTATCTGTTGTTTTTGATATATTTGCTCTCTTGTGAGACTCTTGTGAGTTGAGGAGAATTTTTAAAGTACATAATAGCTGAACAGACACAAACATTCTCACTGAAATATATGCACACTTTTCTCAGACAAAACACTTTCTTCTGTCAGATACACATGCTTGAGCTGGTAAAGGCTCACATGTGTATTTCATGTCTTCTTAAGCCATAGCTTTTTAAATGTCATGTAAAATCAGCAGTAATGTATGACTAATAATATAATTCATTTGATGAAATTAATAAAAAGTGTTGAAACTAAAAAGTGTTGCTTTTTTTCTCTCAGGCTGGTTCACTGTAGTTTAACAAATAAAACATTATGGGGCGGTTTCCCGGACAGGGTTTAAATTAAGCCTGGAGTAGACCTTAATCTAGAATAGTTAATCGTTTAAAAAATGGCTTTCTGAAAAACAGATTAAGTACAGATTACTAACGCCTGGACTATGGAGTCCTGAACTAAAATAAACAAGATTAAATTGGGGCCAAATTGTGATGGCTAGACAACTGGGTCAGAGCATCTCCAAAACTGCAGCTCTTGTGGGGTGTTCCCGGTCTGCAGTGGTCAGTATCTATCAAAATTGGTCCAAGGAAGGAACAGTGGTGAACCGGCGACAGGGTCATGGCTCATTGATGCACGTGGGGAGCGAAGGCTGCCTCGACGGGTCAGGGCTGTTTTGGCAGCAAAAGGGGGACCAACACAATATTAGGAAGGTGGTCATAATGTTATGCCTGATCAGTGTATATATAGTCATGGTCAGAATTATTGGCACCCTTGGTAAATATGTTCAAAGAAGGCAATGAAAATAAATCTGTATTGTTTATCCTTTTGATCGATCATAAAAAACACAAAAATCTATCCTTTCAACAAGTAAAACAAATTAAACAAATCACATTATGAAATAAATGCTTTTTTAAACATTGGCCACAATTATTGGTACCCCTAGAAATTATTATGAGTACAGGGTGATATTGTACAGCCATGGCTTCCTGTTTCACAAGACTTAATATGAAGGAACATAAAGGTAAAATTCCCTTAATCATCCATCACAAGGTGTAAATCAAAGAATATAGTTCTTATG
Organism: Coreius guichenoti; assembly: GCA_039654105.1. Lineage (NCBI taxonomy): Eukaryota > Metazoa > Chordata > Actinopteri > Cypriniformes > Gobionidae > Coreius > Coreius guichenoti. The sequence continues at coordinate 15,273,331 of CM077188.1, forward strand.
TGCACAAAAGATTGTTGAGCATCACAAATTAGAAAGTCAAGAAAATAGCACAAAATAGAAAGTCAACAATATGTACAAACCCGATTCCAAAAAAGTTGGGACACTGTACAAATTGTGAATAAAAAAGGAATGCAATAATTTACAAATCTCATAAACTTATATTTTATTCACAATAGAATATAGATAACATATCAAATGTTGAAAGTGAGACATTTTGAAATGTCATGCCAAATATTGGCTCATTTTGGATTTCATGAGAGCTACACATTCCAAAAAAGTTGGGACAGGTAGCAATAAGAGGCCGGAAAAGTTAAATGTACATATAAGGAACAGCTGGAGGACCAATTTGCAACTTGTTAGGTCAATTGGCAACATGATTGGGTATAAAAAGAGCCTCTCAGAGTGGCAGTGTCTCTCAGAAGTCAAGATGGGCAGAGGATCACCAATTCCCCCAATGCTGCGGCGAAAAATAGTGGAGCAATATCAGAAAGGAGTTTCTCAGAGAAAAATTGCAAAGAGTTTGAAGTTATCATCATCTACAGTGCATAATATCATCCAAAGATTCAGAGAATCTGGAACAATCTCTGTGCGTAAGGGTCAAGGCCGGAAAACCATACTGGATGCCCGTGATCTTTGGGCCCTTAGACGGCACTGCATCACATACAGGAATGCTACTGTAATGGAAATCACAACATGGGCTCAGGAATACTTCCAGAAAACATTGTCGGTGAACACAATCCACCGTGCCATTCGCCGTTGCCGGCTAAAACTCTATAGGTCAAAAAAGAAGCCATATCTAAACATGATCCAGAAGCGCAGGCGTTTTCTCTGGGCCAAGGCTCATTTAAAATGGACTGTGGCAAAGTGGAAAACTGTTCTGTGGTCAGACGAATCAAAATTTGAAGTTCTTTTTGGAAAACTGGGACGCCATGTCACCCGGACTAAAGAGGACAAGGACAACCCAAGTTGTTATCAGCGCTCAGTTCAGAAGCCTGCATCTCTGATGGTATGGGGTTGCATGAGTGCGTGTGGCATGGGCAGCTTACACATCTGGAAAGGCACCATCAATGCTGAAAGGTATATCCAAGTTCTAGAACAACATATGCTCCCATCCAGATGTCGTCTCTTTCAGGGAAGACCTTGCATTTTCCAACATGACAATGCCAGACCACATACTGCATCAATTACAACATCATGGCTGCGTAGAAGAAGGATCCGGGTACTGAAATGGCCAGCCTGCAGTCCAGATCTTTCACCCATAGAAAACATTTGGCGCATCATAAAGAGGAAGATGCGACAAAGAAGACCTAAGACAGTTGAGCAACTAGAAGCCTGTATTAGACAAGAATGGGACAACATTCCTATTCCTAAACTTGAGCAACTTGTCTCCTCAGTCCCCAGACGTTTGTAGACTGTTATAAAAAGAAGAGGGGATGCCACACAGTGGTAAACATGGCCTTGTCCCAACTTTTTTGAGATGTGTTGATGCCATGAAATTTAAAATCAACTTATTTTTCCCTTAAAATGATACATTTTCTCAGTTTAAACATTTGATATGTCATCTATGTTGTATTCTGAATAAAATATTGAAATTTGAAACTTCCACATCATTGCATTCTGTTTTTATTCACAATTTGTACAGTGTCCCAACTTTTTTGGAATCGGGTTTGTAAGAAAATAGCGTGAAAATTTCCATTTCAACCATCAGGGCAATAATTAAGAAGTTCTAATCAACAGGAAATGTCACAAATCTGCCTAGAAGTGGACGTGTGTCTATGGACCTGTCCCAAATGGCACACTTCATATACACTTTCGGGCTTGTGGACATACAATGGCTGTCGGGTGCACGTTAAGTCCATGAGACCGTAGGGTGTCCCATTTGTCATTTTAGGTTTTGGAAGGATGCTCGTGTGCTGGACAGATTCTTTATAGAGGAGTGCTCTCTGCTCTCTTGTCAAGTGTTCTCCAAACTCATCAGGCATTATTTACACATCATGAGAAGACTCAGAGTTGTTATCTTGGCAAAGGAAAGTTGCAAAAAGTATTGAACAAAAGGGTGCCATTAATTGTGGCCAATGTGTATTAGAGAAAAACATTTTAGAATGAGATTTTCCCCCCATTTTCAGTTGTTTTATTTCAATGAAAGATTAGGTTTTTGTGAATTTTTTTTTTTGTTATTGTTTTTTTGTTCATATTTGCCAAGGGTGCTAATAATTCTGATTACGACTGTATGTATCCAAGTAATACATGAGTCTTCTTTGAAACACAATGTTAATCTGAAGTTAAACCTGCCTCCTGATTTATTTTAGTCCTGGAGTAGCTCTAGTCTTCCTCCAGGAAATCATCTTATTTAAATCTTGACTAAGTCTAGGACTATTTAAAACCATGACAGACAAAGCAAATTCCTGTTAATCTGGTTTAAAGGGTCATTTTAGTCTTGGACTAGTCTTAATCTCTGTCCGGGAAACCAGTATAAGGTTGGCATAATTGAGTTGACATGTTCATGACAAGCTGTCTTGTGAGATCCTCACCATATGCCCTCTATTCAAATCCATTTCGACAGTTTGCAGTTAGCAAAGTCAGTCTAAACAACACATTTAAACAGGATCACAGTTATACATCACACAGCACATGAAGATGTTATCTAGTCCTATGAGCTCATTTGTCAGCACATGGCAGTAGATGTTGAATACAGCGATGGTATATGCAACATGCACAACCAATCCAGCAGTTTCATACAAACACACTTCAAATTAATTATACATGCCTCTTTTTTCTTTGTGTCCCTGCAGGGTTGTCAAAGAGGAAGTCTCGGACGATAACGCCAAACTACCTTGTTTCAATGGGAGAGTAGTGTCATGGGTGAGCTCTGATAACCTCTGCCTTATATAACATCTGAATCAGAGTGGAAAAGGCAGGCAGTCATGCATGTATATGTCGTAAGAAAGATGCAGCACATGAGCTAAATCATATACTGGACATCACCAGTTTTAGTTCACCGATTCATTATACTAATTAAGTCTGAAAGGCACTTTGAAGTCAGACCGACTCTAAAGTGTAATGCATAATTCAGAACATTGCGTTCTACTGGATTTTTATTAGTGCCTTTGAGGCTTTTGCTTGTTGTAGTCTTTTGTCATGAGTTTAGTAGAACAGTTCAAACATCCTGTTCATACAAACTGTGTGAAGAAGAGCCATTAAAACAAAAAACAAAAAGCATCTCAACTTGACACTTAAATTTACTTAAAGGGTTCACCCATAAATGAAAATTATGTCATCAGTTACTCACTCTCATATTGTTCCAAATCCATAAGACTTTCGTTTGTCTCCAAAACACAAAGAAATAGAGATTTCTGCCCCTCCACTGAAAGTCAATTCACCTAAAACTCTGAAGGTTCAAAATGTTCTTAAAGAGATTGTAAAATAAATCCATTTGAATCGAGCTGTGTGATCCAAGTCTTCTGAAGAAACATGATTGCTTTATATGATAAACTGATTTAATTTAGGCTTTTATTCACATGCATGTAAACATTGATCAGCGAACATACATAGAGCACTCAAAAAAGGTAAACAGAAGTCAACTGTACTTGCTTGATGTGTGAGAACAAACCTTATTGGTTCAAACATGCTGCCGTGACATGCGAGAATGAACCTCATTGGTTCTCGTATGTCAAGCAAGAATGCTTGAGCTTCCATTTACCAAATTTCAGTGCTCTATGTACACTCACTGATCAAAGTTTGTATGTAAATAAAAGACTAAATTAAATTTGTTCTTCATATAAGGCGATCGATTGGATTTAACCACTTGATTCATATGGATTTATTTTAAGATCTCTTTATGAACATTTTGAATCTTCAGGTTTGGGTTTAGAACAGCATGAGGGTGAGTAATTGACAGAATTTTAATTTTTGGGTGAACTAACTCTTTAAGTTCTTTGTGTTAATGTGCATTTATTTGTCTGTTTGTAGCTTGTATTGGCTGAGAGCTCCCACACAGATGGGATGTCAATGTGCACTGACAGTCATACTGAGCTTCCCCCACCGCTGGAGAGGACGGGAGGCATCGGAGACTCCAGACCCCCCTCATTCCAGTGAGTAACACACATGTATCCTGTGCAGCAAACACTCTAGAACAAATTCAATAAACAGATGCGCAATTTGTGCGTGTAGTATTTCAGCACAGAAAACCTGAATCATAGTGGTGGAGTCATACTGTACAGTCCAGGCATTGTATGCCAGACTATATATATATATATATATATATATATATATATATATATATAATAGTCTGCAGCATTTTCCATCCACTGAAAATCAGTTAACGTTTCATATTTTCTATTTTTTTTGTTTCTGTTGATATTGGATATCTAATTATACATGCTCATTTGTGCAATTTAGATTAGCTTTGCTGTCAATTAACACTAACTTATATTTAGTCTTATTAAATTATTAAATATCTATTTTTATATTCTATGTTTATATTTTAATAGGCCTATATTTAAGGGCATAATTGCACCATTAGCTGATTTGCATATATCCTTTAGTGAATCGTGAGCAAACAAACATGAATTCCCCTCTTTTAATATACACGCTCAGTCAAACTCATTATCCCAAACCTCTGATATATAGTTAAGAGATACAAATGCAGTTTGTTCCATTTGGATCGATTCCAGGTTCAGTTGAAATGAGAAATGGTATGATCTCTTAATATTGCTATGATATAATTGTATTATATAACTTAATCGTGTGGGCCTGGTCAAGTGTAATGTTTAGTGTTCTCTGCACGATAGTTATTTAATAGTTAATTGTATGCTGTCATTGTGTTTTATGCTCAACCACTGAAAACGTCCATTTATAGCGTGCACCAGATGTGCTGATTATCTCACATGCACACACACACACATACACACTCACATTAGTGATACACTCTTTCCCTCTCACACATTCTGCATTCTGCTCATGCCATGTCACCTTCACCTGCACACACACACACACACTATATACACCTCCATGCTTCTTTGACACAAGGTGAAATCAGACTCTCTGATCACTCATGTACATGATTTGTCTCATGTACCTCATGTACTCTCAAGTACCCCTTCATTGACCGCAAACCAGAAATGAGTTCATTTTTAAAGCATGTTTGGTGTTTTTTGGCAAATGGTTAACCAATACATATCACCATACTTCCCCAGTTGATTGATTACATTAAGAATTGAAAAAAATTGTATTACAAGATTTCCAAAATGTTATGTTTAAATATGCAAATTAGGTATCTAATTAAACATGCACTCATTTGCATACATTTCCAGAATAGAAATGTGAAAATTGGATAAAGCCAGGTTAAAAACAGGTTTTGTCTCTTTATCACTCTAGAAAAAAAAAAAATCATGTTTTTAACAGTAAAATGTATAAAATCAGGCAAATTATATATATATGAACAAACAGCTCTGAATATAGATAGGAATAAAAAACAATATTTTTGGCTGTAGTGTCTTGCCTTAAATAAAGAATGTGCAATAAATAAATAAAAAATAATGACAATAATCACAATGAATTATTTTAATGTGTTGACAGCTCATTTTTTTAATTTGCAATTTCAGTTTTAAAGCAAAATCAAAATTTTTCCAAGAACCCCCTGAAACCTGCCGAAGCAAACCCTGGGGAATGTTTACCTCCCTGATCTACATAATAATCTCTCACACACACATGCATGTTTATGTTGTGGATGTAGGAATATCAACAGCATAAAGAGAGCAAATCCCTTTGGCTCTTACTCTCCCACTGGGATCAGTCATCCAGAAAGCATGAGACACAAATGTTGAAGGGAGTTGTGGTAAACAATGAGTGGTGTATCTGCCTATAGCAGAACATCCCAGAAGGGACCTTTGTGAATCTGCTTCACTGTTATGCGACGACATGACCAAATATCAAATTGTTAATGTTTAAAATTTTAGTGTTCAAGCATAGGGGAAGACAGGGAGAGACATCTTATGCATCTTCATACAAAATGACTAGATTAGACTTAACTTCATTACGTAGTGTACAGTTCGCATCTAACCAGAAGTGGACATAGTAATATATTGTGCAAGTGCAAATAGGGTACAGAAGGCAAGAGAACAGTATTGTGCAGATGAAAAGAGATATAAATAGTACATTGATGATAGTGTATGAATGTGTATAAATAGAGAAGGTGATGTGAGTTCATTAAAATAGCAAAAATAGTAAAAATGATACATGCACTGTACAAAATGCCTTTTCCCTGTAAAATATACTGAAATTTATAGTTTTTACTTGCAAAAACAAATTTGACAGTATTTTACAGTAAAACTACATATAATGCAATGTTCTACCATTTGCAGTTTTTCACTGTATGTGGTAAGGTCACCTAGTTAACGGGTTTTTACTGTAGAATTTTTACAGTTTTTTTTTTTTGTTTCTATAAAAGTTACAACCATTTTTTTAATGTGGAACATTATTATTGCAGTCACACACTCACACATCTAGTTACTTTTATAAGGCAAGTAGGCAAAACAAACCTTATTGTGTGGATTATACTTGTATAACAGAATATATGAAGGCAGCATACAGAACTCTTTACTTGATAAATGTTAATACTGAATGAGATCCAGAATAATGTGAGTTAAAATGAACCCATTGCTGGTTTGTGTTGATAAAGTGGTAATTGAGCTATACAATGGGACTGTACATGTGAGGAAACAGTGATGTATATCACTAGTGCTGTTGCTGTGATATTTCTGCCCTCTTGTGGCTGATTTTTAAACTGCACAGAAAGCACAAACTCATTGGATTATATAATTTTTCATGCCATGTCCTTAATTTCTAACATTGGTTGACTGATTCACTGCTTACACATTTGTATCACGTTGCATTCATGCAGTGTACCTCACATTTTTAGAACAATAATAATATGCTGTAATACACTAGCGTTAAAAAGTTTGAGGTCTAGTCTTATATTCTGCAAAACTGCATTTATTTGATCAAAAATACAGTACAGTAAAATGCTATGAAATACAGTAAAACAGGAATGTTGTAAAAAATATTACTACAATTTAAAATGTTTTCTTTTTCAGCACCAGTTCTTCAGTGTCACATGATCCTTAATAAATCATTCTAATATGCTGATTTGGTGCTCAAGAAACATTTCTTATCATTATCAATGTTGAAAACAATTATTCTGCTTAATATTTTTGCGGAAACTGTGGTACATTTTTTTTCAGGGTTCTTTGATGAATAGAAAGTTCAAAAGAACAGCGATTATTTAAATAGAAATCTTTTGTAACATTACAAATGTCTTTACTGTCACTTTTGATCAATTTAATGCATCCTTACTGGATAACAGTATTAATTTCTTTCAAAAAGAAAATTGTACTGACCGATATTGTTTCATACAAACATTATAATTAGAAATTAATAAAAATAAATAAATGAATAATTTAAATTATTATTGAACATGATTTTTTATTACATCAACATGTTTGTATTAAAATAGCAAAAACTGAAGTGACTATAAAATAATTTTTACTGCATGTACAGTATATGTCCTCTTTGGCGTATACTATAGTGTATTTAAAAGTATTATATCTTCCACTTTGGAAAGGACAGAGTCACTTTTTGGCATATGGTAAAAAAAATGCAAAAGGTTATCACATTCAGGGGTCATGAGATTTATATATATATATATATATATACACACACACACCCGTCCTATATACTGTAGGACACCTTTACTATATTAAGACTGGTGTGCAAGAGGCCGTTGGTTGGTTGAAGGGTTTGTAATATTTCTCACCTCACTCAGGTTTCTACTGAAAACACATATAGATGTTCGTGTACAAAGACACACTTGCCTGCCCCAAGGGTGTAATTCAGAAACCAATCTTTCATGATGAAACACCCCCTATGTGTCATTACCATTATTCTCGCTCTCTCTTGTTCACTCTCTTCCCCTTTCTGCCCTTCTCACAAAAGCTAAAATAGCCTGCATTCCATCACTTAATGTATATCTTACATGCACATAGGTGACATGCACATACAAATGTCCTAGGAGTATCAGATAATACAATTGTTGCAGTGTGTCTAATGTTTTTCAGAGCTCATCCTGCATAAGTTTCTGTTTGTGCGTTTGCTACAGTGCTAATGCAGTGAACAGCAGAGATGGTCTGGACACAGAAACTGGAAGTGAGTCCGTTCTCCGCCACCGCCGAGAGCGGGAACGAGAAAGGACCAGGCGGAGGAGAGATGAATGTGAGTGTAGCTACAAGATTATGCCTAAATACTGTAATTTTATCATAGGCAGGGTTCCTACACATTTTCCATTTCAATATTCCATACTTTTCCAGAATCAAATTTCAAAACCTCTCTATACTTTTCCATACTGCATAGAAGCCCTGCATAGGTTACCAAATCCCTGCTGTACATGCCACTTTATTTTTTGCATTCTTAAACAAAGTTGATATAATCATGGCTTGATCCTACCCTGAGCATGACAAATGTTTTCCGCTTTCTTATGTAGGATATTTGCCTCATTGGTGTGCTAAACATATTTGTCTATTTCAGTGTATGTTGGTTTCATATGTTTTCATCTTTGTCTTTTTGTGAATGCATTTGTTTGTTTTTAGCTCATTTATAAAGTCTTAAATTATCCATAATTACCTACCATGACAAACTGAAACAACTTCATCTTTTTTTAAATGTGTTCTCACATTAATATTACAGAAGAATACAAATAAAGCAATCTGTCAATTAAATGATATTTAACAGACACTCTCATTATACACTCTTTTTTCTTTCTGTATTTGAGCTTCCATTGATTGTTTGCACAATACATAACTGCACAAATAACAAATATAGACACATTCATACAATGTACAATGGCAAAAATGTTTGTAAAATACTGATTTACAACAACAGGCGTTAACAGAGCAGAATCACACACCCTTCCTGTCGTCTATTCAACATAGTCCTCACACCCTAACAAAACAAATGCTTTCTCACACACAAACACACCCAGACCTCTCACAATAATTTATCTGTGTGTTTGTGATGGTAGCGCAGGTCTCTCTGTTGGCCCATTAGTTCCCGCTGATCATTAATCAGTGTGGCTTAATTAGGTGGCCAGTCTGGAGACAGTGTCAGTGGTGACAGTGCAACACTCTGAGTTCAGAATTAATAGGACAGAAAGGAGAAACAAATATTAGGTTTGCAAGATGCGCACTTCCTCTGGGAATAGCCCCCCTGACTGAATTTTGTGCTGTGGCCCTTTTCGATTTTCCAACAAAATGCAAAGCAGGAATGTGGATTTAATTATTTATTTATTTTCCTTTTTTTTATATATTTTTTTGATGCTAAACACACAACACAGAGAATTTACATATTTAACAAGAAATCCAAATAATGAACAACACACTAATACAGAGGGGTTACAAAAAATGAATAAAATAAAAATAAATAAAAAAGACAACAGTGGGATGTGGCTTTATGCACCTACACAGATATTAGTATATTAAGTATAGTATATATTACAATATCTAGTAGGCTATTGAATATATTTCAATATATTGAAATAAATAAATATTTTTTTTAGCTGTCCTGAAAGATGCAGATGTATGTTTAGAGAACATGGACAACAGTTAAAAAAAAAAAACAATTATTTATTTATTTATTTTACAAGCTAACGTCACTTCAGAGTCAGACAATATATATTATATCCTCAAATTTCTGTTTAGAGGCTTTTATAAATTATAATTGCACTGTACATGATGATCACGCTCGAGCAGCAGATGCAAAAATCGAAATTGTCGCGCGCTTATTGTCCACGCGCTGCTGTTGTTGATGAATGACAGTGCGCGTCTGGCGAGAGCGTGAGCAGAAGGGGCGGATAATAAATTCATATCGCGCGCTCCCGCGGGAGTTCTGTTCTGTCGATGTAGTAGTTTATCCGTGGGCAACGGCGGAGAGAAGCTCTTCTGTCGTTAGCGCTTTCTGAGGTAAGGCGACTTCACTTTAAGTATTTTATTTAAAATAAACAAAATTCGGGTTTTCATCTTTATGTTTTGTAGTGCTTTGATAATAGTAATTTATCAAGAAGACATGCGTTATTGGCGTGTATTTTTGAAAGAGCAAGTGAAAATGGTAGACTATTACAAAAGAAAAAACTGATAGTATCTACAGAATGCTGTTAAACTGCAAAAATATATAATAATAAAATAATTGTCTTAATCAGTATTTTTATTTATTTATTTATTTATTTTTTTTACAATATCTAAAAAATATTGAGACATCCTTAACTTCATTATTGGCTTATTTTAGTATACAATTTTTACTCATTTTATTATTTTAAAAATAAACAAAATTTTGTAAGAATGAAATAAATACAATTATTAGGGAATGAACTACAATTTTAACCAGCATGTGAAGAATGCATTTTCAGTAGATTGTAACATTATATGCCTTCATGCATCACTTATGTGATATATTGTTATATTATCCCTCTAAACATGTGATATATCTAGTCTGGGTTTAAATAGGCTGCTTACACAAACAGTGGTGATGTATTGAGTACTTTCTTTCCATTTCATAGCTGGAAGTCAAACATGGCTCTGTAATGGATTGCCTAGTGTAATAAATGTAGATGTGCATTAAGCTATATCGCCATCTTTTGTAGCTTGTTTACTCTACATCTGTAGCCTGAATAAAAACACAATATATAAATTATATTTAAACATATTTTGTTCTCCATTACTCTGTCTTGTGCATTTCCTTCCTCACTTTTAATTTTACTTTCCTCCCACATCTCTTCTGTTTTTTTGCCTGTCTTTTGTTCATCAAACTTTCATCAAACTAATTTAGTAAAGACTGCAAGATAAATAAAGTACTAAAGACTGCCTTTAAATTAAAAAATCTGGTATGTGAGTGAGCATATCAGACAGTATGAGAGAGCGATATCAGCCTGGTGAAAGAAGCACTGGCAGCCCAACTCTCCTGGAGTGTTTCGGGTTCCACCAGAGGCAATACACAAAGCCTGGCTCACTGAGATGCCACCGCCTCACCAGAGCCTTCCAGCCAATCAGATGCCACCCTGAGGCAGAGCCACGCCCACGGGAATGTATGTTTTCCTCTTTTTAAAGGGATAGTTCCCCCAAAAATGAAAAGTGCATCCATCCATTATAAAAGTAATCCACACGGCTCCGAGGGCTTAATAAAGGCCTTCTGAAGTGAATCGATGGGTTTGTGTAAGAAAAATATCCATATTTAAAACTTTATAAAGTAAAATATCTAGCTTCCGGCGGACCACCTACGGAAAAAGCGTAACAATTCGCTTCAGAAGGCCTTTATTAACCCCCCGGAGCCATGTTGATTACTTTTATAATGGATGGATACACTTTTTTTGGGCTTCAAATTTTGGGCAGCCATTCACTGCCATTATAATGCTTGGTTTAGACAGGACATTTTTTAATATATCTCCGATTGTATTCGTCTGAAAGAAGAATGTCATATACACCTAGGATGGCTTGAAGGTGAGTAAATTATGGGATAATTTTCATTTTTGGGTGAACTATCCCTTTAAGTTTGTCGCTCAAGGTGCGATCAAGCCATGAATATATCCAAATATATCGTTCTTTTTGTTGGTGTTTTGTTGTTTCAATCAAGCTTACCTTGTGCATGATTGTTCTTAGTCTCACGTGTGAACGGTCACACAAAAGCCGAGCGGGTGGTGAGGGACGCGGCCATGGTCTGTGACAGTGGCTCTATGATGAGCAGTGAGCTGGAGTCAAGCTCCTTCATTGACAGCGAGGAGGATGAGGATGCTAGCAGGTTTGGTTTGGAATAATTAAAAGCATAAACTTTGTGACATTTTGATTTTCCTGTGTGCTAGCCTGACTTATTCAATAATCAATCTGTTCTTCTCTCCTATGCTTGTCTCTCTCAGGCTAAGCAGTTCCACAGAGCAGAGCTCTTCTTTTCAGTTAATGAAGAGACATAAGCGCAGACGCCGGCGACACAAAGTGGCTAAAATCGACAGGGTTAGACGTGTGTGTGTGCTTGTGTGTATGCACCTACTTAACCATATAGTGGGGACAAATTTGTACCCATGTATATGTGGCTTCTTAGGGTCTCATGTATCTCCGTTGCTTTTGTATCCACAGTCATCTTCCTTCAGCAGTATTACAGATTCAACCATGAGCCTCAACATCATCACAGTTACCCTCAATATGGGTAAGATCAGCTTGCCTTTTACATGTACACATACAGTACGTCACAAATTCATCACTTCCGTGTTCTCTCTCATTTGCACAGAGAAATACAACTTTCTCGGCATCAGTATAGTGGGCCAAAGTAACGATAGAGGAGATGGCGGCATCTACATCGGCTCTATTATGAAGGGAGGAGCGGTGGCAGCTGATGGGAGGATAGAGCCAGGCGACATGCTGCTGCAGGTAGATTGTAGTCTGGAATGGCACTTTCTTTTTGTGATCAATTTAGTCTGGTTTTAACAATGTAAACATTAAATACTATATGAGCAAAACATCAGCTTGTTTTTTTTTTAGTAAAGAGTAAGGAGTAAAGTGCTCCTCAGTTTGAAGCAAAAGGTTCAGAGAGATAGTGGGAAATGGTCATGAAAAACTAAATTACAGATTATAATATTTAATAATTTCACTACGTTATAAGTTTAAAGAAAGTTTAAAGTTGCCATATTGGCCCTGTAAATCTAGTTTGAACAACAACAACATCAAGAACAACAACAAAAAAACTAAAGGGCTAGTCCACCCAAAAATCTTTTTGCCCTCAAATCATTCTAGCTATTATGTCGTACCACTATTTAAACATCTCAGTACAGCCAGCCTAACTTCAGCAATAGCTCTCAAGCTTAACAAAAAGCAAGCTAGTCTGGCATTGACTTAAAATAGCTTCGTGCAAGGTTGGAAATGCCACTAAAATGAATAAAAATGCCCCCAAAATTCAAGATATGAATTGCCCTTGTATGCGTTCTTGTATTGTGTTTATAACATAATATTGTTAAGCAATATCACACAAACAAGAGTGTTTTTTTCTTGAATATCAGCACAATTAGTAAAACGTGATGTTCATTTTATACAACAGTTCAATAAACAATAAGTTGATTATATGAATTTACAATTTTTAGACACAACATTGTCAATTTTGACTGTTTTTGCTCTATTTGGCCAACAAAAATAGTTCCAAACAATGCAGAAATGTTGCATCTCCCAGCAACACAAAGCAGTGTGGCGTTATTGAATGATTTACTGTTAATCGGCTGAGTCATTCATAAAGTCAGTGGATACTTAGTCACAGTTTTGTCACAGTTGTAAACACAACGGTGCTCTTCTTCCACGTGGGAGTTTGGCGTCACAGCATTTGTTTCCAGGCGGACCGTAAAAGAGCACAACACACACGTTTCGCGGACATCCTGTAGAATTCAACCAATCAGATGAAGACTTTCGAAACTCCTGAAGTGTTTCCAGAAAATTGTGGCATATGCATCAGACGTTTAGCCAACGGTCTGTGGGCGTGACATCTGAGGCTGAGACTAGTGGATACTTAATTCTTTCATGAATGAATCAGCTGGTTTGAAGGAATCAGTTGAATTAATGATGCTATGATTCACTTATTATGACTTGCTGCCACCTACTGGCGGTTTTAGTTTCATAATAGTATAATTTTATTTTTTCCAACATTTCATATTTCTATATTCAAAATGTATTTTAAGCATTAATCTCATTACATTATTTAGGCAATTGTAATCGCAGTGTAGATGGATATTGATAAATGGTATAGATTTTGTTGATACTGATTTCATTTAACAGCCCTATAGTGTATAGTGTTAAATAGTGTAATTAATTAAAAGATGATCAACAATATATAACTTTACTTTTTATTAATAATTTGAAGAGGGGTGCCTTTTTTTCACTTGAGCACCTGCCCCCCAAAATGTACAAACCCGATTCCAAAAAAGTTGGAACACTGTACAAATTGTGAATAAAAACAGAATGCAATGATGTGGAAGTTTCAAATTTCAATATTTTATTCAGAATACAACATAGATGACATATCAAATGTTTAAACTGAGAAAATGTATCATTTTAAGGGAAAAATAAGTTGATTTTAAATTTCATGGCATCAACACATCTCAAAAAAGTTGGGACAAGGCCATGTTTACCACTGTGTGGCATCCCCTCTTCTTTTTATAACAGTCTGCAAACGTCTGGGGACTGAGGAGACAAGTTGCTCAAGTTTAGGAATAGGAATGTTGTCCCATTCTTGTCTAATACAGGCTTCTAGTTGCTGAACTGTCTTAGGTCTTCTTTGTCACATCTTCCTCTTTATGATGCGCCAAATGTTTTCTATGGGTGAAAGATCTGGACTGCAGGCTGGCCATTTCAGTACCCAGATCCTTCTACGCAGCCATGATGTTGTAATTGATGCAGTATGTGGTCTGGCATTGTCATGTTGGAAAATGCAAGGTCTTCCCTGAAAGAGACGACGTCTGGATGGGAGCATATGTTGTTCTAGAACTTGGATATACCTTTCAGCATTGATGGTGCCTTTCCAGATGTGTAAGCTGCCCATGCCACACGCACTCATGCAACCCCATACCATCAGAGATGCAGGCTTCTGAACTGAGCGCTGATAACAACTTGGGTTGTCCTTGTCCTCTTTAGTCCGGATGACATGGCGTCCCAGTTTTCCAAAAAGAACTTCAAATTTTGATTCGTCTGACCACAGAACAGTTTTCCACTTTGCCACAGTCCATTTTAAATGAGCCTTGGCCCAGAGAAAACGCCTGCGCTTCTGGATCATGTTTAGATATGGCTTCTTTTTTGACCTATAGAGTTTTAGCCGGCAACGGCGAATGGCACGGTGTATCGTGTTCACCGACAATGTTTTCTGGAAGTATTCCTGAGCCCATGTTGTGATTTCCATTACAGTAGCATTCCTGTATGATGCAGTGCCGTCTAAGGGCCCAAAGATTTTCCGGCCTTGACCCTTACGCACAGAGATTGTTCCAGATTCTCTGAATCTTTGGATGATATTATGCACTGTAGATGATGATAACTTCAAACTCTTTGCAATTTTTCTCTGAGAAACTCCTAATATTTTTGCCGCAGCATTGGGGAAATTGGTGATCCTCTGCCCATCTTGACTTCTGAGAGACACTGCCACTCTGAGAGGCTCTTTTTATACCCAATCATGTTGCCAATTGACCTAATAAGTTGCAAATTGGTCCTCCAGCTATTCCTTATTTTCTAATAATTGCGCCAACAGTTGTTGCCTTCTTACCAAGCTGCTTGCCTATTGTCCTGTAGCCCATCCCAGCCTTGTGCAGGTCTACAATTTTATCCCTGATGTCCTTACACAGCTCTCTAGTCTTGGCCATTGTGGAAAGGGTTGGAGTCTGTTTGATTGAGTGTGTGGACAGGTGTCTTTTACACAGGTAACGAGTTCAAACAGGTGGAGTTAATACAGGTAATGAGTGGAGAACAGGAGGGCTTCTTAAAGAAAAACTAACAGGTCTGTGAGAGCCGGAATTCTTACTGGTTGGCAGGTGATCAAATACTTATGTCATGCAATAAAATGCAAATTAATTATTTAAAAATCATATAATGTGATTTTCTGGATTTTTGGATTCCGTCTCTCACAGTTGAAGAGTACCTATGATAAAAATTACAGACTTCTACATGCTTTGTAAGTGGGCAAACCTGCAAAATCGGCAGTGTATCAAATACTTGTTCTCCCCACTGTACATGCGCAGCCCTGGTAACCAAACAAATTTGGTTCCCATTGATTTCCATTGTATTGTTGACCATACAATAGAAGTCTCTTTGGGGGAACCAAAACTGTTTGGTTACCAAGATTCTTTAAAATTTTTGGGTGGACTATCCTTTTAAAAACACCTAATAGATCAGTTTTTCAGTTCGAAAAGCAGATTAGTGTAATGCAATGGATTGGCTCCGCCAGTGGTGCATTAAAGCGATTAAACACTGCAGGGACATACGGCTCGTATTTACATTAGTTTTTAAGGATGAAATTTGGCCTCTGGCTCTGTGCTCTGTAGCTTTAGTGATTGTCTCTCGATCCAAATACAGTCTTCAAATGCCTCCAGCAGCTGCTGATCCCTGTTGAGTGGAAGATTATAGTTATAGTTATGGATTAGACTGCATATTATATTGGCATGGCACAGTGTGGCACACCTATATTAGGTACATTACCTCAAGGTATGAGTATTAGATCAGTTAAATGCTAATTTTTTGCTGCTTTTATTTACAGGAGCTTAGAAGGTCTCAGCTGACCTTGGTATGAGTTTCTCACAGGGGCTTGTGTGTAAATGAAAGATAGTGTCAAAGGGTCTGATTTTGCTTGGATGCTAACAAGGGTTATATGATATAGCTTAAAAATGATATTTATGATGTTTACATTTTATGATGTATTCATGATGCTAACATATGTTTATGCCACATTTTGACTTGCAGGTAAATGATGTGAACTTTGAAAACATGAGCAATGATGATGCTGTCAGGATCCTCAGAGAGATTGTCTCAAAGAATGGGTAAGAATAAACATGAGAAAGATTTATGAATTGTAACATTAGACATTAGGCTTAGATGTAAATGTGTTTTAACTAACCATTGTACTTGTCTTCTGTAGTCCTATCAGTCTCACTGTTGCCAAATGCTGGGACCCTTCCCCTCGCAGTTACTTCACAATACCCAGAGGTCAATACACACAAACTCTTTGTCTATGTTTCTTTCAGATAAACATAAGCTATGTATAGAGATGCTTGTCCATCTTATCTGACTTGTCCCCCCCCCCCCCCCACCCCCACCCCCAAAGCTGAACCAGTTAGACCCATTGACCCGGCTGCATGGATTTCCCACACTACTGCACTTACAGGATCTTACCCACAAAACGGTAGTCTTTTCTCTCTGACAGATCACATCATCTCTTTTTTGTTGCAAAGCATGATCCTAATCATCCTGTTGTCCTTCACAGATTTTGACGATCTCCCTCTTACAGTGGGAAAAACAGACATGGCCACCATCGTAAAGGTGATGCAGCTCCCAGACTCAGGACTAGAAATAAGGGACAGAATGTGGTTGAAGATTACTATAGCTAATGCTGTAATAGGTAAGATGTCTTTTTGCGCTCATTAGCTGTGAAAAGATCTCACTTGTGTTATTACTGTTGGTGATGTTTCAAAAAATGTGTAACGTAGTGTTATTTTAGTATTAAGATACTATAAAATGTTTTAGTTTTCGTAATTTAGTTGTGTGTTTTTGTCATTTTATTTTACTTTTTAATGTCAAATTTTTTTTAAATTAATTTTTATTTCAGTTTTAGGTATTGTTGCACATCAAGTCACATCACAATTATACTATATATATATATATATATATATATAAATCAGTGGCGAGCAGTGACTTTTTTTACCCGGGTATGCTAGGTGACGCATTATGTTAAAAATGCACTTGCACATTGGATGGGTTAGAAAGAGTGTTAGCTGCTCAGTCGCTTACTCTCATTACACATAGCAACACAGCTAAAAGTTTCCTAATATATTTGACCATTTATTGAAAGTAGTCTACATTTACCTGTTGATGCCTTCACAAGCACCCGTAAAAGCTTTTGAGCTGTGTTTGAGGTGAGTCAGGCGCGACGCGCGGAAGGTGTGTTTGCAAAATATGCTGTATTTTTTTAATTCCGCTAAGTGGCACTAATGTCGCATAAACTAAATGCTTTACCTATTAGTAGCCTATAATAAATAAAATATAAGTAAAATATCATTAGAATAAATGTAAGTGTAATGAAAATATAATTATTCTTTAAAAAAATAAGTTGAAATAATGCAAAATGGTGAATTTTAAATAACACATAGACTCGGATAGTTACAGGTCTGCTTACAGTAGGTCTGTCTTTAACAGTTAACAGTTTTCGTTAAAAAAATAAATTTCCCTATGGAAAAAAATTAAATACTATTAAAATAGTTCCAGTTTCAGACTTTTTTTCACTTGATTCAGTCCATTTAGTTTTGTATCAAACACAGTGTGATTTTCGCTGATCGAGATCTGGCAGTAACAGCACATTTTTCCTCTTGGGCGAGCGATCCGCTCACAGTTTACCCTGCTCGAGAAATCCAGCATATGCCAGCGAACCAATGAGAACGCGGGACAGTGATGACGATACATAACAACAGCGCGTAGGCAACAAAGCTGCGGTAGATCCGCATACCCGGGACTACAGATTTAAAGAACATTATTGCCGTTTGGCAAATAAATAAATGACAGAGAGTTATACGTATTACTAACATTTATAATATCATTTAAGCTTTATGGTACACCTCAAACAAGGGAATTTATAGTGTTAATACTAATCAGCGAGTCCACGAATGGCTTGGGTATGCAGAGCATTCGCAGCTTATATGGACCGCACGCCACTGATATATATATATATATATATATATATATATATATATATATATATATATTAGATGTGTAACAACTATATACTTGCATCAAAAAAAATAATTGTTAGGTACAATGTGTACTTACCTGTTAAAGGCACAATATGTAAGATTTTTGGATTAAAATATCCAAAAACCACTTCAACAGTGTTATATATTTTGTTGACTTTTGTACTTACATTATACCAAATGTTTCCAAGAATGTTTAAATCCATTGAAATAAGCAAATTTAACCAGGACACGGACAGTGTCCATGCGTCGCCTATCAGTGACGTCATACCTGCCTTACCCTCGATTTCCGGTTTTATTTTGTAGAAACCATGGAAACACCAAAGACGCTTTAATATATTATGTGTTTTATTAGACAAGGGAATAACTGTTTGGATACATTTATAGACAGAAAAAACTAATTATTGTACAGTAATACAGCATTTTCTCCGTCATACAGTATGTTTTAAAATGAACTGCATGCCATTTAGCAACACAATCCATCCAGCATTTATTAATATGCTATTCTAATAATAATAATAATAATAACTGATCTAGCTTACTGCAGTGTGCAACAAGTGTCTCATAGCAGCCGCCGGGCAAATGCATAGAGTAACGTTATAACATCACTTTCAACACACTCAAATGTATCTAATATGATAAAACAGCGCTACGTTACCCCACATACGATTGACCGGAAGAAGCGGAAGACTGTGGCATAATAAAAGTTCCGCTGCTCTCGAGCCGTGTGTTGCGCTTGTCTCTCATTAGCAATCGCTCCAGCGGCCTGGTTCAGCTCCCACAGCACTCGGCCCTGCTCTGCTTCCTACTACAGTAATGTTAATAATCTCATCCATGAACATGATTTCTGCCCAAGTCCCATCCCAATTCTTTTCCACCGGCTGTGCAGCGAAAAACTACATATTGTAAACTAAATGAAAATTAAATTGAAAATGAATTTTATATTTTATTTTATTTGAAGTAACAAAAATGTATTTTTTATGGTTTTAGTTAGTGTATAGGTATTTATCTGTCTGGATCTCGCATATTACAGGAGGTGATGTAGTAGACTGGCTGTACTCACGGGTCGAAGGATTCAAAGACCGGCGTGATGCCAGGAAATACGCCAGCAGCCTGCTCAAACACGGCTATCTGAGACACACTGTCAACAAGATCACCTTCTCTGAACAGTGTTACTACACATTTGGAGATCTCTGCCAAAGTACAGCACATCTCCTTTACAACACATTTTCTTTATGCTTTATATTTATCCTTGCAAACCAAATGTTTCCACCTCTTTATAATATACGACTTTCTTATTAGATATGGCTACACTAAACTTAAATGAGGGATCGAGTGGTGCTGGTTCAGAGCAGGACACATTGGCCCCTCTCCCCCCTCCGTCTACTAACCCGTGGCCCATGGGCGGCCAGCCCTTCCCCTATCCACCCTTCTCCACAGCGCCCTCTGGTTTCCCCCCAGGATATTCCGACCCCTGCCACAGTTTCCACAGTGGCAGCGCAGGAAGTCATCACAGTGAGGGTAAGTAGAGAAGGGTCATCCTTGACTTCAGATTACTGGATCACAGTTAGATCATCCAAAATAAATCTCAGCCTAGTTCAATAAGGAAAGAAGATCTTATAGTTTAGCTCATATATAAATATTATTTCTGTTGGTTGTAAATGTCTGAAATAGCTGATCCTGCGTTATGCATTTGCTTGCACTCTTTCTAGCTGTTTTTAAAAGCAAGAATGAAGAAAATATGAAGCTTTACACATCCCTAATATGAATTTCATGCATGACTGCACAAGGGTTATTTTATGAAATTATTGTCCTCAAATATGGTAGGCCCATTCTAGGTGTAGTGTTTTGTGGGGTCCTTAGTTTAAAACCTTTCAAGCATCTCTCAGATTATTTTCGTCTTCATTTTTGGCCACATTTAAAAAATTGATTTCCATCAGCTGACATCAGCTCATCATGATTTCACCATTTCATTCTCTAGTGCTTTTTGCCTTCATCGCTGATGCAGTGCACAAACACGTCCGTCTCAATCCACTGCTTCACATTAACCTTCACCTGTTGCTCATTTTACACATGCCATGCACTAGCTCAGTGAAAATGTCAGGAAGGAAACTCAGCAGCCTGTTGTGAATGTGTTTGAGTTGTCTGTAGAGAGCAGTTAGAGTGATCTGCCAGCTTTTGAGTGAAGGTTTGGATGTGTTGTGTAGTTTGAAGCATATGGATAGGCCCATGAAAGCAGTCAAACAAAGTCAAACTAGGGCAGATATGGAAAAACATTTTAAATATTTTAAGTACATGGATTTTATGTACTGTATATATACCAGGGGTTCTCAACTTTGGCCCTCGAGGTCTACTTTCCTGCAGAGTTTTGCTCCAACCTTGATGAAATGCACCTGCCTATAACTTTTTAGTAATCCTGAAGAGATTAGTTTGTTCAAGTGTGATTAGGTTTGGAGCGAAACCTCGAGGGCTGGAGTTGAGAACTCCTGATATATACACTACTATTCAAAAGTTTTAGGGTCAATAAAATTCTCTAACTCTTATGCTCACTAAGACTGCATTTATTTGATCAAATTAAAAACCATAATAATGTGAAATATTGTTATAATTTAAAATAACTGTTTTCTATTTAAAAGAATTAAGAATTCTTAATTAAAAATTAAGAATTTTCTTAAAACAGCCATTACTCCAGTCTTAAGTGTCACATAATCCTTCAGAAATGACTCATAAGTATCGATTTATTTGGTGTCGATACCTTGAAAAAAATATCTATACAATTAATACAAAATGTGGGTTTCTGCATCACTTTCAAATGTTTTCAGTACTTTTTTAATTTTTGTGTTAAAACAACCCTGACTTATTTAGCTGGCCTGTGTCACATGACAGCCACACACAGACACACTTCTGCATTAAACTGAGAGAGATGGAGAGAATGGCAGAAAGGAAATGTAGCATGGCATGGTGCTAAAAATACAGCAAGATGCCATGATATATGATACATGGTATCTTAGTTTCTTTTATTCATATTTATAATAAATTACTTGATTATTATTTAATTACAATATTTCTGTAAAATACAAGATTATATTTATGCCTATTGTTGTCCACATTTTTATTTAATTGTGTTCATATTTGCTTTTGTGATAAATTTGTTATTAATGGGCAGTATGTGTCATGTAGATGTGATTTACTTTTAAGTGCAATTAATTTTTTAGTTCTAAAAATTTACATTATTTCGAAAAATCACATACCCATTTAAGAAATTATCAGTATCGTTAAAATTGTAAAAAAGGTTTGCTATCGTATCGAATTAAAATCAAGTTTGGTATAGACCATCCCTATCAGAAATCATTCTAATATGCTGATTTGTTTATGTGTAAAATATATTTGTGAAATCTGATATATTTTTTTCAGGCTTTGATGAATAGAAAGTTTAAAAGAACAGCATTTGTTTGAAATAGAAATCTTTTGTAATATTATAAGTGTCACTTTTGATCAATTTAATGCATTCTTGCTGAATAACAGTATCAAAATCTTACTGACCCCAAACCTTTGAACGGTAGTGTCTATATTCAATAGATATTTTCGAATTGCAACCGCCCACAGCTCACCCCTCCCTTTCGAAGCACATAGAGAAGCTACGGTGGCCGACACAAGACAAAGATGTCGTCAGAGACAGCAGAGAGTGACTAGCGCTCTGTAGAGCAGTTTGTCCATTTAGGGCTACTGTAGAAACATGACGGCGCAAAATGGTGACTTCACTGTAAGGGGACCCGTGGTGTATGAAGATTGAAATGGCTCATTCTAAGGTAATAAAAACATACCGGTTTATTATGTAAGGTCTTTATACACCACTGAAAACATAGTTATGTATATTATATTGCATTTCTGTCAATAGATCCTCAAATATTACACACTGCACCTTTAATTATTTATGTAACAAAAATTGTCGAAATTGGTATCTAGTATCGTGAAATCTCAGTGCAACTGGTATCGACTATCTAATTTTGGTTTCCTGACAACCCTAGATATCACAGTATTTCTAACAAAAGTTCTAACATATCATCGCAACATGAAAATAAATATCTTGCGCATATAAGATTTTATTTTTACTGAGCAGATTCTAGGGAAAATTCCAGTAGTGCACTGTGAGGAGGAATTGTACTTGATAGAGCTTCTGGTAATAAGACAGATAGACGGCTTAACTGTGTTATTTCCTGTTCGTTTCTGCTGGGCAATGCCAGACTGATGGAGGAGGTAGTCCCATCCCTGGGGTGTCCGGTAAGGCAGCCTCCTTCCCTCCCTTTCTCTCTCCCTCTTTCTCTCTCTTTTACAGTCATGTCTCCTTTCATGACTGGGGTATTTCTGTTGCTGGATTTGTCCCGCTTCCTCGCCTCCCTTCTCTGTATTTCTCAGCATGTCATGTGTTGTGGATAAAGTGGCCAAACAAACGAACCGCATACACAATAGTTGGGAATAAACATGACAAAATCAATGTAGATCCCATATGTGTATGTACAAAGAAGTTTGACAGTGTTTTAAATTCAGGATGCAGCACCTCATGCACTCATTTGCATTGTCATTTGACTCTAGTGTCATGTCATCCAGTTTTAATTGGACATCTGATAGATGCATTTCATCAGCTCTTTAAATGGCATCATTTGTCATCATATTTTAATCATTCTCTATGAAACATGGAACGTAGCATGAAGGAACGCAGAGCAAGAAATGCAGAACATTTAGCGAGGGATGGAGTGTTTCTCTGAACTTATGAGCTGTTACTTTAGTTGCTGAAGGATGAAGCACTGATTAGTTCTAGATCAGTGCTTCTTAATTGGTTTTCCTGAAGGATCCAGATATATCGTTTGTATTCACATTAGCAAAATTGTTAGTCAAACATTACCATTTATAAATATTACATTAACTGCATAGGCCCAACAATATGCAACTTTATTAATGACATTTTATTTTTTTCTTTAGTTCACTGCAACCTGTGTTACTGGAGTCTAGTTTGCATTTGATTTATTTTTGCATAGTGTTGTTTATGGTTTTTGGGAATGAAGGCACATCACAAACTTTCCTTCTTGTTATCTGCATAATTTGGTTATCTTCTAAACCAAAATACAGAGTTTCACTGGACACAGCCTTACAGCAAAAAAATAAATAAATAATATATATATACAGTGGGAAGAACAAGTATTTGATACACTGCCGATTTTGCAGGTTTGCCCACTTACAAAGCATGTAGAAGTCTGTAATTTTTATCATAGGTACTCTTCAACTGTGAGTGACGGAATCTAAAACAAAAATCCAGAAAATCACATTGTATGATTTTTAAGTAATTAATTTGCATTTTATTGCATGACATAAGTATTTGATACATCAGAAAAGCAGAACTTAATATTTGGTACAGAAACCTTTGTTTGCAATTACAGAGATCATACATTTCCTGTAGTTCTTGACCAGGTTTGCACACACTGCAGCAGGGATTTTGGCCCACTCCTCCATACAGACCTTCTCCAGATCCTTCAGGTTTCGGGGCTGTCGCTGGGCAATACGGACTTTCAGCTCCCTCCAAAGATTTTCTATTGGGTTCAGGTCTGGAGACTGGCTAGGCCACTCCAGGACCTTGAGATGCTTCTTATGGAGCCACTCCTTAGTTGCCCTGGCTGTGTGTTTCGGGTCGTTGTCATGCTGGAAGACCCAGCCACGACCCATCTTCAGTGCTCTTACTGAGGGAAGGAGGCAAGATCTCGCGATACATGGCCCCATCCATCCTCCCCTCAATACGGTGCAGTCGTCCTGTCCCCTTTGCAGAAAAGCATCCCCAAAGAATGATGTTTCCACCTCCATGCTTCACGGGGTTGGGATGGTGTTCTTGGGGTTGTACTCATCCTTCTACTTCCTCCAAACACGGCGAGTGGAGTTTAGACCAAAAAGCTCTATTTTTGTCTCATCAGACCACATGACCTTCTCCCATTCCTCCTCTGGATCATCCAGATGGTCACTGGCAAACTTCAGACGGGCCTGGACATGCGTTGGCTTGAGCAGGGGGACCTTGCGTGCGCTGCAGGATTTTAATCCATGACGGCGTAGTGTGTTACTAATGGTTTTCTTTGAGACTGTGGTCCCAGCTCTCTTCAGGTCATTGACCAGGTCCTGCCGTGTAGTTCTGGGCTGATCCCTCACCTTCCTCATGATTATTGATGCCCCATGAGGTGAGATCTTGCATGGTGCCCCAGACCGAGGGAGATTGACCATCATCTTGAACTTCTTCCATTTTCTAATAATTGCGCCAACAGTTGTAGCAGGTGCCTTCTCACCAAGCTGCTTGCCTATTGTCCTGTAGCCCATCCCAGCCTTGTGCAGGTCTACAATTTTATCCCTGATGTCCTTACACAGCTCTCTGGTCTTGGCCATTGTGGAGAGGTTGGAGTCTGTTTGATTGAATGTGTGGACAGGTGTCTTTTATACAGGTAACGAGTTCAAACAGGTGCAGTTAATACAGGTAATGAGTGGAGAACAGGAGGGCTTCTTTAAGAAAAACTAACAGGTCTGTGAGAGCCGGAATTCTTACTGGTTGGTAGGTGATCAAATACTTATGTCATGCAATAAAATGCAAATTAATTATTTAAAAATCATACAATGTGATTTTCTGGATTTTTGTTTTAGATTCCGTCTCTCACAGTTGAAGTGTACCTATGATAAAAATTACAGACCTCTACATACTTTGTAAGTAGGAAAACCTGCAAAATCGGCAGTGTATCAAATACTTGTTCTCCCCACTGTATATATACACACACACTACTGTTTAAAGGTTTGGGGTCAGTAGATATTTTTTTTATTTTGAAAGAAATTAATACCTTTATACAGCAAAGATTCATTAAATTGATCAAAAGTGACAGTAAAGACATTTAAAATATTACAAAAGATTTCTATTTCAAATAAATAATAAAAACATAATCCTGAAAAAAAAAAATATTACGGTTTCCACAAAAATTGTTTTCAACATTGTTAATAATAATAATAAGAAATATTTCTTGAGCACCAAATCAGCATGTTAGAATGATTTCTGAAGGATCATGTGACAGTAATGAAAATTCAGCTTTGCCATCACAGGAATAAAATACATTTTAAAATATATTAAAATAGAAAACCGTTTTAAATTGTAATAATATTTCACAATATTGCCTTTTTTTATATTAATTTTTTATTAAATAAATGCACCCTTAAGTGAACATAAGAGGCTTCTTTCAAGTACATTAAAAAAAATCTTACTGACCCCAAACTTTTGAAAGGTACTGTAGTTACTTGAATTGTAGAATTGTATTATTTGCATTCAGTATTTGTTTTCCCTGCTGTCCTCAACCAGACATACCTGAAGCAAAAAAAAAAATGTTGGTCATTGCATAGAAGTTTACTTTGGAAACTATTGTTTTATCTTCTGTGAAAAGCATGAAAAGATTAAAAAAATTAAATACATTAGGTTGATTTAT
Organism: Coreius guichenoti; assembly: GCA_039654105.1. NCBI lineage: Eukaryota > Metazoa > Chordata > Actinopteri > Cypriniformes > Gobionidae > Coreius > Coreius guichenoti. The sequence goes on from CM077188.1 coordinate 15,299,338, forward strand.
TCCCACGTTCTCCATGTCAACTTCTGATTATTTTCCAGGAAGTCGAAGCAGTAGTTCCAACCCTAGCGCTGAGAGGAGCCAGCGGCCCGTGCCGAGGGACAAGGACCGCAAAGCAACAGGCAGTGGCGGCAGCGAATCAGATTCAGGCAACAGAGCAGGTGGGAGGCGGGTTGAGCGTTCAGCCAGTCAGATGAGCCACCGTAGTCATACGCTCTCATCTCGCAGCCACACTCATTCCCGCGTCCCCTCCCAGCACAGCCGCACGTCCTTCTCCTACAGCCACACTCCCTTTTCCAAGTACGGCCACACCTCTTGTGCACTCAGCGAACGGAGCCACGCCTCCTCTTACGGACCCCCAGGCCTGCCTCCTCCCTACAGCCTGGCCAGATTGACCCCTAAGGGGGCTATCAGCAGCGGGCCCCCTGGGGCCCCACCAGTGAGGGAGCTAGGGGCCATACCACCCGAACTCACCGCTAGTCGCCAGTCCTTCCAGCATGCCATGGGCAACCCTTGTGAGTTTTTTGTGGATATAATGTAATCTGTTGAACCAATAATATATATCTGAAATCCATTCTGTAATCTCACAAGATGAGTGCCATAAATACATGCTGTTGCCATACTATAGTCACAAGTTTGTGTGGAAGATTGAGGATCATTTGTTGAGATAATCATGTGTTGAGCAGAGGGCAGATACCTGCATACACTACTATTCAAAAGGGTCTTTAAGATTTTTGTAATGTTTTTGAAAGAAGTCTCTTCTGCTCACCAAGGCTGCATTTATGTCATCAAAAATACAGTAAAACAGTAATATTATGAAATATTATTACAATTTAAAATAATTGTTTCCTTTTTTTTTGTGATGGCAAAGCTGAATTTTCAACAGCCATTACTCCAGTCACTTGATCCTTCAGAAATCATTCTAATATGCTGATTTGGTGCTCAAGAACCATTTATTATTATTATCAATGTTGTATACAGTTGTGCTGCTTAATATTTTTGTGGAAACCGTCATACATTTTCCCCCCCACAATTCTATAATGTATAGAAGTTCAAAAGAACAGCATTAATTTGAAATATAAATCTTTTGTAACATTATAAATGTCTTTACTGTCATTTTTGATCAATTTAATGCATCCTTGTTGAATAATAGTATTAATTTAAAAGAAAGTATTTTTAATTTCTTTAAAAGTATGGCAACCAAACAAAGCACCCGATTTTTTTCTGTCACCATTAAAAAAAATGAAACAAAGTCAAGCAAGGTTTATGTTATACATTAGGCTCAGCACAGCATCTTAGACCAGTATTAACCATTTTAGCAATAGAATAGCACACCAGCAGCCACATTTTTAATCCTAGATTAGCAAAAGGTAAAGACAATCAGACAATGCCCTCTGCTGGTCAGGAGCTCTTAGTCCTTTCCAAAGCTATCTATGAAGAGACTAGGCTACTGATCACCTTTAAGATCCAGCAACAGTCAAAAAGTATTTTCATGTTGTGTTTGTTCCTTTTAAAATGCTATTTAAAACAATCTTTATATTGTAGTTTCATTTTTTTGTGCACATGATTAATGCTTAAAGCTCTTGTGCACTACAAGCTGTCTGGGAGGGTGGCAGATACGGGAGGAATTAATCATTTTGACACGTTTCCAATTATTACTAGGTTGGAAACATGGTAGCATGTCACTGTTATGACTTGGCTATGAAACACTAGCTAGAAAAATGTATTTTCAGGAAATAAGAAAGATATCAGGGTAAATTCAAAAGCAGCACTTGTAGTGTGGATGTACAAAACAAATTGGCGCTTGCTGAATGTCTGAAATTAGTATTTTCTTACATAAGATGTACTTAAATATTGGTTTAAATATAGGTTTGTTTGTTTTTTTGCCCCTGGAATAATGTATCAGTTGTATGATGTGATATCTGGTGCTGGTAACCTGTTCATCAAAGTGTCTCAAAGAGAAAATGTTTGCTCAAAAACCTTAACGTTACTAAATGAAGGAGACTAGTTAGCACGTGGACTACTGTATGTGTAGTATTTAACCATTTGAGGATTGTCGCTCAAGATAAAGACTGTCATATTGGCACTTTTACAAGATCTGATCTGCGCTTTTATTGTGAATCTGCATCTTTAGATGTGTTGTCTAGTTTTTTCTCTTAGGAAGACTGAGCAAAAACTGCTGTATATAGTTCATTTTTATTGTATATATGAAAATAGATAATTGTATAAAGTATATGTACAGAGCTTCTGGTCATGCCTTTTTGTAGTTATGTAAGATATAAATTGGACTCTTGTGTGTTTGTAATTTTAAAGCAGTTTTCTAAATCTCATTCGGTTTGTGTTGTATTTGTCCGACCATCTGTAAGTGAAACTGTCTGAAATAAATGATTCATCTAAACTTCTGGCTTCGTTTTTTGAAGTAGACAATTACCTTTACAATTTCAGATTTTCTTCAGAACTGTGATATTGTGAAATAAATACAATTTAAAATCACATCTATTTCAATATATTTAAAAATGTATTTTATTCCTGTGGATTTCTTATCAATGTTGAAAACTGCTTTGAATAGAATGTTCTAATGAACAGAATTTGAATGAAATAGAAATCATTTGTAACATGTTTTTACTTTCACTTTTAATTAATGCATCCTTGCTGATTAAAAGTGTCCAAAAAAAAAAACTTACTGAACCCACACTTTTGAATATACTGTAGTAAAAAAAAAAAAAAAAGGACAAAACTATTGGTTTGGATGTTTATTATTATAACATATATTCTTGAATACAACGACACTACAGAATTTGTGAACCGCAAGCGTGGAAGACGTGCAAATTATACTAGACATTAAGCATGAAGTCGTAAGCAATACATTTCTAATGGGCAGGTGAATTTAATGACACCTATTATCCATTGCGGTCCTTTATTTTTAGAAAACCTTTACTCATAAACTAACTTGGAATTCACATTTGACTTGCCTAACACAAGGCTTACTGTAATGAAACTACTTACTGAAATGAATTCTGCTGGTCTCAGGACTGAGACAACAGACAATATGGTAGACCACTAAAATGTTTTGCAGTATATATTATAAACACACAAAAATGTGTGGACAACATTCAATGCATGTTCATAACATGTCTTTTGAGATTATATTTCGAGTGATTTAAACACACAGAGCGCAACTGTGAACATACTATAAAACAATGTGAAACTCGCAAATATAAAAAAAAAAAAATGACAAATCCACATCTCTGTAACCCCTGCAATTCATCCAAATGCACTTTAAATCTCCACACAGACCGTTCAAATCCCCAAAATTGAGAAATAAAATTGTGCGTGTTTTTTTGAGGAAATGAGGTCTAAGGAGTCTGGGTATGGCCGCCTAATCAAGCTGTACACAAGTATTTACAGCACAGCAGGGCTTCATACTTCATCCGCTAAGAATGATTCAGTGCTGGGTCCATTTGATGCTCTTAATGTCAATGCCCTCCTGGACCATTTCCCATAATGGACTAACAGACAAAAAAAAAAAGACAAACCCGGTTATAACATTCCTCATTTTTCCACAGAAAGATCCAGTTTGCAGGGGTTTTAAGTAATAACATTTTATTACATTTCCAGTCATTTGGGATTACATAAGGATTTGTAAAAATATTAATATGAACCCTCTAGCCCTCTTCATTTAGGGTTCACACTTGGCTCCTTTGCTGTCAAAAGTGAAGCCTTTAACTTTTCCCCCCCAGGAAAACCAATGTAATATATTTTTGTTTGATAATATTTTTTGATTATTATTTAGAATTTTGAGGATATTTTATGATACTATGCAATGTTTATAAAAAATGTATGAGCCATTTTCCCCTTTGAAAATAATAAACAAATTTTTCTAATTTATATATATATATATATATATATATATATATATATAAATTCAATTAAAGCAGTATTACATGTTAAAATAGAGACAATCCAATTTTTGAAGGTAGGTTAGTGCCATCTGGTGGAAGTTAAAAAAAAAAAAAACTTATGTAATGCCATGGTGTAACTATTAGATGCCTGTATAGTTCTATATAAATTCTCTAGTGGTTTTTAGACATAAATACTACTTATTTGAGCATTTTGTTACACATAACATCAAAATAAAAAAAATGTAACAAAAATATTTTGACCATATTGCTACAGCCACACCAGTTCATTTGTGTCTATAATAGTGTGTGTGTGTCCTTGCGTGTGTCTTAAGCCCAAAGTGTACTTCACTTTTTTACATATACGTGAGGGTCAGTGTACAGGGAGCATGACGCGAACTTTGTCATCAGAAGAGTATGCGCACCGCCGGATTGTTATAACCGCGGGTACTTTGTGCACGCAGGTCGCACATGCAGTATTTACATGGGTTGTTACTCGTGGCGAGAGATTGCTCAAAACTGCGCATGCGTCGAATGCCTGTGTACGCATACGAGTCAAAAGAAGTATACTTTGCAAGGCTGTGTGTTCGACTGCAACTCGCGTACGTGGAAAAAACGAAGTATACTTTGGGCATAAGTGAGTGTGTTTGAGTGGGTGTGTCCGTTTTGTACTCTTGTGTAACCTCTTCCTTGCTGTTCATTTTTTTTGACTGCACTGTGCTTTTTTGTGTGTCAAATCAGTGGCTGATTTGTAGTTTGTACCACCAAAAGATGTACCACCGAAGAGTTTTCGTATTTCCCATTCATTTCCTATGTCGGTCATTTTTGACTGTGAAGGAGCCAGGTGTGACTTTTTTTCCGACCCTTTAACATATCCAAATCATGCCCATGATTCTTCTGTGTTCACATAGCTAATGCAACAAAAGTCACCAAGTGTCATCCCATTCAGATTTCAAACCATAACATTTTTCAGTCATTTCTGACTGAAGAGTCCCAGAGGGTTCAACATTCCCATGTTTTCCGTGATGTGGGATGCCAGGTCAGACTCAAAACTGAATGAAATCTAACATGAATAGCTCACCTCATCTCCCTCAGCCGCTTGACATGCTGAATGCACTTCTCCACTGTGTAGTCCACTTCCTCCTCTGTGGTAAATCTGCCAATTCCAAATCTGAGAAAAACATTGGTCATGTGCATCATCAGAACCCCTTATTACAGTATGTGTGATCATGCTTCAAGCAGGAACCATGCTGCACTGAGTACTGAGACTTCAGATAAAGTCTGAACACACAAAAGCACAATAAACACTTCAACTGATATTATGAAAAAACTACAAACCGAATAGAAGAGTGTGCCAAGTCCTCATCTGTCCCTATTGCTCTGAGAACATACGAAGGCTCCAGGGAAGCAGACGTGCAGGCGCTGCAACAACAACACACTCAAGTCACTGCATCCACCAAGAGTTTTATTCATTTATTTATCATTTTACCATCATATCAGCATCAAAGGATATATTCAAGACAAACTAAAGTAATAACATTTAAAATAATCATATTTTTGTTATTATTTCAATTAATTCTATACAATAATTTAACAATATTATCTCTACAAACTAAAACCAATCAAATACCAATAACAGCTATATAAAATCTTTATTTTAGTTATTTCAAATTTTAGTAATTTTGCTATGTGCTTTTGTATTTTATTCTAAACATTACTCTTCAGGTTTATTTTTACTTTCAGTTTTAGTTATTTATTCTAAACATTTAAAATGTTGCCTTGGCAGCTATATTTAAATTAATTTTTTTTTAAATGTACGTTTTTCATCTAATAAGTATATTTATTTTTTCAGCTTCATTTCAATAAACAAAAATATTTCTAATCGTTTTAGTTAAAGGGTAGCTTTTCAACCAGTTTGTGGGTAGTATATGTAAATGAACAATGTGTACTCTTTCTCCATGTCACCTGCATATTTATAAACCCTTGTTAGACATTTTAAACTACTAACCTTCCAGATGAAAGCGCAACATCTTTTAACGCCATCAACAGACTCTCCCCCTCAACGTAGGAAAATGATAAATTAATGCATCCTGAAGGAGGAAAGTGTTTTAGATTACAAACCCAAGTCAACTTTGATCCTTACAAAGGAAAATTGACAATTGGAAAGTCGAGCCTCACCTGGGTACCTCTGATCTAGGTCTCCATTTATCACAACATCAGGAATCTCAGACATGATCTTCTGAATGAGGCGATTAGCAAGCAACGTCACATGCTTGTGATCGTACTGAAAATAAACGTAAATTCAAACTTAGACTAGCAGTAGCAAAGCATTTGAACTAAAACGAGCACTTTTTACAACTCTACCTCTAACTCTTGCTGGGCAATCTCACAGGCGGCTCCGAGGCCTACGGCTAGAGGTGTGGGGACGGTCCCTGAACGCAGCCCCCTTTCCTGACCCCCTCCGCTCTGCAAAGGCTCAATACGAACTCTAGGTCTTCTCCTTATGTACAAAGCCCCAACTCCTAATAAACACAAGCAATCAATATATTTTGGATAATGCAACCATTGTGCAACCAAATGTAGAATGCGCTACCTTTGGGCCCGTAGATCTTATGGCCGCTGATGGACATCAGGTCCACTTTCCAGTCAATGACATTAACAGGGATCTTTCCAACAGCCTGAGCAGCATCAGTGTGGAAGAACACATTTTTGGACCTACACAGATGACCTGAAATCAAAAACATCATTGATATAGATAATATGAAGACTGACAAGTATATATTTAGAGAATGATGTTGATAATAAAGGTTACCTATTTCTTTGATTGGCTGTTTGACACCGATCTCATTGTTGATAGTCATTATGGACACCAAGCTTGTATCAGGACGGATCGTTTCCTCTAATTGCTGAGAAAGCAAAATATAATATATTCACAAAGAGTTTTAACCATTTATTTATAATTTTATCATGTCAGCATCAAAGGATATATTCATGGCAAACTAAAGTAATAACATTTAAAATAATCATGGTAACAATAATATTTCAATTAATTGTATACAATAATTTAACAATATTATTTTTTACAAACAAAACAAATCAATCAATCAATCAATAAAAATACCAATAACAGTTACATCTTTAAATCTGACATTTGCTAAAAATTATTATATTTTCCCAGGAGAAACTTTAAAAAAAACAAAAATCTCTATTAATGTACTTTCTGAATAAAAACATTTCCAGACACTGTGTTATTTTAGTAGTTTTTTCTTACATACTATTATAGTTATTTTGAATTAGCTTTTAGTTTTATATTTTCAGTTATCATTTTAATTTTTAATAATTTTGCAATGTGCTTTTATATTCTAAACATTACTATTTAGGTTTAATTTATTTTTACTTTCAGTTTTAGTTATTTATTTATTTCCAGTTAGTAATTTTAGCACTTTAAATGAAAATTTTAAATGTAGCCTTGGCAACAACATAAGAAATTAAAAATAAAATACATTTTTCATCTAATAATGATATTTTATTATTTCAGCTTTATTTCAATAAAAATAAATATATATATATATATATATATATATATATATATATATATATATATATTTTTTTTTTTTTTTAATTCAAGTTTTTATTGTTTTTATCCGGTACATGACAATATCATACAAAACACAGATTACAGATATATACAAATGCTGAATATAAGGCCCAAAAAAAAAAAAAAAAAAAAATTTTTAAACAAAATTAAATGGAATATAAAATGAGGGAAAAGTGACAGAGAAAAATATCCATCTAGTAGTGCAAAATAATGAGAAGTCAGAGTTATTGTGTCTCATGGACAGACAACGTCACATAAGACCAAAAATCTTCCCAGACAGGGATACACACAGGTACACATGCTCTGTTCTTATTACGTAGTTTGTAAAGCAAACATTCATACGAGGCTGTCTTTGTCAATATGTTAACCCATTTTTTTAACTCTGGGGTTTTGGGAGTTTTCCAGTGTTTCAAAATGACTCTAGCCATCACAGAGACCCCACCATGATGACTGCGAACTCTCCACTTGAAATATTTGGCATCTGCGCCCTGTCTCCCAATAGACATAATTTTGGTGATAATGGTATTGTTGTTCCAAGCCATTTGCGCAAAATATTTAAAACTTGGTGCCATAACGGTTGAATAAGTGGACACTCCCAGATACAGTGAATAAAAGTACCTCTGTCCTTTTGACATTTCCAACAAACGTTATTATTTGTCAGACCCATTCTATAAAGTCTAAGAGGTGTCAGATAGAACCTGTGTATGATTTTGTACTGTGTAAATTGCCCTCTAGCTTCTCTTACGTATTTACCTGTATTTGACAAAATTATTTTCCACTCTTCGTCCCCAATTACAGCCCCAATGTCCTTTTCCCATATTGTCTTTAAATTTGTACAGTCATTGCTGAGCACATGGTTGGTCATCCTGTAGAATACAGAGGCTTTTTGTTGGGAATGAGGCAGTGTTAGGAAGTCCAAGATATGTTTTCCGTCCGTGTACTGGATTTTTGTAGAAACACAATGTCTAATTTGTAGGTATTTCCAAAAATGTTCTTTTCCCTTTAGATTATACTTCTGTACAAGGTTATTATAAGACATAAATACACCCTGTTCAAATAAGTCTGCCACAGTGCATAAGTCATTCATATGCCGTTTCTTCCAGTACATAGGTGATTTCCCGATACAAATAGCAGAATTATGCCATAGGGAAGAGTATGGTTGTTTGCATTGTGATATTTTATGCATGTTGTGAATCTTAGCCCATACCTCTCTGGAATGCCTCATGATAAGGTTTGCGGTCATGTCTGAACATTGAGACAAATGTTCAATAGGGCTGTATGGCCAAGAAAGAGTTTTCTCAATAGTAACCCAATCTAACTGAGTATTATTGTTCCAATGTTTGGCCATTTCAAAAGATATCTGATAGAGCCTAGGGTCTGGTAGTCCCAACCCTTCCTTATCCCGAGAGGCACACAATTTGTTAAGCTTTATCCTGGGCCTTTTCCCATTCCATAGGAAACGCTTTACCATTATATTGTATTGATTGAAAATCAGCTGTGGTGTTGTAAGTGGTAGCATCATAAGCACGTAATTAAGCTGAGGCGAGACCACCATCTTAATTATATTCACCTTCCCCCATAAAGTTAACAGAATTTTTCCCCATTTGTCCAGGTTATTTCTTATGTTTTGTAAAAGTGGTGTAAAATTTAACATAGGAATCTCTTCTAACTCCCTGCTTATCTTGATACCCAAATATTTTATCCCTCTTGGGATCCATCTAAAGCCAAATTTAGTTACCATATTTGCGTTACATATTCCAGATATAGGCATAGCTTCAGACTTTGTCCAGTTAATCTTATATCCAGACACTTTAGAATAGGATTGAACTGTCTCCATTAGATGAGGTAAGGACTTGTCTGGATCGTTTACCAAGGCCAAAATGTCATCGGCATATAAAAACAATTTGTGTTCTTTGTCCCCTCCCTGTACACCTAGAAGGTTTGTATTAGCCCTGATAGCAATAGCCAATGGTTCCAGTGTGATGTTGAACAATAATGGCGACAGCGGGCATCCCTGCCGTGTCCCCCTGGTAAGGTCAAAAAACGGGGAAACTTTACCGTTGGTAATCACGCATGCCTTAGGTGTTTTGTATAGTGTTTGGACCCACTTAAAAACATGGCCCAAAGCCAAAATTTGACAACGTTGTAAATAAAAAAAATTCCAATGAACACGATCAAATGCCTTTTCTGCATCGAGTGAGAGGGCAACAGTTGGGTTGATTTCTTCTCTGTTTAGCCAAATTAAGTGTAGTAATCTTCTCATGTTGTCCGTTGATGACCTATTCATCATAAATCCAACTTGATCAGGGTTTATAACGTTGGATAACACCTTCTCTAACCGTAACGCAAGAATTTTACTTAATATTTTACAATCTACATTAATCAGGCTTATTGGTCGATAATTTGAGGGTTCAGTGGGATCTCTATCTTTTTAAGGAATAACAGATATTAGAGAATCGTTAAAAGGAGGAAGAGATCCCCTAGCATATGCCTCGTTATATACTTCTGTTAAAATGGGTGCAAGTAATTCTATATACTGTTTATAATATTCAACAGGGAATCCATCTAATCCTGCTGACTTACCATTCAGCATAGTAGAAACGGCTTTCCTGACTTCAAGTTCTGTTATTAGGCCATCTAACAAATTCACCTCTTCAGAGGACAGTTTAGGCATTTTGAGACTGGAGAAAAAAACTTAGCAATTCTTCTTGCTTTGGATTAATATCAGTAGTGTACAATTCCTTATAAAACTGCTGTAGTACATCATTTATTTTTTTTGTTGAAGTAACTATTATACTTCCCTTCTTAATAGCTGTTATTAAATTGCTTTTGCTTCAACTGTCTGGATGGCAGTTTACCAGTTTTCTCCCCATCCTCATAAAAAGTAGTTCCCAATCTAAATAAGGCGTATTCTACCTTATTATAAACTTCCTGGAGTTCAAATTTAAGTTTACAAATATCTTGATACAATTGATTTGAAAAGCACTGGGATAATTCTTTTTCATAATTCTTAATTTTATCATCTAATTCCTGTATTCTGTCCAGATCCTCCCTTTTCCGTTTAGATGCATAGCCTATTATCTTCCCTCTGACGTATGCCTTAGATGCCTCACATTCAGTTGATCTTTTATCAGTACTACCAATATTAATTTCAAAAAAAGACTTCAAGTCTTCTTTTAACGATAAACTAAAGGCCTCATGAGATAGAAGTGAAGTGTTTAATCTCCATCTGTCTTTTCTCTCCTTGTCACAGTTAATATCAATGCCTAACTCCACGGCAGCATGATCTGATAAGGCAATAGCCTTTATTTTGCAGTGCGTAACATGCTTTGTCATGGTATTCAAGATCAGAAAGATATCAATTCTGGAGTGGGATTTATGGCAATGTGAAAAAAAGGTGTACTCCCTCTCGCGTGGATTCACCAGACGCCAAATATCCACTAACCCATTATCTTCACTCATCATATGAATTGCTGCTCTGTCTTTAGGATGTGGTTGGTCAATAAAATTACTTTTTGTCTATGAAAGCATCCCAAACTTGATTAAAATCTCCGGCCAGGATTATCTGACCATCCATTTCCCCTAAAGTCTTATTTACTTCATAGAAAAAACTAGGATCCCCTATATTTGGTGCGTATATGTTACACAACACCACTGGGATATTGTTTATCCGGGCCTGCAGACAGACCATTCTCCCCTCCCGATCTTTGACCTCACCAGTCGGGACAAAATTTAGTTTCTTGTTAACTAGTATAGCAACGCCATTCCGCTTGCTGGAAAAGGAGCTATAAAATACATGTCCAACCCAACCATATTTAAATTTTAGAGCCTCTTCCCCTTTTGTGTGTTTCCTGGATAAATGCGATATCAACTTTATTATGTTTCAAATAGGTCATAACTTTGCCTCTTTTTATAGGATTCCCACAGCCTTTTATGTTCCAAGGCATGCATGTTATATAATTCCCAACCATAGTGCACTACGTAATATTAAAAAATAAAAAAGATACCAAAGCCACTGTTGTGTATATAGACCTATATAGACATTGTAACTTACGTATAATAACGAATTCTTAATAGTAAACTTTGTCATGAACGAACCTTTTTTCATAAAAGATTTACAAAAAACAAAAACACAATTAAGTAACATAAAATGCTCCCTTGAAAAACAAACTGGGAGCTCTGACCAGTCTCTGGTCAAAGAAAACAAAGAAACTGTTGCAAATGTAACACGCAACAACAGAAAATAACTCTTACTGGTCCGTGAGACATCCCTCATGCAGCTGGTTGTCACTGTCCATCTGCTCGGGCAGCACACCATCTAAAGCTCGAGACCCCCTCGCGATTAATTTCCACCCATGGTTGACTTTTATATGTTCCTCACCGTCCGTAAGCATTACTGTCTTATAGGGGGATACCTTTATGTCTCATCATTGCGCAATGTGCTGATGAAACGTTCCGCTTCCTCGGTGCTGGTAAAACTACGGTTTCTACCGTTCCAAGTGAATCTCAGGGTGGCGGGGAAAGGAAGCGTGTATCTCACATTTAGCTGTTGAAGCGCTTTCTTGGCAGGCAGAAACATCTTTGTTTTTTCAGCCAGCTCCCTCGACATGTCGGTAAACACGGATAACTTAGCATCCTCCCATTTGATTCCACGGCACTCCCGCGCTGACTGCCTCAGAAACCTGATCAGCACCGGTCTCGGCGGCTGATCCTCACTCGGCATGGGGGCCAATGTTCGATGAGCCCTCTCGATTTCAAATTCCCCCTCCATGTCGATCCCCAGGCCTTCACTCAAAACTTTCTTCACGCATCTCTCCAAGGTGCCGTTCGTCCCATACTTCTCTTTCAGCCACACCAGCCGTACATTGTTCCGCTTACTATGGTTCTCAAGCATTTGAACACGATCCCACAGAACTTTTATCTTCTTTTCTTTAGCATTCTGACTTGCAGCCCGTTCACGGTATCTTTTAACTCCGTAATTGACTCTATAATGGCAATTGTGTCCGCTGCAACTACCTGAAGGGTCTTGCTCATTTTAGTAACTTCAGCGAAAACCTTTTCCAGGCTCACTTTAGCTTCGGTCTGTTTTTCGGGCGGATTCAAATCTGCCTTGGCCTCCGTAGGAGGTGGGGTCCGTCTGGTCGCCATGCGGTTTGCTTCCTTGAAATATTTAAATGTTGTTTTCGACGGTATTACCATGACGACATGACAAAATCCGGATCATGGACGTTTCCAAAGTATTTTTTCAACGAAATGTCAACTACTTCGTCATAAATTATAAAGTAATTAGCGAGTGGATATGAGCTTATCTAGCGAGCCGCCATCTTGCTTGGGGTACTCACGTGACTCCCAACAAAAAATTTTCTAATAGTTTTAGTTTAATGATACCTTTTCAACCAGCTTGGTATGTGGGTTATAATATATATATATATATATATATATATATATATATATATATATATATATATATATATATATATATATATATATATATATATATGTGTGTGTGTGTGTGTGTGTGTGTGTGTATGTAATGTGCTATATAGTAGCACATTGCAAAAAAAAAAAAAGTCACGTTGATTATGTTGACGGAAGTTAGCCTATTTTCAGGCACTGCTTAATATCATGCCTGCTGCACCCATGGCAGCAAAGTTCCTTGATTATTACGCAGGAATGAGAGTATAGTTCCTAGCCATATCGGCCTAGAAAATCACAACTTTTAATTTTCCATTGGTCTTAGTACACGATGTAACTACAGAAGAGTCAAGTTTTAAATAGGAAAAATATCAAAACTCTGGTCATTTTTTGAGCGAGATGCTAACGGTCATAATCAGATTCAATGATCTATGCTAAACTATGCTAAAAGTGCTACCGCCAGATCTGGAGATCAGCTGAATGGATTCGAAAAACGGTAAAACTCAACTGTTTAACTCTAGGGGAGTTGGAAAATGAGCCTGTTTTCAAAAATAGTGGCGTGTTCCTTTAAGAAAGCTTACCTTCAGGTCAATCAGCCCATTATTTTTCACAGGTAAATACGTTATATCAAAACCCTCAGCCTCCAGGACACGACATGAGTCCAGCACACACTTGTGTTCGGTCTGGGTGGTAATAACGTGCTTTTTCTTAGCCTTATAAAACCGAGCCACACCCTAAAGACAAGAAAAGACAAACAGTTTTTTTTTTTTAGTTATTCTTAATCACTAATGCAGTGGATTCTATATAAACTTCACCTATTTTGTTTATTTTAGAATATGCCAAGTCATTTGTGTCCCAGCGTCACACTTCCTCCTAATCCTAATCTGGCCCCACAGTAATGCCATACTTACTTTGATTGACATATTGTTGGACTCAGTCGCACCACTGGTGAACACGATCTCCCTTGGGTCAGCACCAATAAGATTTGCTATTTGCTGAAGGGGAAATAAACATTGGTGTTACAGTAAACAGTGCATTTTTGGCTAAACCTAAATATTATGCTTTGATATTCATAAATAAAGCTTTCAGCTATTTAAATAAGACGTTATTGCTTCTCGAATGAAAACATACAGGTTGTGTGAAGGATAAAGACTTACTTTTCTTGCTTTTTCCATTGCGCTCTCACTCTCCCATCCGTAAGCATGAGTCCTGGAATGTGGGTTGCCAAAGTAATTCACTTGATAGGGGAGCATGGCATCCAAAACCCTTGGGTCCTGTTGCATCAGATGTAAACAATGAAAACAATGCATGTAAACATCCAAGAAATGTTCTCATGCACTAGATTCACGAGTTTGATTAGTTAATTGAACTAAATGGCAGTAGTGGAGGAAGTACTGAATCTCAGTACTTAAGTAAAAATACAAATAACCAGAGATATATTTACTTTAGTAAAAGTAGAAGTATGGAAAAAACAGTATGAGCTGTGGCATTTTAATTATGTTAGTTTTGGGTTAATGTAATTGTGCTTACCATCTGTGGCCCAGTTTACATTCTGATTTACAATTCTGGTTATCTATCAGGGTGATCTGCAGAGTTAAATATCATTATTCTGAAGCAATATTATCACCAGTGTTCTATCAGCTTTGACGTATTTAAATCTGCATATTTATGATATTTTTACCTTTTATAAAGGGCATTTTTTCCCTAATCTTATTAAATATAGGCTACGCTTCAGCTTTCCTTTTATATTCTTAAATTTGATCAATAAATTAAATCAGAATAAGACACTATAGGGCTGTTACCAATCAAATTAATTTATGCTGAAAAATTACAACTGCATTAAATAATGTTGAGATTGTTTTAAATATTTTTGAATATACAAATAAGAAATGTTGGAAAGAATGTTTAAACATGAAACTAAACGGCCAGTAGGTGGCGGCAGGTCTTAATGAGTGAGTCATTGAGTCGATTCGTTCAAACGGCTGGTTCGTTCAAGAATGAGGCAGTCGTTTATTAACGGGTCATTGAATCTTTGATTCATTCAAAACGCTGAATCATTCAGTAGGCTAACACTGTTGCTGTGAGATGCGTGATATCATATGTTATAAATATAAAAACTCCACAATTTGTAATTTTAACTGTGTATGTTAAATGAGTTTCTTTGTGTGAGAGGCGCTCATTTGTTTTCGATTTCTCCTCATGAGGCTGCGTGAGCCTCAACAGTGCAACCTTGTTACCGTAAGTTCATTACATTATATATTATCATCCACTATCGATCACCACTTACAATATATGAATGCACAATCATTCTTGCATTTTGGTGATTCCCTAGTTATTTTTGTTATTGACGTTTTAATCAGCTTGTCCGTTCGGGCAAGTAAAATTCTCTTTCATTTGCCCCTTCAAAAAAAACCCACTTGTCCCGGACAAGCATTAATGTCGAGCCCTGAAACTGATCAGAAAATGTAACGGAACGTTGTAGAAATGTAGTGGAGTATAAAGTATAATAATTGCTGCAAAATGTAACGAAGTAAGTGTCAAAAGTATGCACTATTGATTCTACTTTAGTAAAGTACAGATACGTGAAAAATGTACCTAAGTATTTGTACCACCACTGCTAAATGGCAGTATAATTAGGATGACAACAGCAGACGGGTAACTTACCATGGGTGTGGTGGCCTGAAAGTCCATATACAGAGGTCTCAGCTCATCCTTTTCAAGTTCCCTAGTTTTGATCAACTCTGTGGAATAAGACAGATATGTTTATCAGCACTAAAAGTTACAGAATAAATAGAGCCATACAAGAAAGTCAAGCATGTATTTACATGCAAGTGGGTTCATGTATATTAGCAAAGCCTCCTAGAGTACACAAGCTAATTTCAACTACGTCACTGCCAGTCTCTAGACTAGAGAATGAGATGAGATGTACTAAAACTGTACCTTTCTGCCTTGGCTCAGTGTTCGCAGCGCTTTGAGCGAAGCTCAGTCGAGGGCTGGAGATCCCACACATGGAGGCCAGAAGTTTCCTCGAAAAAGTCCTGTTCATCATGTTTAAGCAAGTACACTGTTCTCAACATAAACAATGAGAGATCTATTAAAAATAACTTCTTTTAAAGCCTTCGTCAAACAATAAGCCCGTCAGATAAATAATAGTATTATTCGTGCAACTTCAGAAGCGATGACATGCACACCATCAAACAGTGCGTCATAAACACTTAAAACACTCGCGGATGCTTATACAAGACGCACATACAGCGGGGGCGGGACGTCTGTTATTATAACTCTCATTGGTTATCTGTGTCTCTTGTGGGCGGGATTTTGTGTCGGTTGCGGAGTCTATTGGTCGAAAACTAAGCCTGGCCTTTTTCTTTTACCGGAAATTGTAATCATGAACCAATACAATGCTGCTCTGTAACAGTTCATCTGTTCTTGGAAATGGTTATATTCAGTTAATTTGGGGAATATCAGCACCGTTTAATAAAAGACAGCGTTTGTTTTTGGTTTCTCCTGTCACACAACAATATACATAAAAATGGGGTTTATATATTTCCTCTAAAATAGTGATGGGAACGCCACTCATTTCCTCGAATCGGTTGTTTTGAACAGTTCGTTTCTTTTTCTTTTCTTTTCCTGTTTTATTAGACATTAAAGACACACATTAAACATTTACAACTATAACAAGACATCCAACAAGATAACACAACTAAAAGGAATTGGGTTTACAATACATTAAAAAAAATAAAATAAAATAATAATAATAAAAGGATTGTCTATATATACAATATTATTTATATTATTTAAATAGAAGTAAAGAATAAACAAATAAATCAATAATTAGTACTTGAATAACCGATTGTCGCTACCTTGCGTCATTACATAATTGCGTACGGAGCCCCGTACATGACATGCAGGAAAAAAATAGTAGGCTAAATCATGCGCACGATTTACTAATTCTAAATCGAAGGAACAAATTAGTAAATCGTGTGGACGGTTTAGCAAGTCGAGGGAACTAAGTAGTAAATCGTCCTCACGATTTAGCAAATCGAGGGAACGAATTAGTAAAACGTGCGCACAATTTACTTTTTTTTAAATACAATTTACACGTCATGTGCGGGGCTCCGTAATTACGTCCTCGACGTTCTGATAAAATCATACAATCATATGTATTACCAATGACCATATGTTCTGTTTTTTTTTTGTTTTTTTTACACAGAAAGCAATAATTATGACAAAAAAGTTGGAATTATGACAAAAAACTGTAATTTGCATATAGAAAAACATAAATTATGACAAAAAACGGCTTTATGTCATGACATAATTCTCATTTCATAATTCTGACGATTATAATTTTGACTTTTATCTTAATTATGACGTAATATCTAATTTTATGTCATGATTGCGTTTTATTAAAAAAATGATGGCGTTTTGTCATAACCTCGACTTTTTATCCAATAATTATGATTTAACATCTCATAAATGTTTTTTGGTTTTTGGTTTTATGTCATAGATGACTTTTGCGTCATAACTGATTTACCAAAGATTTTATTTATGTTGCGGAAATGGGCTTCCATATGTTTTACTTGTTTGCCATTTCTGCTACTGAAATTAATTAATTAACTAAAAAAAGACTGCTCAAGGTAGGCGCGCTCAGGCGCAGTTAAGAATATAAATAGAATGGACTTTGTACTTTCCTTGAAAATAACTTTAAAACAACGTGTAAAGACGAGGAAGTAGATCTGTGAAATATAAAGTCTGGGAAAACGCGATTAGAATATTCCGATCGGTTCTGAGAGAAAGGTATTTCCATCTATATCTCTATGTTTATATTTACTGAAAATGAATCATTTGGTGTTATCAGAGCTTTAAGCAACAGTTGCTCTTGCATGCAATCATTTTGTTGCTGTCATTGTACAGTACTAATTCCGTCATATAGGCCTGTGTATACTTCCTTAGCACAGTACATCTTGATTGCTTACATTGGTTTGATTAGTTTTAACTCATTACATACACTATTAATATAAACCATTTACAGTTGCAGAATCCATTTATAACATCTCTTGGTATAAATGTCTCCAACTTCAGTGCACCACCTCAGCCATCAGTGGTCATTACATAGATGGACAGCAGCAATGCAGAGATATGTGACTCTGAATAGAACCACTTTATTGCACACAAGGTATTTCAATCCCTCAAAATCTACAGTCTGCACACCAGCCTGCACAAATCCACCAATGATTCTAAACCCCAGAAGACAATACAATGGCAAGGCAAAACAGATGTCACTCCCACAAATAAACCATGCTTTAAAGGCTAATGAGTATAGTTTAAAAGCAAATGGTTATGATGGACGGTATAATGGGTCGATAAAAGGGTTTGACAGTAATATCTTACCATCAAACTCCCCAAGCGAAGACCGACGGAGTGCTGCAACATGTCTACAGAGCCGTGGCATGCTGTTCGGAGTGTTTGATGGTCATGCAGGGTCTGCTTGCGCCCAAGCAGTTAGTGAACGTCTCTTCTACTACATAGCCGTGTCTCTACTTCCACTGAAGACTTTAATTGATATAGAGGAGGCTGTGGAGAGTGACCGGCCTGTGCTTCCGGTGCTACAATGGCACAAGCATCCCAACGACTATGTTAGCACAGATGCTGGCAAACTATACTTCAATAGTCTGAGGACATACTGGCAGGAGAGGATAGACCTTCACGAGGATGATGACAATGATATAAAAACAGCTTTAAGAAGCGCTTTCAAGAGATTGGACAACGATATATCCTTGGAGGCCCAGGTGGACTGTGGGGTTCCCTTTGCTCATTTCACACCTCTCAGAGTGGCTCTGTCTGGATGCACGGCTTGTGTGGCTCACGTGGATCGAGAAGATCTTCATGTAGCCAATCTGGGTGACAGCAGAGCAGTTCTTGGGGTCCAAGGGGATGATGGGAGGTGGTCAGCTCTCACCATTACCAATGACCATAATGCCCACAACTCAGACGAGATGCAACGAGTTCTCTCTGAGCATCCTCCTTCAGAGCATAAGACAGTGGTGAAACATGACAGGCTATTGGGCTTGTTAATACCTTTCAGGGCTTTTGGAGACATGAAGTTCAAGTGGAGCAGTGAGCTCTTGAATCGCATATATGAGGCACGTCCAGAGCTGCTGGTTGGGAACGAAAATGCAAAAATGCTGTCTCCGAACTACCACACACCACCTTACCTCATAGCAGAGCCAGAAATCACATATCATAAATTGCGACCTCAGGACAAATTCTTGATTCTAGCTACTGATGGTCTCTGGGAACTGATGCACAGGCAGACTGTTGTGCAAGTCTTAGGGGAACACCTGTCTGACATCCAGTGGAAGAAGCCAGTTTCTGGACTATGTTTTACCGTGGGACAGATGCATAGACTGCTGCAGGAGAGGAAGAGTAGAGCTCTCTCTGCTCTGGAGGATGAGAACAGTGCAACTCATCTGATACGTCACGCTCTCGGAGGCGATGGCAGCGGCTCCATTGAACCTAAGCGTATATCCAAAATGCTCAGTCTGCCCCAGGATTTGGCAAGAATGTACAGAGATGATATAACAATTATAGTCATCCGCTTTAATAGTTAATCTACTTGAAGCTTATATGAAATCTTGTGTATTTAGAAAATTTGATTTTTGTACATATTACAAAGCAAATTATTATTTGAATGACACTTGCAGTTTAATCTAATTTCTACTCAAGCAAATGGTTCATATGGTAACTTTCCTCATCTATTGTAAATTTAATTTAAGCTAATTAAATCTCCAGGTGTGCATTTCAAAAACAGACATTGTGACACTTTTTCAACCAACAATTTTTTTTTTAAACAATTCACACAATTAACTGTTCGAATGAAGCGAGAACCAAACATTTTCAGTTATCTTGGCTTTATTTGAAATGAACTTTCATCAAGGACTTTACAAAAATCAAATCTTGATTAGAAAAAACAAGATGTTTCTAAACCTTATGGTCTCTAAATGAACACAAAAGATATTTGTCAGCCATTTAGTTCCCACAGCTCATAGAGCCAAAAAGCTGAATATGTTGATGTTTGATCAAAATTGCAGTTTAAATCAAGACTTATTTTATATTGTGTATCTGGCAATATTGTACACTTTCTCAAGTGAGAAACAAGCCAATCAGATCCATCACAAAGACAATATATGTGGAAGGGGGAAAATTATGTACGAACAATAAAAGATCAAGAAGCAAAATTCAATAAGTAGGCTGTACATAGGAAACTTTTTTTTTAAACCACAGAACTTCTCTCAAATGTCCAAGACCTGTAAGGAGACTATACAAGTGAAATTTTAACCTTACTGGTTTTGTAACCAACTTAAAAGGAAACAAAACAACTGTGACACAGCCTGCAGAACTGTTATTGTCCTCAGAGTTAAAAAGAGAAAGGCTGAAAAATTGGAATCTTCCAGGGATGATTGATCACCGGCGACTGGGCATAAGAAGCTGTGTAGCCTGCACTGACTCTGGGAAAAGGTTGTGGTATGTAGGAAGAGGGACATAAGCTGCTGTGATCATTTTACCTAAAATATAAAAATTAAAACGTGAGATGACAATTCAGACCATAATACATTGTAACTGTGGACTGATGTGAATGAACAATTTAGAATTACCTCCAAACCAGCGTCCATGTAACGCACTGACTGCAGCCATGGCAGCGGGAATGGTGGGACACTTCACATAGACATTACCCTGACAAAAATAACAATGAAGTTTAGAATTACAAATTAAGATACATAACCTCCACATTTAGTACAGTAATTAATAATGTTTAAGGGAAGACATACTTCAGCGGATTTCTTGTCCACGTATATATGTATGACTCCACCGTGTTTGTTGCACTCTTCAATGACATCATCCTGAATTTCGACTTCCCAACCAAGATCATTTTCTCTGCAAGAAAACACTGCAGTTAAAATTCAGGCCTTTAACATTACTTTCTCTACACAGTACCTGTAATTTTCTCTTGCTACTTACGAGTTTGGATTGAACATGTTAGACAGCTGGAAACAGTGTGTTGCAATTGGTTGCGATGGTAGATTCAAAGCTTGGTTTGTGGGCACATTGATGTTAAAACTCAATCCAGGGTTCATAGCAGCTGAAAGAAAAGATGGACGTTAACTACAAACCCCACTGACCTTATTAAATGACAAAAAAAAAAAAAAAAAAATTATGGATAAATGTCATGTATTTAATCCAAACGACAGGGAACTGACCAGTAGCTGCAGCCATGGCTACCATGGAGCCACTCATCTGAAGAGCCTGTTGTGCAGCGGGTGGGATCTGCAGACCAGTACCTAACAGATAAAAGTTTAAGCATTTTTAAAATTCCACTAGACTTTACTCGCTTCATAAAAGTAGAAAACCGTACATGTTAATACGGCAGATCAGAGAGTACATCCTTACCTTCGGCCAGTCTGGCCATGAGTTGAAGTCTTCCAGTAGTTCCCAGATCAATACCGGTCCTTTCCAGCTCATCATTATCCAGGAAGGAGCTGGCGGTGGAGGCATCAGTGCGCTCCGTCACATGTCCCACTTTCATCGGTCTGCCAGCCAACTCAAAGCCATTAAGCTGTTCCAGAGCCTTCTTAGCACATTCAGCATCAGAAAACTGAAGAAAGAGGAATGCTAATAAGCTCTTGAGAAGATGCATAACCTCTTCTGGAGCTTGGCACCAACTACTTGTCTTGTAATGTCAGAAAATCTGCACCTTAACATTTGTGACACTTCAAAATCAGTTTGACCATACAACTTACTGTGATAAAGCCATATCCTTTAGATCGTCCCGTTTCACTGTCCATCATCAGTTGAATACTATCAATCTGTATGAACAAGGAAAGATCAATATAAATAAAATTAAAAAAAAAAAAAAAAGTGATAATATAAAGAAATCAAATAACAGATGGCAACATTTACCCTTCCAAATGGTTCAAAGATGCCTCGGAGCATGTCTTCTGTGATGTTGAAGTGTAATGAGCCAACATACAGTCTCATAGGTCCAGAACTGCCCTTCTGTAAGTTGTTGGCCAATGCAGCTGCTCTGTTCTTCTCAGCCTGGTGATCAAACGCACAATTTACAATTAGAAGAGGATCACATCTACAACCAAATTTCTTCACATTCGGAGTGACTATGTTACCTGTGAAGCCTGGACAATGATTGGTACTCCAAGAAGTCTTTGGCCAGACAGGCCGATTGCCAAAGGTACAGAGGTGGCATCTACAAACTCAATGTAAGCAATTCCTTTGGATCTTCTGGAGTTTCTGTCAGAGATGATTCGCACATCTCGCACCTTTTAAGAAGAACAAAGGGAATTAGAGGTGTCTATCCAAATCCAAAGTAGAACAGGCAACAGAGGTAGAAATAATGGTCCAAAGTTAAACAAAAAAACAGACTTTTCCCACTGCAGAAAAGAATTCCTCCAGGTCTCGTGGTCGGATTCTAGCTGCCAGCTGCATGCAGAACACTGTGCGAGCATCTCTTTCCTCAGGGGTGAGATTATCAATAGGCTGTCTGTTAGCAAAAGACAAAACAAACAAGCAATGAATGACTATAATCAGCAAAGAATTTAGTTGGGGGAATGTAATTTTCAAGGGTGAAATAAACATACCTTATAGGACTTTTGTCTTTCTTGAAAGGACTGCGGCTCCTAGACCTTCTACGACTGAGAAAGAATTTCAGTGAGTACTTTTGGAAAGACATTCCACGTCTGACTCATACACAGAACAAGCAACTACCCACACGCAACAAAAATAGTATCATAGAAACCTTAGTTTGATGGCAGGTGGTGGGCCAGTCTTCCCCCTGGGACCACCGTTAAATTTCAGGCCAGAACTGTGATTTAAAAACAAGGTTTTCAAGGTTTTTAATCTCAGTAGCTCCGACTAATCGCTCAACTGTTAGTTCTAAATAAATATGGAAAGCTTCAATGGGGAACACAAGGGTAAATGTTGTACACATTACAACAAATGCCTTGTTTTGGGGGACTCTACTCATCCTCTGCTGATTCACAACAGACAAATTAGGATGGCAGCTAAACACCTCTGCATACTTAGTAAATGTTCTCTGGAAAACATTTTCACATTCATCAGGAGCACTGTGGGATCCTTTTACTTCAGGTTAACATGCTCGCTATGGTAAAAAGACACATTTAAAGAGCACTATATCTGAGCTGTGTGGCCTCTTGACATGAAGATTAAAAGATGTACAACTACGTACAACGGAGCTCTGTAGCGACCGCCACGCTCCCTGCTCCTGGAACGGCTGCGTCGTCTCTCCCTGCTGCGGCTGCGCTTCCGCTCTCTGCTGCGGCTTCTCCTGTGGTCGTGACTCTTCTTACGATCACGACTCTTGCTTCGCTTCCTCTCCCGGCTCCTGCTGCGACTCTTGCTCTTCTTTTTCCTTTCAATTTAAAAGATAAGGTTAGTTAGTAAAATATTGAGAAAGCATTTTGGAAGACAAACTGGAAACGTTAGAAAAATGGAAAAACGTACTTCTTGCTCCGCTCCTCGTGGCCATTGGTACTTATGGACTTGTTGTCATCCTAAGCAGGGTCGATAGAAGACAGCATGAGGAGGACGGCGAAACATTTCAAGTCGTAAGGATAAAGAAGGGATGGGAACAAAAGAGAATATGATATGATCATTAAATAGGAGTTCATTACAGGGTTTGTGTGGGAGGACGACAAATACAAGAGGGACCTTTAGAAAGAAACCAACCACATGGCTGCCAATGTCGTTCTTCCTTACTAATGCTTGCATTACTTGTGTAAGACGGCCAAAAAAAATACATTTAAAAAAATAAAATAAAAATCAAGTGCTATGCTGGGTATGTAAAAAAAAAAAGCATTTTTCAGACACTTCATTCAAGCAGCCCAACAGGTTCAGTACCAAGGCTATCTGAGCCTAAGACCCAAAGTGGCAACGCTAGCAGCCAGCCACTAAACGAGCTCCAGTGGTGGATGCCATTCCAGTGATCTTCACCCCATTTGCCTTCGTGGATTGAAAGAGCTCGATGCCACCTCAGTCACACATCTCGCCCTGAAGCAAACAGGGATTCACACGGCTTAGTAATAGCGACTCCCACAGACCATCTAAAGTTGAGTTGATCTTTTGTTGTTGTTAAGAGGCTAGATAGTTTACAAGATAAATGTATTTAACGGTGAACGTTATGACATTATAAGCTGAGCCCCATCAATTCCTGTTTGTAAAACCGCAGAATAACCATTTATAAATAAGTACTTAAATGTCAGCAGCATGCATAAACATTTTTTTTTTCCCACCAAAACAGATGACATTTACATTATATTAATCTGTTAATTTTCAAAGCGATGAATAGAGAATAAGGAGACTCTGTGGATTTGCTTGGGTATGTCAACTCCAGGATTTCTGCACTGAGGATTATGACATTTAAGGCCAATATATTTTCAGTGGTTACCTGCCAAATATTTATATTGTAAAACATGCATCTAGTTCTAGCCATTTTGGAAGTAAACTTCCTTATGACAAAAATATGGAGCTAAAAATACCATGCATACAATAACATGAATACAGTCTCCACAGAGTTCATACCAGCTCTTAAGTGCATCCACTGCATTTATTCTGGCGGTACCTATGTATCATTTTGCCTATGTATTTCAACCAAGGGTACCACAGTACATCAATATATTGGGCAATTACTACCTTCATTTTTTTGACAGTTCACACTGGAATTCATGGGAGTAGAGGTGAGATATAGGCAAGTCTACAAAAAGAGATAGATGGGCAATTTATTCATTGAAACCACTATGACAGAAACATTTAAGTTATTGATCTGACAATAAAGACTTAAAATAAAGAAAACACGACTGGTTAGCAGTTTCAAATGAAAGTTAAACTGATTCCTGAGCGAGTTTATTTACTTGCATTAACACCCACCTTTTTGTATGGAGCCTCGAGCATTGCTTCGATGTCCAAATCATCGGCCATGTTGTTGTTGTTGTTGATCTGCGGGCGAGGAAAACAGTGTTTTAAGTGGCGTTTAAATTGTAAACTTAAGCATAAAAATCACATTCTAAATTTCAACACATAAGTATCTTAACTATATGTTAAAATACCACTTTAAACTCGTACTGTACATTTCTGAATGCGGACGTGCGTGACTGGACGTGGACAGGTTCCTGAAACGTTTCTCTCACATACAATCGCGAACTGTCTTGTTTTTTGTCATATTTTGGACACATTTAGACAACATAAGCACATATAACGGACTTATATATACGTTTGGATGTTATTTGTCCACATCTTTCGTATTATCGGTAGAGAATTTTAAAGCTTGCTTTGTTAGCTTGTTAGCTAACTGGCTAAAGACGTTTTGTTTTTGAAAACATGCGGAAACTACCCACCCTTTCATGTCGTACATACACGAATTAAATACATTTAATAGCAACGAGATCATCATATGGCACATAACAAGTTGATATTGGTCAGATTGTTCTTATAAATAGATCCAAACGGTTAGTAGACATGAGCCTTTCCGTCTTACCTTAGACAGTGCGGCCTACAGAGCTTTGCAATCCTTACTCCACAAACGAGCGCTTAAACCCGGATCTACCGTCTGCTCCGGCTACAGTTGAAACCCCCGGCGTTTAAGACGAATCCACACAAACCTAAAAAACACAACTGTATTAATCCAAAACGTGATCGTTTCAATTATACTAGTCACAAGGCGCGTGCTGCGGTTATAAACGACAAGATGACTGGCGGCAAACAGTCACTGCGCGTGCACGTCTCGTTCTTGTTGCATAAGAGGAGATGCGCCAAACTGCCCACCAGAGGGAACTCGTGTTATGCACACCGACAATGGAAATGTGAACTGGAGATAGAGCAAAGTGACAATAAATTACACACACAGAGAAGCACCCATTAACACACCCTGAAACTTTCGTTTTAATTTTAATTACTACACCCTAGCCCCACCCCTTTAATTTGGCATATGGGAACATTAATAAAATAAATGTATATGTCTGTCTGTCTCTCTGTCTAGATATGTCTGTCTCTGTCTAGATAGACAGATAGATGGATGGGTGGATAGATAGATAGATAGATAGATAGATAGATAGATAGATAGATAGATAGATAGATAGATAGATAGATAGATATGTCTGTCTGTCTCTGTCTAGATAGATAGATAGATAGATATGTCTGTCTCTGTCTATATAGATGGATGGATAGATGATAGATATATAGATATATAGATAGATAGATAGATGATAGATAGATAGATAGATAGATAGATAGATAGATATGTCTGTCTCTGTCTAGATAGACAGATAGATGGATAGATAGATAGATAGATAGATAGATAGATAGATAGATAGATAGATAGATAGATAGATAGATAGATAGATAGATATGTCTGTCTGTCTGTCTAGATAGATAGATAGATAGATAGATAGATAGATAGATAGATATGTCTGTCTCTGTCTATATAGATGGATGGATAGATGATAGATAGATAGATAGATAGATAGATAGATAGATAGATAGATAGATAGATAGATAGATAGATAGATAGATAGATAGATAGATAGATATGTCTGTCTCTGTCTAGATAGACAGATGGATGTATGGATAGATAGATAGATAGATAGATAGATAGATAGATAGATAGATAGATAGATAGATAGATAGATAGATATGTCTGTCTGTCTAGATAGACAGATGGATGTATGGATAGAACTATAGATAGATAGATAGATAGATAGATAGATAGATAGATAGATGTCTGTCTCTGTCTAGATATATGGATAGATAGATAGACGTCTCTGTCTAGATAGAAAGATGGATGGATGGATAGATAGATAGATAGATAGATAGATAGATAGATAGATAGATAGATAGATAGATAGATAGATATGTCTGTCTCTGTCTAGATAGACAGATGGATGTATGGATAGATAGATAGATAGATAGATAGATAGATAGATAGATAGATTGATAGATAGATGTCTGTCTGTCTCTGTCTAGATAGATAGATAGATAGATAGATAGATAGATAGATAGATAGATAGATAGATAGATAGATAGATATGTCTGTCTCTGTCTAGATAGACAGATGGATGTATGGATAGATAGATAGATAGATAGATAGATAGATAGATAGATAGATAGATAGATAGATGTCTGTCTGTCTCTGTCTAGATAGATAGATAGATATGTCTGTCTGTCTAGATAGATAGCTGTGTCTGTCTGTCTGTCTAGATAGATAGATATGTCTGTCTGTCTGTCTCTGTCTAGATAGATAGATAGATATGTCTGTCTCTGTCTAGATAGACAGATGGATGTATGGATAGATAGATAGATAAATATGTATGTCTGTCTGTCTAGATAGATAGATATGTCTGTCTGTCTCTGTCTAGATAGATAGATAGATATGTCTGTCTCTGTCTAGATTGATTGATAGATAGATAGATAGATAGACAGATGGATGTATGGATAGATAGATAGATATGTATGTCTGTCTCTGTCTAGATAGATAGATATGTCTGTCTGTCTAGATAGACAGATGGATGTATGGATAGATCTATGGATAGATAGATAGATAGATGTCTGTCTCTGTCTAGATAGATAGATAGATAGATAGATCACCAAGAATCTGGAATAATGTGATCTTCAAGGCATCAAACCACAAAGGAAGTGTGGGGGTACAAAGAAGAAAAACAAACAATGACTTAGTCTTATCTTAAAAAAAAAAAAAAGTGTGTGTGTGTGTGGGGGGTTTTGGAGTGTGGACTCTCAGGCCTTAAAGTCAGTGTCACCATACCTCTGAGACTGCATATTCAGACAGTGAACCAGAACAGTAAACAAATATACCATGAGAAGTAGGCCTAAACAATGAAAAATATAAAGTAACAAATTCATCTTTTTGATGAGTAAAAAAAAAAAATGAGTAAAAAATATGACCCCACATTTTTCTTGGTTTAATCTCATTCTTTCCATTGACTCTCACCACAGCTTGCTTGATGTTCTGCTGGCTGCCAACTTTCCGTAATTAGCTCTCCCTCTCTCTCTCTGCGCTCACAGTGAGGCAGAGTGCAGCCAAATGTAAATCTCTCCAGAGGCTTTCCACAGTATGAACATGACACACATCTGGAGGACGCCAGATTCTTGACACGTTACAAGAACCAGTCAGTGCGACCGGTGCAGGACCATTCGTCTTCCTGTATGCACTGCCACCTCCTTGGCCTTATTCACTTTTTCCATTCTGCTCTCCCTCTCTCTTTCCCTGTTTTGTTGTTCGTTTTTTACTGCATTTCTCTGGTGAATGAGCCCCCTTTAATCTCATGTCAGATGCTTAATGCACAGTTATTTTTGGTATTTGGAGAAAACTTCCACTTGTTATGAAAGGAAGAAACAGCCTTTCATGTGTTTCAGCCACAAACATACCTGCTGGGTATGTGCAGAAGTTAATTATTACTTTGGGAGATGAATCATAGTTCAAAGCAGCTTAGAGAATGGTACATATGAATTGAAGACGGCACCAAATGTTGGTTAGTTTCAACATTTTTCAAATGTTAACTAAGCGCATGACTATACAAGCAAAAAATCCTACATTCACAGAAACACAACAAAAGTTGTTTATTGCGTGTGATCTGCATGTGTAGGCTGTATTAGCTGGGGGAAAGGTTGAGTGTGGAGTGCAGCATTCTTTCCATTACCCAGACCAAATCAATGCACTAAGCTCCCAGCCAGAACGCCACGTCCCCTCCCCCACTCCAGTGGTGACAAGGGGGCCAGTGGAAAGAGCTGACCCAGGCACAGCACACTGGCCTAATTGCAGTTCTGGCCTCCTGCTTCTTTTCCTGGTGCTGAACAGTGGTTGCCCCAGCGCATGTCCTCCCCATGTGGACAAAATACTCATACTCAACCACATGGACAAGTGAGCAACACAAGTCTATTGGATGTTAGAGGGATAGTTCACCCACAAATGAAAATGCTGTTACTCACATTCATGTTGTTCCAAACCTGTATAACTTTTATTCTTCTGTGGTAGGCCTACATAAAAGAAGATATTTTGAAAAATGTTTTTGCCCATACAATGAAAGTCTGTCATTTACTCATCCTCATGTCCCTTACGAAAAAGAAGTTTATTCAAGTGTGCTATTAGTATACTTCTTTTAAACTAAAAATAAGAAAGTATACTTTCAGTCTACTTTGTATGTACTTCTCAGAAATACACTTTATGTACTTCTCAGAAATATACTTAAATTTGCACTCAAGTATACTTTACTTGTAGGATACTGACAGAACAGTGCAAGCATATTTGGCCTATAACTTTTGATCAAGATATACTTAAAAGTATAATTAAGTATTCTAAGTGTACTTGGCTTGTAGTTGTGTTTACTCTTTTGATTGAGTAGCTATTAAATATTTTTTTCACATAGGTTTGCATACTGTCTTATAAACTTACATTGTTCAAAATATTGATTTATAATGAAAACAGATATGTTCCTAATTCTGAGTATCTGATTTTTTATGTAGGCTAGTCCACTGGTAGTGTACATGGGAATTTACTTAAAATCAACTTTACTCTTTCCCCGCTGTTGACTGATTTTTCCGGCTATCCATGTTTTCACTGTTATACGGAAGGGGCGGTATTACGCTTCTTTTAGTACAGAATCTCTGGATCAAAACACAGGTGAAGAAGAAGCAGAAATATGGAAGTAAAATAATGCCAAATGTTTTTTAAACAAAGAAGCTTGTTGAATTGCACTACTTGAAAAAATATGCATTGCATTAACCATGCTTGCATTTTAATGCATTGTATTTTTAGGGCTTGCATTTTTATGGGCTGAAATTCAAGATGGTTGTATATTTAAGATGTGAATATTTCAATTCAAAACATTTCACACACATTTTCATTATTAAAAATTCAATAATCCATATTCACCTCTCAGATTTCACTTCCAAAATATTCATTCTGTTTAAAAATACAACCTATAATATTCGCCATTTTATTTCGCTTTACAAATTCGCTTCCACAAATTCAGTAGTTCAAATTCGACAGAAAATTAAACAGTTCACATACATGATCACTTTGGTTTTATGACTGTAAGTCATTCTCTTCAAATGCTAGTGAAGTTAGAAACGTGTATTCACGTCATGTGTAACTTTAGAGACGGTCCCTAAAAGTGCGACTATCTATGTGCGGTAGTGAAAGCTGCTTACATGTACAAAAGCAACTGTGAAGACTTAAATGTAAACACTGCTTTTGTGTCTTTATCAGCTTTTCCATATATTGGCCCTGATAATCATTACAAATACGTATCGCTTGCTCCATTTCTGTAAATCCATTTAATGAATGAATGACTCGTTGCTCTGGCCTTCGTCAACAGCCGCTTGCACCACCTGCTGGTGAGGCCGACTAACAGCAGATGGAGATTATGCTCGGTAATCTACTGCTATTCCTGCAGTTCCCGGATGTGAGCTGTTGAATTTTCTGTCGAATTTGAACCACTGAATTTGTGGAAACGAAATAAAATGGACCGAAAATTGCCTGTCGAATATTATAGGTTGTATTTTTAAACGGAATGAATATTTTGGAAGTGAAATCTGAGAGGTGAATATGGATTATTTAATTTTGAATAATGAAAATGTGTGTGAAATGTTTTGAATTGAAATATTCACATCTTAAATATACAATAACCATGTTGAATTTCAGCCCATAAAAATGCAAGCCCTAAAAATGCAAGCATGGTTAATGCAATGCATATTTTTTCAAGTAGTGCAATTCAACAAGCTTTTTTGTTTCAAAAACATTTGGCATTATTTTACTTCCATACTGAAACAAGTGATAGAAGATTGCTAACGCAAATGTAAAATAACGCGATCATAAAAAAATAAACAGCATATAAGTTCAAAACTACCTAATGGTACTGAATGAAATGTCGAACCCATGAAGAGGAAACGAATGTGAAGCTTTGGAGGTGTTGATGAACTCGATCTACTCCATCTGTGTTTGATCATCGCTCTGAATCTGATCCGGATGAAGTCTTTGACTAAAATGCAATTTTGTTTAAAATGTTGCTTTTTTAAATGAAACTTGCACATTCAAGTGTTGATAAAAAAGGATGCATGAAGCTATAATACAATGTTTTTAAAATGGAAAGAGTTAAAAGTATTTCAAGTATAAATAATTAATACCTAAATAGGAACATAGTAGTATACTTAAAGTGCAAAAATAATATATACATAGTAAACTGTAAGTATGATGTTATGTTCACTTAAAGAAAACATAAGTATACTTGCAGTATAAAACTACTAAACTAGTAGTTTACTGAGAGTATATTTCAAAGTGTACTATCATAAACAAACAAAAAAATGTACTGAAAAAAAGTATTAAAATAGTAAACTACTAGTATACTAATAAGTTCACTTGTAGTAAAGATGGAGTACAAATGAGAAACATAGTTGTGTACTTAAGTTTACTACTGTTACACTTATAGTACACTTAAATGTATACTTTTATATAGACTAAAAGTGGGCCAATTTAGTCCCAAGCAGTATTGAAATAGTACACTTACAAATTTACTACTAGTACACATTGCTATTAGTATACTTACTAAATAACGTATACTTAAATATATACTTAAGTATACTTCATAAAATGAACTTGAAGTATACTTCTTTTTCGTAAGGGGTTGTCCAAAACCTGTATGACTGTCTTTCTTCTGATGAACACAAAAGAATATATTATTTTGAAGAATGTCGACAACCAAACAGTTTCAGTTGCCATTGACTTCCATTGTATTTTTTTGTCTGAAGTCAATATTTTTCAAAATATCTTTTTTTTTTTTTGTCTTCCAGAGAAGAAAGACATGAACACCAGTTG
This sequence comes from Coreius guichenoti, assembly GCA_039654105.1. NCBI lineage: Eukaryota > Metazoa > Chordata > Actinopteri > Cypriniformes > Gobionidae > Coreius > Coreius guichenoti. The sequence goes on from CM077188.1 coordinate 15,331,157, forward strand.
GAAGGACACAAGGGTGAGTAAATGATGACAGAATTTTCATTCTTGGGTGAACTAGCTTTTTTTAAGTATGTGTTAAAGTATAAAACAACAGTAACTGTTTTACACAACAGTTGGAGAAATATCTTTATGGGAAGATGGACACAAATCAAATCTAGTCCAAGAGTAAACTTTTTTTCTTTTTCTTTTTTGCATTGGCGACCCTCAATTGACAGTGTAACTTTATCCATGAGGCTTAATGGGGCATCTGGGAAAGCCACCATCCACTTGACCTTGATGTCTTTGTGTAAAATGGCATTCTTGGTCATTTTGGGGGCTGAATTTGTGGCTTGCAAAACACAGATTGCAAATAATGACTTTGGTCTTGGAGACACTTCTATCCATATCAATCTTCTATTTTTTTTGTCTCAGTAAAAATAAAATGCAGAATTCCTCATGACAACATTATCAACTTACATGGATTATTATGAAATGAAATCTGCAGGCAACTCCACAATGGAAGTAAGCATTATTTTGGAGATCAGGCATTGCTCTTCTCATGCATTAACATTAAGTAGGGATAATCAATGAGGCATGATGCTTTTCGGTTGCATTGCTTTTTTTGTTTGAAATATATATGACCTCATATATGACCCATCCACCAAACATACTCTAAAAATTAGCATTTGAGAGAAGTAATCTGCTTAAGAGCTTTAAGTGAAGCACTAAACTGTCGTCATACAAAGAGGGACTGACCGTGGCATTTCATTGTGGTCCTTTCTGAACATTGTTCCAGTGATTGGATTTCACTGATTGTTTCCATATTGTTGTAGAAAAGCCCTCAGAGCCCCTCGACTGTATCTGAGAACAATGATAATATGGGGGTGTTCAGGATAACATCCACTTAAATCTGGATATTTGAACCATTCTATCACAAATAATAGTAGCAGGTTCAAGGTGAGGCTATGAAACGTGAGCAAACACTTATGAAAAGCAGTGCACCTTATGGATGAAACAATGTACAAAAACATATTTTAACATATTTGAAGAGGATCAAGAACAAAATATGACAACTCATGTTATTCTGAAAGACAGACTGGGTGGAATTTTAAAAAAGCAGAAACTCAAAACAGAGATTGGGATTTAATAAAAAAAAACATTGAAAGTTATTATGTCTGCATTCATGCAAAGCATAATTGTATTTACATTCATAACCATTTATTATTATACAAATTCTGGAAAATAAATATTTACAAACCAACAACATCAAGTTGTACAAAAACATTTTCCCCTCTATGTCCAGTGCAAAAAAAAAAACATTTAGATAGAAATAGCCTGTAAACCATTATTTTTGTTGTATAAATTCCCACAAAATATCTGACACCTTTATAATGTTTACTGACCAACTGACTTTACTGACCAACTACCTCATTCAAATAAACTGCAAAAGGCTTATGGAGGATATTCACATGCCCTTTTTAAATGATGATTGACATGTCCCAAATATTTTTTTGCTTTATTAGAATAAACTTGTAAGAAAAAAAAAACATTGGTCTCAGCTGTCTCTCCTTTAACTTATCTCATAGCAAATGACTTTCAGTGTATACAAAATACTTCCTTTGTTAGAAAAAACAAGGTGAATTATCAATTTTATAAGAAAACATTGACAACAGTGAATAATAAATATTGCTTTTGTTAATTATTTCTAACTATTGTCTATTCAGTCTGATAAGGCAAACATTGATAAAATGTTCATTAAAAAAACAAAGTCCACTTAATTTGTGATATACAGTAATAAACCTTTGGTTTAATTCAAACGACTTTGAAAAATGTGATCTATAGGACAGAACAATGAGCAGAACCTCAAGGTCTTCAGGGGAATCAGTAAAAAGGTTTTTAATACAATAATTCGACTTGAATTCATGAATAAACAAACAAAAACAAAAAATGTGAATTAATGTTCAGCTTCAAATGTGGACTTGCCAGAAAGTCAAATCCAAAACAAAGAAACCCAAAGTTCAAGGAATGAGAGTGATCTGTGGGTTCACAGCACGGCGAGGTCATGGCAGGACTTGGAGCGCACTTTCAGGGCCATCTTCTTGTTGTTCTTGGCCACCAGTCGATCCAGGAAACGTCTGGCCTTCTTGGTGATGCTCTCTTTTCGCTTGTAGACAGACCGTCGGCGCTCATTGATCTCTTTGCTGTCTTGCCGCAGTCGGATCTGCCTCACAATGCCCTCAAAGAGCTCATGAACATTGTGGTGGAGAGAGGCGGAGGTTTCAATGAACTTGCAGTCGAACATCACGGCGCAAGCTCGACCCTCTGCCACAGAACACCAGGGTTGTGTGAAACCATTGGCTTGACCCCATAATACTTATTACATCACATCACATTATGGCAGCCCTTAAAGGAACAGTTTACCCAAAAAGGAAAATGATCCTATAATTTACTCACCCTCAAGCCGTTCTAGGTGTCTATGACTTTCTTCTTTCAGCCGAACACAATCAGAGTTATTATAGTAAATAAGATCCTGGCTTTTCCCAGTTTTGTAATGGTATTGAATAGTGCCCAAGTTTTTGAAGCTCCAAAAAGCGGATTCATCCATCATAAAAGTAATCCATACACCCACACTCCAGTGGGTTAATAAATGGGTTAATAATTTACAAATGTCTTTGTAAAAAAAAAAATCAATTTTTAAAACTTTACAAACTACAATCACTGGGTTCCGGCAATGGCTGTACACTTGTTCACGAGAGAGTCAAGTTACGGCGGAAGGGTGACCTTTAACCCGATGTATGACGTAGGCATAGCGTAAGATTAGGTGAGAACTGACAAATACGGAAGCACAGAGGATAGAGCATAACCAAACGTCAGTCAAGAATTAGAAGTCTAAAATGTAGGGCTGCCCTCGACTAAAGATTTTTCTAGTCGCCTAGTAGTCGTTCATTTAAAGGCCCACTGAAGTGCCTTGAAACGCGCAGCATTATTCAATGTGTTGACAATTTCCCGTGAAACAGGAAGACATATCAAGCAGCTCCTCCCATTTTTTAAAACAGCCAATAGCGTTTTGTTTATATCACAGTTTGACTAGAGCCTTTCAGCTCGGTAAAGCCGCAGTTTCCTCCTAATCTCTAACCGTTTCTCATCAATATCTCCTCCATATCGCTTTGAAATACAGCATTCTGTGCAGAATTCAAATGGGTCCGATATGTTTTCTGGTCTGCGCTGACTCGCGCATGTGATCCGCTCTGAGCTCTCGTGTCTCTGGATGTAATGATTACGAGTCGTGAAAAAACAGAAGGAGACTCTCTAAACATTTTAATAATTTACTGATAATGTTTTCTGTGTTTTCTGCTGCAGAGGTTAAGTCGACGATGCTGACTCGTCATCTCCGCAGTGGACGCGCCTACGCACGTTTTATACGGATTACATAATCTGAGAATATTGTTTTCCATTCGAACTGGTTAACAATCGCTTGACATTTCAAGATTTATATAGATATATTTCTCATGTCTGTGAGGCAAGTATACACTGAGTTTCGGTTCATTTTTGTAACGTTCTCAAGTTCACTGAGACCGAGACAGCAGAAAGCGCATCCTGTTTGTTTTCTTTATTTTATTGCGACTAACCGACTAATAAAATTTTGCTTGACCAAGCCTCTTCTAGTCGACTAACGGTTAGTCGACTATTAGGGGGCAGCCCTACTAAAATGAGAAGTTTTAAAGAAAAATGTTGTAGGTCAGTCCCGACGTATGACGTACCCCCTATATCAGCATTTATTAACCCACTGGAGTCGATATAAGAGAAGAGGAGCTACATCATGCGTCGGGTCAAAGGTCACCCTTCTGCCGGAACTCGACTCTCTGTTGCCGGAAGCCAGTAATTATAGTTTATAAAGTTATAAATGGATATTTTTCTTACAAAAACCCATTGCTTTGCTTCAGAAGACATTTATTAACCCACTGGAGTCGTATAGATTACGTTTATGATGGATGAATGCGCTTTTTGGAGCTTCAAAAACTCTGGCACTATTCAATACCATTACAAAGCTGGGAAGAGCCAGGATATTATTTAATATAACTTCAGTTGTGTTTGGCTAAAAGAAGAAAGTCATATACAGATAGGATGGCTTGAGGGTAAGTATTTTTTTGGATGAACTATTCCTTTAAGGCTTATGCAGCTGCACCGTCAAACAATTGTGCTTCAGGGGTTACACTTTAGCTGCATTTACATGGATCCTAATAATCCGTTGTGTAATTGGAATTGGTCGGAATAGAAAAGTCACATGGAACCACATCAATTGGAATGAATTGGCCAAATCCGATTTAAATTTCATTCGGATTGTAAGGGGTGGTTTAAACCATTTCTAATCCGTTCGATTGGATATGTAAACACTTGATCGGATTGAAAACCAAAACTGGAAAGTTCTGCGCATGTGCAATGATGTAGAAATGGCTTAATGACGTATGATGCACATGTCATAAATGACTGTCGTGTCATTCTAAAATTCACATTCTACTTATCGTATGAAGTTCTGCAGGAAAATGTCGTACCAGCAGTCTTTGCTTCGGACTCTCATCCACAGACGCCTTTGTTATGGCCGTGGCAAGTGGCGATTTTACTGCTTAGTAAATATAAGCAGCACGGAACAAAGCTTCATGTGCTCGTCGTCTCCTAATCAGGACCCGAAATAGATAAATATTAAGTCTGCATTTTAAAACAAAGAAAAGAAGCGATAGCAGGATAATGGTTAGTATGCGCCAACAGCGGGAAACTCTGTATATTTGTGCAATGTGCGCATGTCAAAAGATCAAATCCGATTTGAAGCTTGTAACATAAAAACGCACACATTAACCCAATCACTTTATTTAGTGTTCATGTAAACACTATGTAAACACTATGATTTAATTTCGATTGAAACAAAAAGTGTCCATGTAAATGTAGCTACTGTGACAAACACTACCATTCAAAAGTTTGGGGTTGGTAAGATTTTTAATGTTTTTGAAGAAAAAAAAAAGTCTTATGATCACCAAGGCTGCATATATCAAAATACATTAAAAACAGTATTATTGTGAAATATTGCAAATTTAAAATAACTGTTTTCTATTTGTATATATTTTAAAATGTAATTTATTCCTGTAATGGCAAAGATGATCCTTCAGAAATCATTCTAATATGCTGAATTGGTGCATTTTCTTAATATTATCCATGTTGAAAACAATTGTGCTGCTTAAAATTTGTGGAAACCATCATACTTTATTTCAAAATTCTTTGATGAATAGAAAGTTATTTGAAATAGAATGTCATTATTTGAAGTAGAAATCTTTTGTTACATTATAAATGTCACTGTCACTTTTGATGGATTTAATGCATCCCTGCTGAATAGAAGTATTCATTTACCCCCACCCCCACCCCAACCCGCCCCAAACACCCCCCCCACCCCCCCCCGAACCCAAACTTTGGTAGTGCATAACATCCCACTATGATGTGTCTGTGTGAATGCTCCAATTAAAAACAGTTCTCACCTTCCACTGCCACCTCTCGAGAGCGCACTAAGTCACTTTTGTTGCCCACAAGGATGATGGGAATGTTTTCAGCCTGCCGGATGCGCCGCAGCTGGATTCGTAACTCCGATGCGCTCTCGAAGCTGCTGCGGTCGGTGATGGAGTAAACAATGATGTAAGCATTGCCCACCTGCATGCAGTAATCCTGCACCCACTTCTCATCTTCCTCCTAGGGGATCAAAAAAGTTAAACATTTTAAAAGGATAGTAGAATAAAACTGTCATTATTTTCTCACCCTCATGTGGTTCAAAACCTGTAACTTTTTATAAAATGGAACACAAAAGAAGATTTTTTTTTTACTGGTAATTTTTTCAATACAATGACAATGAATGGAGGCTTTCAATTTTATAATAGCGTATAATAAAAGTGGTCCATATGACAATATATGCCATATTATTTCAAGTCTTCTGAAGCTGCATTACCATTCAAAACTTTGGAGTCAGTTCGATTTTTTTTTAAATTAATATCAAGGACGCATCAAACTGATCAGACAGTTATAATGTTTTATATTTTAAATAAATGCTGTTCTTTTGAACTTTCTATTAATCAAATCAAAATGTAACAGAGTCTCCACAAAAATATAAAGCAGCACAACTGATTTCAATATTGATTTCTTGAGCACCAAATCAGCATGTTAGAATGATTTCTGAAGGATCATGTGACACTGAAGACTGGAGTAATGATGCTGAAAATTCAGCTTTGTCATCACAGGAATAAATTACATTTTAAAATAAATTCAAATAGAAAACTTATTTCAAATTGTAATAATATTTTGCAATGTTACTGTTTTATCAATCCAATAATTTCAGCCTTAGTGAGCATAAAATTGTTTAAAAAACAAACAAAAACAAAACAAAAAAATGGTAGTGTTAACACAGTCCACTTTAATGGTCCACTTATAGCTGGAGCACTATAATGTTTTAAAGGGGTCATCGGATGCTCATTTTCCACAAGTTGGTATGATTCTTTAGGGTCTTCATGTAAAGTCTGTAACATACTTTGGTTAAAATTCCTCAATGTTTGCTCTGTTCACAGTGACCTGTTTCGGTGCATGTCTCATTAAATGATAATGAGATACTGCTCACCCCCACCCCTCTCTTCCGTGGGGCGTGTAGACACGTGAAGTGCTGCCTTGGCAGACAGTGTACAACTGGCTGAGGGCGGAAATATGCTAATATGCGACAGTCCATCAGCGGTCGTGGGCGGAGTATGAGCAATATGACATCATATTGCTCAGAAAATTAAAACGGCTTGATTATTGAGAGTGTTTAGGCTTTTTGAGGATAAAGAATGGATTTTTATTATTGTAGGGTGGCTGTGTCCACACACTGCAAAGACACATTTATATGCAAACACCATATAAAAGTGAATTTTGCATCCGATGACCCCTTTAATGTTGCTTTTTGTTGTCATTTTGGATCTCCACAATCCCAGTCCTCATTCATCTTCATTATATTGAAATAAAGTCAAAGAGTTTTGGAATGACATGAGGGTGATTAAACAATGTCAGTTTTCATTTTAGGATGAACTATCCCTTTAAACACTTGTGCATGATGTACTGAGGGATAAACAACAAACAATTCAAAGCTTTGTGTCGAGAAAATACTGTGGGTTGTAACATTTACAGAATTATTATCTTTGTAAACAATTCTTGAGTCCAGCAAAGCCGAGTTGCCAGACAGAGCTCACAGAGGAGAGTCATCGATAGCGGTGTAATTAGGCCCTAGAGCAGTCAGTGTACTTGGTTGTGTGGTCAGCAGCAGGGGCCGGCTGTATGATGCTTGCTCACTGCAGGGCATCGCTCAATGGAGTTTAGCCACTGGCAGTGAGAGGCCATGTTTTTTCCACAGCATTGCACAAAGGGCATTGTGGCCCTGTATGTGAGACTTGTGTCTACAAAGCAAAGACTCACAGCTGACACATGCAACCCCCTGAAGATGAAATGCCTTCAGATTTTCCTTAATTTAAATTTGATAAATCATGAGGTCGATTATGTATGAAGTTTGCATACCTGTTTTTCGGTTTCCCACGTGTCCATCACGACTAGGGTCGTCTCCTCCCCATCCACCGTAAGGCTTCTCTCATATGTATCCTCTATAGAAACATGGAAAACTGCATTTTCAGTCTGTTTAGCACATAAAGTAACTTCCAAAATCAGCATTGGCAACTAAGGATAGATGCTACAAACAACTAGGTCAAGGTCTCAATTGTTAACATTATTTAATGCATTAGCTAACATGAACTAATAATGAGCAATATATATATTTTAAAGCACTTATTAATCTTTGTTAATGTGAGTTAGTAATGAGACCTTATTGTAAAGTGTTACAAAAATATAATTGTTCATTGTTCATGTTAGTTCAAAGTGCATTAACTAAGGTTAACAAATACAACTTTTGATTTTAATAATGTAATAGTAAATGTTGAAATGTACATTAACTAAGGTTAAGGTTAATAAATGCTGCAGATGCATTTTTAATTCTTAGTTCACATTAACTAATGCAGTTAACAAATTAGAAATTAAACAAATTAATCATGTAACCATGATTTTACCAGGTTTTTTTTTTTTTTACTAAAAACTACTTTAAAATTCACACATACAACTACTTGAATACATATCTTTTCTATGACGAGCATGTTTTTTTATTTTATTTCTACATTTAAAATATTTTTTTTTCTGGACATTAAGTCAAAAATGGGTGATACAACAATCCTGATTTAATAATAAAGAAACAGGCTTATTAAAAGGGTTAAAATCTTTAAAAAAGAAAGCAGTTCGGCATAATCTACTATTTCTTAAAAGTGCTCCAATGCATATTAATATTTGAAAAACTTCTGGCCACAAATCAAAGACATGTCATCCAACCAACATACAGAAAAAAATACAACAGGAAATATCATAGAGAGCTTTCCTGAAGACACTCATGACTGCATGTCAAAGCCAATAAGCCACATAACAGACAATTTGAACTTTTTATGACAAAATATGATTAGTTCAGGTTGTAAAAATGCCATGTGGTGCGACTTCCCAAAAACTTTAATATTTCATTTTGTAAAAACTTTTTTACCTTGAAATATATATATATATATTTCTTTGTACACAAGGTAAAAGGAAAATGTTATTTATTTAAAAATAGTATCATGGACACAAAAAAAAAAAATTTGCTGCCATTACTGTGTTTGTGTGCAATACATTTGAACGGTGCTTTGTTATAATCACAAGCATGAAAAATGCATGCAAAGTGGAATGGTGGAAAAATCACTGAGTCGTGTCTGATAAACTGATCGCATAGTTAGTTTGACAAGAAGATAAAACACACTTTGCTCCAGTCTAGGTTGATACAGACCTTGTCTCATTTTTCCACTTTAAATGTACTCTGTCACTTTTCGAGACCTCGACAAGATGTATAGCACTTAGCCATGGCTTGGAACATTTGAATTCACGGTAAAGAATAACAGTGTCCTTGCTCAACTTGTTAAGGCCAAATCTAAAATCTAATCCAGACATGCCCTACAAAAAAAGATGTCCTCAACCGCCAAGGGCCAATGCACATTTCATCCTTACATATGATAACACTGTGCTAACAAAGGTGTATGCTAGTGCAATGCAATTACAAAGCATTCAAAACAACATGTCACTCAACAAAGCCAGTTAAGATAGAATATAGAAGCTTTATAAGCCAGTGAGATAGAAAACAGACAGTAACATCTTATATCTCAAATTAATTTGTAAATTGTAATGCCTTCTTATAGATTAACAGAACATAATATATTCAAATGTTTTTGGTCAGTAATTTTTTTTTAAAGAAATTAATACTATTCAGCAAGGACACATTCAATTGATCACAAGTGACAGTAAAGATATTTGTTACAAAGGATTTCTGTTTTATATAAATGCTGTTCTTTTGAACTTTCTATTCATTAATGAATCCTGAAAATAATAATAAATGTATCAAATCAGCAAATCAGCATATTAGAATGATTTCTGAAGGATTGTGTGACACTGAAGATTGGAGTAATGATGCTGAAAATTCAGCTTTATCATCACAGAAATAAATTGCATTTTATGAAGTATTAAAATAGAAAACAGCTCTTTTAAATTGTAATAATATTTCACAATATTACTGTTTTTACAGCATTTTGATCAAATAAATGCACCCTTGGTGAGCATAAGAGATCATTCATTTTCATGTATTAATAACATGCAAAAATGTCAAAAACTTTTCTTTAGGGTCATGCAGAAGAGTATATGTCTCCAGTGATACAAGAACCGATATACACACATCCACCTGTCAATGAGATGATTATTTACAGGATGATGTTCTGCTCAGGTCAAAGCCAAAACAGCCACAAGACATATGGTCATATGCCATTAGGCAAAAAACAACATGTAGGTCAACAGATCGCCACGCACAGACACACATCTAATGCTTTCATAAAGGCATTTTGCATAGTTCAATGAATTAGGGAGACATAAATGTGTGTGCTGCATATTAAAGTCATAACTGTTAGGTTTTTACATAGGTCTCTAATGGACCAGTTTTGTGTCAGTCAAAATAGATTTTCCCACACCCTTGGGACACCAAGAGATGGACAGGACTGGAAAAATGGGACAGGCGACACAATGGTGTCATGTGTTGTCCCATTATAAGCAATGCACATATTCCAGCAAATTAAAGTGAAATGATTCTACATTTTTTGTATAAAACTGTAACATTTACACCACTGCAAAGTTTAAAGTCTGCGCTTAGAGGCATAAAACAGGCAGCAATGCTTTAGACAACAGCTACTACATAAATCAATGTACTGTATGTACTGTTTGCCCTGACTGATGTATTAATCAATATCGTCATACAATTAATGTTTCAGGATCAATCCTGACGCGTGACAATTTGAGAGTGCAATCAATCAGGCAGACCTGACAGTTTAGTCAAGGTTATTTTAGGTGGTGAAATGCCATTTACAGTAGTGTGTCAATGCTGTATTTATGGTTAAACAATAACAGGAATTGAACTGTACCTAATTAATCAACTACACTAATTTGATATATAGACATGAACAAAAACCATAATATATGTTGGATTGTATACCTCCAATGTGTTTGTGGGCATCCTTCTCTTGTATTCCAGCAAAAATGTTGGCAAGGCTTGACTTCCCCACGCCGTGATCCCCCAACAAAACCACACGATAAAGACACTCAGCTCCAGAGCTGTCCGACTCGGAGTCTGAAGACCAGTTGGCCCGTGAGTGGATGCTCTTGTCTCCTGGGTGGTAAGAGGCTGACTGGGCGAGCGGAGGGTGATACGGGTCAGCCGAGGGGTCTATATCTCCCCGGCTCGCTTGACGAGAGGAGGGGATGGGAGTGCTTGCTCTTCTCCTCAGTGGTTCCTTTCCCTCTTTCTGTGTGTTGAGTGTCATCTTATAAACATAGGTATGCCTGAACAAAAAAAAGTGACATTATTATGATAGGAAAATAAACTGAGCATAGTTTGTTACAGTTACCCTGTAGTAATACTACTGAATAGTTTTGATTTACTGCATATGCATTATAGACCACCATCCTGAGACGTAAATCATTAATAACTTTTAACTAGTAGTGTTGAAGATGCCCGGGCTAGTTGTCACACTTTTTACTCTAGTGAATATTTGGTTTATTTTTTAAAGTCATAGAATTTCAGTCTGCCTATAAACTGACTTTTAAAAAATAGACCACATATTTGCAACTTAAATATGACTTAAAATGCTTAAAAAAGCTATTGAACAATTGATCTATTATTGGAAAAAAATATTCAAAAATTTAAAACGCAAAATTCAAAAATATCGAATTTTCCTCAACAAATATTGAACATGTGACAACTTGCCCCATCCTGAGAACAAAATTTATTTGGTCACTAGGAACAATGTTAGTTTAAGTTTAGTATCATAATTAAGTAAACTAAGTGTTTTAAACCAACATACCAAACCACTGACAGTAAAATCAAGCAATTGGACATTTGACTCTAAACATTATAGTTACTGAAATCCTTGTCACAACTAGCCCCGGTGTCCTCTGTATATTCATGCATTTTACTATATGCCATGCATTATACATATTCCAACAAAAACATCTTTAGAATTTAAAGTGTACTCACAACCATGTCCGTAAACGAATGTTTTAAAGCATGTAGGTTCACATCAATCCACAGAATGAACTTGAAAGTGAATCAATCAGTTTGCGCGCAGTGGAGTTTGAGGCACCGGTTGCAGAGAAACGCTACACCGCTGCAGTCATGGCAACAGCCCGTCGAGTTCCACAACGGTTTTAAAAATTTAAGAGCGGAATGAAGCAATTCTCTCATTCTCTCGCGCTGTCTGTCACAGCCTCATCACCCGCAGCGCGCGGAACGCATATTGCGCTCGGAAAAACATCGGTGAGTTCACATCTATGACCTTTCACTCACCTTTATCTCACCACACGCAAGTTTTAGGCGTCCAAAGCGCGACTTCTCAGTTCATCCTTCCACTTGGAGACTTGGAGCGTCAGCCCTCAGCACCGGATCGGTGTTAAGTTGCATGTATCGTGTCTTTGTGATTAAACACAGGTGGACTCCTGTTGCCAACTCAGCTCGAGCTCAGAGCGCGCGGAGCGGAGAAACGTGCTTTCTGTTTATATTACTCACATGATCCATAAACATAGCTCAACAAATGGGCCCTCGACTGTAAGTCTCGTGGGTCCTCGCTGAGCGTCTTTCAACATAATCCAGGGCCACGAAATGTTATAATGTGCCTTTTTAGCACCGTCCCACTCCATCTCCATGACGTCGATGTTCTGTCATTTCCTGCTTAAAGCCGAGCTGAGATATCATAAGTTATCAGAAGGTTCTCATTAGTCCAATTGCTTTGATGTAAAATGCATCTTGATTTAATGATGTCATCACTGGGAAGTCATGCAACGTGAAACCACACACATTGCATTTATTTTTCTTAGGAGACAAACATCCACAGCTGTTTTTTTTGTGTGGTGCTTATGCAATTGGATAATGAATGTTGTGATTTTATTGCATCTATTTAGTATTTTTTTGTTTCTTTTTGTTTCTAAAATAAGTTGTATTTATTAGAAAAAGCATTCCAGCACTGGATACATGTCCTGAATCCTCGCAACAGTGAAATAGAAGGTTTATCCCCTGCTTAGATCACACAGTTGTTTTTTTAATTCTCTGTGGCTTAGCTGAATCTTTTCCAACTGAAACAACAAAAGTAATCAAACCAGTCGCCTGTACACTGGGGTGCTGAAATCCATAACTGTTTACAGAGCAAGCCTTGTTCCCACACTTTGGTCAATTACATCAATGTCACAAAACTACCGTTTAAATGTTTGCAAAATGGCTTTGAAATGCTCCATTTGCAAGATAAATAGTCATATATAGTCATAAAATGAAGCACTCACATACTTTGAGGATTGACACTTTAAAGTGTCATTAACTGCAATAACATTTGCTTGCTGACTGGTACCAAACTCCAACATCGTGTTCCCCGACATGGGAAGCAACAGGGACGAATACGATGAGCATCTTCTGCAGAAATTCAGGCTGCAATTGCTGATTTATACGCTTGGCAAACAATACAAAGTATTATGAATAATTTGGGGTTACACTTTATTTCGATAGTCCACTTTAGACATTATAAATTTGCAACTACATGTCAACTAACTCTCATTAGAGTATCGGTAGACTGTAATAGTCTTAGGTTTAGGGTTAGCAGAATAAGTTGACATGAATGTGGACTATAGAAATAAAGTGTTACCTAATTTGATAAACTACAGTATTCTATGAAAAATGGTGGCCTAGAATTATTCTGAAAAGTTTAAAAACACATTAAAATTTTGTTTTATTTAATTTTATCAGTTTTTTGTAAATGTAAGACTTTGCCATAAAATTCCATTTCAGTAAGATAAAAAAAAAAAAAAAATTATACTTTTATCCAGCAAGCATGCATTAAATTGATCAATAGTGACAGTAAAGAAACGTATAATGTTAAAAAGATTTCTATTGCAAATAAATGCTGTTCTTTTTACAAAAATGTTAAGGAGCACAACAGTTTTCAACAGTGATAATAATAAGAAATATTTCTTTAGTACTAAATCAGCATATTAGAATGATTTCTGAAGGATCATGTGACACTGAAGACTGGAGTAATGATGCTGAAAATTCAGCTTTGCATCACAGGGATACAGTAAGTTACATTTTAAAATACATTAATAGAAATTGATTCTTTTAAATTGTAATAATATTTCAGAATATTATTGTTTTTCACTGTATTTTTATCAAATAAATGACCTTGGTGAGCATAAGACAATTCTCTTAAAAATCTTTGAATGTTAAGGCCTGTTCACACCAAGAACGATAACTATATTAGCATCCACACACACTCACAAAATCGTTCTGTTTATTCTAAGCGTGCGCTGCAGTTTTGTTGTCTGCAGCTTTAAAAGCTCGAGCACTTTAAAGCAGGATGGATTCTGACTGACTGTCAATGTTTTTATTGTTTATCAGCTGGAAAAAATTGGTCTGAAAGTGATTCCAACGATATCATTTCTCAGTGCTGTTATCTTTATAGTTGTGGTGTGGACTCTGCTATTCTTTTATATTTAAAACGATTTTTAGAACTATATCATTATCTTTATAGTTAGCGTTCTTGATGTGAACAGGCCTTTAGTGTATCTACAATAAGACTACTCTACGCATGCTAATATAAAAAGTCTGATTTTTTAAGACGTATTCTGTTACTACTTACCAAATGAAAGTGGTCACTTAACATCTGCAGCTGACATAAAAATACATGTAGTATGCAGTTGCATGTCTAAGGGCACACGAGTAAATTATGGTACTTGCACTAGAGTGCAATATATAGAAAAAAATAATGAAGAGGATCAAGCCAATAAAACAAACTGAAAGCAAAGACAAACAAAGTAAAGAAGATCTGTAAAATTGTTTGACTGAGTAAAATGATTTAATGAAGTGGCTCCATTGATTTTCTTCTGTAATATATAGCAGTTTAAGGGAAGACTCAAAAAGGTAATGCATTCAGCACAGGGCTACACAGGAAGCAAATCCTCTTGGGGTATATTGAGATGGACGTCCATATCTGGAGTACACCTAAAATATAGACAACACAGTGAGAGTAACTGTATACCATCAATATACAACCCAAAGGTTAGTTCACCCAAGAAATAAAACTGTCATCATGTACTCACCCTCATGTCATTGCAAACCCTAGAAAGATATTCTAAAGAATGTTTTTGCCCATATAATGAAAGTCAATGGGGTCCAAAACTACATCAGACCACGAGTTTCATTGTATGGTCAAAAAACACTGATATATTTTTCAAAATATCTTCTTTTGTGGTCCACAGAAGAAAGCCATATAAGTTTGCATCAACAAATGATGACAATTTTCATTTTTGGGTGCAAAGATATCTGTAAACCAGGAAGACTCCTTATGGAACATCTGCCTTTAAACATGGTCACCACAGCCTGAGACAGTTTGTTTAAGACCGGAAACATGAGAACTTTCTCTGCTGGGGCTCAGAACATCTGCAGATACTAAAGCCATGTCTCTGTCACGAGCGGAGAAGGAAATCCCAGATCTGTTTATCATTATCTCCATTTAATGGAAACCTTTATAATTTGATGCTCAGTGTGACATGATATGTGAACAAACTAAATGTTTTTTGTTTGTTTTCCACGTTCTTTGTCCCCTAGGCCAAAACACTTAAGGACCAAAGGTCCATATGAATATATCTTAACTGTGATATAACCGCTCCCAAGGGTGGCAAGAGATTGTGCATGCACTCACAAGAGCTTGGAATAAAGTGTCCAATTGTTTTGGAGAGGAAAATGACATGCTGTTTTGGAACAGACTGTTGGGAAATCTGAAACCTTCATTAACCTTTAATGGGCGCCAGGGATTCCATGAATGCACAACATTCTCTTGTTCTTCATTTATCTTTAAGATGGCCTTTGGAGTCTTTTCCAAAACTGTGTAATATTACACCATCTCCAACAGCCCAATACTTTTTCCAAAGCAAGCCTTTGTTTGAAAGTAGACGGGGCACGTTTTCTTCTTGTTTATCAGATTTGCACTCATCATACATATCTGTACAATCATTCACCCATCATCTTTTACTCACCTCCATGTCATTCCAAACCTGTATAACTTTCTTCATCAGAACACAAAAGAAGATATTTTGAAAAATATCGCATGGATTTTGTTCATACAATGAAAATCAAGGGGGGCTCATTTGGTTTTGGACCCCATTGTCTTTCATTGTATAGACAAAAACAGTTGAAACATCCTCCAGAATTTCTTCTTTCACATTCTGCATAAGAAAGAGTCATACAGGTTTGGAATTCCATGAGTAAATGATGACAGAATCTTCATTTTTGGGTGAACTCTTCCTTTAAATTGTTTCTCAATGCATGAAATGAGCTTCTTAAATAACCCATATTAGATGTTAAACTATCATGGGCTGTGTGCTGTCAGTATGTTTGAGAAGGCTCTTGAAAATGAAGTGTTGCTGTTTTATATCTGTTTATGGGAGGGGTCGGGTCATACTAACACTGTTAGAAATTTCAAGGGGTTTGTTGAACTTCCTTTCAAGTGGCCAATTTTGTGAGAACTTTTCTCTGCAACCGCAATTACTGTATAACTTGGGAATTCTTCAACTGAAGAGCTTGCCAATGTTCTTGTGTTAATTGAGGACATAAGAACTGTTTGTGATAAAGAAGCTGTTTGCCTCAATAACTCAATGTCCTCATCCACTTACTTATCTGATTTCAGGAAAACATCTGGAAAGATCTCTCTCCTGATGTTTGGTCTTGATAGTTGCAGTTCCTGAATACTCTTCATTAGCTCTTCATTCTTCTGCTCTAGCTCCATTATCACCTTAAAAATATATACAGTAAATATATAATGTAAATAAACATTTATTTTAAAAATGAACATACTTTCTTTATTAAAACAATTTAAGTCTACCTTAATAATCAAAAATTAACTTTGGTCACACTTTATATTAGGTGTCTTCAACTACTATGTACTTTCATAAAAAAATAAGTACACGTACTTACTGTGTTCATATTGTATTGAAAAACACTTGCTGCTATTGAGGTGGGATACGGGTATGGTTAGGGACAGGTTTAGTGGTATGGATAAGTTTAAGTGTGGGTTAAGGTGTAAGGAAAGGCTCAACAGTGTAATTATATATGTAATTACAGAAATTTATTACAGCTGTAATTATGCTTTTTTAAAAAAAAAATATAAGTACAATGTAAAAACGTATGTACACAATAAAATGAAATTTTATGAAATAATTTATTTAAATTTTAGTACATAGTAGTTAAGGATACCTAATATAAAGTGGGACCTTAACTTTAATAATATATAAAAAAAAATAAAAAATAATCACTTTTCTCCGCATATTAATCTCTTCCCTCATTGCGTAATTCTGTGAGGCCATGAGTTTGGCAATGGGAGGGATGTGGGATTCATGTTTCTGAAAATCAAAAGATATGAACAAAGATATGTTTAATAACGCACCTAAAGTCAAGAATTAAATTGACATAAAAGATTACCTCAACAACAGCAGACAGCACTTCTTGTTCTCTTTGGCGTTGGCATCTCTCCAAACTGACCATTTCTTTCTCAAACAACAGATTTACATCCTCTTGCTCTTCCTGACAATTACAGAGGAGAAACATATTAAAATGTTATTGAAGAGTTCTTATGGGAGCTAGAACCACATGTGTATTTTAATAAATAAAGCATTTTCATGTCAGCTTTTATTCATCCAGGCAGTAAGTCCTGCTCATTTTTGGTTGCACTTTATCTTACAGTACTACATGGGTTAAGGTAAGATTCAGGGTTAGTACATAGTTATTACCCAGTTATTGCAATTACTATAACTAAGTACATAGTATGTACATGGGGGACACGACTGTAAAATAAAGTGCTACCCATTTTTACCTGCTGCATTTCTTTCAGTCTGTCCAGTTTTCTTTTCATGTCTGCAATCTGCAAGGCCTTGACTGGGAACTCCATATCTTTGTATGTCTTCAGGAAGCGGAACTCTTTCTGAGCCTTTACCACCTCTGCTTTTACCATGCCCAACTGCTTCTGCAAACCTGCACTTATAAGATAGTCAGCTGCAATTTGTTGTTGCAGTTTGGGGTTGTTTGTTTTTGCATTACCTTTGACAGCTATAGCATCAGCTACACTATATGGCCAAAAGTACCTGGATAGGATACCCAAACATGTAGATTTCTCTGTGTGCACAGCGGCATTATCATACTGGAACAGAAGAGGGCTTCATTCTACATGAGATGTTTATGTGTGCTTGATTTTATGCGCCTGGTTCTAATGCACTTGTAATATTACATTTTTTACTGTATTTTTGATCAAATAAACCCATCTTTGGTGAGCATAAGAGACTCCTTTCAAAACATTTAAAAAAAAAAAAACTGTACCAACTGCAAACTTTTGAATGGTAGTGTAGCAAAACCAATTAATTAGAAAAGGGTTTACACATACTTTTGGCCAAACAGCATTTATATGGCATTTTAAAGTAATGAGAATAGCTAAAACATAATTGATTGTAAAGTGTAAAAGTTTAAACTAACCGTTGAGATGAGTCTGTGACATTTCCTCTGTATCTGTCAGCTCTGCTTTGGCACATTTAATAAGACTGCCATCCCATTTTTTCAAAGCTACCATTGATCTCTAGAAAGAACATAAGTGATCAAATTTCACTGGTTAAGGGAACTCAATACTAAATACTCAACGTTGAAAAAGTTTGAGTTCAGCGCTCTTTTTGTACAGTGGGATCTAAAAACGTAATACACTATAGCTCACCCTCATTTGATCATTCTGTATGAGCAGTTCTTTGGCTCCGGAGACTGAGTGTCTGTCTGTATCCTTAATGCTCCTGGCCATCTGCAGGTTCCTCTCTTGAAGCTGTTCACAGTGCTCCTCCAGTTCTTTTATTGCTTCTTTTCTGGATTTGATGAGTAACTACAACAGATTGCAATTGTCGACACTGCTTAAACTAAACACAAGTGAACTATTAAAGTCGGCTTTCCTGCTTTGCAGTACACACCATCAGTACTTTGATGTTGTCTTTCCTCTCTGAGGTGATCTTGTCCTGCTCCACTTTTTCAGATGCCCTTCTTGTAGAGAGTTTGGGGAGTGTTGTGAAACCATTTTGGACAGCGTTTTGAGATTTTCCTGTTTATAAAGCAGAAATTACAAAACAATGCATAAAGACAGACATTTCTCACTACAGTTGAAGCACAACATTCATCCTTAGCCATGTTTATACCTGATTTTCCAGTTGGAGATGGTCTGATTCTGACTGTTTTATGATGAAGTGTTGCCCAGAGCAAATGCTTAGGTCTTGTACTTCGCTCCCATTCGCTGTAATCCTTGAAAAAATATTTTAATAAAAAAGTGTTTAGTCTAACTGCAGCTGTTTTCCTTTACAGAAAGCAATAATCATACATGGAAGAATAAATGGAGTGTAACTTTTTCATTATGTCACAAAATTCCCGAACATTATATTAGCAATAACGTAACCATCATAAACACAGTTAGGCAGTCAGTCAGTCAGTCAGTCAGGCATACCACCGGATGAAAGTTCAACATCTCTTGGCGTGTCATGATGTTGTTTTCTTCACCGACAAAATCAGTTCTGTCGAGTGTCTATATCAAAAATTCATCGCGAGTTTTTTAACAATTCCAGCATTCCAGAAGTTTGCCATAGCAACCTGAGATACAAGAGACACGCGTGTGTACAACGTACTTCTGCTGCCATCTAGTGGACATACTGAGCATGCGTGAAAATGGGAAATTCTCTTCTGTTTCCTGTAATTCTAGTATTTTCCATTAACAGAAAGGCGAATGTAATCCTTTATATGAACTTCTATAAATTTTATGTGATTGTAGAAAAGTGAGTGAAAAAAAGAATTCAATTATAATATATACTTATTCTTGTCGAAACACATTGCAGAATGCAACAATGAAGTTGCATACACGAATAAAGAATTAATTGTAAAATATTTTCAAAATGCACTTTTATTGCTGACGTTCTTGCATTATAGATAAGATTATGTATTTGTTTTATAGAAGATAAGGTTATACAAAACAGGTCTATTCAATGGCAGATTTACAACACATAATATAAAATGTATTATAAATAGCATATAGGAATGATTTAAATATCCAACTTTACCATCAAAATATTAACATTAGGAATTATATTAATTTGTATAATGAATAGCAGTGCATAATAACTAAAATTTACTTCATAATTTCCCACATAAAATGTCCTAATATTATTTAATCATGAATATACAGATGCATACACAACTTTTACAGCACAAAAAAAGATAAACATTTAATGAATAACATATTAATTAACCCAGTGTTTTAAGTTTGTTGTTATGGCACCACTGAAATAGATCATTTTTATGATCACAGCAAATAATAAAATCTTAACATTTAAATATAAAAAAAAAATGTTATTGAAACAGATGTTCTGTAGTTACATTCAAAAGTATAAAGAAATGAAAAAAGTGGTCACGGCATAGCTGCAGATTGTTCTGGATGAGGTTTTGATGGGCAGTTACAGTGTTGATGACATCATGCTGTGTTGTTGTTGATGTCCATGTGGCTGATGAGCTCTGTGACCAGCGCCTGCAGTGTCTCTGAACGCATTTTGCTCACTTCCAGCACAGCTTCATGATTGACAGTCTCATTGTCCTCATAGCTTTTCACCACTTTGTTAGTGATGAGGGAGAGACCAAAGACTCTCATGCCACAATGACTGGCGACCAACACCTCTGGTGCAGTACTCATTCCTTTAAAGACAAATTATGTATAAGTTAATAATAAAATGCATAATTAAGACAATATAACTATCACTTACTATTACTATACAATAAAATGTTAATATACATAAAGTGTGTTATATCTGTGCCACTATTGTCACAAATGGAAAATAACTTTTTCCAAAATCCTGCCTAATTGAAAGGGATAGTTCACCCAAAATTGAAAATTACACCATGATTTACTCACGCTCAAGCCATCCTAATTTTGCTTGTTTTAAGCAAAAACTCACTTCATTTTAATTTTTTTCCCCAGAAAACAAGAAAAAATATCTTATGGCATTTTACTTATCTAATAAATGCATCTTGATTTAAGAATTTTTAGATATTTGGACTGGAAAGAAGAAAAAAATACTAAATAAGAAAAGCATTTTTTGCAGTGTAGAGCCGTGTGGAGTACTTTTATGATGGATGGATAAAATTTTTTGGGCTTCAAAATCTCGACACCCATTCACTGCCATTATAAAGCTTGGAAGAGCCAGGATTTTTTTTTTTAAATATAATTGTATTTGTCTGAAAGAAGAAAGTCATATACACCTGGAATGGCTTGAGGGTAAGTAAATTATGGGGTTATTTTTATTTTTGGGTGAACTATCCCTTTAAGCAATTTAAAGTGCCCCTATTATGATATTTCAAAGGTTCTCCTAATTTTCTGAAGTCTGAAACGGTTCTCAGCTACAACTACAGTGTTTGAGGGTCAAAGTAGACGTTGTTTGCAGGCAGCCAATGAAGACCATACTTCGTGCAGAAAGTAAGACTGGAATTACTGATGACTTGTTTCAGACAGCTCAGAATCTATTCTTACTTTTGGGAGACAATAACTCCATTTATTGTGCACTTTGATCTTTGAAACTTTGCAGACCGTTTACATTCACAAACAGCTATATAACACTACATAAAAGGTAATATCCTAAAAAGCATAATAAGGGAGCTTTAAAGATTCTAATTAGATATGAATTGTATTGATTTTACAAAATGAGACACCATCTTACCAACTGCATCAACTCCCAGTCTGTGTAGAAGTCGAGCTTCAGCTATGCTCTCAAAGTTGGGTCCTCCCACCATGCAATACACGCCCTCTTGGACATACTGTGAGACGCCCATGCTCTTACAGATGTCGAATGCCATCTTCCGTAGGCTTTTGTCATAGACCCCAGACATTGGCGGAAACCGAGGGCCAAACCTTGATAGCGACCGATAAGTGATTACATTGCTTTTACTGGTGACTATAATGAATGAACGCTTTCTTAACTCACTTCAACATGTACGCTGATACTCACTTATCATCATTAGGCCCATTGAGGGGGTTCAGTCCAGCAAGTCCAGGGAAGTTAATGTGGTCCCGTATGATCATAATATCACCACAGCTATAACTGTCCGCTATCGACCCCGCAGCATTAGTGACAATCAAGGTGTCGACACCCAGAAGCTTGAAAACTCTTACTGGAAAAGTGACCTGAGGAACACACGCACAAATTCTGGTATAGTAATCCATTTTCAACATCCACCACCTTTGTAATAAACCTTCATAAGCTTGCCGTGTACTGTTCAAGGCATATTACCAATAAGCCATTTTAATCTAACCCTGTATTATGTAAACCACACAAAAGTTTCATTGAATTGTAAATTGTGCTCTGGCATAAAGCATGTGACTCAAATCAGCGTGACCAGGATGGAGTGAATATACTGTGCGGGCATCCAAAAATTATCATTTTAGACTGCAGCATGACACAGCATGAATAGAACAGTGTTTTGGAGTTACTTTTGGAATGCAATATAATTTTGTTATGTGATATAATTCTATTTATGACACGTGATGATGAAACTGTCAAGACAGACAGATTTTGTATTAAAATGAAGCAAATAAAGCCTGATGGAACGTTAAACTGTGTTAACCTAAGAATATGAAACTG
This sequence comes from Coreius guichenoti, assembly GCA_039654105.1. NCBI lineage: Eukaryota > Metazoa > Chordata > Actinopteri > Cypriniformes > Gobionidae > Coreius > Coreius guichenoti. The sequence continues at coordinate 15,353,525 of CM077188.1, forward strand.
AAATGAAAAATGTACACTACCATTGGGGTCAGTAAGATTTTTTGTTTTTGTTGTTGTAAGAAATTAATACAGTACTTTTATTCAGCAAGGACGCATGAAATCGAATAAAAGTGACAGTAAAGACATCTATAATTTCTATTTCAAATAAATGCTGTTTCAGCATATTAGAATGATTTCTGAAAGATCATGTGACACTAAAGACTGGAGTAATGGATGCAAAAAATCTTACCGACCACAAGTGTTTTACAATTTATGGCAAAGAAGTGAGGCATGTAGTGTCTTTGGTTTAAAAAGGACAAACCTTGCTTAGTGAGTGTCCCTCATACATGTGGAATCGACCCTGCATGCACACGCAGGTCTTCCCTTTGAGCTCCCCAAAAACCAGCCTTCCAGCATGACCCTTCACTGTTTAAATATAGTCAGGACACATAGAAGCATTATTACTTATAACAAAAATGTTTCCATCCATTTAAAAGCACCAATTAAACTGCAGTTCAACATTTTTGCAGGTTAAAAGTTTAACAGTGTACCGTGCTATTTACATTTATGCATTTGGCAGATGCTTTTAACCCAAAGTGACTTACACTGCATTCATGACACTTCTTGCTTTCCCTGGGAATCGAACCTATGACCTTGGTATTGCTAGTGCCATGCTCTACTGTACTGTTTGATAATACTTTGTCTTTATTTTAGCAAACTGAGAAAAAACACTGAAGCAAATACCTTGTTACATGACGAACTGATCTGTGTCTTACCTGTGCTCTGAGGAAAGCCAGGGATGTCAGAGTATTTGAAAGAGTCTTGGCACTTGAGCGCATCCGCCAGCATGCCCAGTCCAGAGCCGCAGATGATGGCTACTTTAGGTCTGTGTTGTGTCTGGGACAGCAGCCAATCTGCCGTTCTCTGGTAGTCCTCATGGCTGGTGATGAGAAAAAAACTCTTCATTAAACTTAAAGTCTGACTATATGCATTAGAAGGAACTGTGGAATTTAAAGCATCAGTTACTGACTCTATATTGTCCCATTAGATATGACTGTAATTCATTTTCTGCACATTATGGACTGTGTCCTTAACAGTTTTTGAAATATCAGGACTACTGTGAACTAATAAAAAGTATCATATTGGTATTATTGACTTTAAAAAGACAAATTATCACTTGCTTGACCTGAATCATGTTCAAACAGTATTAAATAGAGCTAAAGTTTTAGATTTTCATGAAAAAAGTAGTATACTTTACACTTCTTATACTTTAAGATATACTTTATCTTAACCTTACGATGGAAAGAAAATGTAAACTTACCAGATTTGATCTTTACTATGCATGCTGATGTCGTGTGTTCGTCTTGAAGAACGTTTTAAACTAAGTGTTCCTGGATTTGAGCAGAGTGTGAATGAGAGAACAGCTCTCTCCATTTAAGTAAACCTAATGTCTGACCTCACTAACACACACAAACGCTCTGATTGGTTACAACTCAGTGTTATAGTTAGTCATGCCAAATGAATTGTCTTGTAATTTGTAGGTGTGTCTAAGTATAATATCAAGGCAAACTAAACTTTCAGTCAGATTTGGGGGAAGTAAGCTTTTAAAACCAACCACACAAGAAGATCTGGTGCTTTTATGTGTAAAAAAAATCAGTGCACTTGTTATTTCCATGTGAATGCATTGTGAATTCAAAGTTTAATTGCATCAAAAGGGGACTTTTTTCCCAACAGAGCTAATCATATGATCAGAAGTCATCAACTGGTAAAAAAGCATAAATTAATAATAATTTTAAAACAACATGCCACTAGCCTATAGAAAACAAATTAAACACACTAATTATTATTTTTTTTTTTTAATGTATGCTGAAATAGGTGATCAGTATTCTTATTTTTTTCAGTAAAAATATTTTTTTTTAGGCTTGATGCAGTATTTACATGTCCGATTTGCAGTATGAGATGTGTCAATGGGTCGAGATTGAGTATTTCCACAGGATCAGTAAACATGTGAGGCCCATTACCAGGGGTACAGACTCCTTCCCAAATCTAAAGCATGAGACTAGAAAAATTTAATTTGGGGACCTCACAAGATTTGTCTGATTGCAAGCAATTTTCTACTTTTAGATGCAGATCCAAAGTTTTGTAAAACATTTCAAAGGTATAAATCAACTTCTTTTCTCTTGCCATCACTATTATTAAGAGTAATGCATTTCACAGTGGTTGACCCAGCTTCTCATTGGCTTGTGTATGAATTGTCCTTGACCGAAATCAAAGACTGATACACTACTGTTTCCCCACTTTTAGTAACAGGATCTGTAAGTTAAATTACTTAAAAAAACATATAAAGTACAAATATGGCACATGCCAAATTACTGAATTACGGACAACCTCTTGTATTACGTGCAACATCATTATGGCAAAATATATCCAGATACACATTGGTGTATCATCCTAGCAATTTAGCTATAATGGCCAACTGGCTTTATATGGCTACTTACCAATTAAATAAATAAATATACTGGAATAGTGATTTAAGTTTAAGAAATATGAACCAAGTATTCTGAGAGCATGTAATAAGGGAGCTCATCCATCAGACAGTGAAAATATATATATTTGTCTCTTTTAAAGGAGATTTAAATGTGAAAAAAAAACGGGGATGCATGATACATCATGCATCGTATTGGTTACAAGTCGATAATTTTTTTAATGTATTGGATATTTAATTCCGCATGCTAATTTTCTCTATTCTTACATTTAGTAAAACACAGTTAGTTTAATAATGTTGTTAAATGTAATCTTTAGCAAATCTAAAAAAAAAAATCTCAATATCCATTTTGTACATTGTAATATGATAATATGAACCTACACTTATAGCATTTAAAAGGACTGATTTTATTTTTTAGTGTCTTATTTGTCATTTATTTAGACAAATATATTAATATCCTCCAGCTGTTGGCCATGACAACAAAATAATAATCATCTATATTGTATCAACCAGAATTTTAAAAGCTTTTTAAAACCAGAGCTTTTAAAAGCTGATCGCTCAAGACAAACAGAATTCAAGAACAGATTAGATCCTGTAAATGTGGTCGTTCCTATGAGGAACATTCAGCTCTTGACAATAATATTTACATTTTCAGCATTGCTCTCTTACATACCATCAGTCTGACAATTTGCACCAGAGTCAAGATAGCTTTCAGGCACATGGAAAACTTTTGTCCTGATTCCCAAGAGGACGTGGTAAAACTTGCATAACGGGTCACATCTAACTAGGCTCATGTGAGTGATACAATGTAATCAGGCAGATATAGAGAAAGACAGAGAACGATAGACAGAGAGAGAGAGAGAGAGAGAGAGAGAGAGAGAAAGAGAAAGAGAGAAAGAAAGCAAGCAAATCCCTTTCTCTGTAATTACATTAACAATGTCGAGTGCCAAGCATACCCTATGCATCTCGCTCTCTCTCCATCTGCTCAGACGTAATCTGTGGCATATGAGGCACATGTGATTTCACCCACTGGAATCTTATTGCCCAATTCGCTCATTATTAATGCATTCTAAATAAAAACAGAAATGAAAAACCTCAATATACAATGTGAAGTTTGATTTATTTTTTACATTTGATGTAAATAGTGAAATCTTATATTGATGTACTTAAACTTATTGTTTGGTCTCAAATTTAGCTTTGCAAAAAAAGTGTTAAAAATAATACAATACTAAGTTAACTTTAACCGAAGCTTTAATTCAAGTTAAATGTATTTTTACATTAAAATTAATTAATTAAAGGTACACTATATGTAACTTTTTTTTTGTTAAAAATTAACAAAATTTAAATAATGAATCATCATCAATCCTTCTTCCAAGACGTGTTTTTGTCTTACCCTGATTCACTATGGTAAGCCTATTATAAGTGTTCATATTTTAGACCTGTCAGGATGGTTTTCGGAGGGAACTGCGTACATGCGTCACTTGCCTGTGCGTGTCTTGTTATATCCGTAAATAGAGAAAAGTTGGTCCAGCTACTGACACGTGTATGGTCTCAAATCTCAAACTAAAAAAGTAAAAAAAAAAAAATCTAAACCGCTGAACAGAGGAGTGTCTGCTGGCAAATAGAGAACACATAGAGAAACTTGTAAAAAGCTTCTCTACATGAAAAAGAGAGCTCGTAATAAAACAAGAATCAACACTGGCTTGGCTTTTTCGGAGATGGCAAGAACTGAGGGATTTGAAATGTTGTAAAAGTGACACGGAGATGGCGTTTTTATCACTCAACAGGTGAGAACGGTATTTTATTGAACAGACAAATTGCCATATGTTGCTCTATGGAAGTAAAATAATGCCAAATGTTTTTGAAACAAAAAAACTTGTTGAATTGCACTACTTGAAAAAATATGCATTGCATTAACCATGCTTGCATTTTAATGCATTGCATTTTTAGGGCTTGCATTTTTATGGGCTGAAATTCAACATGGTTGTATATTTAAGATGTGAATATTTCAATTCAAAACATTTCACACACATTTTCATTATTAAAAATTCAATAATCAATATTCACCTCTCAGATTTCACTTCCAAAATATTCATTCTGTTTAAAAATACAACCTATAATATTCGACAGTCCATTTTATTTCGCTTTACAAATTCGCTTCCACAAATTTAGTAGTTCAAATTCGACAGAAAATTCAACGGCTCACATCCGGGAACTGCAGGAATAGCAGTAGATTACCGAGCATAATCTCCATCTGCTGTTAGTCGGCCTCACCAGCAGGTGGTGCAAGCGGCTGTTGACGAAGACCAGAGCAACGGGTAGAGAGAGTCATTCATTCATTAAATGAATTTACAGAAATGAAGCAATACGTATTTGTGATGATTATCAGGGCCAGAAAAGCTGATAAAAACACAGAAGCAGTGTTTACATTTAAGTCTTCTTACTTTTGTACATGTAAGCAGCTTTCTCTACCGTGAAGGAGATTATAATTATTCCCCGATGCTGATCAAACATTACATCTGAGGTAGACATATATTTATCTCGGTTGTTTAGTTTCCTTAACTTTATATGGCAGCGCTGTGCTGCAGTACTGGGGGTTCCCTCAATACGTCATACTCCAGGATTCCCCTGCGGTCGGGATGCTTAACTTAATACAGTGATATAAAGACCAAACTCGCACCTTATTGGGGACGTAGGCTACTATATAGGCTACAGTCAAGAAGGTGGACTCTAAGCGTTTCCCAGTGATACACTGGCATAAACTTGACAATGACATTGGACGATAGTCGCACATTTAGGGACCGTCTCTAAAGTTACATACGACATGTGTATACACGTTTCTAATTTCTTTAATTTCAAAAATTTAAAAGGTGTGCATCATGCCTGACACCTACTTGAACACTTTGGTTTTATGACTGTAAGTCATTCTCTTCAAATGCTAGTGAAGTTAGAAACGTGTATTCACGTCATGTGCAATTTTAGAGACGGTCCCTAAAAGTGTGACTATCTATGTGCGGTAGTGAAAGCTGCTTACATGTACAAAAGTAACTGTGAAGACTTAAATGTAAACACTGCTTTTGTGTCTTTATCAGCTTTTCCATATATTGGCCCTGATAATCATCACAAATATGTATCCTTGCTCCATTTCTGTAAATCCATTTAATGAATGAATGACTCGTTGCTCTGACCTTCGTCAACAGCCGCTTGCACCACCCGCTGGTGAGGCCGACTAACAGCAGATGGAGATTATGCTCGGTAATCTACTGCTATTCCTGCAGTTCCCGGATGTGAACTGTTGAATTTTCTGTCAAATTTGAACCACTGAATTTGTGGAAGCGAAATAAAATGGACCGAAAATTGCCTGTCGAATATTATAGGTTGTATTTGTAAACGGAATGAATATTTTGGAAGTGAAATCTGAGAGGTGAATATGGATTATTGAATTTTTAATAATAAAAATGTGTGTGAAATGTTTTGAATTGAAATATTCACATCTTAAATATACAACCATGTTGAATTTCAGCCCATAAAAATGCAAGCCCTGAAAATACAATGCATTAAAATGCAAGCATGGTTAATGCAATGCATATTTTTTCAAGTAGTGCAATTCAACAAGCTTTTTTGTTTCAAAAACATTTGGCATTATTTTACTTCCATATTGCTCTCTAACAGAGTTCATTGTAAAGCAATATCTATTGAAAATCGTTATATTAATTCGCACAATCACACAGAGCCGAAGCACAACCAAAACCATGTTCTTCCGCAAAATGCATGCAGTTTTGTTTTTTATCTGCTAAAGGGCCAAAAGTTAGTGTACCTTTAAAATAATAATGTTTAAGAATATTGTTGTGGATTTGTGATGCAATAAATATCAAGCATGTAAATACATTCATATGGTACTATGGTTCTATTTTTATGAGCCCAACTTAAAATGTAACACTCAAATACTTTTATACAATATCTCTCTATATATATCAAGGTATCCTTGGCCTGAAAAAGGCTGAACATAAAAACTGAAAAATGAGCCCCGTAGCCTGTGTCATTTCTTAAATAAAAGCAAAGTGCTTGGAACGTGCCAGGCATTTCTCATGCGCGAGCCATTTCACGTGCTCCACAATACTCACTCTATGCTCTGACGTTGGGCCAGTCATGTGGAGGTGTGCAGTAATTCATTTTAAGTGAATCTGCTGGGAAACTTGTGACTTGTAGAAGGGTCATATTTATGTCTGAGTCCTCATCTCAACCCTGACCTCACTACTATTCTTCCAGTTTGTTGTTTCTTGGTTGTTTTTATGAACGAACAAGCAGAAAATGCTCAATATAATGCTTGATATATTTATTTATAATAAATATTAATTAAAACTACAACTTCCATAGTTTCATAAGCTACTTATTTTTTTAAGTTTAGCTTGAACTCAATATTTGTAAAAATTGAATTTATTTGGTTATTACAATATATATATATATAGCCTATATAGTGCAATAAAAAAATTCTGTATATATAGTGCACTAAAAATAAATGGTCAGAAAAATGTACACATTTACACTAAGAAATACATCCTGTAAAATTTCATCCTGACTTGACCCAAATCAAAAAGGGGACCCTTCGCCCTTTTTGCCCTTTCACAGGCCATATGAAGGTGAGTGTGGGAGCCAGTGTGGGTCTGAATCTTAAGCAGTTGACCCTAATCCTCTGAACACATATGGAGCAGGGTCATCCATGTACATCTGGCTCCACTGCCGGGTGCCAAGAGCCAAGGACAGCCAGAAAACATGTAGGGCGACAATCAAGGGCGCACTCTTGGAAACGACGGCCCACCCAATGCCACCCAGGATATGAAGAGCTGCGACGGCCTCTATTACCGTCTTAAAAGATGACTCTGAACTACAGTCACACATCCCTCTGCTTGATTAATGTGTTGTTAGTGCCTGATGCTACAGAGCATGCTATATTATGCAAATCTGATTTTAATGGACCTGCATTGATAATCGACCATGTGAAAAGAAAGGACATAATTGCATTTCAGAGTGGGCGGAGAGTGAAAGGGAAGTTAAGAGCCACTTAATTGACCAATTGCAGAGAAATATAGTACACAAGAGGAGACTCTCCTCTCCTGAGTACGGTTGCAGATGTCCATGAAGGATAGGTCACACTTCAGCTCTCATAGCTACAGTAAATCTACTCCATGCCATGAAAAAGCTCCAATCAAACTCTCCTGGCTATAATTGCCGCTAATTGTTGGGGTGGAAATCTGTCCCTCTTTTGGGGGTCTCAAAAATTAGGGAAAATTATGGCAAATATTCACCATTGTAAGCGTGACTGCACAATGCACACAAACAATCAGAGCCACACATCTGTGATACATGCACACACACTGTTCAGTGATTGTGGTCCCTAACCATATGTGACCCCCTTTATTTGGGAGGGTTTCAAGGTTGACAGTCTGTCCTCGTTGGGCCCACAAATACAACAAGCACTCGCATTGAGAAAAAGTGTTCGTTAATCAGGTTGCCAGAAAATGATTACCTTCGTTATTTTTCCACCCAACGGGGGGATTTGCATTGGCGTTTGACTCAATGGGACTTAATGATGCTCTGTTTTGGTATCACACAGTAAACTACTCTCATTGCCACAATATTCCCCTGCGCTGTGGATTATTCTAGATTAGCCGCACTGGGCATAATCTCTGGAGCAGTCTGTATGTCAGAGTGGAGGTGGCAGACAGAAGGGCAGGGCTAAAAAGGGCATAGCTCTATCTCGGCTAGCACACACATAAACACGTCATGTCAGGCCAGTCTTGCTCCTGTGGGAACCTGCTGTTGCAAACTGCTAATCTAAAAAACGAACTCATAAATGGGTACACTTCTCTAGATTTCCATCTTTCATCCACAATGTACAAATGATGATATATAATTTATAAAAGGGTTCAATAAAGAAGTTAATATTGAGTAGTGTACAATTATTTGCACAAGTATTTGCAGTTTATTTTTATTCATCGAACGTCTCTGAAGGCCATCTCAATTTGAAGGATCCTTGGATGGCAGCCTTCGTTTCGCGTCCTTCTTTTGGCCTGTTTTGAAGGACGCATTGGATGTATCCTTTTGCGGCCTTAAATCACCCACAATCTTTTGCACATATTTAAATTCACTGAAATAAACTGACGGAAAAAGAGTCGGTACTAAGCTCGTCTGAGTTTATTATGAAATGTAAGACAAAAATAATGTTTTCGGACATTAAAGTATAGATGTCTTTTGTTTTGCTGTAAATTAATCACTTAACACTGTTAGCCACTGGGAGACCTCAGACAGCTGTCATACACTGTATTGTATTAATAGAAAGCCAGTTAATATAATGAATTGTAAAACAAAGTATTTTTCCAAAATTAAGTTTAAATAGTATTTTCGTACAGTGACCACAAGGGCGGAAACATTTATGACGTATATGCGCTCTTATTAGACTTCATTTTAGCATTTAATGCTGAGGAGGACTCTAGTCTACAAGCCTCTGAAGGCCCTATCATATGCCCATCAAATGCACTTGTGCCCATCTGTTCGCCCATTGCCGTGCTGGTCTGAAAACGAGGTGTGTTCAGGCACATTATTGGCACGTTGCTATTTTGAGGCAACTGAAAAACCTGGTCTAAAGTCAATAGTGCAGTATTTTTTGTGTTATTTAAAGGGCGCGTTAGTAATATGCGCCTATAGGCGGGTGCACAACGCGCAAACATTTTTAAATATTAAAAATAAAATTCCTCTCTGGAGAAGCGTTCAGTCTTTCCGCTCGCAAATTCTGCCATGTAAATAGCGAACCCGCCTTGTTGCAAGCGCAACTGGCTTTTAAAGGGAATGGGAGATGAGACTTATTGGTTTATTGCATGTTACGCCCAAAACACACCCATGACTCATTAAGAGACTAGGTACAACCCTTTTGGACCATGCGCCTGGCGCGCAGACCGTTTTTTCCATCGTTAAACTAGCAAAAGTGGATTCGGACACGCCCTAAGTGCACCTTCGCTATGCACTTCAGACCATGCGCTCAGGTCATTAAAATAAGGCCCTGAGTGTTTTTGAACAAATCGGAAGAATAATTCAAAGACTCGCTTACTGACTTGTTGCCACCTACTGGCCATGTAACCTGCAGAAAGAGTCAAATTCCCCACCACTAACCATATTGGTAGGGCACGATCCCCTATGGTGGTCCCCAAAGTCTATGGTCCTGATACTTTGTGTCTGGAGTGGGAAGATGTGTTTTCTTTGGTTTTGGTGAGTACAGTAGTAACCTTCTGAAATGAAATCATAAGAGAAAAGAAAGCTCAAATCTTATTTATGTTGTCTGATTCTGATGAGTATTCTGTCATTATGTTATACATTATCCACTTCAGTCATGTATACATGCTTGCAGACATCCTAAACTCCTAAACATTTACACACGCAACGTATGCATACAGTAAGTTCATGTTAGAGTTTCACTCCACATTGCACATATCTGTAGATTTGTTTGATTGTTTTGGTCTCTGCGGCCCCCCCTCAGCTGGATCTGTGTATTCATGTGATGCAAAAGTGAATGCACCGTCGGTGTGAATTAAGAGGGGACTGCTGACACTCGACTAGCTGAGTCCAATAATGGGACCCCTGCTGTGGGGAAGGCCAACACAGGCAGAGGGGGGCCCTGGATGGGGGTCACGCTCGGCTACACTCAGAATAAGGGGATGTGGCACTGTCATGCAGAGATATGGAGATATTTCTCCAGACCTCTGTGAAGTCTGTAAGGTTTGCATGCAGTGTTATGACAGGTCAGGTTTTGAGATGGGTAATTTTTAGTAAGTGCGCATACAGCAGCTGAGTACACCAGGAGCCTGCCAGTTCCATAACTCACATTACATATTTTAAAAGGTTTTTAAAGTTACCCTCAAGCATAATTTTATATATAAAGAAATGCTTTATGTAGATTTTTCAGGGCTTAGCATTCACTGTAGATAAAAAGTGCAAAAGTTGTCTTTCATATAGTCTGTCACAGCTACTCATAAAATATGTACATTTTCAGTTTAAGGCAAAGGTCTGCAGTGTTTGTATTATAGTTTGCATCATTTGTAAGGGAATTATTAATTATTAAGGGCAAATCTATCTGTCTCTCTATCTATCTATCTATCTATCTATCTATCTATCTATCTATCTATCTATCTATCTATCTATCTATCTATCTATCTATCTATCTATCTATCTATCTATCTATCTATCTATCTATCAAAAAAAAAAAAAAAACTTTTATTCAGCAAGGACATATTAAAATGATAAAAAGTGGCAGTAAAGAGAATGCTACAAAAGATTTCTTTCTTTGTTCTTTTGAACTTTCTAGTCATCAAAGAATCCTGAACAAATATCACAGGTTCCACAAAAATATTAAGCAGCACAACAGTTTTCAACACAGATAATAATAAGAAATGTTTCACCAAATCAGCATATTAGCATGATTTCTGAAGGATCATGTGTCAATTAAAATTGGAGTAATGGATGCAGAATATTCAGCTTTGCTATTTTAGGAAATCAATGCATTTTAAAATATATGAAAATAGAAACCTGATATTTGAAATTGTAAAAATAGTTCACAATATTACTGTTTTACTGTATTTTCGCATAAGAGTATGGTACATTAAACATAATAGTATTTTGTTAGTAATAGTATATTTTAATAGTATATAGTTTTTTGCATGCTTGAACTAATCTCTCTGAAGTTATATTATAATAACTTATGCTTGCCTTTGAAATATTCACAAGGATTTCACTGCTGAAGTCTTTTTAGGGTGAACACACCGAGTTCAACACAGGGTTACTTTAAGCTGGCAGAAATGATACTGTCATTCAGCATATATCAGCAAACAGGAATATAGTATTCAAATAGCATTAGTGTAAACCCATCACAGTCGAGGTCTGTGTTTGTGTGATGTTACTCACATCTGGGATTATAGGAACTTTAAGGTTGGAAGCTCTTGCTTTAATCCTGCCTGAGAGAGAGGGAGAGGAGGAGGAGAGGGAGGAAGAAGAAGAAGAGACAGAGAATGAAATACATTTTTGTGCTGCTCAGCAGTCAAAAAATGTTTTTGTAATATATATATATATATATATATAAAATTATTATTATATATTTACAAATGTTTTTTTTTTTTTTTTTCATAATGCTACATCCAAAAACTAATAGCTAAATATGCACATTAAGTGGCTGTAATGAAATTTGTTTTGTTTGTTTGTCTTTTCCACCCACATCCACATGTTATTATTTCAGCAGATAAATTCCTAATTTACATTTCCTGGCAATACTGTATTTTGGTAGCCATGTCAACGAGAGAGAGAGAGAGAGAGAGAGAGAGAGAGAGAGAGAGAGAGAGAGAAAAAAAAAGAGAGGCACACAGAGCACTCTGGGGAGCAGAGCAACTGTGGAGGGACCCTGGATCGCTCCTGACTCCAGTTTGATTCCTCTGCGCCAACTGTGCCCATTCATGCATGGCGTAGTTCCTTGTGGCACTCCACAAATCACCAGAACCTTTATACCAGGGAGAGATTGCTTCTTTTTACCCCCCCCTCAGCCTATATCAATCTGTTACACCTGTTTTTTCTTTCGTTTAGCTTACATTCTGGCTTCACTCTTAAAAGTATTGGTTCTTTATTGGTTCCATGAACAACCTTTAACCTCCATAGAAGCTTCCCAGCAAGCAATTTTGCGTTTAAAAGACATCTAATAGCCGCCCAAACACAGCCCTGACGTCTAGGCTCAAAAGCAAGGCAAAATCTGGGCTGTCAGTGAAAATTTAATAGATGTCTAACCATAGGAACATGTCAAAGAAATGAAACCAAACACCTTGTAATCACTGTTGACTTTGCTTACATGATGGAATATCACACATCTCGCAAGTTATTTGGGCAAAAACGACATGTAACCAAATTCAAGGTTATTTTGGCTAGAAGTGGGTTACTCATAGCCGGACTATATCAGGTCTATAGTCAACCGAGACGGTGAAATGACGTCTATTGCTTGCTGGGTTTCCATTGCACAAAAGGTTCTTTAGATTATTAAAATGTTCTTCACACTAAGGAAAAATGGTTCACTGAAAGGTTCTTTGAGGAACCAAAAGTTGTTGCTAAACCTTTGAATAATTTCCAGCACTGAACAGTAGATGTCACTAAATCTAAATTAGTTCTCCATGATCAGCTGGTCGCACCTGCTACCGGATCCTATAGTACACTGAAGGGATCTTGTAAATGTGCAGAACATAAACAGGATATTTTCATCAGTGCTGTTGTTTATGCTACATGAAATTGCATGTTTAAGTTTATAAACTCATGATTATCCAGTCAGATTGAATAACATATTTCCTGGTAGAAACACATCTGACATGAAGTACACACACAGTGTTCATATTACGTCTAACTGAGACTTAAACCATAGCAGATTTATCCAGTGTCAACATGAAAATGTTTATCAAAATCTAATAAAAAACCCACCTGACATTCATACTGATACATAAACATGCTATTGTATTGTTTGTCTGTATTCCCAGCAAGTATTTTAGCACTATTGTTTTTATCATCATATCTGATTTACTCAAACACATATCTACAGTTATTTACAGTCATCAGTTTCACACTTTGCTCTGTCATTAATATTTCATGACAGGGCTGTGACTACATTATCTTAGATTTGCAAATGACTTTCAGATCAGGTCTTTTTTCTTATATACTGTATACATAAAATACAGCTCATGACACACACTATGATACTCACTCACAGATTCTCATCACTTATAACATTCTTTCACAAAACCTTTTAAAAAATAACACTGCGATTTAAGACTGACACAATCTACTGTATCTAGAGACATAAAACTGAGTTTCATCATATTTACTCTCAAAAGTGTCCTTTAAAATGCTTTCAGCTGACAATATGAATCACAATTGATCAAATGCGAATTCTTCATGCACCCATGCATAATTTATCATCAAATGGGTGCTTGATGCTGTTTTTAAATAATTCATTACTCTGAAGAAGGCCAGCATCACATAAGTATGATGATTAAAAGAAAACAAAATACATCGGAATCAATAGTGGACTGGAAGTGCTTTTAAGATTTAGAGTTAGCAAACTTAGTTATGACTGCATGTGCCCAATACTAAGTAAGAATCCACTGCTCATTACATTATAGATGTCTGCTGTGAAGTAACTTTGTTTTATCTCTGAAATTCTTGAAATTGTGCCAGTGACACACAGGAAATCAATTGCAGACAGTGTCTGGCACCTGTGATACCGTGAGTTATCTCTCTCTAGCTCACACTCTCTGGGAAACAGGTGGGTTTCTATGACAATGTCTTTAGACAGCAGCATATTTTTAGCATGTTAAACCATATCCGTTGATTTAGTGCTTTTTGCAAACAGCAAAAGGCATTGTGAAAACCCATTTCGGATCTATTATACCTCCAGTAAACATCATTTTATGACTAATTAATGTTTTTGAAATTTCGTATGTTCACCAACGCTGCATTTATCGGATCAAAAATACAGTAAAAACTGTAACATTGTAAAATATTACAATTTAAAATTCTATTTCAATGTATTTGTAATGTATTCCTGTGATGACAAAGCTGAATATTTAGCAGCCATCAGTCTTCAGTGTCACATGATCCTTCAGAAATCATTCTAATATGCTGATTTGGTGCTCAAGAAACATTTTTTTTTTATTATTATCCATGTTGAAAACAGTTGTGCTGCTTAATTATTTTGTGGAAACCATGATACATTTTTTTCAGGATTCTTTGATGAATAGAAAGTTTAAAAGAACAGCATTTATTTAAACAGCAATCTAATATTTTGTAACATTATATATATATAAAAAAAACATACTGACCCCCAAAATTTTGATCTTCATCTAAAGAATTTGCATTTGCTCTTAATAATGCAGTAATGTCTTTGCATGTTTTTATAAAATAAAATATCAAAGCGTTTGTTTTAAAAACATATAGCAAGACTTTTTTAAATGAATTTGTTAGATTTCAAAAGGTAAAGCAAACAATATTGTGTTTGAAATGAATTCAATGTAGAAACTTTCTGGTTGTCAGACAGAATTAATGTGATGAACTATACCAGTGTGAACTTGAACTTTTAGAGTTGATACTGTATCCATGGTCCATCATATATCTGCCAAAAGGACTTGGGAAAGCAAGGTTAATGAAATCTGCGGTAGACTGAGAAGTCTGCAGTGGCGAGGGCATGTGTGGTTGTGGTCTGTAATGAAACGCTGGACTCGATTCCCCTCTTACCCCCAACCTGGCCACTGACTCCCTGACCCTCGCTCCTGCACAGCAGTGTTTATATGGACAAAGAACAGGGCCTGGAGAGATTGGACATGTCCTTCACCTTTCTTTAATCCCAGTTTCACCCTACTCCACCAGTTCCACTTACCTAGACCTCCAACTTAATTTAAGAGTAAAAAAGAAGTGATGACCAGCACATTGACGCTTTGAACTGACCTTTAAAACTGACCTTTAATTGCTTTGTAGGTTAACTAAACTAATATTGCTCAGGTCTGTTCTCTCTCGCTATATCTGTTTTGACCTTTGATCTCACATACTTAACCAGGTTGAGGTTTACTACGTAAGCACTTGGTTGAGGTCGTGAATCTTTGGACTTCTGGGTCTCAGGCAGTTTCACACTGAGGTTAGCACAATAAACCTCCTGAGGGCTGAGGCTCCATAACAGAAATAAAAGCAAACAGTTTGAGTTGTGGCAATAGAGGATCATCCACAGAAAAGAACGCGGTCATCACAGCACTGAATTGAATGATGTAGTCCCAAAGGATAGTTATTATTAGTAGGACTGTTGTGAGACACCCAAGTCAGCAGTTGGATATTTGATGAACTTCTATCAGTTTTGAATAGAATGGGAATGACAGGAAGAGGAATTTGAAATATAACTTAACTTAATAATTTCATTTGAGTAATTATATTAAAAGTGAGTATTATTTTTACTATATTATTACCTTTCTATTATATATCACTATATTTGAAATATTATATATTAAGATTTAAAATAAATAATTATATATTTGTAATTTATGTATTATTTTTTGATATATTTCAAATTTTATTTATACTTTTTAAAAATAATTTTATATTATTTTGATTTAGCTAAGCATTAACCCTTAAATGCATGAATGTTTCGCCAATCATTCTTACATATTCGGGTCTTTAGCGACCCGGATCTATATCTAACACGAATGGATCTCTACCTGTCGTGATAATATAAAACTCTCTTGATATTAGAGTAACAATTACAGAAAAATTAAATAAAGCATATTTTGTTACCTTTTGGAGCTTGGAAGGGTTCAGTTTGAGCAGATGTTTTATCATCATCACTGTCCTCGTCAGAGCTCATTTCCCAGTACATTCATCATCTGGCTCATAATCACGATCTCAAACATATTCTCAAAATGATAATTTTCAACATCTTCAAAATCAATATTTTGATCGCTGACAGCTTCTTCACCAGATCCACCATCTAGTGACAGTGACATTAATATCTGATTGCGTTCAGCACTTGCTCTGCAGTAAATCGCTGATTCATTTTAAGTTTTGCTGATGATACTTCCTATTCTTTTTCTGCCTGCGGTAACTATGAGTGAAACGTCACTTCATCATTGTGTATCAGACATTCGCACCTTGTGGAATAAATGTGAATCGCACTTATTCAGTCATCAAAGATTCAATTATTGTTGTGCAAAAAAAAATATACTTACACTGTTACACACCTCATGTCGTTAGCGACCCTATACAATTTTTACACAAAATGAAAGGGAAAACAGGCATTCTTTTATAACTGTATTATTTTTAATGAATTGATTGAGGAATACTAAGAAGGTTGATGTCTAACTTAAAAAAATTAATGAGGAGCAACCTTAAGAATATTAAAAAAAAAAAGATTATATAGGCCTATATATATATATATATATATATATTTCCCTCCACCGCATCCTATACTACAATTTAAATTCTGCATTGGCATTCTCAATTTACTTCTGAACGGCACACGACCCCGGTGCATACTGTTATTCAGAAATGTGCCGTGTGGGCTGGTGGGAGTTCAGCGCACCGTGATGGCACACCACATGTGCACATCCAACTCTGGGGAGTACATTTGTGGTTAGCAGCTCACCTTTAAAGACAGCACTTGCTCAATAAAGGCAGCAGAAGCTTCAAACTGCATTCAACATTTCAACAGCTATTTTGCTGATCAGAGTGAAATGGGAACAATTAGGTGAATGAAACACTGCATAGATTAACAAGATGGAACCTCCCAGGGTCTGCTCCAGCTGTCATGGTTTTCACAATCTATCTGCCCCAATTCCTTTCCAAATCCCCCCTCATCTCCCCACTTTTGGCTGCAGGGAAACGGAGGGGGAAGGAGCGGGGAGCAGACGGAGAAGGGGAAGGGGCAATGCCCGTTTTTAAGGAGGAGGAGGAGGCTGAGTCTTGGAGTCCTGCCATCTTGATTCTGTCTGTTCACTCCTGTGTCTGTTTCTGGCTGACTGATCTCTAGTCCATGAGTCTGAGCAACTGATGCTTCACAAGACTCTTCTCAGACTGGGACTTGACCAGGACTCCATAGCAACCGTGAAAAGGAGAGAGAGAGTAAATAGAGGCGATGAGTGGGAGAATTCACAAGCCTAACATCTGTTTCATAAGTATGACTCACTGAGGTTTTAAATACTAAGTACACCCTTGAATTTCACACATATGCAAACATATCTTTGCGCACACACAGACATCCTCCCACACAGCCTCACTCTCTTAGATTTTTGGAATTAAAAAGGGCAAACCACAACAAACACATCTTCACCTACTTAAGACACAGAGATAATGAGAGAATGTTTCCTGGTGCGCATATAAAATTACAGTTAAAAGCAATCAGAAAACGTCTAGCTTTTCACTGTGGCACAAAAGCTAATTACACTCCTGCCAGTTGTGTTTGGATTTGTTTTTATATCATATTTGTCTACAATGTATTTGCGCTTAGGTCAGACTGACCTCAAACAGAAACAATGTTGCAATAACAGTCACAATTGTGTACATGCCTGTTTTTGTGTGGCTTCGTAATCTTTAATCAAAATAACTTGCCCTCCCTCTTGCAGAGACATCTCTTCTCTTCTCTGATGATGTGTTTACTGGCATGAGGGTGGGACAACATGACATCACAAACCACAACAATCCAATCATTTCCTGATGGACAAAATCAAGGCCCGCCCTACATTTGTTCTTGTTTGAGAAGCTGTTTTACTCTGATATACGTCACAATAGGGAAGAAAAGACTTCCGTTTTAAGATGACTTTAAGGCTTCAATAATGTCAGGCTTCTGGACTGTGAGGTCAGGGGAACATATACTGTATATATATATATATATAGCTAGACAAGCTATCATGATGTACAAAATCAATTCAGTGTGGTGAGAAGGAAACCTTCCAAAAAATGTTTGATTCTGCAATCATTGACAATATGTGACTTTTTGACTTCTTTTTTTTTTATTTTCATGTCATACTGTGATGGGTACCATCAAGCTATGAGGTTTGCCTCCCCTCTGATATCTCATGAATTATTCAGGTGAACCAGGCGACTGTAATGTGCCGAGAACGAATGCTGTGGGGTGTAAAATTTAGGATAAAGGGACTATAGGGAAAAAATCATAAGCCCGTTCTCACTCATTAAAGTAAAGGCTACACAAGTGTTTTCCTGAGAGGTATTAGCTTAGGTCTTATTTTATTTATAGGGAGAAAATGAAACAAAATTAAATGAGTTTAAGTAAAGAACTGACATTAAGCCATTAAAGTGAACTCGAAAATATAGATCACCTGTTCAAGGCTGAATCAACCAAACAATAACAGGGATGGAGACTGATTATTCATGTGACTTTTGAATAATTCGGAAGTGTTTGAAAGTCAAACTGAGCTGGCTGAGTTTGATCTCTGGAGTCATAATCAAAGACTCAGAGCTCGGCAGAAGATGTGAGAAGAACTTCATGAATGCTCTTTGGATAAGCCTGAAAAAGTGCTTACCCCTGCATCTCTCCTCAACTTGATTATTTCGCATTCAGATTCGGATACTATAGACTGCAGATGGCTGACATCATCTTGGCAGCAGGATGTCTCCCTGTTTCCCCGAAATGGTGTGAATTCAAAGTGACTTTAGTGCTGTGTTTTGATGTGACAGGAAGAGGCAGCTACTTCAATTCCTTTGTTGTATTATACATTAGCACAATTTAACAATTTTCATTCATAATTCAGTGCAGCTAAAAACCTTTGGAAGAAAGGCTACAAAGATCAGCACCCCATTGTCCTTTATATGGTATTAAAGAAATATATTTCTCATTTGAAATCTCAAAACCTTAATAAATAAATCCGGTTCTGTAAGGTCAATACTATAGGATTTATTTATTTATATATACTTTAATATTTAAAACCTCAAGATAAATGTAAGTGATAAAGGTGGATACATTCATTTTTGGGTGAACTATCCCTTTAATATGTACATTTTTCACATTCTGTACAACAACCAAATGTTCATATAAAAGTACACCAGGGTGTCCGCAACAGATTTTAAGCATCCTCTCATGGGATAAAAATATAGAGAGATTTCCTATCTGTAAGAGATCATCTGGGTTTGTTTCTGTTTTGGGTGGGGTTTTGTCATGTGTTTTAGTTTTGCTGTTCATTTCATGAATTAGGTTGGTCAGTTAAGTTCTGTTTCTTTGCATTTAATGTTAATGAGTTATCGTTGCATTAGGTTTGGTTGTTCTGTTTGTGTTTATTTTTGTTACACAGTTCTGTGTAAATAAAAACTTAAATTGCTTGCATTTAGATCCTGCATTCAACTATTTTCAACCGGCTGAGACACTATCTAGAGAATTCATTGCAGAGCAGCTTGCTCTGCGCCCTCAGGTTTGGGGATGCACTCTCTGTTCCTCCATATCTCTCTCTCACTGTATGGATAAAGCAGCTCGGTTCATAGCCTCTGTCTGCCACAATCAATCTGACATTTTTTTTTTTTTGATTAGCTGGTCTATCACAGCTTACAGACGTGAGCCACCATGTCCCAGCTATGGCACACTGGGCTTTTTACATGGAAATGCATTGTAATTACTATGCTGCATGGCAGTGATATTTATTGAGGGATAAGTGAATAACATGGGATTTGAAGCGGGCCACTATTCAAAGGCGCAAGACGAGATGAAGTGAGAGAAAGAGGGGGTGGCATGAGGGGTAGGAGGCAAGAAGGGAAAGAATCTGTTTGGAAAGAGATGAGTAGGTGCTAGCACTGGATGTACTGCTGTGATGAGTAGTTGGAGTGATGGAACATCTGTTAAACAGGCAGCAGTGCTAGAGACACAGAACTAACTGTAATGGGCAAGGTGCAAACTCAACTGTTTTGGTATTACCCAAGTCCCTTTAAAATGCCCCTATTATGGTTTTTCGAATATTCCCTTTCATGCAGTGTGTAATATAGCTGTTTTGAATGTAAATGTCCTGCAAAGTTGTAAAGTTGAAAGTGCAACGATAAATAAAGTTATTGTCTCCCAAATGAAAGAATCAACTCTGAACCACCTATACGAGTCGTTTGTAATTCGAATCCCACTGCGTGGCGTTTCGCCGTCACTAGAAAACACATTTGCATAATGCCCACCTATGTTATACATTGTCCGTCCGCGAACAAATTGACCCACCCTCAAACATGTAATTTTACTGACGACTGCTTCTAAAATCTTGGAGTTCAACGCGGGATTCGCAAAACGCTTGCACTTGAAAGATGGGTCAGTACCCAATTTATTTGGACCAGTTTCCTCCTCAGAATCACAACCTGTAAGTATGAATAATTATTGATGTATATATTTTCTGTGTGTTCAAAATACGTAGTGTTGTGTTTTATATTATGTAAGTTTCCGGCTAACTCATTGCTCATCAGGGGAGGCAAGGGAGGCACAACCTACCCAAAATTTTGAAGTGAAAATAGGAGAAAGACGATTTAGTGTTAATAAAATTCCCAGTTGTTTATTTCATGTCTCAGAATGTGTATTTATGTTTGTAATTTCACCTCTGTAAGTGTAACTTCCCCGAATGTGCCAAATCCTAAAACTTTTTAATAAAATAGCAAAAAATATGTTTACAAGGTAGATGTAAACAAAATCTTAATAGATCAATATAACCCTTCTTATTAAATTATATATTATTGTGTTTCGATAGTGACAAATTTGGGGAAATACAATATGAGAATGAACTGCACAATTACTAGAAATGTGTACCTTGGATATTGTACAATTTACATACATACAAAATTTGTGGAAAAAGATGTTTCAAGATGTTTCCAACTCTGACTTTGAACCAATTCTGTAGAATGGCCCAAACAGGAAAAAGCACTTTGTCAAAATCATAACCTACATGTCATTGTTTTGAACTATGTTCAAATATAATTTCCTTTTTTGTGTGTATAAAATATATTTCATTAACTATGGAGCTTTCCTCTGTTTTTAATTTTATGTGTAAAATCCCCCCTGGCAATTGTAAAAAAAAAATAAAATAAAAAAAAAAAGAGTAAGTAAAAACGCAAAACACAAAGCGGTCAACTTGACAAACAGTGAATCAATATATTGAACAGACATACTAATGTCAAAGCGATCAACTGACCCAATGGACCGCAAGCAAAGAGTCCATAACAACTCTGCACATGTAAGATACGTAACTCTGTTTACACAATTTACAAGCCTAGATTACATTTGCGATCCTTAATTGGCTGAAGCTGGTTATTTCTGCCATTCGGATGAACAATCAAAGCTTATTAGACATCCAGCCCATGGAAACTGCTCTACAATGACAGATTTACTGTGTTTAATGTCAATTATCACGCTAGCATACATGCTACTATGTCTGGCAGTAGGACACCTGGGACTGGCAGTAAGAAGTGTGCAGTCTCCTGAGAACTAAAAGTGTTTGTGGTGGGGTTAATGAGCTCCTTGTGTTTCTTTTTGCTAATTAACACATTAATCTTATGAATATATGTAAATTGACACTTAACCGTATAGCCGTGCATCGTGGTATCTGAACT
This sequence comes from Coreius guichenoti, assembly GCA_039654105.1. Lineage (NCBI taxonomy): Eukaryota > Metazoa > Chordata > Actinopteri > Cypriniformes > Gobionidae > Coreius > Coreius guichenoti. Next base: position 15,375,120 of record CM077188.1, read on the forward strand.
ACAATCATCAATCACACAGCAGGCGCAGCAGTGTGTACCACAAGAGATTATGGGATATGTAGTGACGGTTCACATTTAACCCTTACAAACAGATGTCATATGTGTGCTTATATCTCAGAGGAGGGAAGCACTAACAAACCTGTTTGTTGTGAGTGAGTTTCGAGTCCTATTGAACTCTGCAGATAGTTTTGCATTTTTGCTGAAAGTGAGGTGACAGTTCAATGTTGCCAAAAGGACTATATTTTGGTCCCCCAAAACTGCTTTGTCCTTGGTGCAGGCCCCAGGTGAACCCCTGCGAAAATCCCATTAAGCAAACCTCTCCCCCCAGTCCTGGCCATTTGGTCCAGAGATCACCGGCCAACTCCATCAATCCAAATCATGGGGGCAATCTGTCAGGTCCAGCTAGTGGCACTGTGCCTGGATTTCGCCTTAACATGACTGATTATTCGATCTGAGCCTAACTACATATTGTCCTAATCCTTAAGATGGATGAGGTTTAGCCTTTTAATGCTCCTACGAATGTAGTCCATTTGGGTTAGAAGGGATTCTATGCACAGATCATTCAACCAATGAAAGAAAAAACAATGAAGGCCAGACAGAGGCACCGGTTTACTTTTGTGTACAATTCAATTTTTATATGACATTCACGATCTTGCGGATGAGATTAAGGGTTTTATGGATTAGCATATTGTTTCTGTGGCGATGTCATAATCGTCTGCTAAGGCCAGACACAACATTGAGAAATCAAGGATTATAACAAACTGAATTTGCTGAACAGGGGATTGTAACTTTAAAAGTCAACATGAAATCAAAATTGACCCTATGCACTTTCCTAATGCATGTTCTAGGTCTAATTGCAAATGATACATTGTGAATGTTATACCAAAGATAAAAAACTGCGTACCTTTGTATTCTTAATCAAAATAAATACAAAAATAAAAGGGTGCAGTTTTTTACTTGCTCTTCCTCGGAGATGACTTTTCTGCTGATTTTTTTCATTGTTTTAGCAAACTTGCATTAGGTCTGGCTCCATTTGGGCATGTAATGCTCACTTTTCACCAGTGTTGTTATTGTTAACTAAAACTAAAAGTATTAAAAATTGTTTTCGTTAATTTCAATGGAGCTGAAACTAGGACTGTGTTGGTCGACTTGGCAACCGTCCCACCACGGTGGCCGAGTAGCACTGGTGGTGGTATGCCAAAACTATTTTTTTTTGTATGAATATTTTTTATGAATGCTGTTTTACGTGAATATTATGACACAAGTGAAGAACAAAGCTTTGTTTACAAAAGAAATAATAGGTTAGCAATTAAATGTTACATTGCGTTATGCAACCATGGAAACATTTGGATTCGTGCCGAATGAGAGAGGTGCATGAGCCCATAAATTTTAACCATTTGTCAGCTTTGTATTCTGTTTCACAAGATCATGCTTACAAATAATCAGATTTATAAAAAGAGCATGAGTATTTGGCATCTTGTCCGAGGGCAGGGCTCCGAGCTCGGAATTTGGCCCGGACCCAGAGTAGGCCAAATTTGAGTAGGCCTTTTACCAAATCTTTCACATCTCACTCATTTTCGCAGGGGATTATAAATGTTTCTTTCTTTTGTTCACATTTAATTACTACATTTGCATCCTTTACTGTGGTAATGTAGAAAAACGCAAATTTTACTTGCAATACAAAATCTAGTTTAAGACCTTTTACAACAAGTGTCAATTGCTTTGGATAATCGGGAGAAGACATGAAGAAATTAGACAAGAGATGGACTCTGTCCTGCCCGTGTTCCACATCCCTCTCTTTTCTAACCGATGAATCTATCTTTGTAGGGAAATATATAATTAAAATTGGTTTAATTACAAAACTTTGTGTAAATTCTATTGTTCCACACTTTGTATTGTTTAAATTTTAATGCACTTCTAATGCACATTACAAGCATAATTTCTGCATTATTTATTATTTGCGCAAATAATAGGCTACAATTAATCCACCCTCTCCCCAAAACACTGCTAACTGGTGGTGGCTGGCCCTTTTACCAACGCGGTTGTAAAAAACTGTCACAGCCCTAGCTGAAATAAAATAAAATATTAATATATATATATATATATATATATATATATATAAAAAAAAAACTTAAACATTTGAAATGAAAAATGTTGCCTTGGCAAGTGACTGAAATAAATTCTAATAAAAAGTTTAAGCTGAAGTAATTACTAAAACTGAAATAAAAATAAATTAAAGATACAAAAGAAATATTAAAACAACAAAACTAATAAAAATGACAAAAACACATGATGTAACAAAAACTAAAATTAAAATGAAAGCTGAAAATATAAAAATAAAAGCTAATTAATTTACTATGATAGTATATTATAGTAGTATATACTAATATATAATACTAAAATAACACCATCTACTCAGCTTTCAATGGATGAAATCAAGTACTCTCAATAAATATCCTGTCTCACTTATAAATACATCATATAACAGAAGTACGAACGGCAATTCATTTTGATTTTAAAAAGGCCATATTGTACAAGAAATACATTTCTTGTCCAATAAAAGCAGTTTTCTATACAAGGTGTCAAGTATATTTTTAAATTTAAAAACTTATGTTCTGAAACAAGAGACAAAAAGCACAAAAGCAAAATTGCAAAAAATTATCATTTGCATAGTGACTTTTAATGCTTAGCTACATAAAAAGACCTCAAAATAAAATCCAGCTCATATCAAACAGCAGACAATAGAGGGTTTCATGCACCCTGCTGATCAGCCATTTCAGCAGACCCATATCTCCCGCATCCCTGCTCCCTATTGGGTGTCTCAGAAGCAATGTGACACTGATGACAGTCAGAACGAACAATTACTGTGTATGTTTGATGCAGAAAAGCTGACCTACTTTGGCTTACCTGCTTGTAAACTAAAAGTAAAAGTTTTTTCAGGAACCAGCCAGGAGGGAAAAAAAGGCATTGCACTGGATCAATGAAACCGATTGCTTCTTACTGTGAGGCTTTGATGCACCGCAGTCCCAATGATTTCATTCTGACAGTCTAGACTGACACACGAACATGGCTTATATAGCTGCGATACATAAACACATCCAGAGACATAAATATCCGCCTGCTGTATGCATGTACTTTCATGCACGCAATGAGTCTTTTCCATCCCCACGGGTGCATAGGCTTTCTGCCCAGCGCTACTGGCCTACTGCATCTCATTCTACCACCTGCAGCTCTGGCCTTACCTTACCGGAAACGTCAAAGGCAGCAGGGACATATTTTCCACTAGATCAAGGAAGGTTTTCTGGCCAGGCCCCTATTTTCCAGCTCATTAATTCTAGAGGCAATCTTCCACTGTGGCTAATCCACACAAGCATCCAAATAAATCAGTTCTTTTAATGTTAAGACAATATTTATATATTATGCCGCCAAAAACACTGTGTACACGTTACACCCAAAAAAAGGGCAGGGCCGTAACCACCATAGACATATTGTGCACGTCTCCTAAATATTCTAATTAGTGATAGATTCAATATCTTTTATATCTGGTCTCCATCAAATGAGTGTGCACAATGCACAAGTTGTCAGATCTAAACTAGAAACATAATGATTATTGATGTTTAAGATGAGATTGATTTATTTTTCAGACTATAAAAAGGGCCATGGAACTGCAAAGAATAATGGTCCCTCTCGAAAGTGCAAGTGTGTAGTAAGCTGACTGCAGGTGTGCTCTGTCAGCATGAGTATGCATGGGAACTGCACTGCAGTGCTTGTGTCATTTTATGATAGGTTTATAGTCCTTACAATGGGAAATGATGCAATTGCAATTACAAATGATGCAATACTCTTTGTTTGTTCTAGTAAATATACAGTGGACTCAAAAGTATTTGGGCATATGAATGTCATTGCATTAGACAACAAAATATTAAAACAAGCATTGTTTATTTTAAAGAAAGACTCATTTCAGGTTGTACATTTCAAAATAAACTTTTCAAAATGAAGATTAAGTATTTGGACACTTTCTGGTATGTCCCAGTGTTATTTCAGTACTGTTTATATACTATTATAATATTTATTCATATTTTAAATGACCTTTTATTTTTTTAATATTTTCTATTTTTATTTTTAGTGATCACATTTTTAAGTTTTAGTAATTTTGTTGTGGTTTTTAATTAGCTTTTTAATATTTTAGTAACTTTTTAAATTTCAGTTAGTTGCCAAGGCCAACATTTATAATTTTCAAATAAGTTAAAATTTTTATTTTAGCTTTTTCCGCACCAGCTTTTTTTTTTTTTTTTATTTTTTTAAAGTTGCCAGCCAGCATCAGTATTTTTGATCATTTTCACAGCCTCTGCTTTTAAACAAACAAACTAAAAAAATATTCTACCATCATGAATACTTTTTTAGCAACACGTGAATGTGGGTAAGTTTCTTAAAAAAGCAACATTTTTGTCGAAGACTTTGTCCGGTTTGGATTCAGAACGATGATTAAAACATAGATCGAGTGGATCGCATCTATAAACACCTCCAAAGCTCGCACAGTCCTATTCCTCTTTGTGGGATCGACATTTCATTTGGTAACACAGTTCTGATTTATAAGCAGCTGAATGTTTGATGATCATGTTAGTTTACGTGTGCGTAAGCAATCTCCAATCGCTTGTTTCTGTTTCTTCTTTGCTTGTTTATGGATCCAGAGATTCAGTAATATTTCAGAAGATAACAGTGAAAACATGGATTGCCAGAAAAACTCATCAATGGTGAGGAAGCGTTGTTTGCAATGACATTCAGACAGTGTGACTTAGGCATTAAGATACCTTTGTTGGTGAGCGTGTGCATTTGCTCTATGTATGATATCTTCTGGGCAAGATAAGGTGCAGGCCCAGCTGGCCATACCTCAAGCTTGAACTTCACATCAGAGCTCTGTCCTCAGCATGAGCTCCAGTTGTGCTCCAGATCTGCACGCCCTGACGCTGACATTTCACAGGTCACCACACACACAGCGGGACCCTACCGCTTATAAAGAGTCTCTGACGCAACGCCACGCACCTCCAGCTGAGGGACCACATAACCAACTCATAAGAAGAACAGCACAGGAAGAGCTCACACAGGGAAAAATGTCCTGGTGTTAGTTTTGACCTGATGAAATCAATTAATTCTTCTCACAATGCATAAGGAACATCAAAAAGAATCAATCAAGCAATCAATTAACAGTTTGAATTGCAAGTAAATGGAAGGTTGAGGTTAAAGGTCAGAGTGAACCAGACAAAACTGATTCATTATGGTGAATTAAGCAGAGCGTAACACTTTTTGTTATTGTAAAGGTCTTCATATAGTTCTATGCATAATGTAAATATATTAACGTTTTAAGACGCTTTAAACATTTAAACATTGCGATTTCATCACATATTCATAAAGAAAAGACACTTAAAGGGATCATTCAATCAATAATGAACCTTCTGTCATCATTTACTCACCCTCACATCGTTCTCACATTGTTCCAAATGTGTATGATGACTTTTCATTCTTCTTGAATTTTGATGGTTTTTGCCCATACAGTGAAAGTCAGCGGGGTCCAAAACCAAATTATACTTTCTCTCATTATATGAAAAAAATAAATAAATAAATACAGAGAATTTTTTAAAACACAGACATTTCAAAATATCTTTTTTGTTCTATAGAAAAAATAAGTCATACAGTTTTAGAACAACATGAGAGTAAGTTATGACAGCATTTGGGGGTGAAAAAGCCTTTTTAAGTCATTGCAGTGCACTCGATCTTTACACTGTATGAATATGTGTGTGTGTGTGGTCTGGTAAACCCTACGTTTTTAGGACCAAATGTCCCCACAAGGATAGTAATACCAGTTCCCTTTCGTTCAGTCACTCCGAGTAACGTCAGTGACTGACGATTGGGTGTTTCGCCTAGAAGCCTATCATCTTCGAGATCTAGAAAACGCCCAATGGCAGTGCCAATGCCATGGGCATGCGGAATTTGCATAGCGTAACTCCGCCCCACACTGTGGGTATATAAGGAAGTACGCTGGCAACATCGCATTATGTTTCTGCTTCGGAGCCAAGAGCATCTATCTCTTTACTCCTTAAGCCTTTTGAGTATATCGTCAAGCTTCTTCGAGACAAGCAGCTCTCCAGTCGGTGTTGGTGTGACGGCGCGTTCCAGCGATCGCATACTGCCTGCCTGCTGATCTGTGCAGTGATCTGCAACAGCTGTGTGTGTGTTCCCTGGGCGCTTCAGGACTCTGCAGGGCTTTCTCTCACAAAAAGAGCTTGCGCGTGGCACGTCTTTTTAAAGACGGTTCGCCCGTGCACTTCTTGGTGCGGTCGATCTCTGTTGCTATCTGATGGGCACAATCACTGCTTGACGTGTTTGGGCTTCAGCACGCTCAAGCAGCGTTTGTGGATGAGTCATGTTCTCACTGCGGGAACATGACCATCGCGATGTTGCGTTCGAGACTCAATGACCTCCGTAAAGGAAAGAGAGTCCCCTCTGCCACACCCCAATCTACCGTCTCCAAGAGAGATGGTACTTTGGCTGGTGGCCAGGGTGACCCGAGGGTTACGGTGTGGAATAAATCCCGACGATCATTCCTCGGGCCACACCCCCCTCTCGCACACCGTTACCCGCGAGTGGTCGGACTGAAACAGAGGTACCGTCTGCGGATGCCCCGCGTGTTTCGTTCGGCGCTCCAGATGTCGACGAGACGTCGATCGCTGCATCTCAAGGTGGGCTGGAGTCCTCTGTGGATGAAGATTCGGCTATGCTGCCGCCTTCGGGCGTGCCAGCATTGCCCGAGTCCGACCCGGAGTTGACAGCCATGTCATCTCGGGGGATGTTTGGTCTTTGGGCGTGGCGCGTCCTGACAGCTGTCGGGCCCCGCCCCCAATTACTTTCTCTCCCGAGGTACATGAGGAGGTCACGTGGTCCTGGAAGTCCCCGTTGTCTTCCCGTGACCGTTCGCAGGCCTTCTCCGCCTTCTCTGCCCTCGACGGGGCCGCGGCCCAGGGTACACTGTGGTCCCCCCTGTTGACGCTTAGTTGCAATCACGGTCGAGACTCAATGACCCCCGTATGGAGGTAGAGTCCCCTCTGCCACACCCCAATTTCCCCTCCACGTGATGGGATGCTTGGCTGGTGGCCAGGGTGACCTGAGGGCTGCGGTGTGGCATAAACCCCGACGATCATTCCTCGGGCCACACCCCCCTCTTGCACAGAGTGCTTCAATGGGGCGTGGTGATCCTAAGCACCTCTCCAAGGCCTGTAGGTTCTCGTCTACTTCGGTGGCGAGGGACTACAGAGCTGCGGGGCAGGCCGCCGCCTCCCAGCACACCATGGCCATCCTTCAGGTCTACCAGGCCAGGATGCTCGCGGCATGCACGAGGGTAGAGCTGTCCCAGGGCTTTGAATGAGCTGCGTGCCACCACCGACCTCGCCCTCCGGGTGACGAAGGTGACCGTGCGCTCCCTGGGTCAGGTGATGTCCACAGCTGTGGTCCAGGAGAGATGTGGCCCAGCCTGGTCAATATGAAAGAGGCTGAGCGAACCCGGTTCCTCAACGCTCACATGTCCCAGGCTGGCCTCTTCGGCGGCACGGCCGAGAACTTCGCCCAACAGTTCTCGGCCGCCCAGAAGCAGACTGAGGCTATTAAACATGTGCTGCCCCGGCGGCCAGCTGCTGCCTTACTCAGCCGCTGGCTCAGTCGCCTCAGTCTGCTTGCCGCCTAGGGCCGCTCCCCAGCCCCGCAGCCCGCCTAACGCCAGGCTAAGCGGCGCTCCTGATGCAGACAGCTCAGGGATGGGCAGTTCTTTCAAGGAGGTGGTAGAATCTTCGGATAAGGAAGAACTAACTCACCCATCCCTGAGCACCCAGAGACCGTGCACGGCAGTGTGCGCCGCCTCCGGGCCACGCCACTCTCGTCCCTCTCTGACGCCAGTCTCCTCTCAGAGCAGACCCCAGTGGAACGCACGTCCTTCCCTGGTCTCCTCTGTCAGAATGCGGCTGATGACCGTGCCCCCACACCGGGACGCTATGCCTCCCACGTCTGGGCCGGTCACGCCGCCTCGCTGCCCCACCCGGGGTACGTCTGTGGTTCGCATGACCCCGTTGGTGCAGTTTTTGGGAGCCTGGCTAGAGCTTCCCGGACTGTCCTGCTGGGTCGCGAAGACCATCAGGCTCGGCTATGCGATTCAGTTCGCTCAGGCTCCTCCCCGTTCCGGGGAGTCTGATACACCATGGTGGGGCCCTACGCCCCGGTCATGCATGCAGAGGTCGCTACCCTGCTGGCGAAGGGTGCGATCGAGCCTGTCCCTCCAGCCGAAATGAAGTCCGGCTTCTACAGCCCTTACTTCATTGTACCAAGAAACCGGTGGGTTACGACCGATCCTGGGCCTGCGAGTCCTGAACCGATCCCTTCACAGGCTTCCGTTCAAGATGCTGACAGCGAAGCGCCTTTTCGAATGCATTCGTCCAGTAGATTGGTTTGCAGCGATCGACCTGAAGGACGCCTACTTCCATATCAGTACGCGGTCCTCCCATTCGGGCTAGCTCTGTCCCCTCGCGTCTTTACGAAGATTGTCGAGGCAGCCCTTGTGCCACTCAGGCAACACGGGGTTCGCATCCTGAACTACCTCGACGACTGGCTGTTCCTGAGTCACTCTCGAGAGCAGGTGTGCGAACACAGAGACCTGGTGCTCCAGCACTTAGCCCGTCTGGGCCTTTGGGTCAACTGGGAAAAGAGCAAACTCTGCTAGTGCAGAGGATCTCTTTTCTCAGTATCGACTCAGTCAAATCGAAAGCAAGAGTGCGGTTCCACTGAAGTTATTTCAGAAGCTCCTGGGGCATATGGCATCTGCAGCCGCGGTAATGCCGCTCAGATTGCTTCATATGAGACCGCTTCAGCACTGGCTTCGCGATCGAGTCCCGAGATGGGCATGGCAGTCGGGCACGCTCCGGGTCCCAGTGACTCGGGCCTGCCTGCAGACCCTCACCCCGTGGTCGAACCTCAGCTTTCTACGGGCCGGTGTGCCCTTAGAACGAGTTTCCAGGCATATTGTTGTGTCAACAGATGCCTTCACCACGGGCTGGGGTGCCATGTGCAATGGACATGCTGCCGCGGGCTCCTGGACAGGACCCCAGCGCCTCCTGCATGTCAATTGCCTCGAGTTGATGGCAGTACGGTTCGCCCTGCACCTCTTCCGAGCGCTGCTCAAGGGTCAACACGTGCTAGTCCGGTCAGACAACACGGCCACAGTAGCATACTTCAACCACCAGGGTGGTCTATGTTCCCGCCGCATGTCTCAACTCGCCCGTCATCTCGTCTTATGGAGTCTGAAGCACCTGAGGTCCCTTCGTGCCATCCATGTCCAGGGAGTCCTGAACCGTGCAGCCGACAAGCTCTCACGGCTTCAGCCACTTTCTGGAGAATGGAGACTCCATCCCCAGACAGTTCAACTGATTTTGGAACAGTTCGGCGACGCACAGGTAGATCTGTTTGCCTCCCACGACTCTTCCCATTGCCGCCTGTTTTATTCCCTGACCGAGGGCTCCCTCGGCACGGATGCTCTGGCGCACAGCTGGCCGCGGGGCCTCCGCAAGTATGTGTTTCCCCCAGTGAGCCTTCTTGCACAGGTTCTGTGCAAGATCAGGGAGGACAAGGAGCAGGTCCTTTTGGTCGCCCCGTATTGGCCCGGCCGGACCTGGTTCTCCGAACTCATACTCCTTGCAACAGCCCCTCCCTGGTCGATTCCTCTGAGGAAGGACCTCCTTTCTCAGAGACGGGGCACCCTTTGGCACCTGCGTCCCAATCTTTGGAACCTCCACGTGTGGCTCCTGGATGGGACGCGGCAGGTTTGAGTACCCAACCACCGCAGGTGGTGGCTACCATCACTTCCGCTAGGGCCTTGTCTACTCGACACGCCTATGCGTTGAAGTGGAACCTCTTCGTCACCTGGTGTTCTTCTCGCCAAGAAGACCCCTGGAAATGCCCGATCGGGTCCGTGCTCGCATTCCTCCAGGAAGGGTTGGAACGAAGGCTGTCTCCTTCCACCCTCAAGGTTTATGTGGCCGCTATATCAGCCTACCACGACCTTGTGGAGACGAAAAAGGTAAGTCAGCACGACCTGGTCATCAGGTTCCTGAGGGGAGCGAGGAGACTGAATCCTCCTCGCGCTCCCCTCGTACCCTCTTGTGACCTCTCAGTAGTCTTAAGTGCTCTGCAGAGGGCTCCCTTCGAGCCATTGCGGTCAGTCAAGCTTAAGTTCCTGTCTATGAAGACAGTGCTCCTGATCGCCTTGGCCTCCATCAAGAGGGTAGGGGACCTGCAGGCATTTTCGGTTGACGAAGCGTGCCTGGAATTCGGACCGGCCAACTCTCACGTGATCCTGAGACCCCGGCTTGGATATGTGCCCAAGGTTCCCACCACTCCGTTCAGGGACCAGGTGGTGAACCTGCAAGCGCTGCCTTTGGAGGAGGCAGACCTAGCCTTGGCACTACTCTGTCCAGTTCGCGCCCTCCGTGCTTACGTAGACAGAACGCAGTGTTTCAGGACCTCAGACCAGCTCTTTGTCTGTTATGGTGGGAAGCTGAAGGGAAAGGCTCTCTCCAAGCAGAGGTTGTCTCACTGGATAGTGGACGCCATTGTCTTGGCTTACCAGACGCTGGGGCATCCATGCCCCCTAGGGGTCAGGGCGCACTCCACCCAGAGTGTGGCCTCCTCTTGGGCTTAAGCGCATGGCGCCTCGCTAACAGACATCTGCAGAGCTGCAGGCTGGGCGACACCCAACACATTCGCCAGATTCTATCTCCGAGTGGAGCCAGTGTCCTCTCATGTACTCGCCTCTACTAGTGGCCGGTAATGGACTAGGCTCAGGTGTCTTCGCTTGCTCGCCATTCCACTCCACGGACTGGATACGTGTGATATTTTCCTCAGGTAGTTTCCCTGAAGCCCTGAGTTCTCCAGCACTGTCGATGCCGACACCAGTGCGTCTGCCCCCTCGGCCAGGCCCTCGTGTTAGGCTAGGTGCCACCGTGTGCATGGTTCCCCCCTTGGCCGACCCCCACATGTGTATTTCCACTGTAAGCCTCTCTGAGCATGTGTATAAACCCGATTCCAAAAAAGTTGGGACACTGTACAAATTGTGAATAAAAACAGAATGCAATGATGTGGAAGTTTCAAATTTCAATATTTTATTCAGAATACAACATAGATGACATATCAAATGTTTAAACTGAGAAAATGTATCATTTTATGGGAAAAATAAGTTGATTTTAAATTTCATGGCATCAACACATCTCAAAAAAGTTGGGACAAGGCCATGTTTACCACTGTGTGGCATCCCCTCTTCTTTTTATAACAGTTTGCAAACGTCTGGGGACTGAGGAGACAACTTGCTCAAGTTTAGGAATAGGAATGTTGTCCCATTCTTGTCTAATACAGGCTTCTAGTTGCTCAACTGTCTTAGGTCTTCTTTGTCGCATCTTCCTCTTTATGATGCGCCAAATGTTTTCTATGGGTGAAAGATCTGGACTGCAGGCTGGCCATTTCAGTACCCGGATCCTTCTTCTACGCAGCCATGATGTTGTAATTGATGCAGTATGTGGTCTGGCATTGTCATGTTGGAAAATGCAAGGTCTTCCCTGAAAGAGACGATGTCTGGATGGGAGCATATGTTGTTCTAGAACTTGGATATACCTTTCAGCATTGATGGTGCCTTTCCAGATGTGTAAGCTGCCCATGCCACACGCACTCATGCAACCCCATACCATCAGAGATGCAGGCTTCTGAACTGAGCGCTGATAACAACTTGGGTTGTCCTTGTCCTCTTTAGTCCGGATGTCCCAGTCCCAGTTTTCCAAAAAGAACTTCAAATTTTGATTCGTCTGACCACAGAACAGTTTTCCACTTTGCCACAGTCCATTTTAAATGAGCCTTGGCCCAGAGAAAACCCCTGCGCTTCTGGATCATGTTTAGAAATGGCTTCTTTTTTGACCTATAGAGTTTTAGCTGGCAACGGGGAATGGCACGGTGGATTGTGTTCACCGACAATGTTTTCTGGAAGTATTCCTGAGCCCATGTTGTGATTTCCATTACAGTAGCATTCCTGTATGTGATGCAGTGCCGTCTAAGTGCCCGAAGATCATGGGCATCCAGTATGGTTTTCCAGCCTTGACCCTTACGCACAGAGATTGTTCCAGATTCTCTGAATCTTTGGATGATATTATGCACTGTAGATGATGATAACTTCAAACTCTTTGCAATTTTTTTCTGAGAAACTCCTTTCTGATATTGCTCCACTATTTTTCGCCGCAGCATTGGGGGAATTGGTGATCCTCTGCCCATCTTGACTTCTGAGAGACACTGCCACTCTGAGAGGCTCTTTTTATACCCAATCATGTTGCCAATTGACCTAATAAGTTGCAAATTGGTCCTCCAGCTGTTCCTTATATGTACATTTAACTTTTCCGGCCTCTTATTGCTACCTGTCCCAACTTTTTTGGAATGTGTAGCTCTCATGAAATCCAAAATGAGCCAATATTTGGCATGACATTTCAAAATGTCTCACTTTCAACATTTGATATGTTATCTATATTCTATTGTGAATAAAATATACATTTATGAGATTTGTAAATTATTGCGTTCCTTTTTTATTCACAATTTGTACAGTGTCCCAACTTTTTTGGAATCGGGTTTGTATTTCCCTCGGCAAGCTTGCCTCCCCTGGGGGTAAAATTCTTCCACCTTCGGCTGGTTACCCCAGAGTTCTTCCATATGCAGCCCCTAGCGGGTCATATGTGTATCCTTAAGTCCTCCCTACGGGTAGGCGTTTGGCGCATACTTCCACCTGGAATATGCTTCCCAGTGTACCTTGGTATTCCTGTGTTAAGTGGGAGTCCTTCGTCCGTACTAGCTTACGACAGGGAGCTCACGCTTACGCAGGGCACTGGATGACAGCCGAGTGGCGTGATTACATTGGGACCCCCATTCGTCAGTCACTGATGTTACTCGGTGTGACTGAACGAAAGGGAACGTCTCGGTTACGTATGTAACCCTCGTTCCCTGAGGAGGGAACGGAGACGTAACGTCCCTCTGCCACTTCCGCTGTACCGCTGGAACAGCCGGGAGTTCAGTCTTGGCTCCTCAGCAGGTAAACATAATGCGATGTTGCCAGCGTACTTCCTTATATACCCACACTGTGGGGCGGAGTTACGCTATGCAAATTCCGCATGCCCATGGCATTGGCACTGCCATTGGGCGTTTTCTAGATTTCGAAGACGATAGGCTTCTAGGCGAAACCCCCATTCGTCAGTCACTGACGTTACGTCTCCGTTCCCTCCTCAGGGAACGAGGGTTACATACGTAACCGAGACGTTATTTTTTACCTTGTGGGGACATGTTTTTGGTCTCCATGAGGAAAACAGCTTATAAATCATACTAAGTGATGTTTTTTGAAAATGTAAAAATGCAGAAAGTTTTCTGTGATGGGTAGGTTTAGGGAAAGGGGATAGAATATACCGTTTGTACAGTATAAAAAGCATTAGGCCCATGGAATGTCCTCAGAATGATAGGAATACCAGTGTATGTGTATGTATGTGTGTGATCTGCTAGGTTTTTTTGCAGAGCTTGCAGCAGGCATGTGTTTCTGTACTGATTTAAACACTGTATCACTAAACAGCTGGAGTTCTGCAGAAGAAAAGCGGTGAAGCGAGAACAGAAGAATTTTAAAAAGGAAAGGAAGAAAATAATCTGAGAGAAAGTTGAGGATGCTACTGCTCTTGGATAATCTCAGAAACCCTAAACTGAAACTGAGAGTCCAAACTGCAGAGTAACAGAACACAATTCAGATTCAATGGCCAACCTCTACAATCAAGGACAATATCCAGCTTATATTGATCAGCCTCCTCTACATGTTCTCTCATGATGCATGCTGTGTCTTGGCACGGAAAACCTATTGGATCTCTACCAAGGACAATGCATTGCTTTAATGATGCTTTCAACTTTCATTGACGTAGTAAAATGTAACAAGGCTGAAAATGAAGCTACTTTAGCAAAATAAGAGTCACAGAAACTCCCATTTCTCTGCTTTTTAAAAAAAGAAAGAACATTCTAATCATGGCTTTCTTTCCTCTGTGGAATACAGAATAAGATACTTTGAGAAATGTCTCTTTACACTGAAAGTCACTGCAATATTGTTTGGTTTCAACATTCTTCAAAATATTTTTTCACAGAATAAAGAAAGTTTGGAATGACGCGAGGGTGAGTAAATGATGACAGAATTTTCATTTTTGGTATAACTATCCCTTGAAGTTTCAGTCCACACCAGGCCACATTTTGTACTTTTCTATTATTAAAATTGGGTGGCACATCAAACACTTTCAATAGAAGCGGCTATAAATAATTGATGCTCTGTTTCCGAGAAAACAATAGGCGGGAACGGTTAATTCCTCTGGAGGGGTACCCACGCTGAACATCAGTCTCCCATGAAACCAAACAGATTTTTACAATTGTGGCATCAAAGAGCCGTCCCGGCACATGCCAGCCAGCTCTGAAGACGCCATGGCTGCCAGTTGTCAGAACCGTCCACTTTGGTTTGTTGCTTGACGGTTCTGAATTCATTAATGAGCTCAAACAAGCTGACTCCAGTAGATGCAGAAAGGCAGCCTGTTTCCTAACAGGGGGAAACACTGCTGGATAATCTCTTACAATTCTTTTTGTATGTGTGCATTTCAAGATAACTGTGAGTAAATATGTGCGACAGTGGTCCCCACTTTCATCATTTTGTCTCTTGGCCCAACATAAGAGCGCATCACATTCACAGAAATTGATGATCATAATAAAGTGCCAAGCGTGAATCTACAGTGTGTAAATCCTAAGCCTGCACAGCTTGGAAGCAATGATAATACGCTATTTTTGTCTTGCTGTAATGGTTGTAAAAAATATGCAGCGCCTAAATAACTTGGCTATCAGAAAAAAAGGATGAAGGATTAGACATGGCCATTTTTGTATCTATCCTTTCCTCCTCTCCCAGTCGCCTGCCCCCCTTCCACTCCCCTTTAAATTAGCATTATATCCATGAAATTAAAATGCAGTTCCCTGGAGATAGCCATTGAGATTAGGGTGTATACTGCAGGTATTTAGAGATACACGTCAAGGCAAGTCAAATTAATTTCATGATTGCGGAAGATTTGAAAGGATTTCATACCACTCTGTCTGGCACTTATATTGTATGTCCATTAATTGGATTTTCCATGTCTGAGGGCCTAATAAATCACTGTTCAATAGACAACCCATCTAATAATTTCTGTGCACCTGGCATTAAACTGAGCAGGTTAAACGAGAGAAAGCTGGCAGATATAAAAAGGAGAAGATGTTTCTCTCTATCTTACATCAGATGTTCTGGGCTGTGGTTCTTAATGGTGATGTTAATATAGTGAAATACGCAGCTGGCCTGGTACGTTCACTTTCAATGTGGAAGTCCAGGCTTATGAAACCTTTACAGGCGGTTTTATGGAATTTTAAAATTAACCATTACATCACCTTGATGACACATGTAAGCTCCTCGTGTCAAACAATGACTCCTAGTAGATCAAGGTTGTGATACATTTGGCCACATGGAATGGTTGCATTTCTGCAGAATCAGAACGCACATGAGGCCCTCTTAAACTTTTAAAAGTTATTCAATTTTGTATGCTGACTGTCAACAACGTGTGAGCTGTGCTTCACACATCGCTACACTATTGACAAAAGACAATTGAGCTTTTTTGCCTGCAAAATTTAGCCAAAATTTTGTTAATGTGACCGCACCTTAAGCGTTTCAACTGGTGAGATATTTAAGCAATCGCACACAAGCAAGAGTGCTGTTACTGAATGAATCTGTGATTTTTTTTTAACAAATCAGATGATTCAGTGACTCACTCAAAGTGGAATGAGTGGAGTAAATGATTCAATAACTCACATATACACTGATCAGGCATAACATTATGACCACCTTCCTAATATTGTGTTGATCCCCCTTTTACTGCCAAAACAGCCCTGACCCGTCGAGGCATGGACTCCACTAGACCCCTGAAGGTGTGCTGTGGTATTTGGCACCAAGATGTTAGCAGCAGATCCTTTAAGTCCTGTAAGTTGCGAGGTAGGGCCTCCATGGATCGGACTTGTTTGTTCAGCACATCCCACAGATGCTCGATTGAATTGAGATCTGGGGAATTTAGAGGCCAATTCAACACCTCAAACCCGTTGTTGTGCTCCTCAAATCATTCCTGAACCATTTTTTGTTTTGTGGCAGGGCGCATTATCCTGCTGAAAGAGGCCACAGCCACCAGTAAACCATTTCCATGAAAGGGTGTACATGGTCTGCAACAATGCTTAGGTAGGTGGTACATGTCAAAGTAACATCCACATAGATGGCAGGACCCAAGGTTTCCCAGCAGAACTTGCCCAAAGCATCACATTGCCTCCGCCGGCTTGCCTTCTTCCCATAGTGCATCCTGGTGCCATGTGTTCCACAGGTAAGCGACGCACATGTACCCGGCCATCCATGTAATGTAAAAGAAAACGTGATTCATCACTGCAGGCCACCTTCTTCCATTGCTCTGTGGTCCAGTTCTGATGCTCACTGTTGACGCTTTCGGCGGGTGGACAGGGGTCAGCACGGGCACCCTGACTGGTCTGGAGCAATGCAGCCCAATACACAACAAACTGCGATGCACTGTGCATTCTGACACCTTTCTATCAGAACCAGCATTAACTTCTTGAGCAATTTGAGCTACAGTAGCTGGTCTGTTTGATCGGACCACACGGGCCAGCCTTTGCTCCCCATGTGCATCAATGAGCCTTGACCGCCCATGACCCTGTCACCGGTTCACCACTGTTCCTTCCTTGGACCACTTTTGATAGATACTGACCACTGCAGACCGGGAACATCCCACAAGAGCTGCAGTTTTGGAGATGCTCTGACCCAGCCGTCTAGCCATCACAATTTGGCCCTTGTCAAACTCGCTCAAATCCTTATGCTTGCCCATTTTTCCTGCTTTTAACACATCAACTTTGAGGACAAAATGTTCACTTGCTGCCTAATATATTCCACCAACTAACAGGTGCTGTGATGAAGAGATAATCAGTGTTATTCACTTCACCTTATGCCTGATCGGTGTAAAACTGAATGAGTGAATAGTTTGAATGAATGATTCAATGACTCACACTTCATGAATAAATCAGTGTTTCTGAATTAATCAGTTGATTCACTGACTCCCAAATAAAGCTGAATGAGTGAACCAGTTAAGTACTGTAAACAACTCAATTATTAACATACAAAAGCTAAATGAATGGATCTGTTGAATGAATGATTCAATGACTCACTTCATTAATAAATCTGTGCTTTTAAACAAATTAGTTGAATAAATGATTTAAAGGACTTACTCATTAAGACAGTCATTTGTTTCATTCCTGAACAAAATGATTCACTGACTCACTCATTCACTGACTCAAGTGAGCTTCAATTCACAGCTTAATGTGTTGAGACAACTATAAGTAAGCAATTCATAGGATGCTTTTCCAGAAGAGTATAAAAATTGTGGCCCTTTCAAACTTGCTGACCAGTCCATTGCAGTAACACTGGCTCAACCAATGGCATGAGTTTGGGGGAGGGACTAGGTGAGGGTGGTCAGGAAACATGTTTGAAAACAGCCATTATTAAAATTATTTTTCCAATTCTACTTGTGGCACAAAAATTACATCACCAGGCCCCACAACTGGATGTTAGGCAACACATATTGAACGACCTTCATCAGAGTTATCCATGTGATTCACAGCCTGCAGGATCTCGCCAATCCTGGCCCTCTCTGCCTGTCCCTGCAGGTTCAAATAAGGTGATCGCTCATGCTCCTCTATGCTCATCCTTCTCAGTCAGAGGTTATCATCATTACCCCTTTCTACTTACTTATAGCCCAGTCTAAGCGTGCTGTCTGTCTGCTCCAGATCTATGGCTCCTCTCTGAGAAGTCAGAGTAAGAAAGTCCCAGAGCTGGAACTGTGTCTTGCATTTAAACGGCTGTAAATTGCCTTTCTTTTTCCCCCGCGACTGCCATTTCCCATGTAATGGTGTCTGATGGGAGAGACTGTGATTTTGCTGTCAGGGCTGTCAAGGCTAGAGGCTGGTGCTGGATTTTAATGCGCTGAGATACAGATGAACCCAGAGGAACTGTAAAATGAAAGGCACCTATCCAGAATAAATGAGACACATGAGTTTTGCTAGAGGTTACAGGAACTGTGCATGTTTCATTTAGAAATTTTCTAAATATATAGTGCATTTTCTTTTTATGGATTTAATGTACTGTATAACCCCACAAATAAACTAATCTAATCCTTTGCGTTTTAAAGAAATGTTGAGAGTTTAATTCAATTTACGATCTGCTGACAGCATCTTAGGCATGCTGTTGATTACCATGAAAAACAAACACAAAAAAAGCCTTAAAGCTAAGTCTACGATCTATTTTATGTTTTTTTAGAAAATAGAAACTGTTCTGCAGAATGCAAGAGAAAAAACAGTTTTCTACCATCAGCTTTCCAAATGCTATCCCATAATTCAATGCTCAGCATTTACACACTGTGCCGGAGGCTATGGCACGGAAGAGTCTTTAGCGAATGAAACATTCCCGTAAAGAACCAGATGTCACACATCAGCAGAAAGGGTGCAGGCTGAGGCTCTCCTATAGGCAGGCTGGGAACCGTGGCGTAGCTCAGTTTGGAGAGAGATCAAGAGCGTGAAGCAGTACAGGTGCAGAGGGTCCCACAGGGCAGAGACTTCACCATGATCAAAAATATCACAATGCTTTTGGTTCAGGCTGCCTTGCAGGCAGGGAGTAATTGGTACAAGATTGTCACCTCCAGTGTTGACTGCAACTGAGAGAAAGGTTGACACTGACACAAACCTATAGCTAAAGAGAGGAGAAAAGATGTTAACACAAAATCACTAGTCTTCTGACGGCATAAACACAACAAACAAAAATATCACTCAGAATGAGCTGTGTCCACTGATAACGCAATTTATTGGCACACGCTCTGTGTTCTTTTGCTCCTGAGTCACTAGGAATTATGTGAAATGAAATTACAGGCTAAAATATCCATTAATGAAGGTTTATTTTATTTCGTCAATGATAACAAAAACACAATGGAAAATGTGCACACTAATGAAATAAAACTTTTGACAAAAATATGACAGTATTGAGTATTTCCACAAGATATTATCAATGCACTGACATCTGACAGAAAACTAGAAAGATTGAAAAATTCTTTCAAGTAATCCAGTATAATGTTTAATCTTACTTTTGTCTTCTTTACATTGTAGATAAACATGCCTTTCTTCATTATTTCAAAGTGAAGCAATAAAATAAAACAATAAAAATAAAAAATATTAATTAATGATTTTTCAAAATGATTTTTTTCAAGTAATTTGTAGTATAAAGTTGAATAAATTCAAGCATGCTTGAGCTGCATGCTTATGTTGTATATACACACAAATTAATGGTATTACAACCTGCATTTGCACAAAACCATGCAAATGTAAACTTGAACTAAAGTAACCTGCTAGTAAAACTGCAAGTCATGTAGTGCCTAGGTCTTCAACCCTGCTCCTGGGGACCAACTGTCCTGCAAAGTTTATTTCCAACCTGCTTCATCTTACATGGCCTGTGAGCTGGTTCAGGCATGTTTGATTAGGGTTGAAACTAAACCAAAGCCACTGGAAGGCAAGCCTGCACTCTTTATCCAAAAAAGCGTAACGGCTAAAGGTAATGCTCAGGGAACGCAGGGAAGGAGACCAGTTTTTTTATGGATATCAATGGAGGAGAGGGTTCACTACGCTGAATAAACAGCTTTTGTGAGGAAATAGCTTATCATTTAATGAATCAACAGCCTGTTTGCTAATCTTCAACATGTTTTGTACTAAAAAAAAAATTTGTTGGGAACTATATGTAGATTTTACCTTGATAAAAATTATATTTTTAGAGTAATTTTATCCCTTAAAACTCATCTTTGATCACAAAAATGACATATTAAAAAAAATTCCTGTGAAAAAAATCTATTCACGCCTTAAAATAGCTTGAATGTAACCCTTGTACACCCTTGCTTCATTTAGTATAAGCAGAGCCATGAATATGCAAATGAGCCCCGCCTCCACTCACTCATACAGGCTCGTCTACAAGTCGATGTATCAGAATGGTAATGCGTTTTATGTATCGCTGTCTACAACATCAGGCACACATAACGGTAATTAATATGATTAGCCTTTGGCTTGACTATGTTATCAAACAGCTGATAACGTGTTGCTAATGTTACACAAACCATATTCCCGTTCGCCACCCCAGAGTCAGACAGCTACCTTCTAAAAGCATATAGTTCATCATAACATCGTAATATACATCAAATACATAATTTGCCAGCTATACTGCTAAATGTAGCCTACCCAATTTTTCATATCAACAAAAAAAAATATACTGGGATAACCTGGCTTCTCTTGAGACTCGCCTGCTTCAGATAATAGTTAATGATATGCTAATGCCTGGCCGCACGTTGACGTGATTGGTTAGTTAGTTTGTGATGTAACACCGGCGATTTCAAACCGCATTTTTGAGACAGTCTTTTTTTCACTGCAGTTTTACAGAGAAAATACTCAGCAATGGTGTTGACTTATGAATTTGCACATGGTTTGTCTTAAAGCATATTAAAAACGCCACATAGACATATAAACAACATTAAAAACTCGATTTTCACCACAGGGGGTCTTTAAGAGACGGCAGAGTAGGGAATGACGCGTCAGGCCAGAGTCATTTACGGCATTACCACCAGCAAATGTGTAGCAGTATTTAATAATAGGCATTGTGTAATATTGAGTGATATTGTATATTGTCTAAAGAAAATAAACCATATTGATATTTTCTTTCTTTGGCTTTCAGATTTTCCCAATTATAATAAGACTTGAATAATTATGACTGTCATGCACTATGATGCTGATACAATGCATTTTAATGAATAAAGAATAAAAGAGTAATTTAATTATAAATATTGTATTATATTGTTGTTTAATGAAAAAACAAATTAAATGATGTGTTGTAAATCTCTCTATGGCTTCCAGGTTTCGACAAATGAATTAGACTTGAATTGTAGTGATTTATGACTGCTGTGTATGCCTAATAATGATAATGCTTTTTAATGAATGAAGGTAAACAAAATATAAAGATTTTAATAAATAAATGTGTTCTTTCTATGGCTTCCAGATTTCAACAATTAAATTACAATTACATTTTTAGTTACTAGTATCACTGCTATGTATGCCCAATGAAGCTGTTTTTTAATGAACAGATTCAAATCTAATCTTAAATGTGGTTTTAATGCGAACTGCAGTGACCAGGAATCTGCAACAGAACAATTCATGCTCTTTTTACCGCTCGAGCACATTCCACAAACACTGCAGTCCTACTGTACGTTTACTAGCAATATAACACCAATTATAGAACATAATTCACAAGACGAACACGTTAATCCACAAGAAACTGTGGTAAGAAACGCACAAGAAACGCTGGCCACGGATGTCACTGCCATTACATGATAGGATGAGGTGCATCACGTGATCTAAGTTAGCCATTACGCTTTTTCCAATGGTAAGAGACACAGACCCTATAATAAGACACTCTGACTAAACACAGTTGTACAGTGGGTCTCCTTGCAGGGTTGAAGACCTATATATGCTCTTTGAGCAAACAATGAATAACTAAAGCATAAAGAATTCGCAAAACTACATATGTAATCCTCTTCAGACTTATTACTGTGATACTCCAACATCTTCTAGAACATAAATGTCTTTTGAGTCGCAAGAGACTCTTTTATCCTTCGTCAAAGAGTGTCTGCCAGGGACCAGGCAGATTTATTAATAAGGCTTGGAGAGAGATGTAGCCTCATTTGCTCTCTAAAATCCTTGGGAAGTGCAGTTTACTACAACGGTGATTGAAATAATGATGAAGACCCCATTAAGAGAGGGGAGATGCTTTAGGATGCTGCCTCAGACACAATGAAAGATTTTAGCCTTTCACAAAATCTAATTCAATAAAAAGTACAGCTTGTATCCCGCAGCATGTTGTTCATCTGGAATAGATTGTTCCTAAGGAAAAACAAATTTCCTGCTGATATTACACAGCTTATTTTCATTGGCTATGAACAGACAGATGTCATGGAGTTGTGCCTCAAAAGAAAATCTTATTGGCCATGAGAAACATTTTTCTCTGTGCTAGTCAAGTGAACCGGTGAATTACATCAGTCGATAATAATCTTCAAATCCTGTCAGCTGTTTTGATTAACTTGTTTCCATTATGTTTACTCCCTGAGAAAATTATATTTGTCTTGAAAATATATCAAAAGAAGAAAATGGGGATAAAAATGTATACACAAAAAATCGTCTCTGAAGCAGAGAGGTGCCAGAACATGTGGACTTTCAGTGCCTGAGACCCAGACAGAGGAGGATAACATAAATGTCAGGAGTTTTATGCTCATAATGATAGAGTTGGGGAGTTTGGATCATAGCAGAACAGCATGTACCCTGTCCTGCCCTTCACTCCAAAGCCCTGTTTCTATGGTTTGCCCTCATCTGACAATGTCAAAGCCAGGCTTGTGATTTGTTAAGGGTCACTATGTAAACTCCACATATTCATATTCCTTTCACCCGTCATCGACCTCCATTTCTTCTTGGTTTCTCATTTTTACCAACTGTCAAAATTGACCAAGGTGAAATAGATGGAGATATGCATGTATCAGTGCAGGGGGACTGGGGACTTACAGCTCAGTTATCACCACAGAAATACTGCCCCCCCCCCCCTCCCTTTTTTACCTTTGTCTTACTT